>CM019694.1:36530840-37203340 GCA_009760885.1 Achatina immaculata
GTCTAGTAGCTAGAGTCTATAGACAATAAAAGAGTTTTCAGCAGTCTAGTAGCTAGAGTCTATAGACAATAAGAGAGTTTTCAGCAGTCTAATAGCTAGACAAGCATAAATATCCCTTAAGGCCGAATAAAACAAGCTGTAAAGTTGTCAGTTTCAACAGAAGAAGACACTACAGCCAAGCCAGACAGTATAAGGCACCTTTCAGACAGAACAGCCAAACTAACTTCCAAGAAATGGCTTACTTACGGAACTAGTAACTACGTTTTTTTTAATATAGGACATCCACAGTCCCAGCTTAGCAAGACAAACACTCATTTCAGTGAATCAGTCCACAGTCTCAACAAAACAAACGTTCATCTCAGTTCAAGTTTCCTCTTTCTCTGCAGGAGAAGACACAAACACAAACATACACATAATAGAGGTAATCGTTTCATGCTGGGAACAAAAACTCACCCCAAACAGAATGTTGACAAATATTGTCAACCCAACCATCAAAGGGACAGAACCAGCCAAGTCATCACGACCAGGGTCTACCTGTAAACAGCAAAGAGATGCATGCGAAAGTCAGTAAATGGGGCAACTTGTTAGCGAGGACGGGGTAAATTAAAAATGATAACTCATTTTATGATCTGCCATTCTAGACATAAACAAGCAGTTAATTTCTGGTTCTTTCTCCATGGTGTAGAATCCCTTCTATTTTTCTTTCTCCATGGTGTAGAATGCCTTCTACCGTCTGAAAGAACTGTTTTGAGCCAGATAGATGTTAGCTGCTGCAAGTTATTCATTATCATTTTTATTAACAAGCTTCTCTCTTGGCTGTTTCTACCAATATTTTGATTTACATAATGGTTGCAAATGTTAATTCACCTTTAACCATTTCAATACATGTCATTCATTCATCTATGCCCCTTGCGGAACTTTGCCTCCCTAACAGCTCTCTTGTAGGCCTCTCGGTTGTAAGCAAGATGCCATGTTGCTGATCCATCCATTCGCAGATCATCAGCCATCTTTGCCTTGGACTTTCTCTTTCTTTCCCATTATGTACCCTCCCAAGACTGTCTTCTCTAAATTCTCATGACGTTTAATATGTCCAAAATATTTAAGTTTTCCCTGTTTAATCCTCTTTACTGGCCAACCTTCTTCAATATTAAGTTCTTATAGTATGGATATATTTGCTCTTTTTTTGTGTCGTGATATTTGAATGACTCTTCTATGGCATTTAACATTCAAAGGCATGTATGTGTTTCTCAGCTATTTTGTTAAGTGTCCAGGTCTCACGGGCACATGCCCTAATGGGAAAGATGCATGCCCTTAAAAATCGTATAATATATATATATATAAAAGGTTAATTATGAAGTCTAGATTTCATGTTCTCAATAATACGTCAAATTAAATAATTGATTCAGTTAAAGGAGGAAAAAAACAAATACAATTTTTATCATAAATGCAGGAAGTTTTTGCTGGTAATCAGTTCATAATTATCTTTTATAATGTCCTCATCGTTATTAGACTGCACTGAGATACAAATATGAATAAGAGAGTACAGCGAGAAATGGAGGCCATGGAAATGTGGTTTATAAGAAGAATGTTGAAGGTACCATGGACAGCCAAGAAAACCACTGAAGAAGTCTTAAGAGAGGCTGAAGTTAAAAAGCAAATTATAGCAAAGATCAGAGGCAGACAAGTGAGATTTATAGGACATTTCCTGAGAAGAGGAAAATTGGAACACATTGTGGCAACTGGAAAAAATGAGGGAAGAAGAGACAGAGGAAGACACAGAGAGAGAGAGAGAGAAAGAGAGAAGTTACTGGATGGACTGTCAGTGTGGCTAGGAAGAAAGTCACCGGTGGATCTCATAATCAAGTCTAAAGACAGGGAATTGTGGAGAGAAATGATCGCCTACGCCACGCGCCATGGCACTTAGATTAGAGATACAAATGCGTCCTGTAAGTGAAGCTGTAAATAAGCTGAGTACTACATGAGGTACTGACTACTAAAAACTGAATACTAAAAGATTAAAACTGTATGCTCCCTTACCAATGAAAGTACAACAAATAGCAGGAAGAAAGTAATGAGAATCTCTACTCCCAGTGCTTCGTACTGTGTAATACCGGGGGCTGGGGCAATCAGTCCGAGGGTACCAACATAGTTAGCAGGGACCAGGGCCTTCAGAATACCTGCCCCGGCCACAGCTCCAGTTGTCTGGAACACGGTGTAAACCACAAACCTGGCAGGAGAGAGATGATAAGGTATACATATATCAACTGTCAGAACAGCAGGGATTAGTACTGTCAGAACAGCAGGGATTAGTACTGTCATAACAGCAGGGATTAGTGTTGTTGAAAGATAAGTTAAAATAAACTTTGACATACAGTATAAAGAGAGTCACGTATGAAAACATCCTGGTTTGTGGAGGGTAATGTAAGAAAGTGAACAAATTAAGTGAAAGAAATTCAGATGACAGACATGGAAGAGAGAAAGAGGGAAAGGGGGTGGGGGGGGGAGAAGAGGGAAATAGCAGCCACTTAGCATCTGTTAGTTTTAATGATGTCTTCCGTAATGAACAATCCACGTTCTTGCTATACTGAAGACATCATAACCGCCAACTCAGTATATAACCATATTATAATAGCCAAATCTACATAAAACACCATTATAATAGCCAGTTCCATATGTGGCTATATCACAATACCCAGTTATATTTATATAATTGTAGCTTACTACATTTTAATGCTTAAAAGTACAATAGTAGTCGACTCCATGCCTCATATAATGGATGATAGAAAACCTTGTCAGGCATGAAGAATGCCTACCCACGATGGGATTCACGGAGGCAGCCAGTCTTTGTCTACATGGCTGATCATATGAAAATAAGCACAGAAGAAGAAAGTCAAACAAATGAATCAGGAACTAAGTACCAGAATGAAGCATACAGACAAAGAGTGTCATTTTAAGAAACCGTAGAATGGTTGCTGGCCACGCCACACACGTAGTGCTATTTGTAGATATCAGTGCCAAAAGATTCATAAACTGAAATGAAGAAATGACTTTAGACTACATGGTTAAAATAATTAATAATGTTGCAAAATAGAGTAAAGAGTTGCTTTAAAGAAGAAGAAGAAGAATTAACGACAAAAACGATAAAGGAAAAAAAGGTAATCACGAAAACAAATTAATGCCATAAACATAGATAGTACAGACAAAAAGAACTAAAAAGAAACATAAAGTTAATGAAAGTAACAAAGATAAGAAAAAGAAAAGAAGAAGATATCAAGTGAGATTGAGAAAATAAGAAAAAAAAAAGACATTAATAGTAAGTGATAACCCCCAATCAATATTTTCCACACTACTTCTTCCGGAAAGTCAACAAATTTCTGACGTGGTGTAAGTTATCTACATTTTCTGTCTTGTTTTCCTACAGCCTAAAAAATCTACATTTTCTTTCTTGTTTCCCTACAGCCTAAAATATCTGCGTGTTCCTTCTTGTTTTTATTACAGCCTAAAATATCTACATTTTCTTTCTTGTTTTCATACATCCTAAAAAAAGGTTCTTTCTTGTTTTTATTACAGTCTAAAATAACTACGTTTTCTGTCTTGTTTTCCTACAGCCTAAAATATCTACATTTTCTGTCTTGTTTTCCTACAGCCTAAAATATCTACATTTTCTTTCTTGTTTTCCTACAGCCTAAAATATCTACGTTTTCTGTCTTGTTTTCCTACAGCCTAAAATATCTACGTTTTCTGTCTTGTTTTCCTACAGCCTAAAATATCTACATTTTCTGTCTTGTTTTCCTACAGCCTAAAATATCTACATTTTCTGTCTTGTTTTCCTACTTGACTTCAGGTCCAGGCTCAGTGTCCTACCTGGTAAGTGACACCTGTCGTGTGACCAAGAAGCCGATGGAGATGGCGGGGTTAATGTGGGCACCACTCACATTACTCAGAGACGACACAATGGAAGCCAGAAAGAATCCACACCCAAGAGCAGCCTGTAGATATTTGAACAGGAATTCTAAGTTAGACTTTCTTAAAACAAACATTTACGTAACTAATCTAGCTGAGACACTCACAGGTGTAAAAAAAGGTTAAGCAAAATTTCTTGTTCAGACAATGACAAAAGTAAAGTCCTAGTTTAGACAATCTGAAAGGTGAAGTTTCATTCATACAACCTTTCAGTAAAAGCAGAAATCTGAAGAAAGTTTAGACATCCTCTAAAGATGACGGCTTTAGCAGATGTTCGGATAATATAATCTTTTAATAAAAAAAGTAAATGAGTAGAGTTCTAGTTTAGACGAAGGTTTCAACAAAAAACAAAAACAAAAAATTAGGTCATACAACTTTGAAATAAAAGTCTGAAAGTGAAACAATCGTACGAACAACCTGTAGTTGCCAGTAGCAAGACATGGCATTTCAGTTACATATTTTTCAATCAGAACATGCAGGCATGGACAGAGAAGGCGAGATTAGACTCTACAAGGTGACTCGCACAAGATATATCAATCACTGTGAAACATAGCAA
Source organism: Achatina immaculata (assembly GCA_009760885.1). Taxonomy (NCBI): domain Eukaryota; kingdom Metazoa; phylum Mollusca; class Gastropoda; order Stylommatophora; family Achatinidae; genus Lissachatina; species Lissachatina immaculata. Next base: position 36,535,360 of record CM019694.1, read on the forward strand.
AATCTATCTGTTTGCCTGTTCCTACCTGTAACAGAGGTGGTCCTGCCTCACCGTCTTTCTTTAGTCCCATTGCGATAGTGAAAATGGCCAACAGACCAGTCCCAACCATCTCAGCAATAGCTCCACGCCAAAGCTTGACACTTTTGATGTCCAACAGCTCGTGAGTCAGAAAACGAGCAAAGGCCGTCTCGTCTTCGTGTAACGAGGTAGTGGAGCGAGCCTCCATCCGAAGCCTTGCTGGAATTGATGCCACAGACATGGCGCTTGTCTTGTCACAATGTATCCGCTCCCTTGGTCAGTTTGAAATTGCAGTTTTGTATAATTTAATGTTAGTGTCTGTTGTTTTATTCTAGTCTAAAAATACGTGTTTTGGCACAATTTCTCCTTGAAATGTGTTTCTGCTGCTTGAAGTTCTGAAGATTTAAGACTTCTGTCCAGCCCGTTATCTAGCCAGACTCTTCACAGTGTCAATGTAGAATAATTTCACACCTGCCCAGCTGTGAAGTCCTTTCTCCTAGAGCGCTAGCCAGATGTCTGAGCGCTTACATCCTCGTTTGCAAATTATAGATGTATGCTTTTAGTTACTGATGACGTGAAAGAGGAAAATGAACAAGAATCTCAACTGTCATTTTATTTCCACGATGAATTAGCCTCATTCAGATTAGGTTGATTGATAGCACAAAACCAAAGCAGAATTTTTTTGTAAGATGTAATTCTGTTGGTCGGTTATACACACCTGATTTATGACCAGATGGACCAGATGGTTTGAAAGATAGAGGATGCGAGGCACAAGGCGGAGTCTGCTAATAACATCATCCACGCTTCCATCTTCAGACTCAGCTAACCCTGTGAACCCTTTTTTCTAAGAGACTTTTTTACAATTTATTTATTTATGTATTTATTTTTGCACCGGGCCTGCATTCCGATTTTAATATGCATGAATGACTTCTATTAGCTACATTCTACTAATACATATGGGCGGACAAGAAACAGGGAGTAAGGAAAGTTTCCGAATTTCATTAAACCCCCTCCCCCACCATTACATGCAACTGCCAAGCCTATAGATTTGCGGGAATCAGCCACGAGTAACGACAACCAATGATGTAGCGACGTGCAACTCTTGACCACGCCTTTATGCCCTTTCGCAACAAATGACGCAGATAACCTTTCTCGCCCTAATTCTGCTCTCACCTGGATAATTTCCCTCAATACTTCCGAACAATGAAGATATATTTCTGCGTTCGAGCTTGTTGGTCACTTCAGATCCTGATCCTCGTCAACATGGCAAAGCCCACAGTCCTCAGTCCTCTCCAGATCCTGATAGGAGCCCCAAAGTTTTTGTCCCAAGCTTGTGTCCTCTGGCCATGTCTCAGGCCTCAGTATATATATATATCAGCTCTTACAAGAACTGGTTTCTTTCTTAAATGCCTATGTACTATTAATGGGCAATTAGCCTCAATCATGCTATATTAATACATATTTAATACATATTGGTGCTATTTTGATATTCTGTGCTATTTTGTTGAACGCTGAAAAAAAAAAAACATTTGCACAGATGCGAATACAACAAAACAAAAACCGGTGTGACGAAGAAATTACTTTTTAATGTGATTTAATGCAATATTCACACTGGATATTTCTTTAGCTCTCGCTAGTACGTTCTTTGTAAGTGATACTTTCCATTCGAAAGACATCACCTGAAAAGATGCTTTTAAATGAATCGTTTCAGACTTCGGCCAGCTGTTTTACGGTTCAGTGGTTCCTGGATTTTAGCTTCACTGAACTGCACTTTGGTGAAGTCATAGGAAGCAGGGGAAGGCCGAAAGAGAAGTCGAGAACATTAGTATGTGGTAAGAAAAATTAACCAAGGAGGGAAAAAAATGATTTCAGTCTTATGGTGTAAAAATGAGAGTCAGTTTTTGACAGAGACAAATGAACAGACAAAATAATACATTTCATAAACTGAAATGAAAAAATGAATTTAGACTACATAATATCCAACAGCTCGTGAGTCAGAAAACGAGCAAAGGCCGTCTCGTCTTCGTGTAGCGAGGTAGTGGAGCGAGCCTCCATCCGAAGCTAAGAGTCTTAAATTTTAAGTTTATACATCTGAGATCTGTTCTTCTTCAGTTTTTTCATCTATCTATCTATCTATCTCTCTATCTATATATCTTCATCATCATTATCATCATCATCATCATCATGTGCCGTGCCGACTGGCGTTGGCTATTATGCTTCTCCAGAGTACACGATCCTTCATGCAAGCCATCAGCTCAGATGGTGATCTCCTCTCACACAATCCCGTCAGACTGTCCAGTATCACTTCTCTTGGTCTTCTTCTTGATCTTCTTCTTTCTATTTCTCCTGTTCTTATAATATTTTCTATGCCCCCTCTTCTCATTGCATGTCCTATTATAGTACATTGTCTCTCTCTTATTTTTTTGGCAAGATTTTTTGTCTCTCTAGCTCTTCTCATACATTCTTCATTAGTTATTTTTGCTGTCCAGGCGATTCGCAACATTCTTCTAATAAACCACATTTCTGCTGCTTCTAATGATTTTTGTGCAGACCTGCCTATTGTCCATGATTCATTTCCATATAACAAGATAGGTTCAATATAGCATTTTAGGACTCGTTTTCTAACATTCATTGATAAGGATGTGTTGGCTAATATGTTTCTCATTCTCTGAAATGCAGTCTTTGCTTGGTCTATTCTGTTCCTAATTTCTGTTCTGCATTTCCCATCTGAAGTTATTACTGCTCCAAGGTATTTGAATTTCTGCACCTGCTTTAGAACAGTTCTGTTTAATTTTACACTGCATATTGGTGGATTCTGTTTCTTAGATATAACCATAGTATCTGTCTTTTTGATGTCTATGTTCTCTTGAACTTAATAAGCGAACTGTTGGTATGGTTTATGTTTAAATAATCTCTTGTGAATTCGCTTAATTTTGTGACCACATATTGTTTTTCTTGACAGGGAGTCTGAAAATATGTGTTTGCACAGAAAGGATGCTTGCTTAAGTGAGTGTGGTGTTCAGAGTGATAATTAGATATTTCTCAACTTGATCTCTTTCGCCTTTTTTTTTCTTTTTTTCCCCGACGAGTTTTCCAGTGATTGTCGAGTTTTCTAACATCTGTTTTTTGGCCAATGTTTAAAAAAAATTGATTTTCTTATTCTTAATCTTTTTCAATTACTTTTCATTGTTCTATAACTTGTTTCAGGACCCCCTCGTGGGTTTTTCTTGCCGTTTAAGGTATAAAATATGTTGCATTCTTCTTCACAGTCTCTTTTCTGATGCTTTCAGTTTCTGCTTCACTTTCTCGTTAGTTGCCCAGATCTCACAAGCATGACAGAATACTGACTCCGTATAAGCACTGAAGGAGCCTGAAAAAATACTGAGTCTATAAAGCACAGAAAGCGTGAAATAATACTGAGCTGTAAAGAACTGAAAGAGAGTGAAATAATACTTAGTCTATAAAGCACCGAAAGAGCTTGAAATAATACTGAATCTATAAAGCACTGAAAGAGAGTGAAATAATACTGAGTCTATAAAGCACTGAAAGAGTAAAATAATACTGAGTCTGTAAAGCACTTAAAGAGCGTGAAATAATACTGAGTCTATAAAGCACTGAAAGAGAGTGAAATAAAACGTCTATAAAGCACTGAAAGAGCGTGAAATAAAATGTCTATAAAGCGCTGAAAGAGCGTGAAATAATACTGAGTCTATAATACACTGAAAATGAATAAACTATTACAAAGTCTGTAAAGCACTGAAAATGAGTAAAATATTACTGAGTCTATAAAGCACTGAAAGAACATCGAATACTTTTGACTCTATGTACTCGTAACACTGAACGTTTCTCTTTCGCACTTTTACGGATTCTGTTTGTTTGTTATTATCTTCTTCGCACAGCGAAAGGATGTTTCAGAAAATGATAATAGTAATAATAACAAGAATAACAAGAATAAAATAATAAATTATAAAACTAAGCTCGTTTTAACTGTAAACTTGTGTTCTCTGCAGAAGATGTCACATTATGGGTTACCCACAACAAAGGAATACATTTTGTAATCTAATATTATGGTCTCCGTGATTTAATGGGGAATGACGCAATGAGTTCTTTGGGTTTACAGAGGTTAAAAATTACTAACTTCCAGCTGTAGAACAACAAACAGATAATGAAGTTCTATTATTTGTAAATGTTTAAACGTCATTTAAACGTCCCTTAGACAAGTAAACAGTTAGAATTTTTTAAAAACCCAAAACATTCGCTTGTATGAGGAGCACACTATGGTACGTTCACATTCTCCTGTATCCTTGGATACAGATCAAGCCAGGTATTGTTTAAGGCAATGATAATTCCCTGCTGCACTTTAGTTCCCTGCTGCACTTTAGTTCCCCACTACTTCGTATTAAGTAAATAGTTTCACTTATTTCTGGTAGCCCACATAAGCATATGGCTTGTGGTACATGGAGATGAAGTGGAGTCCGCGGGCCACTTGACTAAGTGGTCAGATTCCTGTATACTTCCAGAACAGTAACAAGGTCTTCCCACTTCTCACAGTCTGCAGCCAGTCTTTGTATGGTCTCCTGACTGGACAGCTGCTACATTACCAGTGTGTTGTTGGTTTGCTTCCCTTCCTATCCTCTGTGTGTCACGTATTTTGTCATGCGTGTTTGTATAAGAACACACCAAAGAAAATACTTATCAACTTTTTCTCCAGTTAAAGCTCTAGTCTGTCCGCATCACCAAAGTGTTTGTGCTGTGTTAGTATTGGTGAATGCCATGTTTGACCTTTTGGTGAATGCCATGTGTGACCTCTTTGCTCTTCATACGTTGTGAAGTTCTGCAGCAAATGCTGGGCTGCCATTTTTTTTTTGCCAGTGCCACAAGTGCACTCATCATTTATGTCCATCTTCAGCTTGTTATACTACAGCTTTCCTATACCTTATTTATTTTCCTGCAAAAACTACTCATTCTCTGTGTAAACTATTCACTCTCTGGGTGAGCTACTCATTCTCTCTGTGAAAAGTATTACTCGTACTAAAATGTATAAACTAGAAAAAAGTAGGAATAGCCTTACTATTTAACGACTACACAATTGTGACGTTTCGGCGTTTGCCTTCGTCAGACAATAACAAACGGGACGAAGAATAAGATAGAGGAGACAAAGTATAGGATTACATTAAACTAAGCTAATGAAATAACCCCCCCCCCCCAAAAAAAAAGAAAAAAAATAATAAAAATGAAAAAAATGAATGAAAAATACAAAATAAAGCTTTAAAATTAAACGGCACTGAGCTTGAATAATTTAGAGCGCTATGAGGTGCCCCTTTTTCGGCGTCACCAATGTAAACAAGAAATGTCTGTTACCAGGGCGAGGACGCGTACGTTCTGAAAGGTGTAAAATAGTGCATGACTGAGTATAGAAAATGTTAAGAAAAGAGGGATGCACAGAGAAAGAGTACAGAATTCTACAAAGGACAGTGATGTCCGGAGAGTCAATATCCGTGGATGATGCTCCTAAGGGAGTGAAAAGTGGTGTTACATAGTCGTGAGTGGACAGGGAACTGTAATGTTGGATAGTGGATAATGGAAGGGAGTCTATATAAGAGAAGGTGAAATGGATGATTATGGTTGTGGTAGAGGAGTAGCAATGGGATGGTTCATGAGGAGTCTAAACAAAGTGCAACAAGCGAGAATGAGTATGATTGTGGACGATTATGTGTAGCTAAATAAAGAGTTTAAACCATGTGGTTCCAGTGTCCCAAAATCCTGAATGTAGGGGTTCTCAAGTGCTAAACGGCTTGTATCATCTGCGTGACATTGTTTGATGGCTGTGACAAGAAAATCGATTTACCTCTATAGTTGGGGCCATTGAAATGATTAGGGGCGGGTTTCGAAGCATGCTGGGTGATATCGTATAGATGTTCCTATATGCGGTCCCCTAGTCTGAGGCCAGTTTCACCAATATAAGTTATCCTGCATCTTTTGCATACTATGACATTACGGGACTCGCATGTGAATCCCTCATGGAGTGTCAGGATAGTTTTAGGGAAGGTGATTGTTGTTGTTTCCCAGACCACAGGGCAGGTAACACAGCGAGGGCGGTTACATTTTCTGGTGCCTACATATATAAGGTTCCGCTTTAATTGGCTATGGACGAGGATGTCCTTGAGATTTGGCTCACGCTTGTAGGCTAATAAGGGTGGATCAGAGAAGATGTCACTAGTGTCAGGGTCGAGTTGGAGCAGTGATAGATGATGGTAAAGAATTTTCTTAACCATCTGATCATGCGGGTGGAAAGGCAGTACCAACTTAACTCTGTCAGATGAGGTAACAACTTAACTCTGTCAGATGAAGTAACAGGCTTAGTTCTAAATGCTTCCTGGCGTTTCATTAGTTGGATAATCTTCCTCTTGGATTATTTCTTTTCAAGTTTTTCGCTCAGATTAGCTTTTGTTCACTTCCTGGAGCAAATTCCTCTCTTTTCACTTAAAAATGTGCGGACTGTAAGAAGGCAAAATAGCTTGATAAGTTATGTGTGTGTTGGGGAGGGGGAGCTGTAAGAAGGCAATATAGCTTGATAAGTTATGTGTGTGGGGACTTAAGCAGGCAAAATAGCTTTATAAATTATGTGTGTGGGACTGTAAGCAGGAAAAATAGCTTGATAAGTTATGTGTGTGGAGACTGTAAGCAAGCAAAATAGCTTTATAAATTATGTGTGTGGAGACTGTAAGCAAGCAAAATAGCTTTATAAATTATGTGTGTGGAGACTTAAGCAGGCAAAATTGATTTATAAATTATGTGTGTGGGGACTGTAAGCAAGCAAAATAACTTGACAAGTTATGTGTGTGTTGGGGGGGGGGGATCTGTAAGCAGGCGAGACATCTTGATAAATTATGCATGTGTGGGGCTCTAAGCAGGCGAAACAGCTTGATAAATTATGCATGTGTGGGGCTGTAAGCAGTCGAAACTGCTTGATAAATTATGTGTGTGTTTGGGGGGGGGGAGGGGTCTGTAAGCAGGCAAACCAGCTTGATAAATTATTCATGTGTGGGGCTGTAAGCAGACAAAAGAGCTAGATAAATTATGTGTGTGTGGGACCTTAAGCAGGCAAATCAGCTTGATAAATTATGTGTATGGGGACTGTAAGCAGGCAAATCAGCTTGATAAATTATGTGTAAATTTTGAGGTATGTACCACACTGTCGGCTCTAGGGGTGTGATATTACATTTTAACGACTCTTCCTAATAGGGCGTGAAGTTAAATAACGAAAATCCACATATCAATGTCTGTGGGTGGTTTGGTTAAACAATGCATTTAGTATACTCAGCCTTGGCAACTGTAGATCATGTAGACCTCAAACAAGCCCCGGTATCACTCTTTTTTGCCAAGTCCTATTCCTGTCCCTTCTCATTCCATTTTAATAATGGCTCTTTTCGCCTTAGAGGACTATTTTGAGATACACATACATTAATTGCTTGTGGAAGCTTTTGTTTTGTTTTCTTTTGTCATCAGCTTCTCAGACGATTGTTTCTATAAACACTTAACTTCTGAAATCGGTTACAGAAACATTTCTTTATGTATTTATTATAAGATCCAGTTTCTTGTGTCTTCAGTTCTGGCGCTTGTTTTCCGCCATAAAATTAATCAAAATGGCGACAGAGCTCCTGCAGAAGTTTTTCAACCGCTTGAATCAGCAGGTAATAGTCACGTGTTGAAGAATTAAACACACCTGGTTTAACCAGATATATTTATTCGATCTCAAAAAAACAACTTGGATATTTGCTACTGAGAAATTAAACGTTGCTTGTGTTGATAAAGTAAGGACGTGTGACCTTCGTGCGTGTGTACTCTTACATAATTTACGTAGCTACATACAGCTGCTTCTTTCCCGCCTCGCATTTATTGCATTTGTCCAGTGAACTTGTTGGCTATACTAAAGTCAAGAGTAGTTTTTGTCAAGCCGTCGCCTATTCACGCCAAGTTACTTTTTGCATGCGCAGTTATTTCGTCATTCAACCATTGCTCAAAAGATCTGGTTCTTGCATCTTTCGAACCAGTTTTCCCTTTCAATAACCAATTTATTTACAAATTGGAATTCAGTCAATTTTTTTATATTTTTTTTTTGGTGATGCTTGAAAGAGAACATTTACTTAGTCTTAGGTGATGGTACAGGGTTTTATTAGATTAGTCTAAGAAGCGCAGCTTTGGTAAGTTCCAGTTTTGACCTGCTGTGATGGTAACGAATGAAATGTCGGGTGCCTGAGAGCGACAATTGGGAAATGTGACGTTAGACAGAGATATATGCATGGCGCCACTAGCAATGTGTGTCAGTTGTATATGCTGTTGCTAAACGTGAGTATTGGGCTAAAAAATACCCATAGACTTGCATCATATAAATAAAGTGACAGCTGAAGTAAGCAAGTGACAGTGTGTCCGGTAACTGATGAGAGAATAAACTGATCTGACACTGATACGTGGAATCTAGTTTTCTTTGACTGCTACATGTGTGTACCCTGTTGAGAACCTCCCTACACTACCAGAACCGATGAACATTTGATGACATTAGATACAGGTTGGCGCACCTTGTCTGGAATACAAAGATAATTGTTCGGAGTGTAGATATAAATGCATTTTCCCCCTCGCATACGTGATGATACACACAAACACACACACAAACACACACACACACACATTTTGACTTATCAAGCAAACTATCGTTCAAGACATTTCGGCATCAGCAGGTGATAGCTTATACGAAGTTTGTGAAAGAGGGTGCAACACTGGCACCTTTGATAGACACCTGTATCTGCTAAGGAAAGCTTTGAGGAAAAGATTAAGTGATTCATTCACTCGTTTGCCTGTCCCTTGCGGAACTTTACACTCCTGTAGGCCTCTCAGTTGTAAGCAAGATGTCCTGCTACTGATGCATCCATTTGCAGATCATCAACGATGTCTTGCATCCATCTTCGCCTCGGTCTTCCTCTCTTTTTCCCATTATGTACCCTTACAAGACAGTTTTCTCTAGATTATCATGACGTTTAATGTGTGTAATATATTTAAATTTTCTCTGTTTAATCCCTTTTACTAGACAACCTTCTTCAATATTAAGTTCTTGTAATATGAATATATTTGTTCTTTTTGTGTCCAGGATATTTGAAGAACTCTTCTGTACCATTTACATTTAAAAGCATTTATGTGTTTCTCAGCTGTTTTGTTAAGTGTCCAGGTCTCACAGGCATATGTTGCGATGGGAAAGATGCATGCCCTTAAAATTCCTTTTTTTTCAGTTCTGTCTATTCCTCTCCACAGATTATCTAGTTGTTTTACTTTCTGAAGAGCGATAAATGTCCTCCTTTTAATTTCCCTCATTGTATCTCCATTATTAGTTAGTAGTGATCCAAGATATTCAAAACTCTCCATCCACAAACCAATATTAAGTGATACTGGTAGATATATTTGTATTTGTTCTTCTTTGAACGTTCAGGGATATCCTTGAAAAAGCACCAGATCACCTTAGACTGTCCACATCAGCAAATGGTTTGCATCATATTAGTGTTGGCGACGGCCATGTATGACTTCTTTACTCTCTACGTACAGAGAAGTCCTGCAGCAGATGCTGGGCTGTCTTTTTTTAAAAGTGCCACGAGTGCATTTATCGTATGTGTCCATCTCCTTCTTGTTACACAGGCGATATCTCTGTCAGTGATGGGCAAGTTAGAAGAGGAAAGGCTTGTTAGATATTATAATTTTATATTGTTCACCAGAATTCTGCCTTCTTCTGTTGCTAGCTTCCTTCTACAGTATGTGTTTTCTTGTCTGCGTATACCAGATTTGTCAGGGGTAAAGAATTAATCATAATCTGCTTCCTATCAGATACAATATCTACGCCTGTACCAAATCATCACCAAAAAAAAAAAAAACGGCTGCAAAGAACAACAGCTCGCCATTGTATCAGATCAAGAATATGATACGTGTGTGTGTTTGTATTCAAACAACTAGTTCTACTTTTTGTTGTTGTCTATCAAGCTTGATGGACACAAAAAAGAACAAATATATCTATACTACAAGAGCTTAATATTGAAGAAGGCTGGCTAGTGAAGAGGATTAAAGAGAGAAAACTGAAATATTTTGGACACATTAAACGTCATGATAATTTAGAGAAGACCGTATTGGAAGGATACATAATGGGAAAAAGAAAAAGAGGAAGACCAAGACGAAGATGGCTGCAAGACATCGTTGACGATCTGGAAATGGATGCAACAGCAGCAGGCCATCTTGCTCACAACCGAGAGGCCTACAGGAGTGCTGTTTGGGAGGCAAAGCTCCGCAAGGGACATGCAAATGAATGAATGATCAAGCTTGATGGTGCCCACACTACGTCGTTTAATCCCATACTTTTCTGCTACTCTTCAGTGAACGTAATATGTTACTTTATGAACTCGTCTGAACATCACTGGAAGAACATTTTGAGGAGAACAAAGAAGGCGAGATAATGAGAACGATACATGCCACGTTATCACAAAATCTAAAAGAGCTAATGAAGCATGTGAATGTTTATGCTGTACAACTTGATGCTGAGGTTTTGTGAACATTTCTGTAGCAGCAGCAACAACAGCAGCAGCAGCAGCAGTAGTAGTAGTAGTAGTAGTAGTAGTAGTAGCAGTAGTAGTAGTAGTAGCAGCAGCAGCAGTAGTAGTGGTAGTAGTAGTAGTAGTAGTAGCAGTAGTAGTAGTAGTAGTAGCAGTAGTAGTAGTAGCAGTAGTAGTAGTAGTAGTAGCAGTAGTAGTAGTAGTAGTAGTAGTAGTAGTAGCAGTAGTAGTAGTAGCAGTAGTAGTAGTAGTAGTAGTCGTAGTAGTAGCAGTAGTAGTAGCAGTAGCAGCAGCAGCAGTAGTAGTGGTAGTAGTAGTAGTAGTAGCAGTAGTAGTAGTAGTAGTAGCAGTAGTAGTAGTAGTAGTAGTAGTAGTAGTAGCAGTAGTAGTAGTAGTAGTAGTAGCAGTAGTAGTAGTAGTAGCAGTAGTAGTAGTAGTAGTAGTCATAGTAGTAGCAGTAGTAGTAGTAACAGTAGTAGCAGTAGTCGTAGTAGTAGCAGTAGTAGTAGTAGTAATACAAGTAGTAGTAATAGTAGTAGCAGTAGTAGTAATAGTAGTAGTAGCAGTAGTATTAGTAATAGTAGTAGCAGCAACAGCAGCTTAGTTGCAGTAGTAGTAATATAGTAGTAGTAGTAGTAGTAGTAGTAGTAGTAGTAGTAGTAGTAGCACTAGTATTAGCAGTAGCAATAGTAGTAGTAGTAGTAGCAGCAACAGCAGCAGCAGCAGTAGTAGTAGTAGTAGTAGTTGTAGTAGTAGCAGTAGCAGCAGTAGCAGTAGTAGTCGTAGTTGTTATTGTTTTTGTTGTTGTTGTAGTAGTGGTAGTTGTAGTAGTAGTAGTAATATCATTTGTAGTAGTTGAGGTAACAGTAACAATGTAATATTTATTACGCTGATATTAACAGCAATGGTATGAGTAATAGTAGTAGTAGTAGTAGTAGTAGTAGTAGTAGCAGTATTTGTCGTAGTAACAACAGCAGTATTAGTAATAGTGGTAACTGATGCTGTGATTGTAGCAGTAGTAGTATTAGCAGCAGTAATAGCTGTAATAATACTAGCAGCAGCGGTGGTGGTTGGCAAAGGCAGACACAGGCAGTTTTTGCAAGTTGGAGACGTCAAAGTTTGGGCGCTGCAAAGTTTTAGAATCTCTGATATGCAGAATTTCCCGATACTTTTCCCCCTGTTGTCTGGATTAGAGATACATTTTTGCTTATCACTGTCAGCAGTAAACAGAAATTAGTACTAAACATAAGTCGCTAGTTAATAGAAGTCAATAGTAAACAGAAGTTAGTACTAAACAGAAGTCACTAGTTAATAGAAGCCAGTAGTAAACAGAAGTCATTAGTTAATAGAAGCCAGTAGTAAACAGAAGTTGGTACTAAACAGAAGTCACTAGTTAATAGAAGCCAGTAGTAAACAGAAGTCACTAGTTAATAGAAGTCAGTAGTAAACAGAAGTTAGTACTAAACAGAAGTCACTAGTTAATAGAAGCCAGTAGTAAACAGAAGTCACTAGTTAATAGAAGTCAGTAGTAAACAGAAGTTAGTACTAAACAGAAGTCACTAATTAATAGAAGTCAGTAGTAAACAGAAGTTAGTACTAAGCAGAAGTCACTAGTTAATATAGACCAAACTGGTGCAATGAAAACCACGGTGTCACGCAATCCCGCTTCCGAGACCCACCAAGAATACAGGCTAAAGCACTATGATACTCTGAACCCCTTGTGGTCCTTTCGTGGAACTCGTGTGGTCTATTTTGGACCACACAGGGGACCACGGGACCTAACGAGGACCACATGCGTGAATTCAGTAGGTTCACAGTGCGGTTTTTGGTGGTAGAAGTGAACGAAGAAGAAGAAGAAGAAGACTAGTTAATAGAAGTCAGTAGTAAACAGAAGTTGGTACTAAACAGAAGTCACTAGTTAATAGAAGCCAGTAGTAAACAGAAGTCACTAGTTAATAGAAGTCAGTAGTAAACAGAAGTTAGTACTAAACAGAAGTCACTAATTAATAGAAGCCAGTAGTAAACAGAAGTCACTAGTTAATAGAAGTCAGTAGTAAACAGAAGTTAGTACTAAACAGAAGTCACTAGTTAATAGAAGTCAGTAGTAAACAGAAGTTAGTACTAAACAGAAGTCACTAGTAAACAGAAGTCAGTAGTAAACAGAAGTCAGTAGTAAACAGAAGTCACTAGTTAATAGAAGTCAGTAGTAAACAGAAGTCACTAGTTAATAAAAGTCAGTAGTAAACAGAAGTCAGTAGTAAATAGAAGTCAGTAGTAAACAGAAGTCACTAGTTAATAGAAGTCAGTAGTAAACAGAAGTCAGTAGTAAACAGAAGTCACTAGTTAATAGAAGTCAGTAGTAAACAGAAGTCACTCGTTAATAGAAGTCAGTAACAGATTTCCAGCATCTTCATTTTTTTCTGTTCGTATACACTGGCAGGGAACTCTCCGTTGCAGGTAGCATAACAACAACAAAGTTCCTCAGATCATCAGAGAAGTACCCCTCTTTCCCTCTCAGTCAAGCGTTTCGGCCCTTTAAACTTCTGACACTTAAGGAAGATGGGGAGGAGGTGGCCTCTGGGTCATGACTTCAGAGATTTGTGAGTTGCTGGTTTATAACTGCTTCACAAGGCTGAAGATGCTGATCGTTCCTGATAGGTTCCTGGCTGTTTGTTCGGTGGATGTCGATAAGCTTTCTTACATTACTGTGACCAAGTCCTTGACCTCGCAGTTGTTGTTACTGACACAATGTTTTATTTTTCTTTAATTTCTAGAATATCTTGTTCGTTTTTAAACTATGTCACATCCGAACTCTTCACTTTCTGTCCGTGTTTAAGCTGCGTCACATCCGAGCTCTTCACTTTCTGTCCGTTTTTAAACTATGTCACATCCGAACTCTTCACTTTCTGTCCGTGTTTAAGCTGCGTCACATCCGAACTCTTCACTTTCTGACTGTGTTTAAGCTGCGTCACATCCGAACTCTTCACTTTCGGTCTGTGTTTAAGCTCTTCACTCTCTGTCCGTTTTTTAAACTATGTCACATCCGAGCTCTTCACCTTCTGTCCGTTTTTTAAACTATGTCACATCTGAACTCTTCACCTTCTGTCCGTTTTTTAAACTATGTCACATCCGAGCTCTTCACTTTCTGTCCGTGTTTAAGCTCTTCACTTTCTGCCCGTTTTTAAACTATGTCACATCCTAGCTCTTCACTTTCTGTCCTTATATAAGCTATGCCACATCCGAACTCTTCACTTTCTGTCCTTATATAAGCTATGCCACATCCGAACTCTTCACTTTCTGTCCTTATATAAGCTATGCCACATCCGAACTCTTCACTTTCTGTCCTTATATAAGCTATGCCACATCCGAACTCTTCACTTTCTGTCCTATATAAGCTATGCCACATCCGAACTCTTCACTTTCTGTCCTTATATAAGCTATGCCACATCCGAACTCTTCACTTTCTGTCCTTATATAAGCTATGCCACATCCGAACTCTTCACTTTCTACGTGGACTCGGCAAGTTGATGTTGATACGGGGAGGTCAACGCTGACGAAGACCAAATGAGAATTAATACATGCCTCCAGAATAACTTGTTAAATCAAACTGACAAGGTTGTCTTTAACTTAGCATATCAGGCAGTGAGAACAAGTTTCAGGACTGACTGGGGTGCGGATGTAAAGAGGGTTTAAAAAAAATCTGTACATCAGATGCAGACTATGTGTGATTCTTATTTGAAGCAATCAACCGTGATGTTGTTTATAACTTATACTTACAAGCTTGCATGTATGTTATACCTTTTTAGTTCGCTTTTCAGAAAAGATGGCCATTTGCCCAGCCATAAATAGTACGGTGATAATAGTTTGAATATGTTTTTTTTTTTTTCCTTCGCTTAAAATGTACTTTTCTTTCATCTGCCAGGCAGGTTGTTGTTGGTTTGGCTCAGCTTATTTCTAAATGCCTGGCATTCATGAAAAGTTCGCTGCGTCATTCGCTGCGGAATAATTATTATTAGACAGTACAGCGGTTAAAAGACATCAGGAAAGCGATTGTGTCTACATGGCCATGTTAAAACTGCACGTGGTGGGCTCCTATAAACGAATGGAGAAAATGGAGAAAAAAATTGACATAAATAATAGGCAATGCTGGGACTGGATTCAGAACACGGGGATTAAATCGACGACACGAAGATTTGATCGACAACTCCGAAATTGGATCGACAACGCCGGCATTGGATCGACAACGCCGGAATTGGATCGACAACGCCGGAATTGGATCGACAAAGCAAGATCTGGAGTAACAGTCATTAATAGATACAATAGGAGAGAACTAACAAAAATAAGTTTTAAAAAACGCTTGAGAAATGCAGTCAATAATATAAAGAAATGGAATTAGTAACAGTAGTAAGAGAAATAATGGAGAAATAAAATACTAACAGTAGTAAGAGAAACAACAGAGAAATAAAATACTAATACTAATAAGAGAAACAACAGAGAAATAAAATACTAATAGCAGTAAGAGAAATAACAGAGAAATAAAATACTAATGGTAGTAAGAAGAACTATAGAGAAATAAAATTACTAATAGTAAGAGAACCAACAGTCAGGAATGTAAATGAACTGAAAGGGCGGCCAGTAACATAGAGAAAAAAGAGAAGCAACAGCCAATAACATAGAGAAATAGAATTAGTAATAGTAGTAATTGAAACAATAGCCAGTAACATAGAGAAATAGAATTAGTAATAGTAGTAATTGAAACAACAGCCAGTAACATAGAGAAATAGAATTAGTAACAGTAGTAAGAGAAACAACAGCCAGTAACATAGAGAAATAGAATTAGTAACAGTAGTAAGAGAAACAACAGCCAGTAACATAGAGAAACACTAATCGACATGGCAGAAGAATTTTATTTGATAACAGAATTGATGTAGAGATGCCATCATATGCCAAGAGACTGCTTGTCTCCCTACACCGCTTCACTTACTTCCCCCTCCCCCCACCCCCAGGCTGTACTTGCCTCCCCTAACGATTCCATTTGCATTCGACCTACCCTTACACCTCCACTTACCTACCCTTACACCTCCACTTACCTACCCTTACACCTCCACTTACCTACCCTTACACCTCCACTTACCTACCCTTACACCTCCACTTACCTACCCTTACACCTCCACTTACAGCTCCATTTATGTCTCTCTACTTCGATACGTATTTACTTTGAATGCAGATACTACAGAAGAGTTCTTCAAATATCATGGACACAAAAAGAACATATATATATCCATACGACAAGAACTTAATATTGAAGAAAGTTGGCTAGTAAAGAAGACTAAACGAAGAAAACTTAAATATTTTTGACACATTAAACGTCATGATAATTTAGAGAAGACCGTCTTGGAAGGGTACATAATGGGAAAAAGAAAGAGAGGAAGACCAAAGCGATGATGGCTGCAAGACATCGTTGATGATCTGCAAATGAATGCATCAGCAGCAGGCCATCTTGCTCACAACCGAGTGGCCTACAAGAGTGCTGTTGGGGAGGCAAAGTTCTGCAAGGGACATGCAAATGAGTGAATGACTTCGATAAGCCAAAGAAAAAAAAGAGGCAGACAGTGTGAAACTCTGAAGAGGACATTGTTAAGAGAGGACAAATTAATAGGCATAAAATCCCTTGATGAGGTTGAAAGGCTCGCCGAAGACAGGGAAAATTGGCGAACTACCTTGCGAGCCCTATGTGACGTTTAACAGCACGGGAAGGATATATAAGACTTCGATAAGCTGGTGGTCATGTGTTTCAAAACGTTTATCTCTGCTTGTATCGGCTTTTGTCCTCCACAGTCCCATCCATCTGCAGATGTTTTTCTTTTTCTATATGTCGTGTCTGCCTTCTAGCTCATATGTTTTCAAACCTATGTGTGTCGCGGTACAGTAGTATGTCACGAGAGGGCTAGATGTGTGCATCCAAATTTTTAAAACCCCCAATTTTTTAAAATCAAATTATACCGCATTTTTTGTTTATTTACATGATAAATGCCCGCAGTCACAGGTAGAGAACATATAAAAATTTAGTTACTAGGTCCAGTTCAGGGGGGAGGTGAAATGGCCAGAGAACTGTGCCTTCAAGCAGACTCATATTTCACATTGAAAATAGTACCTTATACAGCAGCACTTAAAACTGCTTAGTGCGTAAAAGTCTTATCCATCTGTAGATGTTCCTCTCTCTTTGTGGGCCTCTCGTCCGCTCCTTCAGCCTCTCAGTATAATTATATGACTGAAGTCTGACTGTTGCAATAGTAACTCTGTCTGTCCAGTTATTTTATTTATACTGAAACATAATATTAGTTACATTGTTATATAATTATCCAGAAAGCAGAGGAGTGGCTGCGACACGATGGCCTACGTGTTGGCCATTTATATGTTCATCACGTGTTAGGAAAGCTCCCTGAGGTTACACATATACTTCGACAACATTTTCATATTTTTGGCTTCTCTGAAAGCAGATTACACAGAAATATCAATGATATACGAATAGATGGCTTTAATTTGATCAAGCGCGACCCAGCTAGGAAGCTAGAGACAGGTTTAGTCCTTTACATTTCTAACACAACTAAATTTTGTAGAAGAGAAGACCTGGAAACATCAGAGATTGAATGTATCGCGTTAGAAATTAAAATATCAAATCTTAGTCAAATTCTAATTAGTTTTATATACCGAAATCAAAATACTTCAGCCGAGTGGTTTGATCACTTTACGACCATGATGGATGATGCTCTAACTTATAAATTCAAGGACATTATCATTCTAGGCGACTTCAATCAGCCCAATCCTACATGGATGAACATTTTAACATCCTACAACTACTCTCAAATTGTTAACAAACCTACTAGGGTAACTGAATCATCATTAACACTAATAGATAATATTTATGTAGCTGATCCAGGAAACATTACTGAATGTACTGTCCTTCATGTGTCGCTGAGTGATCACTACCCGGTCTGCTGTACATGGTCACATAAAAACACAAACATACCAGCATCAAATATAGGAATTTTAAAAATTTTAACTTTGAATTATTTTTAACTGATCTAAAAGCTTCGCCTCTTACGTATGTTTACCAGTTAATCAATCTAGATGAGGCTATCGAGTACTGGATGGAGATATTTCGAAATATTTTTGACAAGCATGTCCCCATCAAAGAAATGAGAGTAAAACACGTAACAAAATCAGCGTGGATAACTCCTGATATCTTGCAACTCATGAGAAAACGGGATGAAGCTCATAAAAGCAGAAATTTCGGTAGCTATCGTTCACTTAGGAAAAAAGTGTACTATTTAATTAAGCAGGAAAAGAACAATTACTTCAGAAATTTAGTTAAAGACAAAACTGATAGTAAATCAATTTGGAAAGCGATTAATACTCTTGTAAATAAAAGGAAGCAATCTGATCCAAAAACACTTAATGGTGAACATACTTGCACTAACTTCAGTGAACATTTTAGGGAAGAAATTAGTATTCTAAACTCGTCATTACCGACCCCTACTTGCGACCAGAGCGTGTTGAAAACTTACAGCAACAGTTAATGTGTAAAGCGAAAACAACTAAATATTCATTTCCTCACAGTCGGTGAGGTTTATAACTACATCCGGTCTTTAAAGAACACTAACTCAGCAGGATGTGATGACATTAGTAACAAGATACTGCGGTACGCTGCACCAGTTATTACAGACACACTAACATACTTATACAATTTGTGCATTGACAAACATTATTTCCCTGACGCTTTTAAACTCTCCGAAGTCGTTCCTCTTTTTAAATCAGGACAGACTGGAGACCTCTCAAACTATAGACCCATATCCATTCTGTCATCATTATCTAAACCTCTTGGAAAACATATGCAAAAGTTAATACTGCTCCACATACAAGAAAACAATCTACTAATAGATTTTAGACCAATCGCTCCTGCCACACAGCATTAACTAAAATGACAGAAAGCTGGCTGTTTAATACAAATGATGACAAATTGTGTGGTGTTGTCTTTGTTGATTTCAAGAAAGCCTTCGATATGATTGATCATGAAATTCTTGCAAAAAAAAAAAAAAAGCTGGAATGTTAAAGATTACAAACTGACCTAACAAAATTTATTACATCTTTTCTCTCAAGTAGAAAACAAGTAATTTGCTTTAGAAAAAAATATCTGGCTCTTTTGTGGTTGATACTGGTATTCATCAAGGCTCCATCCTTGGTCCTCTGCTCTTTGCTATCTATATTAACGACTTACCACTATAGCACTCTTCATGTGATCTTTTTGCTGATGACTGTACTGTTTACAATAGTGACTATGACATCAATTACCTACAGACAACGCTCCAAAATGATATAAACAGTTGGATTAAATGGTGTAATAAAATGATATGTTGATAAACACCAACAAAGCAAAATCCATGCTCATCACTACAAGACAGAAACTGCAGAATGCACCAAAAACTTCACTATAGCTTTATGCTGGGACTAAGGCAATAGAAAATGTTCATGAACATAAAACTCTAGGACTCATCATTGATCATCATTTAGCTTGGAATTCTCACGTACATAACTTAACAAACTTGATTGCACAGAAAGTTTACCAACTAGCCAAAATTAAACACTTTATCGACAAAGACACAAGGAAGATATACTACATATCACATATACAAACACACTTAGATTACTGTTCCACAATATGGGATGGATGCTCAGTCTCAAACACAAAAAGGCTCCACTCACTTCACAAACGAGCATTAAATCTGATTTATGATAAACACCCAGTACAGACTGTAGATCAGCACAAACAACTCAAAATTCTACCCCTCAGATACAGAGTCATTTATAACAAAGTTAAGTTTGTTCACAGAATTATATAGCACAGCCTTACTTGTGGTCACTGTTTACGTATAACACTAAACATAGCTAGCGTTAAAAAAAACTGTCTTCTTCCTAAACCCAGGATTGATCTGTACAAGAAACGCCTTGCATAATCTGCAGTACAGCTCTGGAACACCCTCCCCTACCATTTAAAATCCATCAGTAATACTTCATCCTTTAACTCAAACTTGTTTCATTATTTACTTGCTTGTAGGCATAGGCATATGTCTCCATAGAATAACCAGTACTCTCTCAACCCATGACTCGCCAGCCATTACGTACTAAAATGACATAGAAGTTATTTTAATGTTTGTCGAAAAAACATATGTTAGAAGATCTGTACTGACAATGTATTTTTGTTTATGTATATGTCTATGTGTGTGCGTGTATGTGTGAGAGCTATTTTATGAATTTAATTACTTCTTTTCTTTTACTTTGAATGTAATAGTTTAATCTTACACTCTACTGATATGTCTTTTCCTAATGTAATTTGTATACTTGGATTAAATCGAGTGTCTGGGAAGAATGTAAGACGGGTCTACGTGGCCAAATCTTTACCCTTTAAAAATAAAGATTATTCATTCATTCCATCTCACTCCAAGATTTTCAGCGAACTTTAACTAACCCAGCTTTTTTTTCCCCTTTTTCGCTTTTTAATTGTTTCGTTGTTTCACTTATTGCGTTTGAAATATATGCATAATTAAAATGCCCGATGCACTTCCAGAGATGCTGGAAAACGTGAAGGACAAACGTGTACACTCATCCATGTATGATCCACTCATCCACATGTATAAAGTGTTCAGTTTTAGAAAGACAGAAAGAGGAAGAAATAAAACAAACAAAGACCCCAGTATTTTGGCATAATGATTTAATCAAGAACACAAGAAGTGACAACAACACACAAATAAATAAGTAAATTGGAAACAGCTGTCACAGATCCTGTTTGGAAGACTGCCACAGCCTTCGATAAAGCGTCTTCAAGGTCTTGTAATTTGTTGTACTGTAGAGTTTAAAGAATCATCTGCTCAGAAATTATTAATTTTTTAATCAATAAGAAGACATAATGAAAGCAACCCTGGATAAGACATGCATGAAATAATGGTCGTCTTTTTTCCTTCGAAGGGCATATCACTCCGCGATTAAAAATAATCGAGGGAGACTACAACTGCTACAGATGTTAATCAGTACATAAACATAAAAGTGAGTAAATAGTGCTTTCTGATAGACAATGAAAATGAAGAATTTAAGATTACTGTCTTCTATTTCCTTTCAGCATGTTTTGTGTGAAACAATAGAAAATCGAAGATCATAGCTATCTGGGCTAGTAGTATCTACCTTGCTTAAAAATGTAAAAAGGAAAAAAAAAACTATAGACCTCTAATGCCTGCATACTGTGTTAAATAAAACTATAGTCAGTTAAAAACATTAGCGTTTAACTGTTATTGAGGCTTGCTCTGCACATTGAATGCAGGGGGTAAGGTCCACATCTCGTTACGGGTGGGCCTGGTTTGCAGTACCACCGGGTCACGGCCTGTTGCTTTCGTTGTCTTAAAAAAAAAAGAAAAGTTTAACTGTTATCACATATTTTCCTGAAATTT
This sequence comes from Achatina immaculata, assembly GCA_009760885.1. Classification (NCBI taxonomy): domain Eukaryota; kingdom Metazoa; phylum Mollusca; class Gastropoda; order Stylommatophora; family Achatinidae; genus Lissachatina; species Lissachatina immaculata. Next base: position 36,556,463 of record CM019694.1, read on the forward strand.
TTGGTACTGGAGTGTTGAGATATAGGCCTATATCGGAAAGAAGAGACATGTACTAAAATTATTAGGACCAAAACAGTGTATTCTAACAGAACTTTTCCGGAACCGGATGCATGTAATTCCTTTTCCGGTTAATGGCCGATTTGTTCGAGGGCGAGAGCAAGTAAGTATTAAACTCCAATCTCACCCATCTATCTCTTTTGGTCTATATTTTCTTAGTAATTTTAAAAATTATTGTTTATGATCAAGATATTAGATTTCTGTCAGAAATCTTTTGATCTTGATAAACATGCAGTGTAGAGAATATATCACTTTGAAAATTTGTACACTAGGAAAAAAGTAGGAACATGTTTATTAATTAACGAGCACACAGTTGTGACGTTTCGCTGTGAATCTTAATCATATAAAAACAGTAAAAATTATACTACCTTTAGTACTTACTAAATGTAACTTGAATTTGAACGTGATTGAACTATTTGGTGCTTTAAAATGGTATTGAATATATCAGTGGCAGAGAAAGCAGATCAGGACTGATAAATAAAATGAGGTTATTAAAAAAAAATTATGCCTTTTTCCCACACCCATACGGTGAAGGAAAATGTATGAAAGCGTGAATGTTATCAGTCGAATACGCAATCCGATTTGGCAGTCAGTGTCCCATAGCTGACATGTTAGCGTAAGGGTTTGCGAACTATAGCCGGTCAAGACCCTGTCCCACCTTTCTACTGATACCCCATGAGTTGTAGGGATCACCGTAGTTCCTATAAATAACTATTGTCACCCCAGCTTTTTGGCAGCTTTCCAGATCTGCAAAATTAGCTGCCACAACCAACCTCCAATCCGATATGATACTGCGACACAACACCTTCACCTCGGTGAGTGCCAAAAAAAAACTCAAGCTCACAGTTACAGAGACATAGAAGAATCATATGGAAACACTGATCCCATGAGTGATCCAGTGAGCATGATTGATTTATCATATAGTGTTTCACTTTGTAAATGCAAAGTAAAAATGGTTATTTTGGTAGAGAATACTGGATCTTTTAAAAAATGTCATAATGTTGGAACATGGAAAAAGACACCAGGCATTTGGCATTTTAAGCATGTTGTCATCAGAAATTCTCCTATTGCCCAGTGTTTATACTTTGTTCTAAAGGGTCTTAAGCATCCGTACTCTTTGATATGGAAACCAAATGTTGGGGTATGGGATATGCTCTGAACATCCACTGAAAAAAAAAAATTGTTGTTAAATTAAAAGTTGCTTGCATCTTTTCTTTTCCCAGATATCTGTATGTAGACTAAAACCAAACTATTGACATTTTGAAGTCATACGAGCACAAAATAGGAGGGGGGTGGGGGTTCAGTAACTGTAGAAAGATTGAGAACCTCTGCATTATACCAGAATACAAAAAATTAAAATTGGGTTGGGGAAATACTCACATTGTTATGGAAGAAATTGCATATACTCGTTTATTAGATAGAGAACTGTTGACTGTTGAAAAGAATGAAATAGCCCTAGTTTCTAGGCAGCTATATCTGTTGCTAAAATGGCAGGCCCAGAATAACAACCAAAGATGGCTCCCAAATGAACAAATTTTTATTTCTCAAAGGTTGAAGACTTGAGTACACAGGCTTAATTATTGCAGATATTCAGCTTTGTACAAGTATTACTAAATACATAACAAGCACGAGTAAAATTCAAAATGACAAAACTAATGAGGTACACAGTTATCCTGTAGAAACATTTGTGACATGGGCAGTAAACAGGAATTGTCACAGCACTGGTTGCCAAAACAAGGGCATTTCTGAATTGTTCTGTAACTGTAATGAAAAAATAAAAAGCAGATCTATGTCATAGTCGTGTAGTATGTCTAGAAACTGCTTTGATAGATTTTCACTTTTAGTGACATTTACATGTTTGGGTATACATTTCCTGATAACTTAACATTCTGAATTTGTACACTCCTATATGTGTACTTTTAGTATCAGGTATTTAGCAGTTCTATTTGTGTTCTGTAAAAGATATTGGAATGTCATCATTTATTTATTGTCAAAGAAAAGCTTAAATTTTCACGCTGGTTGGTAGTGCACTGAAGGTTTTTTTTTTTCCCTTTTTTTGTCTCAGAACAATTAACACACGCAGCATGCCTATTGATGCAGTAGAGAAACCTCTAGAGGAGAGCAAGCCAGCTGAAGATTCAGCGTCATCTGACTCAGATGATGAAGACACACCTCCAGAGCTTGAAGAACATGATGCAGCAGCTTTACAGCAGCAGAGTCAGGTATGTCTTTGCCTTTTTCAGACAAGCTGCTGAGTGAAAGGTATGAGCTGTGAACCAGCGTCATTGCACAGTTTCAGACTGTAAGCGCTCTGCTGCCTAATCAGCAGTCGACCGGAAACTGCAAACTAGTGTTGCCATCGGCATGAATTCAGTAGCTAGTGTCGTCATTCCTCTTCCTTCCCAGAGCATTTGCCCTGGTACCCGTTTTTTTTTTTTCTTGAGGTTGGGTGGACCCTGTGAGTTTCTTGCAAGCCATGGTCTAACCAGCACCATGATGGGTGGAAATCACAACTGGGTTACCTGGTCGGCAAGCTAGTGCCTAATCCACTACACAGCAGGTTTCCCACAGAGCTGTTTTCATCTTGTGAACTGCCAAGTTTGCCATCAAGGTTGAAAGAATTATGTGGCTGTTACCTTGGCAGGGTGGAAGCACAGAACTCCATCGTTGTGTCTCACTGGCATTAAAGCACAGAATTTCATTGTTATGTGTCTCACTGGCATTAAAGCACAGAATTTCATTGTTGTATGTCTTACTGGCATTAAAGCACAGAATTTCATTGTTGTGTGTCTCACTGGCATTAAAGCACAGAATTTCATTGTTGTGTGTCTCACTGGCATTAAAGCACAGAATTTCATTGTTGTGTGTCTCACTGTCATTAAAGCACAGAATTTCATTGTTGTGTGTCTCACTGGCATTAAAGCACAGAATTTCATTGTTGTGTGTCTCACTGGCATTAAAGCACAGAATTCCATGAGGATCTACTTTAACTGTAGTTGTTATTTATCTTTTTTTGGGTAGCTGCAAAATAAGTACTGTGGCCCATCATTATCTGTAGAGAAAAATAGCTTGGAGTGACCTTGTACTTATTTACTCCTCAGTGCTGGCTTAAACCTTGCTGAAAGATCTTTACTGTGTCATCTGTATGTTTCCTTTTCATCAGTGCGACTTTTTGTGTAATGTTAATGTGTCTTGTTTTGGTCACTGGTTTTTATATATAAATGTGAAAGCAAACTTAAAAATACAAACAGCAGTCATAAACTAATTTTCTGAGCCACTGTGCACTTACCCTCATTGTACAGCGCTGGTAATCTGGCCCATTGAAATAAGGAAAATCCTATTTCCTTCACGGTTTTTATATGTCTTTGCTGCTTTTTGGAGAAAAGGGTGTACGGCAGGCTAAGATAATGATGTCCTAATATTTTTGTTGTTATGCCTGAAGGTGGTTTGGTCAATGATCTCCCTGAAAGATTGAATTGAGTTCTTAGATAATGCTTAAAGACTGAGGCATCATGTTGGGTCAGATTTAGGCTGCAAGAACTTTTCCAAGATCCTAGAAGTAACCTTCTGTGACAGTTGCATCACTGTAAAGAACAGTCAAATCCTTGTTCCACTGGCCCTTAACATCAAGTGACCAGTAACACCACAGTTAGCAGAACATGGTAACAGCCAGATACAGTCCCTTTGTGGGTGGGTGATCTCAGAGTACTCAGTGTGTACATTTCTTGCATTTTTCTTGCATGTTACAGTCCAGAGATTAAGTAGTGTCACCGTAACTTTCTCTAATGTTAAAATATTGGGATTTTGTTTTCTTTGGTGTGCTCGGATGCATGTATCTTTTAATAATTATCCAGGTTGCAGCAGCCGCTGGGCTTCCAGAAGAGCTGGTGTCCAAGGCAAAACAGAGCCGAAGTGAAAAGAAAGCACGGAAGGCAATGTCAAAACTTGGTAAGTTTGACAGTTTCTCTTGCTTCGGTCAGTAGATGGGGCGTGTAATGTAAGGATTGTTGAATGACCCTGAGAGGACAGTCAAATCTTCCTGTGGATATCAGTTTACTTTAGAAAGACAGAGTGTGGTTGTTTGCATTTCTACTTAAAGGAATGTAGTAAGCCAAAGATTGTGCAAAGACAGCAAGACTCAGATTTTCTGTATCTTTGCCTAAGTGAATTCAAAGAGTCCATGGGGTGTGTTGATTCAGAGAATTAGTTGCAAGTTTTGATATTTGATTGTTTTTTTTTTTTTAATGCTTTTATTTAAAAACTTCAGGTCTGAAGCCAGTGCCGGGGGTGACACGTGTAACAATCAGAAAAGCAAAAAACATACTTTTTGTGATCAGCAGACCAGATGTCTACAAGAGCCCTGCGTCTGACACCTACATTGTCTTTGGAGAGGCAAAGGTTAGTTTACTTTAGCTATAAATATGAAGCTGTCTGTAGATGATGCTGTGGTGAAGATTTGTAACATGTCATCACATTACACCGGTAGTGATCTATTTTCAGATTGTTTTCATTTTTCATGCTTTATTTTAGTCTAAAGTCAGTAGGTTACATACTTAGAAGTTGATATTTTAGTCCAAAGGTAACAGGTTACATACGTAGAACTTGACTCTTGATGGAACAAGAAGTCCAAATCTACAGCTGTTAACATTTTTCTAGAAATCATTTAATTTTTTAAATATGTGTTTGTATCTTTTTTTTTTTATGCATAGCTATGAAAGAGTGTAAAATATGACTTGGCACTCTCGAGCGTGAGGGTGATATCTCTGTCACAGTTCTTCCTTCCTTGCAGTATCATAAGAGCCAGTTTACTGTAGACTCCATTTGTAGATTGACTGGAGGTGTTGATTATCAGTGATTATTTGCTTTTGTGTCATTTCTTTATCACAGTCAGTTTGGCTCTGGTAGTTTGGAGATAGGTTGATGGTTGAGTTCAAGGAAAAAAAAACTAGATAATAAGCATTACCATGTTAGTAGCACATCCGGGTCAGTTTTTAACAAACTTTCTTGGCAATTTGGGGGAAAGAATAATTTAATAATAACTGGAGGGGTGTAACCTTACTATCAGTTGTGTCAAAGGTGTTTTGTGAAGTGATTCTGAATGGAATTAAAGATGTAGTAGATACTGCAATGAGAGAACAGGCAGGATTTTGAAAAGGAAGAAGCTATCTCGACCAGATCTTTACTCTAAGAATAATACTTGAAGTGAAAAACAGAAACCATTAATCTTGAACTTTTAAAAAACATTTGATAGCATACACAAAGATTCATTGTGGAGAATTTTATGGAATACCATCTAAAATTGTCAATATCATTAGAGATCTCTACAGCGGATATGTTTGTGCGGTCAAGACAGAAGAAGGAATGAGCGAGTGGTTTAGGATTGAAACAGGTGTGAAACAAGGATATATATATTATCTCGGTTGCTTTTTGGAATTGTCATATACTTTATAATGAAAATATGCTGTACAGGTAAAACCGGCACTGATTGGTTACATGGAACCCAAATAGAAGATCTTGATTTTGCAAATGACACAACTCTTATCAGTGACAGTGTGAAATCGGTGCAGGAAAAGATCCCTTGTCTTCCTTGGCTAGCACAGTGTCTTGAAATTAACAAAGACAAAACAAAAATAATGAAACTCATTAATCAAGAAGGAAAATATATGTAGAAGGAACAATTGTTGGTGAAGTAAACCAATGTTAGTACTTACACAGCTGCATAGACCAGGATGGTGACACCAGGAAAGAAGTTAGAATTGCAAAAGCAACATTGTCCATCAGAAATCTTGAGAACATATGGAATTCAAAAGTTATATGCACAAAAATCAAGTTAAGATTATTCAATTCAAATATGATATCCACCCTCAATTATGCATGCGAAAGCTGGAAATCAGTTTAAAAAATAGACAAGAAATTACTCTTTTGAAAACAAATGCCTAAGGAAAATACTTAGTATAAAATGGAACAAATTCAAGAACAACGCAGAGATAAGATCAGTGAGCAAACAACAACCTGTCTCATGTGTGATCAGAAAAAGATGGATATATGTAGGCCATGTGATGAGAAGAAACAATCAGAGAATACAAGCTGTCAAGTGGAACACAACAGGCCGAAGAAAAAGAGATCGACCACGTGAAACTCTAAAGAGGCCATTGTTAAGAGAAGGCAGTTTAGTGGGCATAACATCCCTTGATGAAGTTGAAAGACTCACCGAGAACAGGAGAACTTGACAAACAATTATGCAAGCCCTATATGACGCTTAACAGCATGGGAAGGATATAAGAAGAAACATATGAGGAAAATGTCAAATATTTTGCATACATTTTATCTTTGTTACTTATAAATGCTTGCATAAGGCTGTTGATAGGTGGGAGAGGCATTAAAAGTGTGACAGGAGTAAAAATGTGAGCTTACAGTAAGATAGGATAAGTGGATGGTACAGTGGTGGTGGACAGTGTGAGAAGCTTACAGTAAGATAAGTAGATGGTACAGTGGTGGTGGACATTGTGAGAAGCGTACACAAGTTAGTGAACAAAATTATTTCAAAGAACAGTACAAAGAGGATTGGAGCTGAATATCAGTAAAGCAGAAACAATGATGGCCTTGAATGGAGTAAAAATGCTTGGTGCATTATCTACAAATTAAAAAACAGTTTGTGCAGTGTAGAACCTGGCAAAATCTAGTGCCAAATTGAGAAGAAATTTTTTTTTGAAAAGGAGCTTTTTATAACATTAAGATAATAAGAAACAATAAGAGAATGTCTTTGGAACCACGAAAAATAATATTGTAATACAGTCATTATTACACTCTACATAATTATATTTTTATTATGGCTTAAAAAAAAACAAATGAAATGGAGATGAAATGCAATACAGTAGATGGTGTTTTGATGAAAAATAAGACATATTACCCTGGGGGGAAAATAAAAACAAATGGGAAAATTCTTACAGAAAAGCTGATAAAAATCATATTAAAAAATGTCATTTGTGTTGAAGGTAGTAATCATAGTGCACTTGTTAGTTTCTGTTGAAAAGTAACTAGTGTTTGGAAACTGTTACTGCAGATTTAGGAGCATGTCACACACAGAAAAATGTGGACTATAATGTGAGCTCCATGTGATTTCAATATTTGCTCTTTAGATTGAAGATCTAAACCAGCAAGCCCAGGTTGCTGCTGCCAACAAGTTCAAGACGTTTGATAGTGCTGGGGCTCAGGGAGAGCAGGCCAGTACAGTATCACAGCCAATCCAAGAGGAGTCTGAAGAGGAGGAGGAGGAGGTAATGCTCTGTCCTCATCAGAGTTGTTTGAGATAATTGACATAAGCTGTCTTGTCTGAACTGTTACTAGACTGTCAGTATCCTGCATTCATATCTGTATCCTTGCATCAGTATACAAGCTTATGTGATTAATCTGAATCGGCCGTGTTCACGATTTCTTTAAGCTTATTGTGTAATTTAGCACCTTACTGTTAATGAACAACATTTTAGTAACTTTTGAATCTTGTGTGGACATTCCAGCATGTGTACATCGAGATTTTTTTTTTTTAAATGATAAAGGTGTTTTTTTTATTCCTCCTTCAAAATGGCAGTCGATAAAGATGGATGGTTGTTCAAAGATTTATAGCAAAATTTCCTGATAAACAACCTCCTCATTGCACTACAGTTAGAAATTTGTTGAATAAGTTTCGTGATACTGTGGAAGATGCTTCGTGATCTGGTAGGCCTGCTGTGTCTGAAGAAAATGTCTAGATACTCAAGACAGAATCCTAAAAAGTCCATACAAATCCTTAAGGAAAATGTTGCAAGAAGTGAACTTATCACTGAGCAGTGCACAAAATTCTTAAACATCAGTTAAATTTTCATCCATACAAGATTTCTGTTGTGTCTGAACTAAAAGAGTGTGATAATCCAGAGTCAACTACTCCACATGGTTTCAAGCATTTTTAGCTGAAGAAGACAAGTTAATTCTCGATTTAACATTCTTCTCTGATGAGGCATGGTTTCATCTATCTGGATACGTTAATAGCCAAAATAATCGTATCTGGAGCAGTGTTAATCCCAGTGCATTTCATGAAGCTCCACTACACGATATGAAAATTGGGGTGTGGTGTGCCGTCAGTAGAAGGCATTTAATTGGACCAATTTTCTTCAACAGCATTATAAATGCCGATCGGTACCATATTGACATTCTGGAACCTTTTTTAGAACAGCTGAATAAACGTGAAATTGAAGAAGTGTGGTTCCAGCAAGATGATGCAACTGCACACACAGCTAGAACAATGCACCATTTTTTTTTTGGAAGAAATTTTCGTAAATCGCATAATCCGTGGAATTTGGCCTGCTCGTTCTCCAGATCCATTAGATTATTATCTATGGGGTTTCTTGAAAGGAAATGTTTACAAAAATAATGTACAAACAATTGAGGACCTGAGAGAAGCAATCAGAATTACCATTCAAGAAATAACAGACACATTGCACAAGGCATTTGATAGCGTGAAGAGACGTGTACAGCCGTGTCTTGAAGCCCATGGTGGACATTTCCAACACCTGTTATAATAAATATTTCAGTGGTACATCCAGCTAACCCAAAACAGTGTTGTATCATTGCTGTCACTATTGTAACTTATTAAATGACTTTTTTGGGGCACATTTTGTCATTTACTTCATTTTTCAATTTTTTTTTTCGTAGAAAGTGTAGTGAGACTTTAAAAACCACCCGGTATCTTCATTATTAGCTGAAAAAAAAAAAACGATGTAGTGCATTACTTTCTGAACGCTCCTCGTAGTATCTTTAGACTTTTTAGCATTTGTTTTTCCTCCCTTTTTCCCATAACTGTTAATTCATGGGAACTAAACTTTTTTTTTTTCCACCTGTTTTCAAGAACTATTCAGATTGTTTCAGCATTCATGTCACAAAATTTGGTTATAAGTTTTGGGTTCATGTGAAGGGCAGATGTTTTTATTACTTGTTTTCTCATTTGAGAGGGCTGACATGTAAAGATTAAATCTGAAAGAATTTTGTTCTTGGAATCCATTCATTGTCTTCTCTCTGTATGTTTTAGATTGATGAGACAGGAGTGGAACAGAAGGACATTGAGTTGGTCATGTCCCAGGCAAATGTCTCCAAGGCTAAAGCTATCAAAGCCCTCCGGAACAACAACAATGACATTGTCAATGCTATTATGGTAAGTATTGGTCCATGGGGCTGCAGGACATGACTCTGTGACTGATTTCATTGCACCTGTCTCTATGAGTTACATCTCTCACACCTGTCTCTATGAGTTACATCTCTCACACCTGTCTCTATGAGTTACATCTCTCACACCAGTCTCTATGACTCCTTTAAGTTACATCTCTCACACCTACTCTTTTCATGAACAATCAGAATATATTAAAGCATCTAAGACAGCAGTGTGGAATAAATGAAACTGAATGATCATTGTCATCTTTTTTTCTGTCTAAACTCTTGACTGATAATGCTGTGTTGAGCTTCATACATGAGAGGGGAAAAAGACAAGCTGGTTAGTTTAAGTGTCTGTAAGGAATGTGTCTAAGTTACAGCCACCTAATGTGCATCACTGATTTTCAGTTATATACCAGGAGGAAAGATGGACATGATGTACTGCTTTATTGGACACTCATATCATGCAGCGGCCTCGTTAGCTGAGTTTAGGCACTGTGCTTGCTAATCCAGTGGTACCGGGTTCAGTTCCAGCGGTGGGATTTTTTTCTGGTACACATCAAGAAGGCCCCGGGGTTGACCCAGCCTCTAAAAATGGATGCCAGAGAAATCCAGGAAGGTAAAGCGGCCAAGGGTGATACTGACCACATCACATTTTCATGTGCCGAAGTTCATGGAAAATACGGGCCTAACACCGTATTACCCAATATGCCTTAATGGCATGAAAACAAGAGTTTTACCTACCTGCCAATTCATGCAGAGACCGTCTAGACAAAACACCAAGGAGTTCTTTAAGAACAAACCATGCCAGTTTTAAGGGTTTTTTTTTCTTTAGTTGTTTTCCAACATATTTTCCAGTATTTTGATATTTTATTTTATGGATCTTTATGTACTTTTTCATCTTGCATCTGAATCTTATTTGGATTACTATGCATTGTCTAAATAGTCATTTTTTGTTTGTTCCTCTTTACAGGAATTGACGATGTAGAGAATTGAGTGATGTTTCCAATTGTGTGTGTCAGTTTTACTCTACACTGGTGGCTTTTTTTTTTTTTTTGGTTTTGTATGTATGACAGTTTCAGATAAATAAAATAATTTTCTCCAATTATATGTTCCTTCTTCATGATTTCATTTGTGAAAAGTTGTTTGAGAGGTAAGCATTCAGTCATGTGTGCTGGTTCATTTGGCTTTTGGTGCTGTAAGCAGAATAGTGGAAATGTTCTTCACAGATCAGTGCCAAAATTTTGAGAGCCAGATTAACAGGGTATTCTTATTTTTAGGTGGCCCTATCTTTTTTTCTTCTGATTCGCATGAATGTCTAAATTCATGGAGCTGAGTTTGCATCCATTGACAGCTGTGTGTGCAGTGAAATACAGTGTGCCTCACTGTGCAGTTTACTGTTCAAGGAACCAGTTTCGAGTCTCTATGAACTTTAAAGTAAGGTCTATGAGAAGCATTGTCTCCATGAACTTGGCTACTGCTGCATTGACTGTTCTGCTCTGTATGTGGAACTGATTTTTATGTCAGTATATAGACTGATATGTGAAAATATGAGTATGAGAGCCCTTGCAAGTGTTAACAAATTTCATGTACAGTGGTATCTTGGTATACGTCCACTTTAAAATAAGTCCAACTTGATATACATCCTGTTTGTATGCGTAAAATTTTGTTTGGAATATGACTTGAGTTGAGGGGTCACGATTGCACACACTCCCCTTGCTTACCTCTTTCAAGACAATGCTATGACCGTCCATGAGCATCAGCACACCTGCTGCAGTGGAGGAGTTTAGTAGAGGCACACAGAGAAGAGCTGAGCACTGAGGATCTGTAGGAACTTGGGGAGGAGCACAAGACTAAGATGGCTACACTCTCTTCAGGCTCAGATGAGGAGGAGGCTGCGGAAGCCCCATCTTCGTTAATCAAGGAAATTTAACCAAGTGGATGGATGTCAAAAACTTTGCGAAGAAGTACCATCCCAACAAAGCTAAAACAAGCCGTAATAGCTCTGTCTGGAATGACCAGTGTCACATTTCCAAAACATCCTGAGGAGAAGGCAGAAGCAAAGTTCTGTGGACAGATTTTTAGTAAAGATGAAAGCGGTCAAAAAGCTGGCAGGCACAACTCAGGGAGCCAACAGCAACATACTAAAAAAAAGCATATCTGGGCACCATAAGGCCGACACTTGAATATGGCGTCACAGCCTCCAACACAAACACTGCTCGCCTAACAAAAGTGCAAAACGCTGGCCTGCGGCTGATCACAGGAGGAATGAAGAGCACTCCTATCACAGAGATGGACAAATTCAACCTCTTGGGGTCTTATGCAAAGAAAAGCTAATGATCCACAAACAAAAGTTAATACGTCTGACAACCCACCCTGTGAACAAAAGAATTAAGGAGTCCACAAAAAAAAAGACTGAAAAGAACCATCTGACACAACTCCAATAACACTGTAAAGACTTGTCATGAAAAAATTGAACCACTCCAAGTTGTGGAGGAGCATGGTCACTATGAAAAGATAACAGTCCTCACAGAGGTACCAGGCATACATAAAAACATTAACATTTCAGATGAAGACACTGACCCAGGAGCTGATTAACAGGAAATACAACCCAGCTGAATGGACACATGTGAACACAGGTGGGTCTGCAGAAAAAGCAGTAAAAAATCTGGGAGCATATACATAAGATACACAGATGGGAGACAAACCAAAAAGGTCTTCATGACGGGAAAGATTTCCTCCAACTACAGGGCAGAAACAACAGCCTTCAGAACACTCAAAACAGAAAACCAGCAGCCACCAAACAAAATAGCCTTCTTCACAGACTGCAGGGCACTTTCAGAACCTTTACAAACAACCTACAGGCAAATGTGCAGGAAATCACAACAGAACTGAAGCACCTTACACTGTCAACAACCGAGGCCCTACAGTGATTACCACTCCACTGTGAAATAGCTGACAGCCTATCCAAAGCTGGCAGCAATCAATATCAAACAAATCATCCAGTAAACTACAAGAGGCGAAAACTATAATCCGCAACCAGTGCAGATCTGAATGGAAAAGGCAACTGAAATGTAACAATGAACCAGATCCAATACACCAACTACAAAGATATCAGCAAACCATCCTTTTCCATCTAAAGACAGGCCACTGCAGACTACTGAGCCACCTGCATCGACTTAAAATGTCTCACATAGACGAGTGTTCATGTGGCAGTGGACTCCAGAACATATCCTTCAAGATTCCCCAAACTATGCAGACTTGAAGCACGAGACAGCCAGAAGACACAAGCTTGGGGCAAAAGCTTTGGGGCTCCTATCAGGATCTGGAGAGGACTGTGGGCTTTGCCATGTCAACAAGGATCAAGGTGTAATGTGACTAACAACCTCGAATGCAAAAGAAGAAGTCGTAAAGGTCAGACCTGGTCGTCCTCAACCAGGTCCAAGTAGGGACCTGACAGAAAAAAAGAAATAAATTTGGTAAATTTTCTTTTATGTGCAGTATATATTTCACCCACAGCATTTGTATTTTAGTATTAAACAGTGTTATAATAATAATAATAGGATTTTTTTTATAAGAACGGATTATTTTCCCTTTATTTCTTATTGGGAAAAGTTTGTTTGGTATAAGTCTAAGGATCTGGAATGGATTAATGACGTATACCGAGGTACCACTGTAGTCATTAGCACATGTTAGTGTCCCCTATTTGTGCCAAGTTTTAAATTTATATCTCATTTCCATGTTATAAAGTATCTGGCAGCACCTCTGTTTCCCATGGTGTTACACTGTAGCAACAGTCTGATTAATGCATAAAAAAGAATTCCATGGATATGATGTGAGATAGTAGATCATACAGTAATTCAAGCATTCTTTCCTCTTCCCCCCCGCCAACACGTTTTACATGATATCTAATTGAAAACTGCGTAGGAAATATAATACTAAATGCTGTTTGAAGAAAAATAAAAATGCTGGGTTTAGGCAAAAACTAAAACTACTTAAGTTCTCACATGCCTTCTACTGTGACAGTTTCGGGGGGGGGGGGGGGGCTCACAAAGTCCTAAGATACGTACTTGCCTTGCAGGTATCTTCTTCATAGTGTTACAGAATAAGACTATCCTTCCTAGCGTTACAGAATGAGACTATCCTTCCTAGCATTACAGAAAGAGACTATCCGTCCTAGCATTACAGAATGAGACTGTATCCTTCCTAGCATTACAGAACGAGACTGTATCCTTCCTAGCGTTACAGAATGAGACACTATCCTTTCTAGCATTACAGAATGAGAGAAGTGCAGGAAGGTTGGTTGTGTGAAGATTGTTTAGCTTCATTGCTCTGGTTTAGTGAGGTGGCTGTTATAATGAGCAGAAGCCACAAACAAATCACTACATTTCAATAATACTCATTCACGAAATTGTTGATGCAGTTCCCAGGGAGCGGTTAAAAAAATTATAATAATAACTAATTTGGGTGAAACATTCCAGGTTCTCCCGCCACGTTATTGACTAGTTATAACAGGCGCAGTCTCATGTGAAGGGAGACCATCGAACATTCAGTTAAAGCTGAATTGCATATCGGAAGTTTCTGAATGGACACGAAATATGATTTCTCAACATTTTTTTGGCTCCATTTAGCCTCTATTTGTTGTTTGTTTAAGAACGGAGATGGGATAGGGGAGCGAGATAAGAGTCATATTTTCACTATACTCACGTTTCCAAAGACCTTTTTACGACATCTCATAACATCTTTGAGAGCTGAAATTAATTAATTTGAATCATCGTCAGTTCTCATCAGACCAAGAAGTATAATGAATACAGAACAAGATTTGTGAGAGAGACTGGTTAAATTATTGAATACATTCGCATACATGTTTTATTACGTTTTTTTAGTTCTGTATTGTTATAATTATTCTATTTTATTGTTAATTATTTTTGTTGATGTCTTAATATGTATCATTTTAAAAAATGACACTGTATCATAAGATTGTATGTATGTTTTAAAATAACGTATATCATACACGTTACAGTACTGTCAACAGTTTCAAGCATGCGCGTGTGGTTAATCTTATTCTTCGTTCGCTTCTACAACCAAGACCGCCCTAAGGTCCTACTGAATTTACTCCTGTGGTCCTCGATAGGTCATGTGGTTCCCGAAAGGACAGCACGAGTTCCTGAGAGAACCACAAGAGGTTCAGAGTATTGCAGGGCTTGAGCCTGTATTCTTGGTGGGTCTCAGAAGCGGGATTGCGTGATACCATGGTTTTCGTTGCACCAGTTTAATCTAGAGTTGTACTTTCTCACCGGAAAACTTCGACGTGTTTTAAGTATCAGCATATCCCTGCCGAGTGAGAGGTGAATGCTCATCCAGTCAGGCGTTTGACTTTCTCACCGGAAAACATCAGCGTGATCAGGATACGCATACATCCCCGTCGGGTGAGAGGTGGATGCCTATCTAGACTGCACTGGTCCAGTGTCTCCAACGTCAGCATTTTGTGGTTGTGGCCGCTACCCATCCTAGTAGTGACCAGGACGGAGCTTTTGTCCAAGAGGACGAATCCTCGCCACTAGTAAGTTTCACCCCTGGGCTAAGCCGGTTTAGGTGTATTATCTCAGTATGGGCGTGTTTAGGACATGAGTGACCTCTAGAGCGGAGGTACCGTGTCATGAGTAGTCATCAAGTTTCACCCCTGGGTTCAGCCGGTTTATGCATCTTTCACCAGTATGGGTGTATTATGGACGTGGCCGGCCTCTAGAGCAGCGGTGCTGTGGTATGAGTAGCTCTCGTCGCGAGACTACTGGACATACCGATTAAACTTCACTTAATCCTTTCCATCACCTTTTTCACAGCGGCGTCTCCTGGCAATCCTAGTCGCATTTTCTTCACAGGCAGGATGAGTTTCACTCCACGTGCGGCAGCTGAATAATCTCGCCAGCAGTGTCTTAGTTTAACCCTTGGGTTACGCCAGTTTATGCAATCTGCCCCAGTATGGGTGTTATAGGCCGGCCTCTAGAGCGGAAGTGCCATGTTTTGAGTAGTCCACACCTCGAGACTACTGGTCACTTCACTTAATCCTTTCCATCACCTTTTCCACGACGGCGCTGAGCAGCAACCCAAAATACATTTTTCTTCATTGGCCGGGAGGAGTTTCACCCCACGCACAACAGCTGAAGAATCTCACCAGCAGCGGACTGGCAGGATCAACCAGATAGCTTTCTTCACCGAACCTTACCCGGATATCTGCCGACAGACCGACGCAGGCAGGGGAGACACGCTCCCCTCAGAGCGGATCCCTTTCGACCCCGACGGCGTTTCATTTCCTTTAACCACCGGCGGCAGCTGCCGGCTCTCTCTGCTCTAAGGAACGAGAAGAAAGAGCGGCACCGACAACCAATGTACATTACATACTGCAGATCCGATACTCTTTGTGAGAGATGGGCCAATTTCGAGACCATCGGTCGACAACACTGTTAGTACACAACGCGTTAGCACGAATCTGGCTGGCTAGCCGTTTATAGGCTTCGCTCGACAGACAAACCACTCGCTTCTGCATCGAAACACCTTAACTCTCGCCCTCCAGGGAAGGGAGTGAAAACCTTTCTACCCACGC
Organism: Achatina immaculata; assembly: GCA_009760885.1. Taxonomy (NCBI): domain Eukaryota; kingdom Metazoa; phylum Mollusca; class Gastropoda; order Stylommatophora; family Achatinidae; genus Lissachatina; species Lissachatina immaculata. The sequence goes on from CM019694.1 coordinate 36,572,304, forward strand.
ACGGAACTCTAGAGCGCTTTTTCGCTAAAAGAACGGTCGGCCTGCGTAGCAGTAACCCACGCTGTGCAGTTCGGCATGCTGACGCGTGTGGTTAATGACTTCATTCAACGCCAGCGAATCATCAGGATAGAGTGGCCCGCTCATTCGCATGATCTTCTTCCTACTGAACACCTCTGGTACGGACGTCCCTAGGGGGAGAGTATCAACTGATCACCCTCCACCAGTTTATGTGGCACACTTGATTCTATTTCTTCATCAAGAATGGCAAGCTGTTCTTAGAAATCCTGTGGACACCATGCGACGAGGATTTATCAAATGCCTCTGGCCACAAATGGTGGTTAAACTAGATTTTGACAGATCAGTTTTAACACTACTTATCTTATGACTTTGATGGGTGAGTGACTTCCCAGGCTCATAAATTTTGTACGGATTATCACATCTGCGTAAGAGTTGTATCAATTTGTTACATTTTAAATGCAGTTAATTCTTATATTACGTTTTCGTATATTGGTTGCATCTGATTTTTTAGGCAATGTTTTAGCAAGTGGCTCTTAACTTTTGTGTAATAGTAACTACCATTTCACTGCTAATACTAATTGGTGGTGTGGTTAGTGCACTATCCTGCCTATCAGAAGGTAGTTCTTCGATCCTAGCACTTGTAGCGACTGGGCATCAGGGGTTTCTCTCTATTTCAAATGCTGTGGTGGCCTAAACATGCGAAGGCACTAACACTTCATGCCCCTACTACGGCATGCAGATGCAGCGGGGAGTAATATTATCTACTGCTGTACTAAACTACTATTACTAATACTTCTACTGCTATGTTACTTTACCGCTGCTGCCACTACCAATAACACTACTGTTGTGAATGCTACTACATTAGCACTGCTATTACTACTACTAATGCTTTCATTCATTCATTTGAATGTCCCTTGCGGACCTTTGCCTTCTTAACAGTACTCCTGTAATCCTCTTGATTGTGAGCAAGATGGCCTGCTGCTGATGCATCCATTTGCAGATCATCAACGATATCTTGCAGCCATCTTCGACTTGGTCTTCCTCTCTTTCTTTTCCCCATTATGTACCCTTCCAAGACGGTCTTCTCTATATTATCATGACGTTTAATGTGTCCAAAATATTTAAATTTTCTTTGTTTAGTCCTCTTTACTAGCCAGCCTTCTTCGATATTAAATTCTTGTAGTATGGATATATTTGTTCTTTTTTGTGTCCATGATATGTGAACTCTTCGTTAGGATTTACATTAAAATGCATTTATTCACACAGCCACGACCATGTGGAGGAGCCTAATCCACACAGTTCTGGGTTTAGCGCTCATGGACTCTGCAGTAAACTCTTCTCCGTCTACCGTCTCGTTGGAGCAGAAAGAATGATTCATCACTAAACCAAACCCTTTTCCAATCATTTGCAACGGTCCATTGACGATGCTGGTTCACCCATGTAGTCCGTTCCAGCGATGCCAGTCCGTAAAAACAGGACCTCTGTATGGTCTTCTAGCCTAAAGACCAGCGTCGTGCAGCCGGTTTCTCACCCTTTGATCTGAAATTCGACGAGCTGCTGTCATTGACTGGACTGTTGAGGATGCAGATGCAAATCAATTCCTGAGGTGACGCAGCCGTATGAAGCGGTCTTCGGCGGAAGTTGTGACTATGGGTCTTCCACTCCGCGGCCGGTCTGCAACTAAACCAGTTTCTTGAAATCGTCTCTAAAGGCGACTAATGGTGCTTCTAACCACATGAAATTGTCTGGCCACTACACTTTGTGACTGTCCAGTCTGTAAAAGTCCAATGATGATGAGTCGTTATTCTGTAGTGAGATGAGCTATACTTGTCCACTGAATTTTCAAATGAATTGATTCGAGGAGCGTCAGTCTTTTATAGGCATTCAATAACATGGTCAGTGAGTTTTGTGTTCAGTAAGTTTCACAGGATTCTCGTGAACCTGTCATGAGTTATTGTCAAAAATGCTGTTTTGATTGTGTCGCTTTTCTGTGCTCATGAATCATCTGCTGAGGACAATTCAGGTCAGGACGTGAAGTTGATGTCCAAGTGAACGTTTCAGCCAGTTTGCCCTTGTCTGATCAGTAAACTTCAGTTTAAATCGCAACATCGTATTTGTTGTGTTTATTTATTTATTTTTTTTAGCAGTATAATATGATTTATTTTCCTTCTGTTATCACTCCATCATCATCTTCTTCTTTTTTTGTAATCTCGTTGCATTCTGCCTCGGCTCCCCCATATGTCACTCCATTAATTATTCAAATCCCACGCAGCGAGTTCCAGAAAAAAACGTGTATATCTGCACGTAGGCATTGTTTAGTTGTCTGTGACCTGGTTGTTGTGTCCAGTCTTTGATGTAGCAAGATCGTAATAAGATCTTTCATTCAGGTATATTCTGCAGCCTGATTCAGCAGTTGTAACATATCCTCAACCGCATCCTCTCCCCACAAGAACACAAACGCTATCATTTAATTAGTTGTTTTGTCCCGTATGATAATAACAATGAGAAATACGGGGCACATTTGTGGTTAACACACTCATATCTCAAGGCGAAGGGGTGAAGACGCCTGTCCGATGAGGCAATCAGCGACCTATAGCTGATAATGCTAGCGTCAGGGTTAGCGAACTATAGCTGACCAAGACCCTGACCCACCTCTCGGACATGTAAAAATAATCGAAAACAACGGATATTAGTATCGAATCCATAGTTTTCCGGGTCACTGATATGAATAATGATACTCCCGATGCCGTTTAAGTCCAAATTCTGCCCCATCGGTCTGGTGGGGTCCTAGGGGTTGGGGTAGGATGGGGTGACACGTATAAATAATCGAAAACGACATATATTAGTGTCGAATCCATAGTTTTCTGCGTCGCTGAGATGAGTAGTGATACTCCCGATGCCGTTAACGTCTAAGTTCAGCACCCATCGGCATGGGTGTGAGAGGGGGTGAAAATTTGGGTGAGATCTCCAATTATTTTACAACGAACTTCGACCCACCAAAACCTTGCAACGGCACAAGGCTGTGTGTAAAGAGGATGCTGGCAATGTAGTTGAAGCGACTATCTTAACAGGACAGGGAGAATGTGAACCAGTTTTTATCCCACGGATACCACTCATTCCGACGGATCTCCCTTTTAACTTTAAGAGATTGCAATTTCCAGTGAGACTTGCTTTCTCGATCACGATCAACAAGTCACGGTGGCAATCTACACATTATAGAGTATAGTCTTTTACAAATTCAGTATAATATCAATTAAACTCAAAACTTGTTTATATACATTTTTAACTAAACCTCCAGGAGCAAGGATAAATAATTTCTTGGTTGGGACCCCTCCCCCCTTTTTTGAGCAAGCAACATAAGATTGTCCGTGGAAAAAAACATGGCGATCTCAAATCAACTCCGCAGTATTAATAATTATTAAATTCCCGAATAACGCCGGGTAATCATCTAGTTTCTCATATAGATAAGAAAAAAACGCGATGTAATTTGGTGAAATATAATTTTTTTAAAACTCTACAGATTTGGCGACACACCTCCAGCTCTCTCTCTGCACGCTATTGTGCCGCAGCACGCAGCTTGAAAAACTATGGTCTAGAATAGCTGAAGGTTAAAGAAAAAATAGGTACTAACTCCATACTCCCAGTGTTGCCAATATAGTGCTACCTTGACGTTTATGATAAATGTGGAAACTTTGACTGCGTATGATGTTGAAGATTTTACTTTAGTTGTAGTAGTAGCAGCAGCACCAGTAGTAGTAGTAGTAGTAGTAGTAGTAGTAGTAGTAGTAGTAGTAGTAATAGTAGTAGTAGTAGTTGTTGTTGTAGCAGTAGTAGTAGTAGTAGTAGTAGTAGTAATAGTAGACAATAAGATGAGCAAGCAGGGATGAAAAATAAATTCAATCCAATATTTCGGCAATATGCCTGTGTTATGGACAACGGAGATGAAAAAAAAAAGCGAAACGATAATACTCATAAAATGAAACTTGACGGCAAGAAATCTTTCTAGTGTGAAATTCTGCACCAAAAACGCCAAAACCGTTCAGAGAATAAAATATTTTGTGTAACAGAATTATATTGGAGGTTATTATGACATTGATAATAATTATAATGAATTTAGCTACTTTGTTGATTTTATGATAATAGTTATAACGAATGAATAGAACAGGTTAATGATTCTTTTGTTCATATTTTGAAAATTATTTTGGGGGTTATGTAACTTAGTTTGATCTAAAAAGTGACGACAGAAAAAAAAGTATAACAGTTTTACTTATATGCATGATGATGATGATGATAATGACAAGAAGGCCATTTCTTTTGTTATTGCTACAACAATCAGAGCTTAACATCGTAAACCTCTTCCAAAATGGACTGTATACGATTCCGACCTCCGTAAAGTTTACGCCTGCGTGTCCCTGAACTGCCGCCCTCGCTGCGGGGCGCTTCGTTTGTTAAGCCGAGATCCGCCGTTCTTGACTGGCATGGGAAAACTGCTGATGTGAGACCGCAGAACAAAAGTAGACGTGACACCCTGTGGTGACGATCGAGTACATGTCTTCAGTTTCCCAGGAACATAGCCGGCTTGTGTAGAAGGCAATCCTGTGAGAGATGGAGCCTGTCTCCATACGCACGAAGTCGTGAATATACGGCGACACTTTGTAAAGAATCATATCAGCCATTATTGAAAAATCTAGAATAAACTAGTATTACCGTATGCACTTTTTAAGTGACAAAGTTTGATTTCAGATGTTTCTCACCTTCTACTGCTAAAGCCTTCTTTCTTCGCGCTGACGGCTGCAATGAAGGACCAGAGTTTACTAAGACCTTGCCTGGATCTAGTACAATGTCTTCTAGCTAAACCAGCTCGACATGGTTGGTTGGAGGCTAGGAGAATGCGCCAGTGAAAGGGCGATAATTGGTAGGTCACTAACAGGGGAAGCAACATTCCTTGAATATTTAAAACAACGATACTTCGTATTTAAACAGTGATTCTTAACTTTTTTTTTTTAAGGTCATGGACCCTCTGCCGGCCTGGAAACGGCTGGAACCCTTCACTAAAAAATGAATCAACAAACAGAACTCAGCTCATGCAAATAATTTTTTTTAATGAAGCCCAAAAATTGTTCTGGTCCATTGGGCCCTCCCAATTCTTTTTTATACATGTAGGGTTGCATGAACCCCCTCAAGTTAAGAACCATTGTCATAACGGGACCTCTCCTCGTTTTAAATCTTCCATGTGAAATCCGTAACTGTTTTTGAAAATACTTATATATTTGGTGTTAGTGCCAATATTTTCCTTGACCTGCCAGCACACTAGAAGGTGATATGGTCAGTATCACTCCTGACCACCTTTCCTTCCCCGACTCCAGAAGAAGTCGGGTACCAGTTTTTACAGCTGGGTCGGATTCGAATCCCCTGACCTTCGTCATGAGAGACCTGTGCACTAACCACTTCCGCCACTCGGGAAAGGTTTCTTCATAAATTTACTCAGGGACAATAAGGAGACAATGAAGAGCAGATAAGCAGTTTTATTGAGCAGCTCATAGTAGACTGTAATAATATTATTAGTAACAAATTGTTGTTGTATCTCCCTGGAACTGAAATTACGTTTCCCTGGTTTTGTTTTTTGTTTACAGCCGTTGCGGCTAAGATGAAGTATAGCATAGTGTCGGATTGGGAGTGGGTTACAGTGACTGTTTTCTGTCTCCGAGTGAAGATAAAAAGCAGGGAGTGTGAAGTACTTCTTCAACAGAGTTCACTGATATGGGGATTACGACCGTCCCTGTCCCTTTAACCGTCCCTGTCCCTTTAGCCAGGTTCAGCTTATTATTGGGGGCACCGACGGAGAGAGAGAGAGAGGTGGGACAGGGTCTTGGTCTGTTATGATTCACCAGTCTTGGCGTAAACATTTCAGCTATGGGTAAAAAGTAAAGATAGTCCCATAGCAAATGCCGTAGGGGTCAAAGCCTTAGAGACCTCACTATGCTGGGCCATCAGAGTATGAGGTAGGGTGGCCAGTTCCTTTCCTCGCTGCCTTTCCTTCTCAGATTTTCTCTGGTACCCATTTTACGAGGCTGGGTTGACCTCGGGGCAGCACTGGTTTGGAAAAAAAATCCCGCTCAACTGGAGATTCGAACTCTCGACCATTCGGTTGGTATACGAGTGCTGTAATCACTACGATAGCCGAAAACTGGAAGCAACCTTCGCTCTCTGTAAGACATGAAAGGCTCTGAAAATAATCAGAAAAATGGCCGGGAAAGTGGAAACCTCGTGTGTGTGTTCTAGGGAAGAGAACTGGACTGTGAATTCTTTATCCATACTGTTTCTGGAATGGCTTTAATCCTTAAAATATCACATAACGAAATCCTAAAATACCACATAACGAAATCCCAAAATACCACATAACAAAGATATTATACCATATTCTTAAGGAGTTTTATAAATGGGAGTTTCTGGACAAATGAACTGAGTAATAATAAACCAGTGGTATCTATACATATAATTCATTTCATGCAGTATTTTGAAAGTGCTTAAATACAGACATATAAAATTATAGCAAAATAAACAATTAAACATTTTATTTTAGAAAAAGTGAAGAATTTGAAATAAAATGTTTAATTATAAATGATCTTTTCGCTTTTGACAGAGGTCGCCTCCACTTGTTCCTGATCTCTTTGTATCGCGCGCTATAGTGACTCTGGGAAATTGTTGGTCTTCAACTTCAGTGGTTCTCACCCTGTAGTCAGCAGGGCATTATTAACTTGTTATTAAGTGCTATCTACAAGTACTGATTAATGACAGTTAAAGGTTGCGATATTGCGTATAAGCTGGTCATCCACCAGTTACGTATAGTTGGAAAAATGGTCCTTAGATATAAAAAAAAGTTGTAAACCACTGATCTGCTTGACTTTCCGCGTTTCACTTGGTAGCTAATGTTAGTTGTTGAAAAAGTTTTTTCCGAAGACTGAGATTACTAGATCACACTGTATGGCTGACTTTCCGAAGACTGAGATTACTAGATCACACTGTATGGCTGACTTTCCGAAGACTGAGATTACTAGATCACACTGTATGGCTGACTTTCCGAAGACTGAGATTACTAGATCACACTGTATGGCTGACTTTCTGAAGACTGAGATTACTAGATCACACTGTATGGCTGACTTTCTGAAGATTGATGCTATTGGGTCACGCTGTACACTGTTGTTAAGAAAAGTGGCAGATAATATCCTAGATAAGAGAACTTCGTTAAGTCAAAAGCAGAGAAAGGAAAAGATATTTCCTCTACTGACGTAGTGAGTTCCATGAAAGAAAATCATCCCATATCCCATTATTTTATTGTTCTGGCAGTCACGTTCAGTCTATGCTACGGTCATTGTCTGCGGCCTAGCAAAGTTATAATACCAGTACATGGTGGACACCCTTTCCGGTCCGAGAGCAGCTTTGGGTTCCTCATTAAAAATAAAGCAATAAATAGAACCCAGATGATGCTAAGATTTCTTTCATCTGTTTTCTTGTTGGAAAATTGTGCGAAAGTTATCATTACTGCACTAAAGACAAGTCCTTAAGCGCTCCGATCTTGTCCATTAAAGCATGGTCCTAACACAATGTGGCTACTCCATATCGTGGTAGAGAAAACCTGACGAATGGGATCGTAGGGAGTCTGAAAAGCCTTGTCGATATCGATTATACCATTTTGCGTTCAAACATAACTCTCCCCCCCCCCAAACTTTCTGAGAATAAAGTGTGTTCCTTGGCTCCGTAAAACACATTACCATCCCAAACACAAACCCGTCCGCATCCTATCAGTGTGTCTATTTTTCAGGTGTCTAATTTTCAGGTGTCAAATTTTCAGGTGTCTAATTTTCAGGAGTCTAATTTTCAGGAGTCTAATTTTCAGGTGTCTAATTTTCAGGTGTCTAATTTTCAGGAGTCTAATTTTCAGGTGTCTAATTTTCAGGTGTCTAATTTTCAGGAGTCTAATTTTCAGGTGTCAAATTTTCAGGAGTCTAATTTTCAGGTGTCTAATTTTCAGGAGTCTAATTTTCAGGTGTCTAATTTTCAAGAGTCTAAGGACGAACCTTCAGCAGCATCAGATCACCGTCCCCGCTGAATAGCCCTGCTCTATCGAGCGAAACAAGTCCCCTCTAAAGCCAGTATCTTCTTGAAGCCGACATCAAATTTTCTTGTCTAATTTGTCTAAATCAGCTCTTAAAATATTTTAATATGTAAAATACCACACCTTCAGGTTGTATTCAATAATATGCGGCTGTGTTTAGCCCCCTACCATAGGCAAGCGGTGTACAGCTAGTGATTATATGGACAAGGCCAACAATTTTTTCTACTGGGTTAGGTCTGTAATTATCTAAGCAGATTTGGCGAAGAGACTCTCCTAAAATTCTTAAGGGCTGTGACAAAAAGAGCAGTGGGAGTGACTAATACTTTGCACATTCGAAAAAACAGAGAATTCCAGGCGGAAATTCTTTCTAGTCCTCATCAAGTTCCGATAAATTACGTAGATGTTGTAGGCGCTGTAGCTTGTTTGTGTCAGAGGATTTCAATTCCTTCATATGCAGGTACATGTTTTCAATATTTCTCACATTATGAGCATGGTAAAGAAAGGGGCATTTGGGTTCTAACAGAAAGTGCACTAGCAACAGGAATATATAGTATGGCATATCCGTGTAGTTCGCAGAATGCATGATAAGGATAATAATAAGATAAAATTATGTTTCTGTTCGCGTATTCGTGTGAAAACGAATAATGAAAAAATAGCCTTTAGGATAAAAAAAGAAGAATGGAAAATAGCAGTTAGGATTTTTTTAAAAAAGAGGAATAGAAAACAGGTGCTAGGAGAAAAAAGAATGGAAAACAGTTACTTGTATTTAGAGGAAAACGAAGAATGGAAAACAGATATTAGCAGGAAAACAAAGAATTAAAAACTGTTATTAAGAGTAATGAAATTTTTTTTAAATGATGAATTTTATAAATTCTGAACTGTTACCACACCGGATCTTGCAGTACAAACATGGCGTCTTGCGACCGTGATCAGTCATGTCAGTAAGTATAGAAACAAAATCATCACCAGCGACTTCCATAAACAGCAATCATCAACCAGCCTCATTTTGGCTAATTCGGGAAATCAGATGTGGATTTACCTGCAGTGCAGCAACTGTTCACTGAATGTTTCCTGAGAATACAATTATTCAAACTTTTAAAACCACAAGAATGCAGATACTCCAAAATTGCACTTTCAGGTCAACCGCTATAAACAGTTTTTGTTTTTTTTTTTGGGGGGGGGGGTGGGGATGGAGGAATCCCACGTGACCATCACTTCGTCCGCTCATCATATTTTCTATTTTCTGCCATAGAACTTTGCTGTCCAGTTTTCAAATTTTGATAGATCAGGATTAATTCCAAGAATAAAATAAAACAACAGCGAAGAAGAAAACGATGGACCTGTTTCCTTTCATGGTTTGTGTTTCTTTGTAAACAGCATTAATGTGTTTCGAAATACAAGATGAAGTGGATGTAAATGTTTGTAGCCTAAATATTTTGGGAAATACACCGAATTTGGACAGTAAATAAAACATAGTTTTTGACACTTTTCCTAAAGCAAAATTGTGAGTATGTTCATTTACAGCAATGGGTTCAAAACTCAAGTCGCGAGCCAAGTTAAGATCGTTCGAGAGTAGATACTGTAAGTGTTTGTTCAGTTGAAAAATTAGTCTTTTAATATTTTTTTTTTGTTTGGTTGGTGGCAGGTCATGTACCAATGCTGACTTAGGGCCCATGTTAAAAAAAATGGTTGAGATCTAGTGATTTATAGTAATTTTGTTTTTTCAGATAAATTCTTCACATGTTTTAAATGTTTTTAATTCAGTTTTTTTTTTTTTTTTGGTCACAAATATGCACTTTCACAGCTGAACACGTTTTAAAACATTAACATAACACTATTTTTTTCAACGCTGATTAGAGTGTAGTCTCCATTACATCAAACTATGAGGTTAGTGGAGATTTCATTGCCTAAAATTAAGTTTACACATAGCAAGAGTGACCAAACTGCAGCTGGAGGGTCACATGCGGCTCTCTGCGGTTCGCAGAAAAATTTACTGACTTTTTGCGTCACAATTAATATAACAGACAAATTTTAACAAATTTCGCACTTTATTATTATTTATCAAGTATAGATAAAGAGCCCGCTGATTTAAAACATGTTTTATGTTCACGGCGAAGAAATACGCATATTAAATATGTTTTTAGAAATATAAATGTTCATTTTAATGCTAGATGTAGACAGGATTTAAAGAAATTTCAGATAGCCAAGCATTACAGAGAAATTGTGATGGAAGATCAGTAATCATGCAAGCCGATGCTGACAACGAATAAATGTTACGATGTACTTGTAGTCTTAATAGTTGTATATAATCTTCGTAACAAAATACGCATGAAACACTAACAACGTGTGTAATCTTTGTTCTTGCCTTGAGGCTCTCAGACGTCTCTGAAGTTCATCATTCGTGGCTCTCACGTTAATCAGGTTTGGGAGTCCTTGACCTACACGGTTTGCAAGGGTTAAAAAAATACTAAAAGCAGAAAACATAAGAAGGAGTTCTGCACATACAAAAGCTACAGCAACGCACTTTAGTTGGAGAACATGGAGTTTCTGTAAATTGTTCTTTCACTCTTGTTTTGAACCGGCTAGTGAAAGTATTCCTCAGCTGTTTCCCTTCATTGCTAGCCCATCCCTCAAATTTTTGAACCAACACGCCTCAAAAGAGACGCACAAGTCTTCTAATTTCCCGCACAATGGTGCTTTCTCCTGATCGTAGTTGCTAACAACATGGGTCTTCTGGGGTAGAAATCTAAGGACCCACTTGTATTTAGCAAATGGCAGAGGCAAAAGAAGATATCTGAAGAAACTGAAGTACCAGAACACAGTTTTGTAGGATTAGACCTCGAAAACATAGTAGACAAAGCACTTTTAGAAGAAACTGGTGGTTCTAAGGACTATTATAGCCGGAGGTGGGGTGGGGGATACGCGCTCCACTCCAGTTATATGTCTCCAAGGCGTGCGTCCCAAATAGCCTCTGACAGTCAAGTCCAGCTCCTGCCCTTCTCATGGCAGAACTGCTTGAACTGACATGAGAAGGGGCGAAGGCGAATATCTGGCGCCTGAAAACCAGACGTTTCGGGTAGATGAGAGTCATGTTTGGTAGCTCATTTACTACTGCTGGCGAGGTTCTTCAGTTGCCATGCACGGAGTGAAATCCTCCTGGCCAGTGAAGAAAAATGCGATTAGGGTTGCTGCGCGGCGCCGTCGTGGAAAAGGTGAAGGATTAACTGAAGTGACCAGTAGCCTCGAGGTCAGGATTACTCAAATCACGGCACCTCTGCTCTAGATGCTGTCCACGTCCTATATACACACATACTGGGGCAGATTGCCTTAAACCGGCTTAACCCAGGGGTTATACTAAGACATTGTTGGCGAGATTCTTCGGCTTCCGCGCGTGGAGCGAAACTCCTCCCGGCCAAAGGAGAAAATGCAAAATTGCGACTAGGGTTGCCGGGCAGAGCCGCTGTGAAAAGGTGATGGAAAAGATAAAATGAAGCTTAATCGGTATGTCCAGTAGTCTCGCGGTGAGGGCTACTCATACCACGGCACCGCTGCTCTAGATCTCGGCCACGTCCGATATACACCCATACTGGTGAAATATGCCTAAACCGGCCTAACCCAGGGGTGAAACTTGATGATTACTCATGACACGGTACCTCCGCTCTAGAGGTCGGTCACGTCCTAAACACGCCCATACTGGGATAATATGCCTAAATCAGCTTAACCCAGGGGTGAAACTTACTAGTGGCGAGGATTCGTCCTCTTGGACAAAAGCTCCGTTCTGGTCACAACTAGGAAGGGTAGCGGCCACGACCACAAAATGCTGAAGTCGGAGACACTGGACCAGTATGATCTAGATAGGCAACTACCTCTCACCCGACGGGGATGTATGCGTTTCCTAAACACGCTGAGGTTTTCCGGTGAGAAAGTCAAACGCTGGTTTGTATGGGCAACCACCTCTCACCCGGCCAGGATACACGGGTTTTCTAGTGAGAAAGTGCAACTCTAGATTAAACTGGTGCAACGAAAACCACGGTGTCACGCAATCGCGCTTCTGCGATCCACCGGGAATACAGGCTCAAGCCCTGCGATACTCTGAACCTCTTGTGGTCCTCTCAGGAACTCGTGTAGTCCTTTCGGGGACCACTGGACCTATCGAGGACTACAGGAGTAAATTTGGTAGGATCACGGGGCGGTCTTGGTGGTAGAAGAAGAAGAAGAAGAAGAAGAAGAACAAGAAGAACAAGAGGAAGAATAACAAGAAGAAGAAGAACAAGAACAAGAGGAAGAATAACAAGAAGAAGAAGAACAACAACAACAAGAAGAAGAACAACAAGAAGAAGAACAAGAGGAAGAATAACAAGAAGAAGAGGAAGAAGAAGAAAAAATTGGTACAATTGTTTAATATTTTTCAGGTCTCTATTAAATTTATTAGCGTTTTCCAGAATTGAATTAACAAATAAATTACTTCCTGTAGCAATCATTTTTATTTTGTTCCAATTTTTTAGTTTCTACATAGATTTACTTTTTCCTGTTTGACTTCACTTGAACAAAAATTACAATGAAATTATAATCGTTTCAGCGGCCGATTAATCACCACCCGGGCCCCTAGATTAAAATTAATAATGGACTCCAGCTCCCTCCTAATAAACCGTCATTTCCTGCTATAAAATCTATAAATCAATAAACTGTATTTGCAGAGTTTTTGTTCTTCTTCTTTATTTGTTTGAGGTCGACCCTTTTCTTTTCTGCTCAGCTGAGCCCATAGATCCAAGTGAGGAGCATCCAAGTGTCTTATCTGATAAAATCTGGGAGATTGAAACATTCTTTTAGTCTTCTATTTCCAAGTGTCTTATCTGATAAGATTTGCGAGATTGAAATATTCTTTCAATCTTCTATTTCCATGCTACAGAGTTTGACTACTTTCGACAGAAAAACTTGCTCCGGGAATCAACAGTGATTCTTATCTGTTGATGATATAAGATTTGGAGTAAATTTATCATTTAAAAACCTGGCTTTGTTACGGAGAAATATCTTTATACTATTCTCAAGGAGCAATGATTTGAACATTCAACTGTTCCAAACATTTTTCTTATTTTTCTATTCAACTGTTTCACACATTCTTCTTGTCTTTCTGTTCAACTGTTTCACACATTCTTCTTATTTTTCTATTCAACTGTTTCACACATTCTTATTATTTTTCTATTCAACTGATTCACAAGTTCTTTTTATTTTATCTATTCAAATATTTTTCTTATTTTTCTGTTCATTGTTTCGCACATTCTTCTTATTTTTCTGTATCCCTAGGACTGCCGGCTGGTGTTCTTTGCAGCTGATGTGGTGAAGATGTTGAGGTACAGCGTCGTGTTGCTTAGGAACGAGTTACACGCCATTTTATTTTATTTTATTTTTTCAGTCCCTGGGTGGTTTATGTGCAGTGCTTCTTTAGCAGACTCCACTGCCACGTGGACTATAACGTTCCCTGTCTCTTTAGTCAGGCTAAGCCTGTTATTGGGGGTAGCAACGGAGATGTGGGACAGGGTCTTGGTCAGCTATAGTTCGTCAATCTTGATATTAACATGTCAGCCGTGTGCTGCTGACTGTCATATCGGACAGCGTCTTGGCTCCCACTATTTCACACATTAACTTTTATCTTTCTAGTGCAATTATTTTTATCTTTCTAATCCGGTTATCTACGGTAAATATTATTGTGTTTTATCTTTACTGTAGTTTATATGTGGCAGTTTACACTATACGTATTAACAAATGCAGTATAGAGCAGCACATGGCCACGACTCTCTGACCTGAAACAGTGAATCAAGTTTTCGTAAGAGAGAAAGACTTTCAAAAAGGCTAGGAAGTAAATCAACCGGAATAATTAAGTTAGTTGTGAAGACTGTAAATCCGAAGGTGGAAAAAAACAAAACTTTCTCGACAACCTCTCATTCTTGCCTTTTCATCTTCTGGTATTTTCCTATTTTGGTGTTCATTCTTGTTCATTTTTTTTCTCTAGCTCTTCTAATTAATTTTCTTGTTCTGCTCCTTGTTTTTAATATTCATCTCCATGTCTAAAACAGGGTTTTCAACTTTTCCACATGCAAGGACCACTTCTCCAACTACATGTAACTTGCTGATCACCATCTTATATGTAATGTTCCAGTACTATAAACTCTGAATTGATTTTCATTCAGTAGATGGCACTTCATATCAGTTCGATAACTCAGCCGTGAACCACTAGAGGTCCGCAGACCACGGGCTGGGGAACCGCTGGTCTCTCTCTCTCTCTCTCTCTCTGAACCTTAAGTGCCCAGGGCACATGGGGCTTCCGCAAGGGTTTTCCACAAATGCCTGTCCTTCGCCTTTTTTTTCTGCTCTTGCCCAGGTGAGCCCTCTATTGCTCAACATCCTTTCTGTTGTTCTTCTCCATGTCTTTTTTGGTCTACCCTTACTTCTGTTCCCCTGTGGTGTCCATCTTAGTGCTATTTTTGGTAGTGAGTTGTCAGTCATTCGGAGCACATGTCCCAACCATCGCCAGCGTCTTTCCTCAATAATTGTTTTTTCCCTTGCTTCCGTTTCTGTAGCAGTCTGATAGTTTTTTTTTTTTACCAGATAGGGTTGCTGGCCCTATGCTGAACCCTCCTTAGTCGCCTTTTACGATCATGCGTGGTAGGGTACAGTGGTCCTATTCTTTGCAAATCCAGGGTACCACCGCTGGTCTAGTAGGCTAATAATTAGACACAGAAGAAAATGAATGTAACAAAAACGTTCAATTTGTTTTTATTTTATACAAGAATATGTAATATTGTTCATATGATCTTTGCCAAATTGTTTTTGTTAATTTAAAAATGCATATTCTGGGCTAAAGGGTTAAAAAAAATCTTTAACATGCTGTTACAGTTGTCTGCCGAGCGGTTTGGATGATGTTCAGAGAAACAAGTTTAGTTTCTCAACCTACAGATAGTGGATTTCATGGTCTAAATTGTCATTAACAGGTGGAGCCTCTTGAGCATATTGTGAATGTGAGAACATTATTCTGTGAGCTCTGCCCCGTCCTGCAGGACTCACCACCAAGCTGCAGCACTGACTCATGCATCACTTGTGTAATCACATGACGTGACTAATGCAAGGAACAACGGCCCTGGAATGTGCATCGTCATTGTGGACACCGCCTACACCGTGGTTGTAATTATGAGATTCTGGAACCTGCTTCAGTGGTTTCAAAGTTTTACTGGAAGCCCATTAAAGGGGGAAAAAATGTGGAGTTCAGAAAACATTTTTTTTTTTTCAAACTTGTGTCAGCCCTTAATTATAGTCCCGTATATATGCGCCTGGTTTAATATTTTCTTTTCTCGTTTAATATTTTAACAATGAATTTTGGTGTGTCTCGCCAAGCAAGTAAATATTCTTATTGTTAGAATTGTTATAAATTAAATCTAACAACTCACATCCTTCCCGTGCCGTTAAACGTTACATAGGGCTCGCATGGTAGTTCGCCAAATTATAAACTATATCACTGCATATGAAATCACTGCAGCGCTAAGATGTTACTTAGAGATATCAAACTTGTGTAAAACCCCAGCCATCTAGTGGGATTTGATCACTGGAACCTTGAATATGAAGCCAAGAGTCTAAACCTGGCTCCAGGAAAGGAGCATGAATGGACATTAATGTAGGGTAGAGAAAGTCGGAGTATGGTGCAATTTTACACAGCCCCGCCGATCCCCCCCCCCCCCAAAAAAAAAATATATATATAAGAAAAAAGATATGAGAAACAACGGCAAAGAGACAGCAGAAATTTTCGGCAACGTAAATAACGAAACAACAAATAAACACAAAAATAGTAGTTAACTGCCAGAACTCTTCTTGATTATTACGTGTAGCACACGTGCAGCTCTGGCGATATATACGCTGCTAGATCCAGTTTTACTGCAGTCATCAACTCAAAGGAAAATTGTAGAGCATGCATAAAGAACGCTTGCTGATGGTGTGGTTCATGGAGTCAACCCATCTTTTTGTCTGGGTGGCTGATCAGTTGAAACTGAAAACACATGAAGAAGTTCTTGATCATGATGCTGAAGAGGATGAAAATAACAAGCATATGAAGATAATAAGCATGTGAAGATAATAAATAAGTATGTAAAGATAATAAATTTATGAAAATAAATATAAAAGTAGTTTTGCTCAACTTTGAAACGTCAAGTAATCAAGGAACAAGAGTTGTCTTCCAAGTAAACATAACTGACAGTTTTCTCACTTTACATGTTTTGTGAGACTTATTTACATTGTTAGTACAGTAGTTTAGACTAACCTTTCTTTATAACTGTACTAGCTGATTACCCGGCGTTGCTCTGGTATTTATTAATTATTCATACTATTATTCATGTCTACGAAAGTGGATCACAACTACACAAAACTGCCTTAGTAAGAGTTTCAATGTCTTCTGACTGCCAGTAACAAGCAATAGATACGTACCTCTTTCCCCATATCATGAAAAGCTCTGGATTGGTCATGTACGTCTGCAAGCCCCCATCACCATGGGGCAGGCAGCCTTGAGATGGACATGTGAGGGATAGAAGGAAAGAGGGTGTGGGCGAGAAGGAGGGGGCCACCAAAGGTAACCGGAAGAGAGAAGAGCTGGAGAAATCAAAAGGCACCACATCCCGATCACCATACCGAGGCTGGTTGTAGACCTAAGAAGGGGAGAACAATTGTTGCTTAATGCAAGATGCCACAAGGTGGCCCCGTGATTACAAATCGATCAGTGCCCATGGATGGATGGATGGATGGATGGATAGATAGATGAATGGATGGGCGGATGGATGAATGGATGGGTGGATGAACGGAGTAACTGTGAAATTCTTAGTATTAAAAGAGAAAACATGAAAACACAGATTTTGATCAGACAATTGAACAGTCTGCATTTGTAAAGGTTTGAATAGTTGGTCTCTAGCACAAGCATAGATACATATATAGAATTTTCTGTTTGCATTTTATAAAATGTTTATTTTAAAAGCATTTAATTTACTTCATTTTGTGTTAATTACCGCTTCCATTTTATATTATTAAAGAATGCACACGAGTGTTGGGTCTAGAAACATAAGCAAGTTCATGACAGTTCTTTGCGTAGTGTTTGAACTGATGTTGATTCTCTGTTCATGAACGTGAGCTTTATCTGGTGGTTGTTGAGAGCCGCGTTATCCTGGGAGTGTGAGGGAGGGAGGGGGGAGGGAGAGAGAGAATTTGGGCACATTATTTGAAAGATTTGCTATATATATATATAGATACTTTAGAACAGCGAAGAAAGAAAGACTGAAAGTAAGAAGAAAGAAATTTAAGCTCACTATGTGAGAGCGATAGGATAGTACAGAAAAAAACAACACGAAAGAGAAGTAAATGCTAAAACTATTTAAAACAACATAAGAACAGTTTTACTAGTTAACGAGCACACAGTTGTAACATTTAGATTTACACCTTAATCATAAGTTACAGGACAAAGAAATAAGGAAGGAAGACAAAATATAAATTAATATTAAAGATATTTTTTAAAAGTGGGGGGTGGGGTGCGCACTGAGCTGTAACATGCAAGAGTGCGCGTGGTGGAGTAACGTGAGTGTCTCTTCTAAGTTCTACATTTTCCCCACGTGTTACTTATATTCCAACCCCCCCCCCCCGTACAATATTACAAACCCTCTACTCCAACCACAGTTCCACTCACCCTTTTCTCGGCTTGATAACATTGTATCCATCTCTCTCCCTCCATTCTCTCTCTCTCTCTCTCTCTCTCTCTCTCTCTCGCTATATCTTTTCCCTTTTCTCCAACCTTTTTCTACCAACCTATTAAACCTCACAAGTCTCCATTTCGCCCCATAATCTCAGATCTATCGTCTTCGTCGCTTATCCCAGAATGACTCAGACTTTATGAACCAATCCAATAAATTATTACAACTTTATGGACCAATCCAATAAAGTATTACAAATTTATGGACCAGTCCAATAAATTATTACAAATTTATGGACCAATCCAACAAATTATTACAAATTTATGGACCAATCCAATAAATTATTACAACTTTATGGACCAATCCAATAAATTATTACAACTTTATGGACCAATTATTACAGGCTTTTTTTTTTCGTCATCGTCACAATCGTGAAGAAATCATTTGGACAGTCTTCATGACAGTCTTCATCCATATCCAAAAAAGTGACCCACAACGAGTCTCACAGAAAAAAAAAACAAACCCTGTGACTTTATTTGACAGTTAAATTAGTGGTTTCTTTCCATGCACACGGCTTGATGATTAAGAAGGTTCTATATCGCCTTCTGCAACTGCTACAGCTCGACCCTGGCACTCGAAACATCATCTATTAGCCTACAAACGGGACCCAAATCTGAAGCACAAGTGACACAGCGAGGATGGTTACATTGTATAGTTTCGACAAATGCAAGATCCCACTTGATAAGGTGTCTGTGGACGAGGATAGTTGGTTACAGAAGCCGCCTGAGGCTGGTGAACATCTACATACAGGAATATGACAGTGGAACCACACGGTTTGAACTCGAAATTCAGCTCATCTTAACATTCTCTATCAGCATTCTCTACTAAGTTCTAGATTTTTCTTACCTGTAACTTATATTTCAGAGTCTTCAGTGTATTAGTTTACAACAGTCTACCCCAAGCACAGTCATCTATTCCACCCAGCTTTTCCTCCGCTTAATTACTTTTGTATCCTCCCTCTCTCCTTTCCCCTTTCCCCATCTCCGCGTTACTACCAACCTGTAATACATCACAAATCTTCATTTAAACATTCACAATGCTCCACCAAAAGGACAGAGGTAATCTAGTACAGCGAAAGTTCTGAAACATAAGCTACAGGTGATGAAATGTAGAACTTAGTAGAGACATTCATAATAAAACTATTCCTACTTTTGTTTTAAATAGTTTTATCATTTTGTTATCACAGCTTTACTGCAATGACTTTGTGTATATTTAGTCTTAAATATACTTACTCCCAAAGACTATTCATGTGAAAGAGAAAGAAAGAATTGTCATTCGCCCTTTATGGCTGAGTATCTTCCCGCCACGACCGACCAACGAAAGGACTGTCAAAGTGTTCGACTTTTTGTCACCAGAAAGTAGCCTCACGTAGAAAACCCCGGTAAGGTCGCCTAGTAGCCTAGGACTAGCAGTAGAGCCGCACACATATACACACACCACGATTCGATATGCGCTCTAAACGCTGCTATATACGATAATCCCTCGTACGCAGTTCTTGCTAGCATTGATGACTTAGATAGGTGGCGCAGTTACCAGGGCGAGAGATGGAAACGTTACAGAGGACAGGATGAACGAAATGGCAGCCCCCACTTTTTCGAGGCGGCCATAGCAACAAAGTTTTACGTTTCTCCAACCCGATTGAAGAGGTAGGGTTTGATATGATCCCCGCGATAGTGAAGTCTTCAGAAAAACAGTCTTTTTGGGGTACGTCAAGAATGCACTTTCTTCGGCTGAAAGAATACAAATTTACACTTTCTTGCATAAAGAAGAGGAAGAAGATTAAAGAAGATTGCCATATCGTTCTTTCATTCCTCTACAATATTTGCAAGACATAAACCTCACTGCGTCATCAATCAATTAATCAACCAATGGATCAGTCATTCAACTGCGAAGAGATTCAGGCACCGTGTAGCTGAAAATCAGAAGCGAAATACTTGTAAGTTCCAGATATTACGTAATTTTGATGTATCAAGTGCGATTCCACCATTATCACCATTTTCTGTCACTATAGCGTGATATTTGCTCTTCCCATACTTGGAGTCCGTCAGATTTCTCATTTTAACTATTAGTTTGTTTTTTTTTGAAGCATGTATTCCATTTGCTTCCTGCTGGCTTAGAGTTGACCCTCTGGACTATGGACAATTCTGAGGATGTTTCAGTTTTGTCACTCCCTGCATGGCACACAAAATCTTGCGTGCCGGCGAGAACACTGACCGAATAGAAGCCACGAAAGGCATAACTGTATGTTCAGTCCAAGAAGCGTATAGATAATTCACTTGTCAGTTTTAACTCCATGCCCATTGTTGAATGATCGTACGTTCTAAATTTGTTTACAGCTCCTCTAATGCTCTAAACATAACATTCACACCTTATATCATATATCACTCTCAACTATTTCATCCTAAACATCGCCTCAAGTAAAATCTTTCATCCTAAGCATCACCTCAAGTAAAACTTTCATCCTAATCATCACGTAAGTAAAATCTTTACTCCCAATCATCACCTTAAGTAAAATTCTTCGATTCTAATATTCACCTAAGTAAAATCTTTCATCCTAATCATCACTTAAGTAATTTTTTTCATCCTAATCATCACCTAAGTGAAATCTTTCATCCTAATCATCACCTTAACTAAAATATTTTATCCTAATCATGTCTCAAGTAAAACTGTCCTATCAGATATCAGTGGCAAATTTACGGATGTATAACGGTTTTAGAACCCAGAACAGACGGAGAAACAAACAAAGAGGTCGGTCATCAAAGAAGTTTCAGAACAACGAAAACTGGTTAAGAGGATAAGAAAAAGATAATTTAAATTTATAGGACATGTCATGAGAAGACAGAAGTTGGAGAACTGAGTAATGACTGGAAAATGTAAGAGAAAAAAAGGAAGAGAGGAATACTAAGAGAAAAGTATCTCACTGGGCTCTCCATGCAGATTAATTAACTAATTATAACTAATTGAATTAACTGGAAATACTAAAGACAGCATAAATGGAGAAGCATGAATACCAATGCTATCTGGCAATCTGGCACGGCACATAGTAATAGTAGTAATAATAATAATAATGATAATACTAATAATGATAATAATAAGAAGAAGAATAGTACTAATAATAGCTTTCAAGATCTATATAGCTGACTGGAAGGTTGAATTTTTCCATCTTATTGCCAAACTAGGAAAAGGGAAGATGTTTTCTTCATTTCCAGCTTTTGTTGGAGACAATCAGATCGATGCTGTTTCTTGTTGACTGGTTGGCCAATTAAGCTTTGGCATAGTTTCCTGATAGCTTTGTTCATCGCTGATAGTCTTCAATAGCTGTAACAGTGAACAGCAACAGTGTCTTGACTGGTCAGCTGTTATTTGCCTTCTGTGAATAATAAGAGATCTTCAAAGGTCGGGGGATTCGAATCCGGTCGGAGGCGCTCCAGTCACTCAGCCGTAGAAATGGGTAACCGATTTCTTCTGGAGTCAGGGAAGGAAAGGCGGCCAGGCGCGATTACTGACCATATCACCCTCTAGTGTGCTGGCAGGTCAAGGAAAATATGGGCACTAACATCATATCCCTATGTGCCTCTAAGGCATGACAGGATTACCTTTATTACCTTTACCTTTTTCATAAGTAAAGTTATTTCTGCCACAAAATTGGAATTTATGACTTTCCAATTCTGAACGTTTTATAGAATGTAATAACTCTAAGTGTAACAGGATTTATTAACTCTAAGTGTTGTAAGATTTATTAACTCTAAGTGTTGTAAGATTTATTAACTCTAAGTGTTGTAAGATTTATTAACTCTAAATGTTGTAGGATTTATGAACTCTAAGTGTTGTAGGATTTTATTAACTCTAAGTGTTGTAGGATTTATTAACTCTAAATGTTGTAGGATTTATTAACTCTAAATGTTTAACATGATATGTTGAAAAAGTTTTACATAATAATAATAATAAGGTGTCGTGTCGACTTGCGTTGGCTATTATGCTTCTCCAGAGTACGCGATCTTTCATGCAGGCCATCAGCTCAGTTGGTGATCTCCTCTCACACCATCCCGTCAGACTGTACAGTATCATTTCTCTCGGTCTTCCTCTGGATCTTCTTCCCTCTATTTTTCCTGTTGTTATAATATTTTCTATGCTCCCTCTTCTCATTGCATGTCCTATGAAAGTACATTGTCTCTCTCTCTCTCTCTCTTATTTTTTTGACAAAGTTTTTTTTTTTATCTCTCCAGCTCTTCTCATACACTCTCCATTAGTTATTTTTGCTGTCCAGGGAATTCGCAACATTCTTCTAATAAACCACATTTCTGCTGCTTCTAATGGTTTTTGTGCAGACCTGCCTATTGTCCACGATTCACTTCCATGTAATAAGATAGGTTCAGTATAGCAGTTTAGGACTCTCTGTGTTGCATAATATGTTTCTCATTCTCTGAAATGCAATCTTTGCTTGGCCTATTCTGTTCCTAATTTCTGTTCTGCATTTCCCATTTGAAGTTATTACTGCTCCAAGGTATTTGAATTTCTGCACCTGCTTTAGAATAGTTCCGTTTAATTTTATACTGCATGTTGGTGGATTTTGTTTCTTAGACATAACCATAGTCTCTGTCTTTTTGATGTTCAAAGTAAGGCCTTTCTGTTCACTTTCTTTGGCGACTTTATCCAAGAGATTTTGCAGGTCTTGTTGGTTTTCAGCTATCAGTACCGTGTCGTCAGCATACTGAAGCTTGTTAATATTGTATCCTCCAGTTTTTACACCTGGTTCTTGCATAATAAGCAGTAATATAATATCCAGAAAGTAAGAAAATCATGTATCCACAAAATTACCCGGAAAGATTTCTCTTTTTGATGCTGGAAAGAAAACAATAAGATGTGACATAACAAACGGTCTACGTGCAAAGATTTCATATTTTGCAGATTGTGCGCTGTTATAAGACTTCAAAAAAGAGTCGGGAATATACCTTCGCATCCGCTATTGGAGATTCCCAGTTCTGGTCCCACCAGAAGTAGGAGGGATTCTTTTCTCGTGAACCCTCCAGCAATGAATTCTCCTGGTCTACCCGCAGTGGGACCGATCGAATGTCGTTGGCACTGTCACGCACGTTAAAAAAAATCATTTGGAAGTTGGAAGTGGCAAGAAAAGAGTAGACCAAACGGCCGCTGATGGGGCTACATTCTAGGGAAAATCTACGATGGAGTGACAGTCATTCGGAGGTGTTAGAACGGGAAACTCAGCAGGTATGGGAACGTTTTAACCTGGATGTAGCCATTTTCGAAGAAGCAAGCAAGCAAAAATAATATGCATATCTTACATCCTTTCCGTGCCCCTAAACGTCACATGGGGCCCGTAGGGTAGTTCGCCAAGATTTCCTGTCTTCGGCAAGTTTTTCTATCTCATCAAGGGATTTTATGTTTCTCTTAACAATTTCCTCTTTAGAGTTTCAAGTGGTCGACCTCTTTTTTTTTCGGCCTGTTGTGTTCCACTTGATAGCTTGTTTGGGGATTCTCTGATTGTTTCTTCTCATCACATGACCGACATATGTCCATCTCCTTTTCTGATCACCCATGAGACAGATTGTTGTTTGCTCATCTGTCTTATCTCTGCGTTGTTCTTGAATTCGTTGCAGTTTTTATCGAGTATTTTCCTTAGGCATTTGTTTTCAAATGAGTTTAATTTCTTTTCTATTTTTTTTAAAAGTTGTTTTCCAGCTTTCATATGCATACAAGAGGGTGGATATTACATTTGAATTAAATAATCTGAACTTGGTTTCTGTGCTTATAACTTTTGAATGCCATATGTTCTCAAGATTCTTGAAGGTCAGTGGTGCTTTTGCAATTCTAATTCTAACTTCCTTTCTACTGTCACCATCCTGGTCTATGTAGCTGCCGAGATATGCATATGGCAGACAAACAATGAAAATTGAATTCGTTATTGACTTTACGCGCAGCAGTTTGTTCTGACTTTGTTCACATATTACATCGTGCCTATGTTCCTGTGAGACAGTTTGAGAGTTAACACAGTGTAGATTAACACTCTGTTACGTTGCACAGTTGTTTTCATGCCTTCTGATTCACTGCGTATGCCCCAAAATGACTCGGAATGTTGCAGTAATACTTGGTTCCACGCTAACATGTTTGAGGGACTAAACATGGAGACGCTTCGCGAGGGCCAAAACGTAAAGCCTGTCGTGAGAGCCGGCGACAGTCAAACTTTCCATTGAATGATCCACTGACTGATTGTCTACACTCGGTAGATTTCTTGTGCGCCTACACCGCTTTTTTTTCTTCTCCGCTCTGTTATGCTGCACTTTTTAAAAAATATATATATAAAGTGCGGCTAGAAGTTTTTCATTGAGTTGTATGATACGGCTTTGCTAGAAGCCGGCTATGGATTTATTAACACGTTGATTCGATGTGGACATGTTCTATACATACTGTCATACGCTCTAAGTGCTTCGACAAAGTTTTTATTCGAATCGGTGTTTATTTGTCCCTTTTTTTTTTAAATACGTGTAAATGGAATTTGAAAGTTAACTCAGCGGAAACTGAAATGTAAACGTGTTTCCAAAAGGTAAATTGCTTGCCCACGTGTGCTACTTTTTCATATATGTAAATTTTGAACTGTAAAGTTAAAAATGATTTTAGATAGTGGACAGTTCTACCCCACGTAAATGCTGGAAACATTCTAGAAAAGTTTACATTTTATGAAGAGTGCTTTTTCCCGCCAATGTTGATTTGGTGACCGAAGTTTTACTTGCACTCCGTACTTGGTGTGGCCCCTCACCCTACCCCCCTTTAACCAATGGAGTACGGTCTGATTGTGATTCCTGTTCCCCTGGCCAGACTTAGAACTGTCATGCACGTGGACCTGGCAAGATATATGGTAAAATTGTGTTACATACTCTTCGGAGACGACTGAACGACCTTCTTGGATAACACGATATCAGAGGTGACTTTTTTTTAAAGACATGTTTGCTTTGTATTTAGGTTGGAACTGTGAACACGTAATTATTTTCTGCTGCTTTCGTGGACTATTAAATCAGACCTGACCATCTTGCCTGCTTCCATTACGTCTAACGTAAAGATAAGCAAGACACATCTTTATAGTTCTCTTCACTCTAGGATAAGTTACTGTAGTTCGTAGCAGTTCTCTTTACTTTAGGACAAGTTACTGTAGTTCGTAGCTGTCCTCTTTACTCTAGGATAAGTTACTGTAGTTCGTAGCAGTTCTCTTTACTCTAAGTTGCTGTAGCTCGTAGAAGTTCTCTTTACTCTAGGACAAGTTACTGTAGTTCGTAGCAGTTCTCTTTACTCTAAGTTGCTGTAGCTCGTAGAAGTTCTCTTTACTCTAGGACAAGTTACTGTAGTTCGTAGCAGTTCTCTTTACTCTAAGTTGCTGTAGCTCGTAGAAGTTCTCTTTACTCTAGGACAAGTTACTGTAGTTCGTAGCAGTTCTCTTTACTCTAACACAAGTTACTGTAGTTCGTAGCAGTTCTCTTTACTCTAGCACAAGTTACTGTACCTCGTTGCAGTTCTTCTCACTCTAGAGCACGCTACTGTAGTTCGTAGCAGTAATTTTTCATCAGTTTCTCTGCTCAGTTAGACTAATTGTAAACATTTTATCGTGCTTGCCACAATGCGAAAAAACATGATAAAAGCTAATTTCTTCCTTAAAAGTTGAACAGAATTTACGTAAATATTTATTTTGAAGTATTTTAAATGTGGTGGAAATATTGAAGAAGGCTGGCTAGTAAAGACGATTAAAGAGAGAAAACTTAAATATTTTGGACACATTAAACGTCATGATAATTTAGAGAAGACCATATTAGAAGGATACATAATGGGAAAAATAAAAAGAGGAAGACCAAAACGAAGATGGCTGCAAGAAATCGTTGACGATCTGCAAATGGACGCAGCAGCAGCAGGCCATCTTGCTCACAACCGAGAGGCCTATAGGAGTGCTGTTTGGGAGGCAAAGTTCCGCAAGGGACATGCAAATGAATGAATGAATGAATGAATGGAAATATTTCATGTCTTGCAAAGACAAAATAAATCCAGTCTGTGCACATCTATTACTGTAAGCTGGGAGAACTCTCATGAGCTTGTGATTTGTGTTTAAAACTTAATTTCATGGAAATTAGTGTCTAAGAATTCAGTTACCACCAAAGATAATTTGTTAAAGACTTTTGCTTACCAGTGGGAGAAAAACGTGTGTTCTTTAATTAACAGCGATCCATTTGTAGTCAGTTATACGGGATTTAAAAAAAAAAGAAAATGACAAATAACGGACTCTGAAGTTGAGGCTTCGAGATCTGGATAAATAACTGAGCTGCAGGCAACACTAGGTCTTCAAGGCTAGCAAATCAGAAGTGATAAAGGCAAAGTTCTTGCTCCAAGCTGTGGTCCTAGCAAACTACGCTCCATAAAGTCCAGTTTGATCACTGAAAATTTGGATTAAGGTGACGCTCATGATGATAGCTTGTGCTGAGGAATTTTTTTTTTTTAGTTATCTTCGGGAAGCAAAGAATGAAATCCATAATAACACTCCCTATCCGATATGAGATTCTTATGACACGTTTTTCACGACTGTATCTATCCAGAACTTCCAGTCATTTCTTGCTGGCGAGGCTTGTAAGAAAAACACCTTCAGGTTGTTCAGTGCTGTGTACAGTCTTTGTAGACGCTATGACTATGGAGACGGTTTTATGATAAGACTGACGGAGACCTTGAAGCTGCAGTAATGTAAAAGTCAAAAAGTCAGGACAAGCTGGGGATATTACAGACGTACGGAGAGCAACAATCGAGTGACTTAGTTCAGCATACACAGGCCAGCAGACACCATTCTTCGAGACCGGAGCACAATTTTTCTTCATATCAAATCTATATTTTTTTATTTTGTCAAACTTCTTGAAATCCTCATTATAAATTGTACACACCTTCGTCGTCTGGATATCTTCTAACAAAAACAGCATACGCAAGCAACGTAGACTTCCCCGGTAACAGTTTCAGCACAGGAATAGCGTATTCTATAATAGTACACTAGCGACGGAGACGCTGTCCTATTATAGATAGCGGGGGTCCTCCAACACGGCGATCGAGATTCAAGAACACAAGTGTATTTAAATCTCAGTTTGACGAAATGCCTGCACTCGGAGATCTAAGGCTGGCTCTTGTCGCAGGGACGCCTATTTGGGCCTAATGACTAACCGTGTGAAGGTGGATTGCGACGGCCGTGTGTGTAGCTGTAGTAGTTGTAAGCGTGTCTGAGGCAGGGATTGTCCTACACTAAACAGACACGCGAGGTCACAGGTGATGCAACACGAATGATTCTAGCAGTGTTTGGCTAACTATATGCGGCTTTTGACAACTTAAGCGGGGGTTTTTTTTTTAAAAAAAAGCAAAACTATGGTAACCCATTTTGATCATCTCTAGAAAGAAGAACATTACCATTTTGAAAGGGGGAGCAGTCACTGGAATGGTACTGTGGTATTTTAATCAGGACAAGAGTTTCATTGTTTTCCGAAACAGTATTTTCCATAATCTGGTCCACATGTCTCTAGAGAAGAGCTATCTTAACCTTTTTTTAAAAAATGTTACATATTTCCAGTAGGTTTCACGCTAAATCTTGAACCATTATGCAGATATATTGTGAAAAATATTTTGTGTTCAAGTCAAGTCAAGTCAAGTCAAGTTAAAAGTCAAGTCAAGTTAAAAGTTATCATATACAAAATACTAAAATCCAAAGAAATCTCTAAAACACACTCATGTATCTCTATCGTGTTTTTTTCCTTCGCTAACTTGGCACAGAATAGCATTTGGCAATTGAAAAATAGAAGTATCACTTTCCTTATTTTTTTTTCAAAATAAAATTTCGTGCGCGGCATTGTGTGTATGTGTGTGTGCACGTGCGAGCGCACGGCTGTGCTGTTGCACAGTTTAGAGGGAATATTACCCCCCAAGGAGTATGGATATTTCTGATTAAGAACCCATATCTCAGAGATTCACATTTCAAGGAATCTGGCACTTCAAAACTATTTGCACGGTGAAGCTAATAGCCTTTTTAAAAATTGCTTTGATTAGTAGTCCCTCGCGACTTTTAACTTAGATATTGATACCTATAACCAACATAAGTTTTCTAAGGTTATCAGTAATTTTTACTCATCTAAATAAGTCCTCGGACCACAAAAGTGTGAGATGGATTGATCTGAAGCAAGAGGGCATGAAAAACCACTGCTCATGTTGTGCAAAGTGGCGTAAAAGGACCTAGTTTTGAAAATGAGTGATCGATGCACAAGTGGCAGGGAAGACAGAATCAAGGACAGAGTATTTCCCTTTGACATGAAACTTGTGTGGTGCTCTGAAATATGTCGGCTGAGCTCTATTTATAGCAGAAGGAATCTGTTATAAAAATATATGGAAGATAAAACTGAAGTTGACACCGGTAGAGTGTGAGGCACACTATAAACGGTCAGGCAGTCGTAGAAATAGGTGGGAAACGCTAGTAAAGGGAAGTGCATAAACAGGCAAAACACTGAGAGTCTAAAAGTAGCATAAGTGAAGGGAAGTGCATAAACAGGCAAAACAGTGAGAGTAAGTCTAACAGTAGCATAAGTGAAAGGAAGTGCATGAACAGGCAAAACACTGAGAGTCTAGCATAAGAGAAGTGTATAAATAGACAAAACAGTGAGAGTAAGTAACAGTAGCTTAAGTGAAGGGAAATGCATAAACAGGCAAAACAATGAAAGTCTAACAGTAGCGTAAGTGAAGGGAAGTGCAGAAATAAGTAAAACAATGAGACTAATCTAACAGTATTATAATTCAAGGGAAGTGCAGAAATAAGTAGAGCAGTTAGACTAAGTCTAGCAATATTATAAGTCAAGGGAAATGCAGAAATAAGTACAGCAGTGAGAGTAAGTCTAACGGTAGCATAAGTGAAAGGAAGTGCAGAAACAAGCAAAGTAGTGAGAGTGAATGTAACAGTGACAAAAGTGAAGGGAAGTGCAGAAACAAGCAAAGCAGTGAGAATGAATCCAACAGTAGCATAATATTGTACAGTTCTTGTCAGTCATCAGTGTCCAGTTCACGAAGTTTGAAAATTCAGTAAATTTGTGTTTGTTCGGTATTAGTTAAAGAATTTCTTAATATAAGAGTCTTGACAAAGCTGCTTCTTCTTCTTCTCTTCTTCTTCTTCTTCTTCTTCTTCCTTCTTTCTCACTGGAGCTGCAAACTTTATGTTATTTGCAGCAGACGCGTTGAAAGTGTTGAAGCACAACATCGGGTCGGATTGGGAGTGGGTAAAGGTGGCTAATTTTTTCAGTCCCAAAATGGAGCCAAAAATAGGAAGTGTGCAGTACTTCTTTAGCAGGCTCCACCACCATGTAGACTATGGCGATCCCTGCCCTGGTAGTCAGGCTAGGCCTGTTACTAGGGTACGAACATGACGATGAGACAGGGTCTTGATCAGCTATAGCTCGCCAGTCCTGACGCCAGCTGTCAGCTATGCTGATTGCCAAATCTGACGGAGTTGTTTGTGAGAAAACCTGGGACCTCACATGACAGATCCATGTCCCCCGTTTGGTTTACAAAATTCACAATATAATAATCACAATAACTAAAGCTACTGTTATACTTTTTTTTTCACATTGTCATTAATATAAACGGTAAATGCAGATTGTGAAGCTTTATAATTATGTACGTGGTGCAAGCCGTTTGTTGTCTGGTGTGAAACGTAATTTTAAAGTTCACTGTGAGGAAATATATTTTAGAATTGAAATGCTGTTTTAAACTTCAGCAAGGGATGTAAGAGATTTCGGATCAGCAAGGATTGCCGAAGAATCAGTAATAGTAACAGCCAGTCCTGACAACTAACAAGTATATATTCATCCACGTGGTCGGCGAGGAAATCACCACCCAGCGCGCCTTGTCGCGTCATGCAGGGCAGCAGCATACTCCCTCCACTTCTCAAAATCGTTGGCCAGCCTCTGTACGTATGGTGGCCTAGCTGTGTTGCATGCTACTCGTTTCTCCCTCCGCTATTCTTCGCCAGGTAGCCCTTGGTCATTCTCTGTTTCTATATCCCCTCGTGTGTCCATCTCATGGCTGGTTTAGCGATGTTACTGGTGGGTGGGGGGAGGGGGGGCATGAGCTGTCCCTTTAAAACATTATTTTAACATGCATATCTTCTTGTTGACATATGTTATGTATCTATATCTTCTTGTTGACATATGTTATGTATCTATATCTTCTTGTTCACATATATTATGTATCTGTTATTTATCGCCTGGGACCACCACATATTCATAATCTTTCTGAACCAGATTGTATTTTCTTTCTTCACTCACTCACTCACTCACTCACTCACTCACTCACTCACTCACATAAAATCTGAGATCCATAGCTGATATGCTAGCGCCAGGGTTAGCGAACCACAGACCCTGTCCCACCTCTCCGTTGGTACTCCTAATAACAGGCTTAGCCTGGTTAACGGGGCATGGATCGCCATAGTCCCCATGGTGGTGGAGTCTGTTAAAGAAGCATAACACACACACCCTTCCTTTTAGCTGTACTCCAGGACTGAAAAAATCAGCCGCCATAAACCGCTCTCACGCCGATACGATGCTGTAGCACAACACCTTCACAGCATCGGCTGCAAAGAACACCAGCTCGCAGTTACAAGGAGACAGCAAAAGACAAGACATAGTATTTGTTCATGTCTTGCAGGTCTCAGACATCTCAAACAAGTTTGGCTGCCCCTGATGTGCTATTAGTTCATACGTTTTTTCTTGACTTGTTCCTTGCCACCGAGGTATAAGATAAATAAATTCCTTGACCTTTTCCATGGCATCGAGACCTATATAAGGTTATATGATAATGTCCTTGACCTGTCCCATACCAGTGAATGAGTGACATATTCCAGGATATTGTGACGTAATGGGAGACATGATACTAATGTGCACTAGAGCAGCGGTTCCTAAATGGTGGCCCGCAGACCCCCCGGAGGGCAGAAGTTTGTTTTTCCCCCACTATTTTCTGATGCTCACATTTTTGCAGCCTCAGTGGTGAACTAATATGACGGCAACCTACAGTCCGCCATTGTGTGAAGAACAAAGAAGAACATGAAGAACAAAAAAGAACATGAAGAACAAAGAAGAACATGAGGAACAAAGAAGAGCACGAAGAACATGAAGAACAAAGAAGAGCACGAAGAACAAAGAAGAACACGAAGAACAAAGAATAAGAACATGAAGAACAAAGAATAAGAACATAAAGAACAAAGAAGAACAGAGAAAACATGAAGAACATGCATAGGAATCGGCTTGATGTAGATCCATATTTGAGATTTAAAATATGAAATACTGAATTAGATGTGCAAGCGATTGTTCAGAATAAAAGGAGGCATGCTTTCTGTCGGAACTGGTCACCCTACCTCATACGCTGATGACCCAGCATAATGAGGTCTCTAACGCTTCACCCCCTACGGCATTTGCTATGGGACTATCTTTTTGCTTTCTGTCAGCATATTTATGCCACATTTCGTGTTCTGTTCATTTGTCTGAACAAGTAGGAATGTTAATTGGTGCATATTTTTTTATTTATTAACTACGTTATTGTCATTTTGAAAATTCACCAAGTTTGTACTCTCTCTCTCTCTCTCTCTGCCTGCGTGCGTGCGTGCGTGTGTGTGTTAGTGTAGTTAGCATTTACTCTTTAAAGGTTGCCCACATTTTCGGAAAAAAAATAATTTTGCATGTAAAGCATACAGCTACCCCACAGACACGAAACTTTTTCCAAAGTATGAGAGTCCTTGAACTGGATTCTGAAACTGCAGGGGGTCCGCAGGCTTTAGTTAATTGGGAACCACTGCACTAGAGGATGATGTTATCAGGATAATGCCAGACTGCCCTTATTTGTCTAGCTCCAGCAAACAGGCGCCCAGTTCTGCAAGTGGACTGACTGCAGCAGCTCCGACTGTCACAGCCAGAGACGAGTATATTAATCGCTTATCATACTCAGCGCCCAAAGAATTATCATAGCAGCTTGAAATGAGAAGAATGAACAAATGAAAATAACTGAACCAAAAAAAACATGATGCTGTTACCCTTTAAGAAGCAAAATATTAGTTTGGAAAACCACGTGGGGAAGATAAGTCCAGATCAGAAGAGTAAGCGACAATCAAATGGATGAATGGACGATATACAGAGATGGAAATATAGCAGTCTGTAGAAAAGCACCATACAAGCATGGACGCTTGGGTAACCAAGTGGTTAGTACATTATCTCTCATGCTGAAGGTGGGTGGTTCATATCCGTCACTGAGATGTAGAAAGGGGTACCTGGCTAATGGAAAACAGGGAATGGAACTGGGGAAGGAAAGGTGGCCAGGCATGGTGTTGACTGCATCATCCTCGTGCCCCGATTGGTCAGGGAAAATATGTGCTTTAACACTTTATCCTGCAGGCGCCTTCAGAATGTTAAAACGTTAGTGTTATCATTACAACACACAGGCAAGCCTACAGAAATGCTCCGATCTCCTTTGTTAACCAAGATCTCAACATAGAGCACGTGCTCCACTGTACCAGCCAAAACCCAGAGGAAATGCCGGGTGGGATCCCAGACACCTTCAGGCAGGGCTTCCTTTACAGCCAACGGACACAATAAACAATTCTTTGCTGCCAGAGAGGGCTCAATATGCTGATAACGATGATAATAGCGTAAAGTGAAGGTCACTCAAAGCCCATTCTCCACGTGCCAGGACAGCCCCCGGATTCTAGAACAGCCCACAAATCTGCGCTGTCATATTAGCGAGCGTAAAAACCTGGCTCCATTAAAAATTGCATTGATGGTTCCTGCAGCCAGTCAGAAGTGACCCACATCCTTATCTAAACAGTTGCACGTTGAAGCTAAACACTGACAGCGAAAAACGCTATCTATCTCTGTCTGCCACTTTGTCTGTCTATCTGTCAGTCTGTCTATGTAGCCCCCAGTTTTGTAATCATTGTCTTAGACAAACTGCCGTGAACATCGACAGCATAGGCGCGTCTAGTTCTCGGCTGATTCGATTTTGGCTGTAAACGAAGGTAAAATGTCTAGTTTGATCCCCATACCTTGGGGGCATACGAAAGACACATATAAGATAAACAGCCTACCAGTGACTAAACGTTGATAAATGGTGTCAGAAATACATTAAACCCGAATTATTCGTGGGATAAATAATGTAATCTAATGGCTTAGAAGGGCTTAAAATTAGATTGAGGTCTGTGTTTTGGTACAAGAGTCGGACAGGTGTGGGGGTTTAGGAGAGAAATAATAGAAATAAAAACGGCAGAGACGTGCAGTAATATCTCCTGAAGGTGTTCGGAGGGAATTAAGTTCCGTGGATCCTGACAGAGGAAACAAAATCTGTAGATAGTTAACGCCGAATTTGGTGTCTGTGCAAACATTACGAGTTTTTCTAAGAGTGTATGTTCTCTGCTTGTATGTGCACGTATGTTTTCAGTAATACTGTTTATATACAGTATATGGTTATCGTCAGCGCCAA
The DNA here is from genome assembly GCA_009760885.1 of Achatina immaculata. NCBI lineage: Eukaryota > Metazoa > Mollusca > Gastropoda > Stylommatophora > Achatinidae > Lissachatina > Lissachatina immaculata. The sequence goes on from CM019694.1 coordinate 36,605,742, forward strand.
AAACTTCGTCGCTGTCTTCACTGTTTTCATAAACCTCCTTGGTGGTACTGGTGATCCCAGCTTTTCGACGTCTCTTTTTCGACTGTTTCCAACTACAGCCGCAGCTAACGTACACAACTCAGTGGTCCGCACTTTCTACCAGTTTCGCCAGCTTTTCTTGCTAAATGAATGAACAGATCAATGCTGAGACCCCCCGGGGCTGCGGGGGGCAACATAACCTCGGCCTCTTAGTTAATATTGCCTGGACAACTAAGATAATAAACAGGGAGTGCTCCTGCACTTCTTCAGTCTCCCTGAGACTTTGACAGGGGAAGCAGTGAGGGATGTTGAGGCGCAGCATCGAGTTGGATTGGGAGTGGGTTATTTTTGTCATTCCTTGAGTTCCCTGAGTGGAAGTAACAAGGAAGGATTGTGCAGTACTTCTTTAGGAGACTCCACCACCATGGGGACTTTGGAGATCCCTGCCCCATTAGCCAGGCTGGGCCTGATACTGGGGGGGGGGTATCAAAGGAGAGGTGGGGCAGGGTCTTTGTCGGTTGTTGTTAACCTTGATACCAGCCTGTCAGTTATGGGTTGCTGATTGTCAGATCAGACAACATCTTTTTTAGCGGTAAAAGCCAGAGAATAAATGAATGCTGTTAAACACACAAAAAAACACGGCAGTCAACATTCTTTGCATGCATAATGAGAAATGTGGGCTTGAAAACATGATGACAACAGGAAAGATAAATGGGAAAAGATGCATAAGAAAGCTAAAAAAATAATAGGTCTAATGCTATGGAGAATTAAAAAGTCAGCAACTGAGCTGGTGGAAAATATCAAGCATGGAGATATGTAGAGAAGTATGGCGACTAAAGTGTGTTGACAGGGCTGGCTCATGATGATGATGATGACGACGACGACTGCCACTGTGAACAGCTTGAAACAGGCGTTAAATCGGATTCATGAGCTGACTCCAGTTCCTGAGCAGGTTTTACAAGAAGGTTTCTCACCGGACTCTATACCATACATCCACTGCTATCGCATCGAACAGAGCGAACTAATACGACAACCTGCTATCAGAACCATTGGGAAGATGTAGAATAGGATCTTGAACAGTTGATATCTGGCTAGGGTGTCTCAGTTCTGTAGTTCTGTGTTATTTTCCCTCCTCCAAGCACAAGTACTCGATTTCACTGAATATCTGGTTGGAGCTGTGAATGTAATCGATTACGTAATCGATGAATCGACTCAAGACAACGGAAATAATTTTTTTAATAAACAATCGAGTGAGTCATCGTTGTCGTTAGCTGTTGGGCGGGTGATTGCGGGAGAGAGAGAGAGAAGAGGGGAGAGAGAGATGAGGGGAGAGAGAGAAGAGGAGGGGAGAGAGAGGAGGGGAGAGAGAGAAGGGGGAGAGAGAGAGGAGGGGAGAGAGAGGAGGGGAGAGAGAGAAAGGGGGGGGGGACAGAGAGAGAGAGAAGGGGAGAGAGAGAGAGGAAAAAAATGAATGATCTTTATTTTAAAAGGGTGAAGAATTGGGCACGCAGGCCCGTCTTACATTCTGCCTTTTATCACTCCATCTTTCATTCTTCTCACACACTCGATTTAAGTATGCAAATTACATTATATATATATATATAAAAGAATACAAGATGAAAGCCGTTAAACGTCGCATAGGGCTCGCATGGTAGTTCGCCAAATGTTCCTGTTTTCGGCGAGCTTTTCAACATCATCAAGGGATTTTATGCCCACTACACTGATCTTTCTTTAGAGAGTCACGTGGTCGACCTCTTTTTCTTCAGCCTGTTGGTCTCCACTTGATAGCTTGTTTTGGGATTCTCTGATTGTTTCTTCTCATCACATGGCATACATATGTCTATCTTCTTTTTTCTAATCACCCATGAGACAGGTTGTTGTTTGCTCATCTGTCTTTTTTCTGCATTGTTCTTGAATTCGTTCCACTTTATACCGAGTATTTTCGTTAGGCATTTGTTTTCAAATAGGTCTGATTTGTTGTATATTTCTTTAGTTGTTTTCCAGCTTTCGCATGCATAAATGAGGGTGGATATAACATTTGAATTGAATAATCTTAGCTTGGTGTTTGTGCTTATAACTTTTGAATGCCGTATGTTCTAAAGATTCTTGAAGGTCAATGCTGCTTTTGCAATTCTAACCTCCTTTCTAGTGTTACCATCTTAGTCTGTGTAGCAAATTGGCGTACTTCTTCAACAGCTGTTCCTTCCACGTATATTTTTCCTTCTTGATTAATAAGTTTTCATTATTTTTGCTTTTTTCCTGGTTAATTTCAAGTCCCTATTTTTACTCGGCATTAAAGACAGCGTATCTGTTTTTTCTTGCATCTAACAACTTTATCCTGAGACTCATCTGGAGGCAGCTGTAGATGAGAAAAACAGCAACTGTTATAGAAACTCGCAACAAAATCAACCGAGAATCAGGGTTACCAACTCCGACGACCGCAAACAAATTATCGAAAGAATGCATTCATCGGCCCTAAATATGAGACAGAAATTGAATTGTTGAATGTAAGAACAATGGCCGCAACATCAAAAATTGCTCAGGTAATCCAAGAAATGGACAGATATCACCTGGACGTGTTGGGCATCAGTGAAATGCGACGGCCAGAAGCAGGGAAAAGAGGAAACTACATGAAAAAAAATAATCTAAGAATGCAAGATGAGAGAGAGAGAGAGAGGGGGGGAGGAGAGAGAGAGGAGGAGGAGAGAGAGAGGGGGAGAGAGGGAAAGAGAGAGGATTTGATTGCGAAAAAAGAAAAATAACATGATGCTAAGTGTACATATGTTTATCATACTCCTGTCTCCCTTTATTACGTTTGCAAACATCGGAAGAGCAAGGGAGGTAGTAATTATTGAACTAAAATATTTTCAAGACTCTACCCCCTCCCCCCCCCCCCCCCCCCAACAGACACAACTTTTCCTCGATAGTACTTACCGCTTGCTTGTACGATATACTTGTATTCGTGTATTTATGTTTAGTACTCGTGGTAGTAGGTATGTCGGTGTCTATCAGTAAGGACAACGTACCGTTTGCTCCTGGATGTACAATTCTTTCATGTGGTTATAACTTAGATTTTATTTACCCTACAGAGTAGTAGAACTTTCGAAAATTGAAGTGTTTATTTGACTTTTCGCTGTCGTTAATATAGGCTGAGTTCCATCTAGTGGGGCCCCATATGCATAATGAAGTTTACAGTTTTCTCAAGATTCTGGTGGCAGCTTTAGATCACTTGTTTGCAATCGTTTTATCTCCAAGTAACACTTTTCAGATTACATGTAAGTTGTAGACCATCATCTTATTTGCAGTATGGGTGTGTCCCTTCATTATTTTTGTTTTGTAGGTGGCATTTAACTCTTTCATCCCCTAAATTTATATTCATGCTCTGCCAGAATAAATTTTGACGAGAAATTTCGTTGTAAAGAAAGTAGAAGGAAGTTATTCTTTTATATATAGGTTAGAAATGTAATATTTTTCTTTTTATTTCGACTTTGCCTGATTATCGCTCTAAGCATTGATTCGCATGAGTGTGCAATGTTTACCAATCCTAGCAGTACTGGTTAGGAATGAAAGAGTTAATACCAAACAAAGATCGCAATCGCTGACCACCTGATAAAGCTGAAAGGATCGCTTGTGGTTGTCGGACCGCAGGTTGGGAACCGCTGTTCTAGACCATTGCATAGGTTGAACGGTCCTAAACAATATGTTCTGGCATCAGGGCGAAACTCTCATCTTGTCATTCATGGGTGTGTGGGTTATCTTGAATCGGATGTGGCCAAACAATGTGCAGGGACCGAGTTCCTAACTGAAACAAGATAATCTACTGATGTCTATCAGAACGGTAGGCTGGATCAGGCGTGTGTTTTATATCCAGCTAGTAAGTTTCACAGCTCGGGCAGATGTCTGAGTGATTTTAAATTTATCCATGCTAAGTTTACGCGTTAGTACAAGAACACTGTTCTATGGCACTGAGATATAAGGCAGATATTTGTGTCATTGTCATTGTTCGTAAGCCTTTTGGTTGACTCTTTTGATGATACAGCCAGTCTTGTGCCTGTTCGCAATTCCTAGTCCAACTACAGGAAGGGACCATGTATCCATTTTTATATCTGGGCCGACCGTCACATCTCCATCTTGGAGCGAACCATCACCCACATTAATGAGAGACGAATCAGTAGCCACTGAAGTTGTGAAATCAGCTCGCCAACCCTTCTCTCGTACGACTCATCCGCTTTTCTTATGTGAATTTCCAACTCCTTCACTAATGTTAAGTTTCTGTCCACTCGGACTTCAGTTAGAATTGCTTCCCATTCAGATTCCAACTCTGTAACCTTGCTATCCTGTTCGCTGTTCGTAAACTTATGTATGATATCAAGTTCATTATTCAAAAACTTATGTATACAATCTAGTTTACTATTCGTAAACTTATGTATGTTATCCAATTTACTGTTCGTAAACTTATGTATACTATCCAGTTCACTATTCGTAAACTTATGTATACTATCCAGTTCACTATTCGTAAACTTATGTATACTATCCAGTTCACTATTCGTAAACTTATGTATACTATCCAGTTCACTATTCGTAAACTTATGTATACTATCCAGTTCACTATTCGTAAACTTATGGATACTGCATGCACTTCACTGATTATATTTGAATGTGTGTGAGAGTGTGAAAGCTGCGAGATAAGAGAGAGAGAGAGAGAGAGAGAGAGAGATGTTTCCATCCCTTTAGACTCAAACTAAATATATTTCGTTGCTTTTATTCATCTCTTCCTCTCCCCTCTTCCTACCGTAAAAACAAAAAAAAAACACACACACACACACACACACAACACACACACACACACACACACACACACGGTGTGCAAGAAAACTGAAGGAATGGGAAAAAACATTAATATAATATATACATTTACGTCAAAGTTTGAAACAAAAGAAAAATTGTGTCTGACCAGTAGCTTTCGACGTTGAAATGAATCTTGTAAATGCCATTTACATTCTGGGAAATATTTGGAATCGTTGTGGTATGAAACTAAAATAAAAATCTGTTTTTGAACCTCATAATTGTGATATTTTTGCAGGCAATCGATAGATCGATATCTCGTCATTCATTTAAGATATTAAAAACAACTTGGCATCTGGGACACTGGCACGGGGATACGATGCATTCATGGCACGCAAGTGACCCCTTTTCTATGCCTGGCAACTGTGTATCAGTTTATCAAAAACCCTCAAAACATAACGTTTTGGTATAGTTTTTTGTTATTGTTATACATTCGATCGATGGGTATTGAATGTATGGATGGTGCGAGGGACAGACAGACAGGTAAGTAGGCATGTTTCACTAACTGCCCAGGCAACACCGGGTACCTCTGCTAGTATTTGTCAGTGACGTTAAAACAAAATTCAAAGTTGATGAGAAAAGAAATGAAAGTGCGGTTTGCACTATAAACGTTGTACTATCTCTCCTCCCCTATTCCCCCGTCTGCAAACAGTCTGACTGAATTTAAATAACGTAGTTAGGCGAAATGCATTTTAACATACAGTTGTACCTGCGGATACTTTACCATCGCTTCGATCTGAAGAGCAGAAGCTCATATGGCTGCTGGATGGGAGAAGTTAAAAAAAAACATAAACATATGTGGTTGTCTTGGCTGTGTTTTCCCATCAGTGATTTCAGAATGCAGTAATCTGACCGACATACACCACTGATTACACACTGATGAGCTTTAATCATTCTACTGACCGACACACACCATTGATTACACACTGATGAGCTTTAATCATTCTACTGACTGACACACACCATTGATTACACACTGATGAGCTTTAATCATTCTACCCTGAGGGTTTGCACCTGGAAACTTGCCGAAAGGGTTTTTTTTTTTTTGGAACACCTGTCTGCAGGTATTAAGTAGCTTTTAGTATGGGTTGATTGAATGCAAACTTAGGAAACAGCTGGTGTTCCTTGTTGAATATCCGCCGGTTATGTTCGAGCGTCAAGACCCAGGGTTGCAGTGCTCCAGCAAAAACATTTAAAACTGTCCTTGGTGGTTGTTTTGGCTTTGTACCTGTAGTGGAAGTTTTTAATGACTATTATTGCTGGTATCTGTAGTGAAAGTTTGTAACGATTATTATTGCAGGTATCTGTAGTGGAAGCTTTTAATGATTATTATTGCAGGTATCTGTAGTGGAAGTTTTTAATGATTATCATTGCGGCTACCTGTAGTGGAAGTTTTTAATGATTATTATTGTCGACAGTGTGATTTCTGGCGTGGAACTTTATATGTGGAACATAAAATGATGCCGCGGAGCAGAAAGAATTTTATATACAAGGATAAAAGTAAGGCAGTGGTTTCCATTCTCAGATTCTGACCCAAATTTGGGTCATGAGAAAATATGGAAAGAACGTTGTATTTTATTTGATTAACGTTTTTTTTTATGTTTGAGCATTTCATGATATCTTGAGAAACTTTAGATTATTTAGGAAGTGATATTATCCATTTTCTTCTTCTTCTTTTGATTAATGACAAAGCTGCGTCAAGTTCAATAAACTGAAACTTTATTAGCTACATTTTGTTGAATTTCAGAGATGGGTGATGGGAGGGGGGGGGGGCGAATGTGGTCGTGGTTTGCGGATAATGTACCGTTGCGGGTTAAGGATGGCGTTCAAAAAAAGTTTGAGAACCGCTGAAATAAGGCATCCTTGAGACATTTTCCAGTCTACTGCAGTGTCTGGGAAGAACTGGCAAAACCATTCCAAAACCCCTGTCCCATGCGCCCCTTAACCCCAAACTGACATCCGGATCTCTCCTCTTTCTTATTATTCCCCCCCCTCCTCCCCCCCCCCCCATAAAATACACTGAGAGTGCACCGTTCTGTGTTATATACTACAGTCTCAAGTTTCACATAGAACTTTACCTACAGTCTCAAGTTTCACATACGAGCTTTACCTACAGTCTCAAGTTTCACATATGAACTTTACCTACAGTCTCAGGTTTCACATATGAACTTTACTACAGTTTCAAGTTTCACATACGAATTTTACTACAGTCTCAAGTTTCATATACGAACTTTACATACAGTCTCAAGTTTCAGATACGAACTTTACCTACAGTCTCAAATTTCAGATACGAACTTTACCTACGGGCTCCAGTTTCAGATACGAACTTTACTACGGTCTGAAGTTGCAGATACGAACTTTACTGCAGTCTCAAGTTTCAGATACAAACATTATTACAGTCTCACGTTTCAGTTAACGAACTTCATTGCGGTCACAAGTTTCAGATACGAACTTCACTGCTAGATTACAGCGTAAATTTTCGTGAGCAGGATTAGGTACAGGTCCAGCGATAGCTGCAGTCTAAACTTTATGACGGCATGAAACGCGTTCTGTCCCCACATTCGACAGGTTATTGCTTTTTACCTTTACTTACTGCTAGGAAAGGACTCATGGCCAACTGTAGTTCACCAAGGTATCGTGATTCCGGGGGAAAAGTTTCATTTAAATAAGATTATGTCATATAATCAGTCCCGGAAGCTTGAAAAAGAGTGAAGCCTTTGGGCAATTAGTGGCCTTTGTTAAGGGTATAAAAACATACAGAGCTGGCTGGGATCACGATCATCTTTAATAGGTCAGAAGTTAACAGTCAGTAAATCGTTTTTTTGCATGTCCCTTGCGGGACTTTGTGTCCCTAACAGCACTCTTGTAGGCCCCTCGGTTGTAAGCAAGATGCCCTGCTGCTGATTCATCCATTTGCAGATCATCAACGATGTCTTGCAACCATCTTCGCCTTTTTTGTCTTCCTCTCTTTCTTTTTCCAATTATGTACCCTTCCAAGACGGTCTTCTCTAAATTATCATATCATTTAATCATCCAGTTTTTCCTCACTGATGCATATTTCAGCAGCCTTATTTGTTTTGTCATTTGTCATCAGTTTAGTTTTCTTCGCATTAAGATAGAGGTTTTGCTCTTCGCTTTTCTTACGGACTGGCATAATTAGTTTTTCCATTCCTTTTTGTGTTGTGGACAGTAATACTGTGTCATCAGCATATCTAATCTCTAGTATTTCATAACCTCTAATTGTTAAGGCATCGTAATATTCGTTATCTACATCTTCTCTAGCACTCCTCATTATATTTTCAGTATGCAAATTAAATAAGTAAGGCGACTTTAATAGGTAGTCACGGCTTAATATTAGTAAATGAGTTATACCCGGCTAGTGGATACCGTACAAATAATGTATTGATTCCTCTTTTACCTAACATTATGATAAACAGTCTTATTTAAACTGACTTCATGATAGTATATTACCTTTCTCATCAGACTTTATGATAACCTGCCTCTTATTTCATCATATTTTATGATAACTTATATATCATATTTCATCAGGTCTTATGCAACATGTTTCAAACTCAATCCTGCGCGTTTATTGCGGACACTTTTTCTCTCGCGTATTCCAGATGGCGCTTTCGGATATCACGTGACCTTGAGCTCAGCTTATAGCACTCCTGTGTTTGCTCACACGCGAACCGGTTCGGGTTTACTACATTATCGATTGTAGCGTTGTAGCATTGTACAAGGACAATGAACTAAGCTGTCTTTAGCCTGGCCTGTGCGTACGTTTCGTTATCATGAATACAATACGAACTTAAAGAGTGACCTGACAATGGAATGAGCATATCCAGGAAAGGGGGGGGGGCTTGGTTTCGAGCAGTGTTTTTCAATGGTTTGTCCCGGTACTCTGGTGTGCCGCAGGACACACCCAGAGATATGCCGCCACATTTTAGCTGCAAAAATATTTTCATCTGACCTCGCTCAGAGGTGTAATGTAAGCAGTAGAGTATCACGAATTGACCCATAACATAAACACGTGTGTAATGTAAGCAGTAGAGTATCATGAATTTGCCCATAATATAAATACATGTATGCCGCGACATAAATGTGTATTGCCTACTGTATCAAAGATTGTAAAAGCTTGAGAACCACTGGGTTAGAGATTAAGATGGTAGGTCTAACAGAGGAGGAGAGTTTGGTGGGTCTTGATTTGAAAATATGGACATCCCTCAGAAGTCTTGACAGAGAACTCTCTGTAGCAGAAAACACCAAGCTCCTGTGACCACCAGAGACAAGATACAATTCATGTATCATTTCAGTGGTAAACATCAGATACGAAAGTTTTTGTAATCAAATTAGAGTGGCTTTTCTAACGAGCGGAACAGCCGACAGAAGGAGCGCTTTGCAACGACGTATCGCGTAAATCTCAGTTGTACTGTAAATAGTCGTCAAAGCGTGATTACCGTTGGTAATATAATCACTGAATTCTAAAAATAGCCAGTCCTTTGTCATTGAGCATTTCTTTCAGATATCCAGATCAGTGGTTCTCAAAATGTGCAGTTTATTTTATGCTTTTCCTCAAAACTTGGCACAACAATTTCAAATGACAAATACTGGGTCTTCTAGTGGTTTAAGAACCATGTCTACGTCCATGCGTGTGGTTTTTTGTTTGTTTATTTGTTTGTTTATTAGAGAAAAGGATGCAAGTCTGACTTCGAACAAATTGTAGACAAAGTGCTTTAGACGTGAGAGAAAGAACTACAGTACTGGAGTCCGTGATTGGGGTCACGGTCATTATCCTTCCATATTTATTTCTGTCACGTCTAAAGCTCTTTGCCTATTATTTTTTTTCCTGATTAATCGTATTATTTGTTGAAGGATTCTCGCTATTGATACAGAGCTTGTGGTCGTAGTGAAATCCTCGAACAAAAGGAGAGATTGGACCACATTTGGGTGTGTCTGGAGTGTAGTCATGATAAAACTTTGAACAACAGAAAAGACATTATCTTCTTGTCTTGTGTTAAAGTTACGTGGCAGAAGAAACGTAAACTTTGTCTACAGCGGGAAATGACAGCTCAGCTTTTCTTCAGTATTTTTTTTCCTGAACTGTTTTCTGTTACAGATTCACTCCCTCCAACTACATCTTGCCACGTAGCTTGGCACGAAGAAAGCATATTCCGTTGCATTTTCTAAGGACACTCGTTATATAGGATGTTATGAGTTAGTGTAAGTGGTGATCCAGTGATAGTCTTATATAGGATGTTATGAATTAAGTGTAAATGGTGATCCAGTTTAAGTTTTATATAGGATGTTATGAGTTAAGTGTAAATGATCCAGTGAAAGTCTTATATAGGATGTTATGTGTAAGTGTAAGTGATCCAGTGAAAGTCTTATATAGGGTGTTATGTGTAAGTGTAAATGATCCAGTGAAAGTCTTATATAGGGTGTTATGTGTAAGTGTAAATGATCCAGTGAAATTCTTATATAGGGTGTTATGTGTAAGTGTAAGTGATCCAGTGAAAGTCCGTCTTACTTGGTCTTGAGATAGAAATCATGTTTAGCACTGAAGACAAAAACTATACAATTATTGCTCTCTCCGGCGTTGATCAGACGCAGTGAAGTGTAAAATTAATGTAATGAACCGTGTTTTGTTATAGTAAACGATATAATAACAAAGAGAAAACAATATGGTTTCTCTTAAATGAAAAAAAAGGAGGCCAGGTCGAGCAGTATATGGACTTGAAGATATCTCTGATACTTTAAACACCACACTCACTGAAGCAAATAACCAGGTTGAACAATCAAGGATGTCACAAGAGTAACGTTCTGTGGAGAACGAGTCACAAGACTAATGGTAAACCGTTTCTTAGGTTCTATGACAGTCATGTTTAGATCTCTGTTTATTTGTCTTGAAAACAAAAATTGATTCGTAATCTCTAAACAACTTGAGCTGGGTAACTATGATCCTGCTCATTCAAAATTTGAGATCTTTTAAATTGCGGAATTCAGTTTCGAAACACTTCGTTCTAAGGTATATATTTCTTTCTTTCTTTCTTTCTTTCTTTTTGTGTTGATCTTCTGTATAAAAATTTGCTTTATTTTTTTTATTAGACATGGTACTCCACAATGAAACTGTTCAGATTAATGTGGGAGCTTTTGATGAAGTCATAGTCACCCAGTGATGCCATAGTTTTGAGGCACTGAGGCAGTAGACTTCACAGTCACCCAGTGTTACCACAGTTTTGAGGCAGTGAGGCAGTAGACTTCACAGTCACCCAGTGTTACCACAGTTTTGAGGCAGTGAGGCAGTAGACTTCACAGTCACCCAGTGTTACCACAGTTTTGAGGCAGTGAGGCAGTAGACTTCACAGTCACTCAGTGTTACCACAGTTTTGAGGCAGTGAGGCAGTAGACTTCACAGTCACCCAGTGTTACCACAGTTTTGAGGCAGTGAGGCAGTAGACTTCACAGTAACCAAGTTGTGAGGCAGTGGACTTCACAGTCACTCAGTGTTACCACAGTTGTGAGGCAGTAGACTTCACAGTCACCCAGTTTTGAGGCACTGAGGCAGTAGACCTCACAGTCACCCAATTGTGAGGCAGTAGACCTCATAGTAACCCAGTTTTGAGGCACTGAGGCAGTAGACTTCACAGTCACCCAGTTTTGAGGCAGTGAGGCAGTAGACTTCATAGTCACTCAGTGTTATCACAGTTTTGAGGCTTGAGGCAGTGGACTTTTGACCAGTTCAACGCCTTTCGCTTTCGTCGAGCAGGGAGCGGGTATGCTAGTCTATAGTGACCTTCTCTTTTCGTCAAAATTGTGTGGGTTCTAGAAGCCGCAACAGGCGCCTTCATTAGGTCTAGGTGTAGAAACACTGTCACACTGGTTTTGGGGCTCACAGCTTCCAGAAGCGGGCTATGTCGCATGGCGAGACACATTTGGTTGGTCGGCATATACGTCATACACATCAGTGTCGGCATACACGTCATACACATCAGTGTCGGCATATACATCATACACATCAGTGTCGGCATACACGTCATACACATCAATGTCGGCATACACGTCATACACATCAATGTCGGCATATACGTCATACACATCAGTATCGGCATACACGTCATACACATCAATGTCGGCATACACGTCATACACATCAATGTCGGCATACACGTCAATGTCGGCATACACGTCATACACATCAATGTCGGCATACACGTCATACGCGTCAATGTCGGCATACACGTCATACGCGTCAATGTCGGCATACACGTCATACACATCAATGTCGGCATACACGTCATACACGTCAATGTCGGCATACACGTCATACACGTCAATGTCGGCATACACGTCAATGTCGGCATACACGTCATACACATCAATGTATGAAAGCAAAATAGGCTTCCACATGAAGAACCACCCCATGATCAAAAGTCTCGCTTTAATGCAGAGCAGGCGAGTACGTACATACATACATACATACATACATACATACATACATACATACATACATACATACATACATACATACATACATACATACATACATACATACATAACATACATGTATTTTGACATTGTCCAAACATTTACTGAATTGTCTTTCTACGCTGGTGTATGTGTATAAGCGCGCGCGCCAGCACGTCTGTCTGCATATCTTATTTTTATTATTTTTTCAACAAAGCTGGCGGAATCAGTTAAAAGAAGCTCGCAATAATGTTCCAATTTATGAAATTAAACGTCCCAGTTTATGAAAGTAAACGTCCTATTTCATAAAAATAAAGAATTTCTGCAGTCTTATTTATTCAAGGATTTATTTTGCCAGTTGTAGTTTTATGCACATTTATTTTCATGTTATATTCTCTTGACAATAGGACGTTTGTTCAAGATAATTTTCATACATAAACTGATTAGTAACCTGAGCAAATTCCTTTCCTGTATATAATTAACAATGAAACTGGCTTTTGAAATGCTCTGCTTCAATAAGAAACTTTCTGCTTCTATAAGAAAACTCTCTGTTTCTATAATAAAACTTTATGCTTCTATAAGAAAACTTTCTGCTTCTGGAAGAAAACTTTCTGATTCTGGAAGAAAATGTTCTGCTTCTGTAAGAAAACTTTCTGCTCTTCTAAGAAAACTTTCTGCTTCTGTAAGAAAACTTTCTGCTCCTGCAAGAAAACGTTCTGCTTCTATAAGAAAACTTTCTGCTTCTGTAAGAAAACTTTCTGCTCCTATAAGAAAACTTTCTGCTTCTGTAAGAAAACTTTCAGCTTCTGTAAGAAAACTTTCTGCTTCTATAAGAAAACTTTCTGCTCCTATAAGAAACTTTCTGCTTCTATAAGAAAACTTTCTGCTCCTATAAGAAACTTTCTGCTTTTATAAGTGAAACATGTGGCACCTTATTTGAGCACCAAAACTTGGTTTATGTGAGCAAGTGTTTCTGGCGCGTGGTGCAGGAGAGCCAAAGTCTGTAAAATCGGAGCTGGAGCTGAAATATGTGGGGGGGGGGGGGGGAATACGCATTAGTTTGCGCCATATTAATGCATCTACTGTATGTCTGTAGCCAGTGATCCCTAAACCAAGGGTTCTTGAACTTTGAATCATGGGCTCTATGTAGTCTTTGAAGGGGCATGTAAGGTAATGTGTAAATTAGTTAAATATGTTCATAGCAGGTTCAGATTTTGTAGAAATGCTGTACAGTTGCGGGCCGGCTTAGGCTGTACTTGTTCATCTGACCGTAAGTCAATATGACCGTATGTTGGTATAATGTATGGAGAGGTTAGACACTAAGTACACTTCACTGCTATATGTTTCAGGAAGATTATACATTTTTACCATCAATGACTAACTGTGGATTAAAGAACATTGAATAAAGCAGAGATGGGCTATTTATTTATTTATTTATGTAAAACTGCATCATACTCCTCTGACAATCTGTACTTTACTAGAAATAGTTTTACCACGGTCCTCAGTGTTGAGTAAAGAGCCACGCTGCAGTAACTGTCAGTGACACACCCACATGAATGTATATGGGGTACATCACCGTATTATAACCTAGATATGTACAGTGTGGCATTGTATGGCTGATAGTGATCCCACAGTTGATAGGCGTAACGCGTACGGCCTCAGCGGCCTGTAGCAGTCGAGTGCGGCCATTTTCCCCATTGTTTTCCCTGGTACCTTGGCCATAGCTCAGCCAGCAGAAGTCGGCTGAAGACTAGTAGAAGTGTGTAAACGTTTTAAGTTAACAACGCATGGCTAGGGAGTGTGGCGGGCTGCAGCCAATTATCGTTGACTTCTGGGGTCAGCTACATGAAAAAAGTCGAGAACCACTTATTTATTCATTACATGCTTTAGCGATTGTACTTTTCTATCTTCTTAATCCTTAGTGTTTAGCCTCAACGACTGTACTTTTCTATCTTCTTAATCCTTAGTGTTTAGCCTCAACGATTGTACTTTTCTATCTTCTTAATCCTTAGTGTTTAGCCTCAACGATTGTACTTTTCTATCTTCTTAATCCTTAGTGTTTAGCCTCAACGACTGTACTTTTCTATCTTCTTAATCCTTGCTGTTTCCGATTAGTTCGACTAATTTTTTTTTTTTTACCATGCCACTTGATTTGTCCACTGAAATGCTTCTCTTGACCTTCCTCTCCTTCTTTTTTCCATGAATTTTCTGGTCGTTTCCAAGTTCTCTTTCTTTTTATCTCGTAACGTATCCAAAAAGTTTGGATTATATTTTTGTTTTAAATTTAACTACAGTATTTTGTTTAAAATTTCTCTGACGGTCTCTTCATTGTGAGAACCATTGCCTGACAGATATAAAGAACCATTGATTGACAGATTTAAAGAACCATTGCCTGACAGATGTAAATTTGAAAACTAATGTATAACTCGAACGATAGGAAGCACTGATTGGATTGTCTGGGGAGTAGATAGATCGTGATTTCCCCAAGTGTGCCTCTCTACTTTTAATGAGGTCGTTGTAAACTTTGGAGATTTAATCTTGACCCGATCGTTTAAGTTTTTTTCTCTCTACCTGGTCATAGCTGGTCTTCAGGGCGTGGTTTTAGTCCTACTGTCCGTCGCCATTTATTGCTGTTTCGTGCTGTCATCATTTGACTGTCTTCCACGATATTTTCGATGTTATCGAACCATTTTCCATTCATATTTCTATATTTTCCTCCTATTTTCCGGTTGTTAGACACTGGGTAATCGGTTATGGAATCAGCACGACCTCTATTTTTGAGTCCAAATAAAGAATGTATACTTTTAATTGTACACGTTTATTTACCAAATATAAACATAAAAATCACGTGTCTTTATATATTTAAAATCTCACGAAATTTCCAGTTTTCATTTTATTACTTTCATATCTCTAGGGACTGCAGCTACCATGTTGGTTTTTTTTTGTTGTTGTTGCTATTTCGCATATTGAGATGGCGTTCAAGTTTCATTTAACTGAATCCATCAGTCCTTTCGGTTGTTTTATTTCATTCTGGAGGAATCTCTGACCTACTGGAGGATTCAGGTCACAGCTGAAGTCTTGGGGCAGAAAACGGACTGTAATACAAAGCTGCTTACACAAGGCTGATGTGACACAACCTAACACAGGTTACAAAGACGTACTCGTATATGGCACAGAAAAGTATCATTGTTCACTGAAAGTTTTTTTTTAAAAATATCTGTAAAGCATTTTGTTACCTGTCGGCTGTTTTTATTATTATTATTATTATTGTTATTGTGTACCTGTTAATTAAATGATTTTATAAGACGAAAAGATGGCAGACTGACGTTTTTTTTATTTTTGGCTGTGAAACTTGAACATTATTTGTAAAATGTATATAAAATGTTTATTTCGATTGTCAGGATCTTTTATTCTTAGTAAAGTTTTGTTTCCAGTTCCGAGTTTGCTGCAGTTTTTTTTTTTTTCCAAATTGCGCCCCAAGATCTTCGCCTTACTTCTTTCAGGCTCCGTCAGGCCAAATTTACAAAATGTCTACGCTAAGAAAGAGCACTAGTAATTAATATTGCCATTCTGCACCTCCCCCCCCCCCTTTTCAAAACTTAATTATTTCAGTTCTAAAAATTTTTCTGTCCTCCTCCACAGGTTCTCAAGCTGTGAACATGTAATGAAGGCTTTCTGACTTGTCGGTAAATAACGACGCTTCAAGCAACAAGAAAATCTGTATTGCACAGAGCGAAACAACCACACAGTTTCCTCTATCAACAGATAATATAGCAGCTCTACCATCTTCAGGCAAGTGTTTTCATATTTTGAACCCTATAATTAACTAGAAAATATTTTTCGTAGTCGGAGTAATTTTCGAGGCGTTGAAAATAAATTCTTATCATCAAATATGCACCACTCCGCCCCAAGTATTACAATAGATTCACTATAGAAATAATTCTATTCTGAGCACAACTACGTAGTGCATATGCAGAAATAGTTCATTTCGGACTAAATCATTTAGTGAATGCCATTACGGTTTGTGCGTGATTGTGTCTTATCTGATCATAAAAACAATATCTAATTCCGTGAGTGCTTGAATTAATCGTCAGATATGTGGAAACCGTGTTCCATACAGAATTGCATTTAGTTGGTGATTACAGCTCATATCAACACCCCCCCCCCCTTTTTTTTCCCCCTCAAAAAATAAGGCTTTAAAATCACTGAAATCTCCTGCCTAACGTTTTGTATACGTGGATGCATTAATTGTGAAAATCAAGGAATAATTTATTTCTATTACGGGCTTTAAAACTATTTTTAAACTGCTGAACAGAGCAGCCATGAAAGTAAACAAGGCAGTAAATGTTAGCTGGGTTTTTGTTGTTGTTGCTATTTCGCATATTGAGATGGCGTTCAAGTTTCATTTAACTGAATCCATCAGTCCTTTCGGTTGTTTTATTTCATTCTGGAGGAATCTCTGACCTACTGGAGGATTCAGGTCACAGCTGAAGTCTTGGGGCAGAAAACGGACTGTAATACAAAGCTGCTTACACAAGGCTGATGTGACACAACCTAACACAGGTTACAAAGACGTACTCGTATATGGCACAGAAAAGTATCATTGTTCACTGAAAGTTTTTTTTTAAAAATATCTGTAAAGCATTTTGTTACCTGTCGGCTGTTTTTATTATTATTATTATTATTATTGTTATTGTGTACCTGTTAATTAAATGATTTTATAAGACGAAAAGATGGCAGACTGACGTTTTTTTATTTTTGGCTGTGAAACTTGAACATTATTTGTAAAATGTATATAAAATGTTTATTTCGATTGTCAGGATCTTTTATTCTTAGTAAAGTTTTGTTTCCAGTTCCGAGTTTGCTGCAGTTTTTTTTTTTTTCCAAATTGCGCCCCAAGATCTTCGCCTTACTTCTTTCAGGCTCCGTCAGGCCAAATTTACAAAATGTCTACGCTAAGAAAGAGCACTAGTAATTAATATTGCCATTCTGCACCTCCCCCCCCCCCTTTCAAAACTTAATTATTTCAGTTCTAAAAATTTTTCTGTCCTCCTCCACAGGTTCTCAAGCTGTGAACATGTAATGAAGGCTTTCTGACTTGTCGGTAAATAACGACGCTTCAAGCAACAAGAAAATCTGTATTGCACAGAGCGAAACAACCACACAGTTTCCTCTATCAACAGATAATATAGCAGCTCTACCATCTTCAGGCAAGTGTTTTCATATTTTGAACCCTATAATTAACTAGAAAATATTTTTCGTAGTCGGAGTAATTTTCGAGGCGTTGAAAATAAATTCTTATCATCAAATATGCACCACTCCGCCGCAAGTATTACAATAGATTCACTATAGAAATAATTCTATTCTGAGCACAACTACGTAGTGCATATGCAGAAATAGTTCATTTCGGACTAAATCATTTAGTGAATGCCATTACGGTTTGTGCGTGATTGTGTCTTATCTGATCATAAAAACAATATCTAATTCCGTGAGTGCTTGAATTAATCGTCAGATATGTGGAAACCGTGTTCCATACAGAATTGCATTTAGTTGGTGATTACAGCTCATATCAACACCCCCCCCCCCTTTTTTTTCCCCCTCAAAAAATAAGGCTTTAAAATCACTGAAATCTCCTGCCTAACGTTTTGTATACGTGGATGCATTAATTGTGAAAATCAAGGAATAATTTATTTCTATTACGGGCTTTAAAACTATTTTTAAACTGCTGAACAGAGCAGCCATGAAAGTAAACAAGGCAGTAAATGTTAGCTGGGTTCCTGTTGTTTGTTTACCTGTGGTTTATAGAGGGTTATAAGTTGTTTGTAGTTTATAATTACTAGTGAAAAATTCGGAGTTTTGGAAACAAGCACTGAAGAATTGATCACAACTAATTAATTCTGTGAATTATGAAAAAATTATACGGAGTGTGACAAACACTTGAATTGTGTCTTAAGAAAAATATAGATTCTGAAAAAAAATATGAGTTTTTTATAATTAAATAATTTATGAACAATTTTGTAAGTTATAAATATTATATAAAATGAAATATGAGATGCGAGAAGAGCTGGCAAAAAATCGAGTCACGTGAAGAACACGCTACAGCAAGGCGCATTATCAAATGAAGATGAAATGAGGAGCAGCCTTGAAGTTAGGCGTGAGCGCAAGGACTCCGTAGCTCAGACACTGCCCGGCTCTTACTGTGACCAACATTGGTAACATCAACCATGACAGGACCGGCTCTTACTGTGACCAACATTGGTAACATCAACCATGACAGGACAGGCTCTTACTGTGACCAACATTGGTAACATCAACCATGACAGGACCGGCTCTTACTGTGACCAACATTGGTAACATCAACCATGACAGGACCGGCTCTTACTGTGACCAACATTGGTAACATCAACCATGACAGGACCGGCTCTTACTGTGACCAACATTGGTAACATCAACCATGACAGGACCGGCTCTTACTGTGACCAACATTGGTAACATCAACCATGACAGGACCGGCTCTTACTGTGACCAACATTGGTAACATCAACCATGACAGGACCTGCTCAGTAATATTATGCTGGGAAAAACTACAAAAGATGATATCTGCCCGCTACAAAACCTACAACAGATGGTATCTACCCATTACAAAACCTGCAACAGATGGTATCTGCCCGCTGCAAAACCTACAACAGATGGTATCTGCCCGCTACAAAACCTACAACAGATGATATCTGCCCGCTACAAAACCTACAACAGATGATATCTGCCCGCTACAAAACCTACAACAGATGATATCTGCCCGCTACAAAACCTACAACAGATGATGTCTGCCTGCTACAAAACCTACAACAGATGGTATCTGCCCGCTACAAAACCTACAACAGATGGTATCTGCCCGCTACAAAACCTACAACAGATGATATCTGCCCGCTACAAAACCTACAACAGATGATGTCTGCCCGCTACAAAACCATCTCCTGAGACGAAAAGTGCCAATAACAATAAAAAAGAGGGGTAGGGGAGGGGTAAGAGAGAGAGAGAAAGAGAGAGCTCTGTTCCATGTCATTCAGGTACTTAGGGAATATATTTTCATTGACCTTCCGCACGACAGAGGCTGAGTTCGGTGACCAGTATCATGTGTAAACAAGGGAAACCATCCAGCCTTTCCTTCCCGGGGAGGGGGGGGGGAGGGGTCAGGCACCGGTCTTCGTTTTTTTTTGTTTTGTCATTTTACAGCTGGTTCGACAGAGACCTCTTCTGAGGCGATCGAACTAACTACTATTGCCAGAAGAAGCGAGTACACTAACCATTTTGTAACTTATAACTATTAAATGTCTTCCAATGAACTTGCTCCCTAAAGTGCTTTGTCTGAAGATAGAAGAAGGCTGTAGGGATGTCCAAAGAAACGGAACCGTTTCTGAAACGCCACCCATCAGCATTTACTGATCAGCTTTTACAATGGAGGCTTTCGTTTACTTTTATCAGCAATGTTACGAGTTTAGTAAAATAAAGAAAATAAAGAGTCCGTTCCAGAACTTCCTCAACAGATCAGTTAAGTGTTGTCAGCTTCACCATTGTTAATAGAGTCAGTCGAGGAGTTGTTGAGAGAAAGAGAGAGAGAGAGAGAGAGAGAGAGAGAGAGAGAGAGAGAGGAAGGAAGAAGGGAGAGAGAGGGAAAAAAAGAGGGAGAGGAAGGTCGGAGAGTGAAGGAAACCTATAGCGTATGAAAAAATTTATTAATTGAGAGAGGGGGGAGAAAGAGAGAGACAGAGAAAGAGAGGAGAGAGACAGAAAGAGAGAGAGAGAGAGAGAGAGAGAGAGAAATCAGAGTGTGTGAAAAAGTGATTGCATAAGAGAGAGATGAAAGAAAAGGAAAACTACTGGGGTGGGGAGGAGACTTAGGGAGTTTTGGGGGGATGGGGAAAATGTCTATATCTATGCGTGAGAGAAAGAGGTATAAAGAACGTATTATCATGAAATCTTATAACTAAACATTTGTTTTTCTTTTTAATTTCATCTTTTCTCTCTCTCTCTTATACAGCATCCGGTGACAGGGCAAGATAAACTGATATTAACAACACAGCTTCTCATGAGAATATACCTTCACACTGTAACGTTAGGCGGAGTAGTTTTTCTAAATAGGAGGAGCCTAGAGGAAAGTACTGATACAATACTCTCTCTGTTACTTGTCTGTCTGCCGGAAACAGTTTTGTCAACAATGGAACAACATTGTTTCTTACGTTGGAGAGTTAACGCTGAAGGTCGTGGCGGGAAAAACAGATAAGGAAAAAAAAAAGGAGCGTACAAATTCAACAGTAAACAGATTTTGTTGTTGTTGTTGTTGTGGTTTTGGTGTTGAAGTGTTTGATATTTTCACCGAAGTCTAATCTTGGATTTGATAATTAGCAGCAGTGTTGTAATGGAATTCGCCGTTGTCTTTCAAAGAAAGGATAACGGACGGTGTTCTAAAAGTGTTTAAAAATTAAGAGCTCAGTTTCCAGCCATGCTGGCGCACAGTCCTCTTGTGCTGACTGTTGTTGTCGTGGCCATGTCGCTCGTGGCCCTGCCTGAAGCTGTAACGTCGACAAAAACCGGAGCTGATGCGTCAAGGGTCTCTGAGGACCTTGCTCTTCATGCCACGAAGAGCTCTCCTCGAAATCTCAGCCTCTCTCTTAGGAGTCTGGAGAAGAGCTTGTCGACGTCGAAGAGTGGAGCCCGTTCAGTTAGTGACTTGAAAGCTGGACTTAGGAATAACAGTGGGATGATTCAAGGTGCATCGCGTGAAGAATCTGCCCAAGGCAAAATTAGCAGAGCTGGCAGAAAGAACAGCGATAAAAGCAAAAGCCACGACGACAAAGAAGTACCCAACACAGAGGACTCATCGTTTTGGTCAGGTAAGTATAAATATGAGTCATACTATGAGGCTGCATTTAAGTGCTTTTTTTTTTACAGCTCTCTCTTTTGTAGCTGTTTGACGATAAGTTTTTGTGTGTGTTTTTTAAACAGTGTACACAGCTTTTATTTGTCTGTATTGTTATGTGCACACGTGTTGTTATGTGCACACTTGTTATTTCGGTATACACGCGTTGTTATGTATACACGCATTGTTATGTATATACGTGTTGTATACACGCGTTGTTATGTATACACGCATTGTTTATGTATATACGTGTTGTTATGTATACACGCGTTGTTATGTATACACGCATTGTTATATATACACGTATTGTTATGTATATACGTGTTGTTATGTATACACGCGTTGTTATATACACACGCATTGTTATATATGCACGTGTTGTTATGTATACACGCGTTGTTATGTATACATGTGTTATATATACACGCGTTGTTATATATACACGTGTAGCTATCTCTCTATGCAGCTTGTACGAGGGGTGATTGATAAGTTTTCGGCATAAGGTACAACTACTTGAAACATACAGTTGATATTACGTGCATTTGTAGATCAAGTTAAGATAAGATTAAACACCAAGTGTCAAGAAGTTAACTGCAACCAATTTTTCTGCAGGCTACTGAAGTGGTAAGGGGTGGCAGAAATTGAGAAAATGGATAAAATTTCTCATCGAGCAGTCATGCGCTACCTCTGCATCAAGGGCAGAAGGAGATCCATGAGGATATGGTAAAGACTCTAGGGGAGAGTGCCTCTTCTTACAGCACTGTGAAGAAATGGGCAGCTCAATTCAAACATGGAAGAGAGAGTCTAGAAGATGATTTACGTCCAGGAAGACCAAAAACGGTAACCATCGATGACACCACCGGCAGAATCCATGACATGATAATGGAGGATCGACGACTAACTGAGCAGCAAATTGCTACTGAGTTGAGCATCTCCCAGGAACTTGTTCATGCCATTATTCACAATGATCTTCAAATGACAAAGGTCTCTGCTCGATGGGTCTCGAAACTTCTTGGAACTGATCACAGCGTCTCAACATGTCAAGGGACAATCTTGGCCGTTTTTCTGCAGATCCTGAAAAGTTTCTTCAGCAATTTGTGACTATGGGTGAGACTTGGGTTCATCATTTTCAACCAGAAACCAAAGAGCAGTCAAAGCAGTGGAAACATCATGGATCCCCACCTAAAAAGAGAAAGCAAGAGTGGTTCTGTCTGCAGGCAAAGTGATGGCTTCCATCATTTGGGATTCAGAGTATGTACTATTGATAGACTATCTTCAAAATGGCAGAACGGTCACCGAAGTCTATTACGCTAATCTTGTGAAACAACTGCGGGTCAAATTGAAGGAAAAGCGTCGAGGGAAATTTACGGGAGGAGTCATCTTTCATCAAGACAATCCTCCAGTTCACAAGTCGGCGGTGGCAATGGCTGCCATTCATGAATGCGGCTTCCAGCTTCTTGAACATCCTCCTTATTCCTCAGATTTGGCCCCTTCGGACTATTACCTGTTTACCAAACTCAAAAAGGAGCTCAGTGGTCGCAAAATTGCTTCAGATGATGACGTCATTCATGCTGTATACCACTTTCTACTTGCACAAGATGCTGACTTTTACAAAGAAGGGATCTGTATGCTCCAGGATCGCTGAACTAAGTGCTTAAACTTGCAAGGTTACTATGTTGAGAAATAACCCAAAAAAGTTATCCACAAATAATCGAGTTGTACCTTGTGCCGAGAACTTATCAGTCACTCCTCGTATCTGTCGTTTCAATGTATAGGCAGCCCTATAACGCCATTCAGCTGCCTAAGAGATGGGATATTAGAGCCCACATTTTCCTTTAGTTGTCCGCCAACAAAAGGGCGATGTGGTTAGTATCAGTTTTGCCCGCCTTTCCATCTTCAAGCACAGAAGAAGCCATGTACTCTTTTCTGTGAGTGATTGAGGCGCCTTCCACCTTCGACTTTCAATCTGTTGTTTCATAAAAGCATTTTATATTGGCGTGGGACTATTTCAAAGAGTGGCATGTTTTTATGAATATCTAATTAGCTTTCTTACCTCTATTTTCTTTTGTAAGTTGTTCGGTCTTTTTTATTTCTTCATTCAGTGCTGTTGCTGGTAGCAGTTTACAAGGTCCGAAAATTAAGTAATGAGACTAATTCTATTAAAAAAAAACAGTTGAAGATATAACCTGTATTTTTATTCAGAATGAGCCCATTCTGCATTGATACAGTGAGCGGCACGGTCTAATAAACACTTGAACGACCTCTGCAGTTCTTCTGTTGTTATGGCCTTTAAAATCGATGTTACGGTCCTTTGGATGTCATCAGTATCGTCAAAGAAGTGTCATTTCAGTGGAAACTTTAATTTTGGGAATAGAAAATAATCACTGGGAGACAAATCTAGGGAATAGGGTGGATGTTTAAGAACACGCACTTGTTTTGGGGCCAAAGATTCCTGTACAACTACCGCCCGGTGAGCCGGTGCATTATCATGAAGAAGGAAAAAACTTCCAGGTGTTTAATACTCGGGTCGGACTCGGAGAATCCGTTTCAATAGGCTTTTCAAAATGCTTAAATAAACGTTGGCAGTGACAGTCTGTCCCTCTGGAATAAATTCTTTGTGAATAACTCCTTTGCTGTCGTAGAAGCACGCCAACATTGTCTTCACTTTCGATCTTTGAAGACGAATTTTGTTTGTTTGTTTTTTTTTTTTTGGTGATGATGATGATGACTTCCACTGAGCACTTTGGCGTTTAGTTGTGGGATCATAGCAGAAAATCCATGTTTCATCCTCTGCAACAATCAAATTTAAGAAATGTTTATTTCTGCGACACGTTTTGATGATGTCTTGCGTACTCAACACGCTGATGTTTTTGGTCATCAGACAACACATGTGGTACAAACTGGCAAGAAAAAACAGTTATCCCGATAAACGTGTCGAATAAATTCAACTGTATCAGTGGCACTTTTTCCTAGTTTTAAACAGAATTTATTGTTAGCTTTTTGCTCCATGCTGATTACGTCACAATGCACCTCTAACTAGGTCAACAAAATGGTAGCTTGTTTGTCGTTTGCTTATCGAGCGTCGATAAAAAGTTGGCAGATCATAGATGAAGATTGCCTCTTTGGATTCCATGCTTTGCTTCATAGATGGCATTTTTGTCTTGGTCATAATAGGATCAGTCTCATTACTTAATTGTCTGACCTTGTATGTCAGCTGTTTAGTGCTATTGCTTGTAGCAGTCTCTATCTGCTATTTAATGCTGTTGCTGGTAGCAGTCTATGTCTGCAATTTAATGCTGTTGCTGGTAGCGGTCTATGTCTGCTATTTAATGCTGTTGCTGGTAGCAGTCTATGTCTGCTATTTAGTGCTGTTGCTTGTAGCAGTCTCTATCCGCTATTTAATGCTGTTGCTGGTAGCAGTCTATGTCTGCTATTTAATGCTGTTGCTGGTAGCAGTCTATGTCTGCTATTTAATGCTGTTGCTGGTAGTCTTTGTCTGCTATTTAGTGATGTTGCTGGTAGCATCTCTGTCTGCTATTACTGGAGACGAAGACGCTGTTCAATCGACAGTCAGCAACCCATAGCAGACACGCTAGCATAGCTGATCAAGACCCTGTCCTACTTCCTCGCTGGGACCCCCAGTAACAGGCCTAGTCTGGCTAACGGGACACAGTCCCCATGATGGTAGAGTCTGCTAAGGAAGCATTGCACGGCCACTGGTTTTAGTAACTGAAAAAAAGTAGTCACCATAACCCGTTCCTAAGCTGGAACGATTCTGTGTGTCTCAACATTCTGACCACGTGACCCGCAGAGAACACCAGGTTGCAGTTCCAGGGAGACAGAAGAAGAGTATCCGTTTGTTTGTTGTCTGGTGTCCTTTCCTTGGCGAGCACTTGACTTTTTCCGTAACTTTTCTTACAGCGTTCTGTCATGTGTATCTAGAGACAGACATTTGTTTTAACTCTGCTTCGTCCGTGTCATACTGCCTTGTTTTCATTGTTGACTTGTTGTCAGTTTAGCTGTCAAGTTTTTTGGGTTTTTTTTGGGTGGGGGTCCTATCGCTTGAAGCTCAGGGGGCTCTTCATAAGTTTATTTTTCTGTCCATCTGCATTTGTTTCATATTATTATTGTTTTTTGTTCAACCTCAGTAACAGATACGTTTTGTTTATTTCTCTGTGTTATCTTGTCAGAGTGCCACCTTCCCTTGCTTCCTTGTTATTTGTTATTTTGCCTGTTAGGTGCCTTATGTCATGAGCGCCAAGTTGTCCTGTATAAACAGTCCTGGTTCACTTTTTGTATCTTTCTCCCCCCCCCCCCCCCCCCCCGTTTGCTTCATTTGAATATTACTACCTTTTTTTTCAGTTATAATTTCTTGTCATGCGTGAAAGCGAACTTGACACTTGCTTCAGCGTTTTATTGTGTAGTATATGTGTGTAGACTGATTTAATTTGGAGAAACATATTGTAGAGGCCTACCTCGCCTGTTTTCACTTTGTTTTGCAGTAGCATAAACTGCTAATTTCCTGTATTCGTTTTCAGATTCACCTACAGGCAAATACTGACTATATCCTCCCATTATTTTAACTTGTAGATCGTGGTAAGCCGCGTCCTTTCATTGGCAAATTACTTCAGCCTAGCCTACTCCTAAGAACGGGTTTGGCTTCTCATTCTGATCCCTCCCTGTTCACTCGGCTAGACCACTGTCAGTTACCAGGACCATCACGCGGAGAGAGAATAGGGTCTTGGCTGACTGTGGGTTTCTAATTCTGATGAGAATAGTTGGCTATTAGTCACTAATTCTGACGTAAAAAGTCAGCAGTGGCTCACTACTTGTGACACAAAAGGTCAGCTATGGATCACTAATTGTGACACAAAAGGTCAGCTATGGATCACTAATTGTGACACAAAAGGTCAGCTATGGATCACTAATTGTGACACAACAGGTCAGCTATGGATCACTAATTGTGACACAAAGGGTCAGCTATGGATCACTAATTGTGACACAACAGGTCAGCTATGGATCACTAATTGTGACACAAAAGGTCAGCTATGGATCACTAATTGTGACACAAAAGGTCAGCTATGGATCATTAATTGTGACACAAAAGGTCAGCTATGGATCATTAATTGTGACACAAAGGGTCAGCTATGGATCACTAATTGTGACACAAAGGGTCAGCTATGGATCACTAATTGTGACACAAAAGGTCAGCTATGGATCACTAATTGTGACACAAAAGGTCAGCTATGGATCACTAATTGTGACACGAAAAGTCAGCCATGGCTCGCTGACCAGTGTCTCATTCTGCTTGAAATACAATCTCAAGGAAAAAAAAAGTTTTGCATTATGTAGTAAATCTGCAATGACGAACTGTGAATACAAGATTAAATCTCATGCAAAAGTGAACCACAGAAGAGTGAATTTTCAGAAATGTTCAACTAAAACTGTTCAACGGGGAATATGCTGTCAGAAAACCTGGAGATTTTGAAGTGTCTATCGCCGTTCCTGTTTGCGTTAACTCTCCTTTAACGACTGCCTCGTTTAACGTATGGCTCATATTAAGAAGATTCGAAATGTCTGCAGACAAGTCATGCACCCAAACACTGGGAAAAAAAACATTTAAAAAATCAGGAATCAAATGGTTTGATGCATAAAGAGTCATAGGAGGGGGGTCTCATACTGACATATGTGACAGTGAAGTTTAAGATCCCTTCATGCCAGACTCAAACAACAAAGGACCTAGTAATCCTATCTTTCGCCGTAGCGTATATTTTACAACTTTGCTATATGCACGGAGAGGTATAAGGTCTTTGCCAATGATAAGGCACGATTCATTTTTTTTCTTCCAGCATTGAAAAAGCCGACCCGTACATCTCTTTATTTCCTGCACTATTTACCATGCGAAGCTTAATGCCATTATGTGGCTTCTACAAAATTGTCACGTGCTGAAATTGATATTTCTTTTTTTTTTTGTGGGAGCTGGAAGTGAGGGAGGTGGGGAGATGGGGTGGGAGGGGGGTATGAAAGTAAGGGATGCTCAGCCAGCCGTGACATTGTCAGTATGTTCGTGTTTGTATGGCAGGTTCAGGTAAAATAGTGTAATCCTGTAAGCAGGCACATCGTGGCACAGGCTAAGAGCCAGACTTTCGCCACTGATTTGTTGTTGAGAGTACCATCTTGTTTGTTGTCTGTACCTGCCCACTGGCTGTAGCCCTGTTCTGATTTCTTCGTCCTTCTTTGAATCCGGCGCATGGACGGTCTTGAAGCACACGCGTGGTTTCGTATAGGGAGTGGGTTATCACGGGTCGCTTGCAGAGCTGATGCAAGTCGTAGAAACACACTTCGTAACGGGCGTTAACAACCGCAGAGACCCCCCAGGCCTGTTTACCGGCCTCAAGTCGGCCTAATAGAGCAACCAGGAAGTGGTGGGATAGAATTTTGGCTATTGCTGATTCATCGGCCCCGATAACCATGCCATCACTATAACACACTGGTTTTTTTACCTGATTTTTTTGTTGTTGTTGCCTAGGACCTTCTTTTCGGCCCAAGAACAGCTGTGGACCTCCACCCCCTCACACTCCACCCTCCTCAAACAAATAAAAAACCCTTGGCCCCCTAAAAATCCTTCCATGAATCCCGTGGGGATCCATGAACCCCAGGTTAAAAACCACAGCTCTAATACAATCATCTTCGTTATCTTTTATCAACAACAGGGTGTTGGCCATGTAATGGACGTTTATTATGACGATTGTTGTGACTACAACTGATGCCATCAGCTCATCGTTGCCTGTTCTCACGTTGTCTTAGCAGCTGATTTTCGTGTTGCCTTGACAGCTGATTTTCGTGTTGCCTTGACAGCTGATTCTCATATTGGTTTAACAACTGATTCTCACATTGCTTTGACAGCTGATTCTCATATTCGCTTGACAACTGATTTTCATATTCGCTTGACAACTGATTATCATATTACCTTGACAACTGATTCTCACATTGGCTTGACAACTGATTCTCATGTTTTATGTTTTCATGACAGCTGTTTATCACATTTTCTTAGCAGCCTATTCTGACAGTGTCTTGGCAGCAGCAGATGGCTTCGTGATATCTTGACAGCCGATGGTCACAATGTCTTCTATGTTTTTGCTTTTAAAGAATTAGTACAGACAGATACTGAACTCAGTGCACAAGTAAAAAAAACTGATAGAAAATAATGTTTATTGCAATGGCATATTTCTTGCGTCAATCAGATAATCCATATAATTCTCCAGAATTTAATCAGATAATCCATATAATTCTCCAGAATTTAATCAGATAATCCATATAATTCTCCAGAATTTAATCATATAATCCACAAAATTCTCCAGAATTTAATAAGATAATCCATATAATTCTCCAGAATTTAATCAGATAATCCATATAATTCTCCAGAATTTGCTGTTTGTTAGTTTTCAGTGGTATGTTAGGATAATCCTAAGGTGAGCAGCCGAGCAGGAAAGGATTTTCTTATATAGATCGTATCTACTTTTTTGCTATCTGCAAAGTGCATATGAACGTTGGCTGTGCTTTGGTATAGATTTTAAATACCGGTATGTAGATCATTCTGAGACAGAAATGGAAATGATTGAGTAGACAGGTTCATGGGGTTAACTACGTCTACTGTATCGTTTTCCACGATGTTTACTGGCGTCCTTTTTCAGTCCAGAAGAACTGATTCTTGTTCAGAATGAAAGAGCTTGGAGGTAACATATGATGATGCCCGGCGCAAGGATCGTGTCAGAAGTACACAAATATTTGTAATTTAACGTAGACAATATGGTGTCATCGATCTCTGGGCACTTCTGGATGAAATGAGATCGAAGCTCCTCGGAATTCGCCAAGAGTGCAGTGATGATGAGCGCTGCTAACCGAACAAAACCAGCCAACTAGTCAGGGATGGATGAATGTTAGTGATAGAATGCACGCCTCGTTTTCGTTTTTTAACAGATTCCCAATTTCGGATTTTAATCTTTTCCCGGGCTAGCGATATGTGGTACTCTCTCTCTCTTCTCTTTCTCTCTCTCTCTCTCTCTCTCTCTCTCTCTCTCTCTCTCTGCAAGCATAATATCAATTTCACAACCATAAATCAAAATTCGATCAAAATAGATCAAAATCCGAAATTGGAATCTGTTAAAAAACGAAAACGAGGTGTACATCCTATCACTAACATTCATCCAGTCCTGATTAGTTGGCTGGTTAATCCATTTATGTCTTCTAATCATTCTTATCTAGACGTTTATTCATATGATGTTCATAGATTAACTGTATTAAACGCAGTTTCATCTGAAAAAAAAAAAGATGACAGAAGCAACAGAAATGTGGACTTGGGGAAAGGATGCAACAAATATCCTGGACAGACATAAAAACAAACGAAGAGGTTCTCAGATAAGTTTCAACGAAAACTAGTTAAAATGATAATAAAACGGAAGTTAAAACTTCTTGATCATGTCATGAGAAGGCGGAAGTTAGAAAACTTGGTAATAACTGGAAAATTCAAAGGAAAAAGAAAGTGAGGAAGGCCAAGAGAAAAATACTGAGCACATGGCGTAGAAAAAGAAAAGCATTAGAACTGACTGAAAACATCAAAAGACGGCACAAGATGGATAAGCAAGATCGTCAAAACTAACAGATATGGCACATAAATAATAATAATAACAATAATAATAATAAAAGTTATGATGGGTAATGGGAACGTAAGTCAAGTAGCACCTGTATTTAAGTCCTGACAGAAAAGTATAAGAGAAAACAACTTTACACAAATCCATTTGAAGAATGTAAAGTACAAAGACCTTGCATATTAAAGAATATAAGTACAAAGACTTTGCACAAGTCCATATTGAAGAATATAAAGTACAAAGACCTTGCACAGGTCCATATTGAAGAATATAAAGTACAAAGACCTTGCACAGGTCCATATTAAAGAATATAAGTACAAAGACTTTGCTCAAGTCCATACTGAAGTATATATATATATATATATATATATATATATATATATATATATATATTTATATGCAACGACTTTGTTAAAGTGCAGATCTAAGAATATAAAGGACAGTGTGAGTACAAAGGGATTAATGAGGATATTTTAAGTAGGAGAGTATAAAAGACACTAGTAGCACAGTTCATGAGTCAAAGAACGATTGTCAGAGCTGCTAGGCTGAAAGTCACAAGGCGTTAGTGAAACGTAAAAGGTAAAAAAAAAAAAAAAACCGTTCAGCGTAAGGTTTGTTAAGCGCCGTAGTATAAGAACTCCGTTAGTCATAGACGTGTGCGGTGACTGTGACATTTTAGTGCTGTATTTTGTGTGTTGTGTGAGCATGTGTGTGTATGTGTGTGTGTGTGGAGGGCGGAAAGGCTTTTTTTATAATTTTGGAGGGAACAATACAGTTTGCCTGCCGTACAGTTCTCCAGCCTGTTACGCTGTACTTGCCCTGAAAGCGATATGCAGGCTAAACCGGGACACCTGACCTATTTTACGTATCAATGAAAGGCCTAACTACCTGGAGTAAAACTTGAATGATTGGTAAGGCCTTTTGCACTGTTTCCTGACGTGGGGGGGGGGGGGGGGACAGACACGGGGAAGTTTTTAATTCCCCTACTCCAGTCCCCCCCCCCTTTCCACGGGCCTCCCACCCCCGCCCCCCACCATTCGCTCTACGCTAGTATGTTTTCTTGGGCCCGATTCTAAAGAGCGATAATCTGAAAGATAAATAAAGGGGCCGTGTCGTGGTCGACTTTAGTGTATTTAGGTACTGCATTTACCTGTCTCTGACATTTGGATCAATGTCTTCCTAAGGGCTCCGAGATTCACCTTGTCTTACACCACCTCCCGCCCCCTTGTCTCAACCTTTTCAGCCTTCAGACTTACGTAGGAATGTACACATGTATACAGGTGTCACCAGTCCGGTCTTTCTGCATTTCTGTTTTTTAAACTAACACTTTCGTGTGCCCCTTTCCTCTGTGCTCACAGTTCTGAACCTAGTTCATGGTTTTTCTAAGTCCGTGTTCTCCTTTGTGATATGGCGCTTGTTTGTAAGACTGTTTTCTTGTGTGTGATATTGCGCCTGTTTGTAACTTTTGTGTTCTATGTAACATGGCGCTTGTTTGTAAGTCTGCATTCTCGTATGTGACGTGACGCATGTTTGTAAGGTAATGATGCCAAGTTAAATCATTCGCTGCAGGGAATACTTGCCTGTTTTTCTTCCTGTCCATCTATCTGTTAACTAACATGTCTGTCTAACTACCTGTCCTTCTATCTCAGATGTCTGGCCATATGTTGTTCTTGTATCTGTCTGCACATTTCTGCCATTCACTCTCTCTGTCTCTCATTCTCTCCGTGTGTCTCATTTTGTCTCACTCTCTGTCTGTCTCTCTTTCTCTCTTTGTTTCTATCTATCTCTCTTTGTCTATATCTGTCTCTCTTTATCTCTTTGCCTCTGTCTCTCTCTCTCTCTCTCTCTCTCTCGGTCATTCTGTTCTTTATCTCTCTCTGTCTCTCTCTATCTTTTTGTCTTTCAATCAGTTCATTCTTTCTCTCTCTATCTCTTCTCTCTTTCTCTGTCACTCTCTCTATCTTTCCTCTCTTTCTCTGTGTCTCTTTTTTCTTTGCTGAATGATCACTACCCGATCTGCTATACGTGGCCACATCAGGGGTATAAAATGCCTAAACACAAACATACCAGCATCAAATATGGGACCTTTAAAAAACTTTAACTTTGAATTATTTTTAACTGATCTAAAAGCTTCACCTCTTACGTACGTTTACCAGTTAACCAATCCAGATGAGGCTATCGAGTACTGGATGGAGATATTTCGAAATATTTTTGACAAGCATGTCCCCATCAAAGAAATGAGAGTAGAACACGTAACAAAATCAACATGGATAACTCCTGATATCTTGCAACTCATGAGGAAACGGGATGAAGCTCACAAAATCAGAAATTTCAGTAGCTATCGTTCACTTAGGAACAAGGTGCAGTATTTAATTAGGCAGGAAAAGAAAAATTACTTCAGAAATTTAGTTAAAGACAAAACTGATAGTAAATCAATTTGGAAAGCGATTAATACTCTTGTAAATAAAAGGAAGCAGTCTGATTCACAAACATTTAATGGTGAACATACTTGCACTAACTTCAGTGAACATTTTAGGGAAGAAATTAGTATTCTAAACTCTTCATTACCGACCCTGACTTGCGACCTGAGCGTGTTGAAAACTTACAGCAACAGTTAATGTGTAAAGCTAAAACAACTAAATATTCATTTCCTCACAGTCGGTGAGGTTTGTAACTACATCCGGTCTTTAAAGAACACTAACTCAGCAGGATGTGATGACATTAGTAACAAGATACTACGCTACGCTGCACCAGTTATCACAGACACACTAACATACTTATACAATTTGTGCATTGACAAACAATATTTCCTGATGTTTTTAAACTCCCCAAAGTGTTTCCTCTTTTTAAATCAGGACAGACTACTGACCTCTCAAACTATAGACCCATATCCATCCTGTCATTGTTATCTAAATCTCTTGAAAAACATATACAAAAGTTAACACTGCTCCAAGAAAACAATCTACTACTAGACAGTCAGTCAGATTTTAGATCAAATCACTCATGCCACACAGCATTAACTAAAATGACAGAAAGCTGGCTGTTTAATACAAATGATGACAAATTGTGTGGTGCTGTCTTTGTTGATTTCAAGAAAGCCTTCGATATGACTGATAATGAAATTCTTGCAAAAAAAAAAAAAAAAAGCTGGAATGTTAAAGATTACAAACTGACCTAACAAAATTTATTACATCTTTTCTCTCAGGTAGAAAACAAGTAGTTTGCTTTAGAAAAAAAAATATCTCGCTATTTTGTGGTTGATACTGGTATTCCTCAAGGCTCCATTCTTGGTCCTCTTCTCTTTGCTATCTATATTAACGACTTACCCCTACATTTAAAGCACTCTTCATGTGATCTTTTTGCTGATGATTGTACTGTTTACAATAGTGACTATAACATCAATTACCTACAGACAACGCTCCAAAATGATATAAACAGTTGGATTAAATGGAGTAATAAAAATGGTATCTTGATAAACACCAACAAAGCAAAATCCATGCTAATCACTACAAGACAGAAACTGCATAATGCAGCAAAAACTTCACTACAGCTTTCTACTGGGGCTAAGGCAATAGAAGATGTTCTTGGACATAAAACTCTAGGACTCATCATTGATCATCTTTTAACTTGGAATTCTCACGTACATAACCTAACAAACTTGATTGCACAGAAAGTTTGCCAACTAACCAAAATTAAACACTTTATCGACAAAGACACAAGAAAGATATACTACATATCACAAATACAAACACTCTTAGATTACTGTTCCACAATCTGGGATGGGTGTTCAGTTTCGTACACAAAAAGGCTCCACTCACTTCACAAACGAGCATTAAATCTATTTATGACAAACATCAAGTACAGACCGTAGATCAGCACAAACAACTCAAAATTCTACCCCTCAAATATAGAGTCATTTTTAACAAAGTTAAGTTTGTTCACAGAATTCTGTCGCACAAAGCTCCGCCTTACTTGTGGTCACTGTTTACCTATAACACCAAAATAGCCAGCGTTAAAAAAAAAACTGTCTTTTTCCTAAACCCAGGATTGATCTGTACAAGAAAAGCCTTGCATAATCCGCAGTACAGCTCTAGAAACCTTCCCCTACCATATAAAAACCATTAGTAATACTTCATCCTTTAACTCAAACCTGTTTCATTATTTACTTGCTTGTAATTATATGCCTCCATAGAATAACCAACAATCCCTCAACCCATGACTCGCCAGCCTTCAAGTGCTAAAATGACATCGTTAGAACTTGTTAGATATTGTTAGAAATTATTTTAATGTTTGTTAAAAAACATATGTTAGAAGATCTGTACTGACAATGTATTTTTGTTTATGTATATGTCTGTGTGTGCGTGTATGTGCGCGAGAGCTATTTATTAGGTTAATTACTTCTTCTCTTTTACTTTGAATGTAATAGTTTAATTTTACACTCTTTTGATATGTTTTTTTCCTAATGTAGTTTGTATACTTGGATTAAATCGAGTGTATGGGATGAATGAAAGATGGAGTGATGAAGGGAAGAATGTAAGACGGATCTGTGTGCCAAATTCTTTACCATTTAAAAATAAAGATTATTCATTGATTCATTCATTTGTCTCTCTCTATCTCTCTCCCTCTTTCTGTCTGTCTGTCTCTCTCTCTCTCTCTCATGCACACACTCTACCAATCTTAGCCTTTATGGCTCAATGATGTAAACACTTGTTTCAAGTTTTGGTTAATCTTTGTTTAGATTTCTTCTCTCGCTGTGATCAATATTTTCGTTTTTTTCGGCACTAATCTTCGTGCTGTGGCTTTGACATGCCCTTGCTATATTATCCATGTTCTTCTGTGGCTTTGACATGCCCTTGCTATATTATTCATGTTCTGCTGTGGCTTTGACATGGCCTTGCTATATTATTCATGTTCGGCTGTGACTTTGACATGCCCTTGCTATATTATTCATGTTCTGCTGTGACTTTGACATGCCCTTGCTATATTATCCATGTTCTGCTGTGGCTTTGACATGCCCTTGCTATATTATTCATGTTCTGCTGTGGCTTTGACATGGCCTTGCTATATTATTCATGTTCTGCTGTGGCTTTGACATGGCCTTGCTATATTATTCATGTTCTGCTGTGACTTTGACATGCCCTTGCTATATTATCCATGTTCTGCTGTGGCTTTGACATGCCCTTGCTATATTATCCATGTTCTGCTGTGGCTTTGACATGCCCTTGCTATATTATCCATGTTCTGCTGTGGCTTTGACATGCCCTTGCTATATTATCCATGTTCTGCTGTGGCTTTGACATGCCCTTGCTATATTATTCATGTTCT
Source organism: Achatina immaculata (assembly GCA_009760885.1). Classification (NCBI taxonomy): domain Eukaryota; kingdom Metazoa; phylum Mollusca; class Gastropoda; order Stylommatophora; family Achatinidae; genus Lissachatina; species Lissachatina immaculata. Next base: position 36,640,959 of record CM019694.1, read on the forward strand.
GCCGTGGCTTTGACATGCCCTTGCTATATTATTCATGTTCTGCTGTGGCTTTGACATGCTCTTTCTATAATATCCATGTTCTGATGTGGCTTTGACATGCCCTTGCTATATTATCCATGTTCTGCTGTAGGTCTTTTTCTGATATGGCTATAAGTGCTTGATCGTCAGCAAAAAAAAAAAAGAGTTCGTTTATGGCCCTCCTATTGGGTATATCTTGTGGAAGGTGCGGTGGGTTTATCGGCATTGTTTTGCAAATGTTGTCAATGTATTTTATGAATAGTAAGGGAGATAATACACATCATTGCCTCACTCCAGATTTTATGATGAATGGTTCAGTGTGTCCTGCATTTGTTCTAACTGTACACTTACTGTTTTCATATAGGTTTTTGCATAGGTTAATCATATGTGTACTAACTACATAGTGATGTAAGGTTTCCCACAGGTTATATCTGTCTACTCCATCAAATGCTTTTTGTTATGCTAGGTAGCATAATGTCATCCTCAGGGACAAATGACTCTGAGATTGAGAACATATGCAATAAAGCAAATCAGGTCATTGGACAATGACTCTTTTACTGAAAAACAAATAAATCACAAGTGAAACACAAAGGGCACTGTACAACACAATTTTCATCCTAACTCTATGCTGTCAATATCAAACATGGACACTAACAGCCAAGAATAAAAGAAAAGTCATCCCGACAGAAATGAGATGTTTAAGGAGAATACCAAATGTGACAAGAAGAGGCCAAATAAGAAATGACACCATCAGAGAGTAACACCAGTGTTACACTATATCCAGAAACAGCAAGTCAAATGGTCTGGCCATGTTACATGGTTACCACCAGACAGTATATCACAGACAACACTCACGCTAAGATTTGTAGGTAACAGAGGAAGACTGCCCACGCAGGAGATGGAGAGAGGAAATTACAGAAGCATTAAATATCCTATTATTTTAAGCAAATCGTTGAGCCCTATCAAGATGTCTATTTGTCCCCTCAACACCATATATATATGAGGAAGGAGATAAGACAAGATGTAAACACAGTTTGTCTCTATTCATCTGTGTGTATATGAGGAAGGAGATAAGACAAGACAAGATGTAAACACAGTTTGTCTCCATTCATCTGTGTGTATATGAGGAAGGAGATAAGACAAGACAAGATGTAAACACAGTTTGTGTCCATTCATCTGTGTGTATATGAGGAAGGAGATAAGACAAGACAAGATGTAAACACAGTTTGTGTCCATTCATCTGTGTGTATATGAGGAAGGAGATAAGACAAGATGTAAACATAGTTTGTCTCCATTCATCTGTGTATATGAGGAAGGAGATAAGACAAGATGTAAACACAGTTTGTCTCCATTCATCTGTGTATATGAGGAAGGAGATAAGACAAGATGTAAACATAGTTTGTCTCCATTCATCTGTGTGTATATGAGGAAGGAGATAAGACAAGACAAGATGTAAACACAATTTGTGTCCATTCATCTGTGTGTGGCTCACACCAGTTCTTTACTCTAAGTTATTTTAGATCTTTCACATGGGCTGCACATTGTTCTTGTCCCTTCTATAACATGTCATAAATAGATAAATATACATCTGCATATGGGACGAGATCTTATTAGCAGAAATGCAGATGAAACCACTGACAACAATTATTGAGGAAAGACGCTGGCGATGGTTGGGACATGTGCTCCGAATGTAAATTATAAATAGAATACAAATTAGTTCACTATGTGGAAATTGATTATAAAATATTAATCACAAAACATTAAATAAAGAATCGTACTGGAGCAACTTTGCAGTGACATACTTAAGTGTATGTGCAAGCATACACACCCACATACACACCCACATAATACCCACATGCATACATTGTGTACTCATCAGATGATGAAACAGTGTGCTAGTTCATCTCTTTTTCTTGCTTTATGGTGAATTTACCGTGTATGTAGAACAGCAAATGCTTGTAAATTAATCGCATAATGGATCACAAGACATTAAATGGTCTTATGTGACCTCTACGGTGAGTACGAAAGGCCGTAATTCGGTCTGCCATATGTCGGCTCACAGACACCGAAGTTTTGAGTTACAAGCTCTCGTATTAAGTATATACTCGGTGCTCTCTGTTCTAAGTTGTGCTTTTTGGTTCTGACAGAGCACTTTACAACAAGCAAACATACACACACAGAACTGATCACATACACACAGAACTGATCACATACACACACAGAACTGATCACATACACACACAGAACTGATCACATACACACGCAGAACTGATCACATACACACACAGAACTGATCACATACACACACATAACTGATCATATCGGGTTATCCAATTGGTGGCCCGCGGGCTTAATGTGGGCCTGAGACCTGCGAGGTTACTATTAAAATGTGATTAATTTGACTGAAGTTAACACTTATTTTCTTCAAAACATGTAAAAACAAAAGCATTTTTAAAAAAGAGAATGAAAAGTTGATTAACACAATCAGTTCACCTGTACTTCGTAACTGTCGCTTGTCTCATGTGTCCGTACGCCAGCAAAAACTGGTTGATTCAGACGGCCCGCCACTCCATCCAGTTGTGCCCCTTGAGACATTATGTATTCCAGTAGACGAATTGCTGACCTCGATCTAAGCTTCCCCGGGGCACAGGAACGATGCTAAACCTATCACGGGCAGTAAATATCACTGATTTTATCACACACTCCTGGAGAATCTTTGGGGGTTTTTAAATTTTTTTTTATTTTGCCGACTCTCCCCATCACTTAAAACAAAATATTCACCCTACCCTCAGCCGCCCTAAGATATTAAACACCTTTGTGCCCACATAAAAAAACATAGAGTACATACAGAGTGCATACAGAGTTTTAATGAGCTAAGCATTTTATTACAATCATCTGTGTGATATAAGTAGATATTGAATCTTTGAAGGCGGGTCTGTATGGAGAAAAAACACACCAGTTTATCCAAGATGAAAGAATTTTGTGTCTTTTATTCCAGCACTTTCTGAAAGAAGGTATTAATTTGTTTTATACTTACAGTTTAGATTTAAGTAATCATGTAGGTATGTATGAACAAATCAGATGTAAGTAATCATGTAGGTATGTATGAGCAGATCAGATGTAAGTAATTATGTGAGTATGTATGAGTAGATCAGATGTAAGTAATTATGTGGGTATGTATGAGTAGATCAGATGTAAGTAATCATGTAGGTATGTATGAACAGATCAAATGTAAGTAATCATGTAGGTATGTATGAACAGATCAAATGTAAGTAATCATGTAGGTATGTATGAACAGATCAGATGTAAGTATGAGAACTCTCTCTCTCTCTCTCTTTCTCTCTCTCCTTCTCTATCACCCCCTATCTCCCTCTGTCTCTCTCGTTCTCTCTCTGTCTCTCACTCTTTTTTTCTCTCTCTTTCTCTCTCTCTTTCTCTATCTCCCTTTTTCTCTCTCTGTGTCTCTCTTTCTCTCTGTCTCTGTCTCACTCACTCACTCACTCACTCAGTCTAGAGAGAGAGAGAGAGAGAGAGAGAGAGAGACAGAAAGAGAGAGAGAAGAGTAAAACGCAAATGTTTTATTTTTTTCCCTTTTTTGTTGGTTTTTTTTCAGTGTTAATTATACCAGGCGTGTTTTATCTGATGTAGAATGTACAGAATGGAGAGAAAGTTGTATGATTAAGGGCAGAATTAATCATCCTGACTTGCGTGGCTGATTCTGTCTGCCTGCCTGTTTTGCAGCAATGGATGTGTCAAGTCAGATCTGGTGTTGTCTTCCTTGTTGTGCCACTTGTGCAGCGTGTCTAGGTAGTTGTTTTTTTTCGATGTCTTTTTCTAACCCCTCAAATTTTCAGCGATTCTCAAGTTGTCTGACCTTTCTTCTTCCAGGAATATAATAATAATAATAACAATAATAATAATAATAATGAGGATGACGACGACGATGATGATGATGATGATGACTGTTTATATAATTTGCGAATCTTGATGGAGAAGTGGAGGCCACTGAATAGATTGAATAGAAAACCCATATTATATATAGCAACAAAGCTTTAGAGAAACACCAAGTGCCAAAGAACAGAGAAGAAATCCAGATAGTACCAAATGAAATACCACCGAATGTGAAGCTGATGAATCCAGAAAGAAAAAACATCATTAATCCAAAAGATGAGAAAGAAAGATGTAGACAATAGAACTAATGTACAAAGAACCTTGTGTGTGTGTGCGTGTGTGTGTGTCAGCCTTTAAAGAAACAAATAATGTAGGATATGGAATGCGAATAGAATATCAAGAAGGAGAATCTGAAGAACTACATGAGGCATACGGTGATGATTGCACAAACTATGAGGCAGAGGCTAACGGCCGTAGAGGCGGCTTTTCAACACCTGAACTCCATTTTTATACAACACCCCCACCCCCAAAATATTGTCATCTTCACCGATGCTCACTCAGTTTTTGAAGCATTAGATCAGTCACACTGGAAAGACATGATATGTCCATCAATAGCACATAAGATTAGCTTCTTGATAGTAACACGCAATATTAAAACAACACTACAGTGGATACCAGGACACATCAGCATCCAAGGAAACGAGAAGGCAGATACACTAGCCACAAAGGTGCGGCAGGGATTCAGCCCAATAAATCCAGCTTCATTACAAACTGTAAAGCAGATAAGAAATAACACACACAAAAGGAGGAATAGCTGAACGAATGGGCACTGGAAAACCCAGCCGAAGCAGTTTTCCAGTACATGATCACCCCAAATGTGAAAGACGCATAAACATGACTAAATAAACATGAGCAGGCCATCATTTTTTCAACCAAGAACAAGACACATACCCCTTAACACACACATGCAAGAACACACCGGATAAAGTCCGATGAAGCGCCCAAATGTCCATTGTGTGATAATAACCAAGAAACAGTCAAACTCGAATGTTAGATAGGCAATATTTGTCCAGATGTCCAACATTTGTCCAACAACAGATGTCCAGCACTCGAAGATTTACGACAGGAATACCTGCCTGAACAATCCAGACATGGAAAACACATTGTATACAAACTGAGCACAATTAAAGAAAACATGCACATACTTTTTCGAGCTGAAGAGTGTAAGCTCAAATGGCTGTTGGATCGGAGAAATGAAATAATTTGCGTGATCACGCGACATTCTTCTTAGTCTGATGGTAGAAGGGACGCACAGTAAACTATAAACTGTGTTTGAAATGCCCATGTCGGTCAAGATTGTATTTTCGTGTTCGATTTTATATTCGTGAAATACTTTGTCCCTCGTTTGGCGCTATTTTAATTATTAACGTCTTCTTTTATTTCCTTTAAAAAACCTGTAACGTTCGTCATAGATGTTAAAAAGTAGTAGTAGTAGTGTAGTAGTAGTAGTAGTAGTAGTAGTAGTTGTAGTAGTAGTTGTAGTAGTAGTAGCAGCAGCAGCAGTAGTAGTAGTAGTGTAGTAGTATCAGCAGCAGTAATAGTAGGAAGAGTAATAGACGTAATAGCAGCAGTGGTAGTAGAAGTAGTACCAGTAGTAATTGCAGGTAGTAGTGTTCTGCCTGTAATAATAATATCTAAGTATAAGTAATTTCATTTGCCACAACCAATACCAGTCCTCCGTAGCTAAATCGCTAAAGACGCACTTCAAAAAGTGCAGTGCCAACTGGAAGACCATGGGTTCGATCCCGGGACCGGAAAAAAAAAGCAACAACTCATAAGACCTCTGGGAGTCGTGAGTGTCAGGAGTTTAAAGGGCCGAAACACTTGTCTCGGGGGGGGGGGGGGGGGTACTTCCTCTGATGATCTGAAGGAGCTGTGTTGTTGTTCCGCTCTCTACAAACTGATGGACAAAATTCTTCATTCGTCAAGAAATGGGAACTGGGGAAAGGGGCGAGAGAGAAATAACTCAAGAAATGTCGAGAGCTTGTAGGAGAAATAATGACAGAACTGGAGAGTAAAGAGAGGGTTTCAGTAAAGTACATCTTTTCGGAGAGCGTAGGTGTCGCCCTAAGCTCTCAGCCAACGGTTACCCAGCGTTCCTGCAGTACTGACAGTTTGCAGACTTAATTCCCATGTGAAAGTTTCAAACCTCAACGTTTTTATTACGACATAAAAAGAGACGGATTAAGCGCGGGGGTACACAATTTTGAAGCCGAATTTAACTAAGTCCTGGATAAATTGTCGAATGCTCGTAAATATAAGTTTAGAATCTGGATGAAAGCCAGCGAAATGATCTTTTTTTTTTCTAGAAATATTTTAAAGTATTTTCTACATTTTCATTTATGTCTTGCTTTTTCCCTTACTCTTCATGTCTTTTATTAAGGACTGGTCATTGTAGACCATTGAGTTATCTATACCATCTAAAAAGACCCATAGAAATGAATGCTCTTCCAAAGATGATTGGGAGAACAGATGTCTTTTGAATGTTCAGTGTTTGCAGACCTGCATAATCAGATCTAATACCAAGGTCTCTTTGTGCTGTAGTTAAAGCTATGTACTTCATCCCAGGCACTGGCACATAGATTTCATGTGACCCTGAACTTGAACATTGTAAAAGAGAAGACACTTTCTTTCGGAATTTGTCGCCACTTGCTGTTAGTGTTAAGGTAAAATGCATCCTCTATAGAAAAATAATTGGTTCTGGAGCAAAGTTATTAGGGCTAGCGAACTAGGTCTGGTTAAGACCCAATCTGCCTCCATCAGTGTTCCTTATAACAAGCTCAGCTCGGCTAACGGATGAGGGCTCTTCGTAGTACACATGGTGGTGGATTCTGCGGAGAAGCTTGCTTTTAGGGCCATCTCCTGGGTCTGCAGGCACACCACCACAACTCAGGATACGACCCTTATCCCTCAACATCTTCACAGCGTCAGCTGCTAAGGACACCTTGCTCACAGCTCCAGAGACATAAGAACATTTACACCCATTCTTAACTGGGTATTGTATTCGTGTCTTTGTCCCGAATGTTCTAGGCTCTGTTGCTTTATTTTCGATGATTAATTGTTCTAGAACAGCAGTGCGGTTTTCAGGTTCAGTCATTTGCATGTCCCTTGCGTAACTTTGCCTCCCTAACAGCTTTCTCCTGTAGGCCTCCCTAACAGCTCTCTCCTGTAAGTAGGCCTCCCTAACAGCTCTCTGCTGTAGGCCTCCCTAACAGCTCTCCTGTAGGCCTTTTTAACAGCTCTGTCCTGTAGACCTCTCTAACACCCCTCTCCTGTAGGCCTCCCTAACAGCTCTCTCCTGTAGGCTTTCCTAACAGGTCTCCTGTAGGCCTCTCGGCTATAACCAAGATAAAGTTTTCAGGTTACACAAACGTTATCTCCATCTTAAGAACGTGACTTCTGTCCCTGCTGGGGTAGATCTCCAGCCGCTGGTGCTACGGAATACGTGCTGTTAAAGATCATCTTTTTCAAAGAGAAAATTGAAGCATCTTTGTACTTTTATGGAATGCAAATTTTTTTATGAGTTTCTCATCGGGACCAGAAAGGTCGAGCTGGCGAATATTCCATTTGTATTGCTTTCCTTCATCAAAGTTTACCAGTAGAAAGATTTAAATGTGCTTGCCGCAAAGCTCCAGCAAAATGTTACCTGCTATACATCCGATATTCACAGCGAATAACTCATTTTCGCTTGGCGTGGAGATCTCATTACAAAAACAGCAAAGGCAGTAGCTAAGGGAGGAAAATAGCAACAGCAGCAATATGAGCAAGAACAGCAGCGAGAACTACAACAAGAACTACAGCCTACAGGGAGGCCTACAGGAGAGAGCGGTTAGGGAGGCCTACAGGAAAGAGCTGTTAGGGAGGCCTACAGGAGAGAGCGGTTAGAGAGGCCTACAGGAAAGAGCTGTTAGGGAGGCCTAGCTGTTAGGGAGGCCTACAGGAAAGAGCTGTTAGGGAGGCCTACAGGAAAGAGCTGTTAGGGAGGCCTAGCTGTTAGGGAGGCCTACAGGAAAGAGCTGTTAGGGAGGCCTACAGGAAAGAGCTGTTAGGGAAGCCTACAGGAAAGAGCTGTTAGGGAGGCCTACAGAACTACGGCAAGAATAGCAGGATCAGATACAGCGGCAGCAACAAAACATTAATAGCAAGAATATGAGCAAAAAACAACAGTAGTAACAAAATAACAACATCAAGAATGTGAGCTAGAATAGGAGCAATAATTACAGCGAAAGCAAAACCAGCAACAAAAGAACAACAGCAAGAATATGAGCAAGAATAGCAGCAAAAAAAAAAAAAACAAAAACATTAGTAGCAACAAAATAACAACACCAAGAATGTGAGAAAGAATAGGAGCAAGAATTACAGCAAGAACAACACCAGCGACAAGAAAACAAAAATATGAGCAAGACTAGAAGCAAGAACTACATGGAGAACAAACACCAGCAGCTACAACAACAGTGATCAAGTACCCCGCTCATTCAAAAGCTTTTCCTGTATGGGAGTGGTCCAAACAAAAATAACTCCGGCGACTCGTTTTCCTGTCCGCCGATTTTTTGTTTGTTTTCCTTCTTCTCCCGGCAGCCATTGACAATATCGTTCAGTTTAAAAGTTGATATTTTAATATTTCTTCCAGTGTCTCTCTGGCTCTTGTTCTCTCTGTTTATCGCTACATTTCTGAAGGTTTACCGCCTCAAAACCTGGGGTTTTATAGATAAAGGTAAAAGAGGGTTTTTTTTTAAAAGGGGGGGGGGGGGTGGTAGTGTGGCATTCATATAATAAACGTGGCCTTTAAAAAAAATAACATCCTTTTCTTTCTCTTGTTATAAATATCCTCCATTCATGGCCTTCGTCTCATACTCGACTTGGAGTTTATGAACTGGAAGATTAAAAATGACGTTTTCCAGTGTATGCCCTGTTTATCATAAACGTCCAGTGTTATAAAAGTCAATATTTGTTTGTACCTGGCTTAAAAAAAAAAAGGTTTACCCATTCCAAAACACTTTCTTTAAAATTGTAGAATTTTTTTTTCATAAAGAATCACAGTGAATGGATCTTTTAGGCATAGATAGATAGATGGATAGATGGATGGATAGATAGATAGATAGATAGATAGATAGATAGATAGATAGATAGATAGATAGATAGATAGATAGGTGGGTGGGTAGGTAGGTAGGTAGGTAGGTAGGTAGGTAGGTAGGCAGGCAGAAGAAGGTACGTAGAGGTAGGTAAATAGGTAGGTAAGTAGAGGTAGGTAGGTAAAAGTAGGTTAGGTAGGTATTAGGACAGACACACGCACCTACGTACAGAGAGAGAGAAAGAGAGTTTCTTTCTATCAGCGCAGAATAAATATCAATGAATTATATCCTTTGACCTTGACACCAAGTTAGAGGTTTCCGCCATCTGCAGCTTATGTGTACAGTGCGCCGTGAATGCATTTGATAATCTCTCACTGAAAGCACACCTGTACGACTGTAAAGCCAGGCTTTCTCGGTCGCGTTGCGATGTTTCTGGCCTTCTACGCATTAACCTTCTGAATAGAGGAGCTTTGGACGTGTTGCTGATTTTTATCCCAAACAGGTGTAAGCGCGGGACCATGGTTTTAATAAATATATGGGGGTACTAGGAGACGTGACCTTAGTCTGGTGTAAGATGTCAGAACCTAGAGCTTTCTGTTCGATAATGTTAGGTTTTCAGCGTGAGCGCAGGGGTATTACTGCAAATAGGGAACTGCTTCTCTTGAAATGACTTACAGGTTTGCGAGATGCATGCGGTCTCGACTCCGTCAACTTCGCAGTAAAATAAACTGGTACACGACAAGCTTGTAGTAGGGAAAATGGTAAAATACTGGTACACGACTAGCTTGTAGTAGGGAATATGTTAAAATACTGGTACACGACTAGCTTGTAGTAGGGAAAATGTTAAAATACTGGTACACGACAAGCTTGTAGTAGGGAAAATGTTAAAATACTGGTACACGACTAGCCTGTAGTAGGGAAAATGTTAAAATATTGTTACACGACTAGCTGTTAGTAGGGAAAATGTTAAAATATTAGTACACGACAAGGTTATAACATGGAAGCAGTTAAAATATTGGTACATGACAAGCTTGTTAATCAGGTAGTCAATCATTTGCTTGCCCCTTGCGCAACTTTGCCTCCCAAACAGCTCTCCTATAGGCCTTTCTGTTGTAAGCAAGATGCCCTGTTGTTGATGCATCCATTTGCAGATTATCAACAGCCATATTCGCCCTGATCTTCCTATCTTTCTTTTTCCTATTTTGCATCCTTCCAAGATGATCTTCTCTAAATTCTCATAACGTTTAATGTGTCCAAAACATTTAAGTTTTCTCTGTTTACTAGCCAACCTTCTTCAATATTAAGTTCTTGGTTCTTGTAGTCTGGATATATTCTTTTTAGCTTGTTATTTTTAAGTCTTTCACCAACCACTTTCATTGCGTAAAGATAAAAACAAAGTATTCATATAAAAATAGGTTCCTTTAATATGGAATTACTTTCTAGGTCACGATTAGCAAAAGCTTATAGCAAAACAAACTTATGTATCCTCATATTTAGGAATGTTTCATTAGCATTGCAGCATTTAAGAAACTATATGTGGATGATGTAGGACTTTGGAGCACATCATCGCCATCATAAACTGTTACCTGTCCACATCCTTTTTTTCTTTTTCTTAAGCGGAGTACATGATCTTCAGCAGTTTCTCCAGATTCTTTTTCTTGTCAGTTTGCTTCATCTCTCTTGATACTGTACTTACTTAACTTATCCTTCCTCTTGTAGCGTGAAGTGTCGACTTTACTTATCCTTCCTCTTGTAGCGTGAAGTGTCGACTTTACTTATCCTTCCTCTTGTAGCGTGAAGTGTCGACTTTACTTATCCTTCCTCTTGTAGCGTGAAGTGTCGACTTTACTTATCCTTCCTCTTGTAGCGTGAAGTGTCGACTTTACTTATCCTTCCTCTTGTAGCGTGAAGTGTCGACTTTACTTATCCTTCCTCTTGTAGAGTGAAGTGTCGACTGGGACTTGCTGTTGACCTTTTGGGTCAGATGGGTGGCCACAGTGATGGTCATGACATAATTAGCCAGTGTATCTCTCTTGATGTCTTTATTAATTATGTTTTTTTTTCTTCTCGTACTTTTTTTACAACCTCTCTCTCCATGGATATTACACAATAAAGTTTATCTTATTATCATCATCATCTTATTATTATTATTGCTACACTGAAAATTGAGAGATGAATGGTAAAATGTCAGAATGTCTTGCGTTCCCAAATCTGTAACCTTTAAGAATACACTTCTTTCACTCATCATCATCATCATCATGCCTGAAGTGGATTGACTAATTCCGTGTTTTCATGTTTTCTCTTTTCTACAAGCGTTATATAGGGAGATGGTTCTGTTCTTGTCTTCTCCATGTGGCAAAGTTCTGGGAACTCCACAATGAAGTAAAAGAGTTGTTTCAGTCTTAATGGCCATTTCTTGTCTAACCTGTTTAGTGTATGTGCACACAGACTTACACAGGCGCTCGTATATGAACGTTGTGAGTTGCATTTTTTTAACGTGTTATTTTAAATGACTTAACAGCCGATGATGAGAAGAACGAACGAGGTAGTAAAGACGCAGTTCTTCTTCTTCTTCTTCTTCTTCTTCATCGTTCGCTCAGACATGCATACCAGTCTCTCTCATTGTTGCAGCAATTCGTCTTTGGTTTCAGGCATCGGCGTCTAGTTTCTTCTGGATAGAGGAAGGGGGGTAGGGGTCTGGAGACTTCTATGGCCTCTTATTTATAACACTTTGGACTACTATTTCTATGGCCTCTTATTTATAACACTTTGGATTACTATTTCTATGGCCTCTTATTTATAACATTGTGGACTACTATTTCTATGGCCTCTTATTTATAACATTGTGGACTACTATTTCTATGGCCTCTTATTTATAACATTGTGGACTACTATTTCTATGGCCTCTTATTTATAACATTGTGGACTACTATTTCTATGGCCTCTTATTTATAACACTTTGGACTACTATTTCTATGGCCTCTTATTTATAACACTTTGGACTACTATTTCTATGGCCTCTTATTTATAACATTGTGGACTACTATTTCTATGGCCTCTTATTTATAACACTTTAGACTACTATTTCTATGGCCTCTTATTTATAACACTTTGGACTACTATTTCCGTGGCCTCTTATTTATAACACTTTGGACTGCTATTTCTGTGGCCTTTTATTTATAACATTGTGGATTACTATTTCTATGTCCTCTTATTTATAACACTTTAGACTACTATTTTTATGGCCTGTTCTTTGCATAACATTGCTCTTTTCATAGCCAGTCTTAAAATTTTTTAGTTGTTTGCTTCAGTAAATGTGGTGTTTAGGAAATCAGTTATCTCCTGGGCCTATTTTCTCCTTCCCCCCCCCCCTACCACCACCATTCCAGCCTTCTTCCTCGTTTCCTATGAATCATACCTTCCATCTCTGTTCACAGCACAGGAATGCTGAGAAAACCCAAATCTGAGAGAAACGGAAGAAATCCCCATCCAGACCCCAAAGCACATCCTGCAGCCCTACCCCCTCTGTCTCCTCTGCCAAGAAGCCGAATCTAGCCCCACTCACAGGGAGCTAGACTGGAAGACAAACTTTGGAATTCAAAGTCCTAAGTCCAAAAGATTGCCCAATTTATCTGGACAATAAATATAGACAGCTGAGGCTAGAACCCCGAACACAGAAGAAGAAGGAGGAGGAGGAGGAGTATAGATTATCATTTCTCTTTCTTCCCCTAAAAGAGATCTCTGTACTGGAAGATTTCATTACAGTGCAGTGGGTGGACCCTTTACTTTCTTGTTTGCGATTCCTTCTGTAGTGCCATCTCGTATTCCTCATTTGGCCATACAGTCTAGATATCAGTGATCTGTAACTGATATGCTAGCATCAGGAGGTGACGAGGCGTGGCTAATGAAGACCCTGTCTCATTTGGTACCCCTAGTAACAGCTCTAGTCTGGCTAACGGGGCAGGGATCGCCCTAGTTCGCGTGGTGGTGGAGCCCGTTGATCCCCCTGATTTGTAGCTCCACTGAGGGACTGAAAACATTCACAATCCTTAAAAATCATCATAATCCTTTCCCAAACCGACACGATGCTGTGCCTCAAACATCTTCACCGCCAACGACTGGAAAGAACATCAGCTCGCAGTTGACGGGACGTAGAAAACAAGACAAGACACTGTTAGATCAGAACGCCCCTTAAAAAGAACACAGAGAGCAGGTTGAACGGTGTAGAAGAATGGGTATTATATAAGAAAAGTGAGGCCCTTGAAATGTGGCTATAAATTAGAGTAGGGAGCCATTCCATGGGCAGAAAGACAGCAAACAAACGAAACAGTAAATCAAGTGAAAGTGAAAAGAGAAATAATGAAAAAAAAAATGATAATCAGTAAAAGTGTGTCTGCCATATCACAAAGCATTATACCGTAATGATATCCATACCTGAGAGAAAAATCATCATCATCATCTTTTTCTTCTTCTTTTTCTTCCTCTTGGGACTACGAGCTGGTGTTCTCTGCAGGAAGTGTGCAGTGCATCTTTAGCAGATTCCACGTGACGATCTCTGCCTCCTCCGCCGGGTTCGGCTACTACTGTTTTATTAACGGAGAGATAGGACAAGATTTTGGTCAACTATGGTTCTCTGATTGCCAAATCGGACAATTTCTTCACACCCATCTTCCACCCCCCCCCCCCGGCCGCCCCCGACCCCCAAGATCAAAATAAAGGAGAAAGAGGACGACAGTGATGTGGATGACTGGATAACGTCCAGGGATCGTCGGTCAAGATTCAGCCTGACCGGGTGCAGTGTGTAAAGCAAAGAACAAAACAAGTTGGAGGTCTGTAACATAGTAAACTTTCCCTGGGAAGACGCCACACGATGATGATGAAGATATGGCATATATGCCTAATAAGATACAGTACATATGCCTAGTAAGATACGATATACACGTCTAGTAAGATATGGTATATACGTCTAGTGAGATACGGTATATATGCCTAGTAAGATACGGTATACACGCCTAGTAAGATATGGTATATACGTCTAGTGAGATACGGTATGCATGCCTAGAAAAATACGGTATATACGCCTAGTAAGATATGGTATATACGCCTAGTAAGATACAGTATATACGCCTAGTAAGATAAGGTATATACGCCTAGTAAGATATGGTATATACGCGTAGTAAGATACAGTATATACGCCTAGTAAGATAAGGTATATACGTTTAGTAAGATATGGTATATACGCTTATTAAAATATGGTATATATGCCTAGTAAGATATGGTATATACGCTTAATAAAATATGGTATATACGCCTAGTAAACTATGGTATATACGCATAGTAAGATATAGTAAGATACTAACTGATTACCCGGCGCTGCCAGGGTATTTATTTATCCCAATCAACAACGTTCTGTTCATTTCCACAACCTTCTAGACGATTTTACAACGTTCTGTTCATTTCTGCGGCCTTCTAGAAGGGTCTACAGAGGTCTATTCATTTCCACAACCTTCTAGAAGGTTCTACAGAGTCTAGATGGTTCTACAGAGTTCTGTTCCTTCTGTTGACTAAACTTGGGCTTAATTGTTATCAGGACTGTCACCAATCAGCTTAGCGACCCCGAACACTATGGATTCGACACTAATCTTTGGTCAATTTGGACATTTTATTTTTCACCACTCCCCCCCCCCCCATGCCGATGGAGGCTGAACTTGCGAGTGCCACTAGTCATCTTAGCGACCCCTAAAACTATGGATTCGACAGTAATATCGGTCGTTTCTGATTATTTGTACATGTCACCACATTCCACCCCAACCCCCTAGGAACCCATGCCGATTGGGGCTGAGCTTGGACTTAAACGGCATCGGGAATGTCACGATTCATCTCAGCGACCCCAAAAACTATGCATTCGACACTAATATCGTCATTTTCGAGTATTTTTACATGTCACCCCGACCCCTAGGTGTCATAGGGGTATCCTAGCCTAGGGATGATTTAACCCCAACGGTGCCCTGTCCAGAGTGTAAGTCATATGCGTGTCAAGTTTGTTTGAAAATGCTCCAGGCGTTCCAGCGTGATGCGTTAACATACACACACGTTAATTATATATATATATATATATATATATATATATATTATATATATATATATATACTGTACGCTTAGTAAAATGTGGTTTATACGCCTAGTAATATGTGGTATATACCCCCAGTAAGGTATGGTACATATGCCCGGTAATATATGATATATACGCGTAGTACTATATGGTATACACGCCCATATACGCCTAGTAAGATATGGTATATACGCCTAGTAATATATGGTATATGCGCCCAGTATATATATATGACATACGCCCACATATACGCCTAGTAAGATATGGTATGTACGCCTAGTAATATATGGTATATGCGCCCAGTAATATATGGTATATACGCTCAGTAAGATACAGTATGTACGCATAGTAAGTTACGGTATATACGCCAAGTAAGATACAGTATATCGCCTAGGAAGATATGGTATATACGCCAAGTAAGATACAGTATATCGCCTAGGAAGATACGGTATATACGCCAAGTAAGATACAATATATCGCCTAGGAAGATACGGTATATACGCCAAGTAAGATACAGTATATCGCCTAGGAAGATACGGTATGTATGCCTAGTAAGATACGGTATATACGCCAAGTAAGATACAGTATATCGCCTAGGAAGATACGGTATATACGCCAAGTAAGATACAGTATATACGCCAAGTAAGATACGGTATATACGCCAAGTAAGATACGGTATATACGCCAAGTAAGATACAGTATATACGCCAAGTAAGATACAGTATATCGCCTAGGAAGATACGGTATATACGCCAAGTAAGATACAGTATATACGCCAAGTAAGATACAGTATATACGCCAAGTAAGATACAGTATATCGCCTAGGAAGATACGGTATATACGCCAAGTAAGATACAGTATATACGCCAAGTAAGATACAGTATATCGCCTAGGAAGATACGGTATATACGCCAAGTAAGATACGGTATATACGCCAAGTAAGATACAGTATATACGCCAAGTAAGATACAGTATATCGCCTAGGAAGATACGGTATATACGCCAAGTAAGATACGGTATATACGCCAAGTAAGATACGGTATATACGCCAAGTAAGATACGGTATATACGCCAAGTAAGATACGGTATGTATGCCTAGTAAAAGTACTAGCGCTAAATAAGTTTGCCTTCTTCTCCAAAAATGTGCACAGGGGAGAATCTACCGTAACCTTATCTGATCCCACAGGGGAAATAATTAACCCCTTAACTCCAACCTGCATTGTCTAAGCGGGCCCTGCAACAAATTATGTTGTCAGAGCGATATCAGGGCGGTGTTATTTTTGTTATGTGTATGGTTGCATATTACCCCGTTTTGCTTATTGCAGCACACGTTAAACGTATACATATATAAATACTAACAAGCAGTTGCTCTCTTATATGTAAAAGGTACTCATCTCATATTTATTATTGTTCTTTATGTGTATATTAATGCTAGTACTGTTTCCTATGACAACATCAGAATGTAAGTGGAGAGGTGAAGGACAGATATCAGAACGGTCTGCTTGCCCAACTCTTTATATTAAAAAAAATCTGTTTGTCTGTCTGTCTGTCTGTCTGTTCGTCCGTCATGCCTGCCTGTCTGTCTGTTCGTCCATTTTGTCTGTCTGTCCTAGTTTAACTTGCGGAAGTTTTTTGTTTGTTTGGGGGTTTTTTTTTTTGTCCGAAGGACTAAGAAGAAAAAACGGTAGAGAAAGGATTTTTTAAAGTACTAAAACAAGTGAAACAAAAGAGAGTGAGAAACAGAACAACCAAACAATATTTTGCTCACACTACGAATAGTTTTAATACGAACTTGAAACCAAGACTGTGGAATCAACCAATATGCTAAACTCTGAGCTGAAATCCTCTACTTTTTCTACTGCCCTAGCCTGACCCCTTCCTAAAACAATAAATCTGTACCAACTCCAACTACCATTTTTCTACTATTCCAGTATATCCCTTTCAAAAACGGTAAATTTGTAACAACTCTCATTTTTCTATCTCTCAGTTTTCTTAGGGTGTGGGGTGCGCACATGATACTGAATTGTATTTCTGTGAGTCTCTTCTGAGATCATCATCATCTTTCACTTCCTTGAGAGCATAGGCCACTGGTAAAGGTTCTCCAGGCATCCCTGTTCTAGGAATTATTCTCTGCTTCCTTCCACGTGTATCCCTTTTCTCTGTTAACAACTGATACTTCTGTTGCTTTGTCAATTTTTCAGCAGTGTTGCGACAACCAGGTACAGCCTTACATACATGCTAACGTCTTGCAGAAATGAAAGCAGAAACGAAGAAGTTATTTCCTTACACATGAAAGTGACACGAGTTCTCTTTTGGAGAACATATCAAGACACAATAATCTGCAGTTCATATTCTCGTCCTCCAGTTACGAACACCTCCGCATTGAAACAAATATCCCTGGTCAACTCTCTGGAACAGCCGGCCAATCCCAGTCCAATCCGCTTCCACCAGTAAACAACTGACCAGATGAACTTAAATCTGATTTGTTTTCAAATCGAGTCACTCGTCAAAGTTCAATGACTCCGGGCAAAATTATCCATTGTAAGCAAAATTTCCTGCTGCTAATGCGTCCATTTGCAGATTATCAACGATGTCTTGCACCTGTATTCGCCTTGGTCTACCTCTCTTTCTTTTTCCCATTATGTACCCTCCCAAGACGGTCTTCTCTGAATTCTCATGACGTTGGCTGGAGATCTGCTGCAGTCTTATCTTTTCCGGTTAGATGATGCAGAATAATGACGATATCATCTAGAGGAGGAAACCGAATTCAGATAAAACTATAACTCCATAATCTTTCTTTTTACTTCAGTGATATTAAAAACTTACCGTTGATGAAGATATGTGATGTAGGTTTAGAAAAAGCATAAAGAAAAAAAAAAAAAGATAAATTGCGGACCCAATGCTACCATTTCTTAGTTACAAAATCTTGACTGAAGGTAGATTGTTCAACATTCTGAAGGACATTTACATTGATATATCTTGACTGAAGGTAGATTGTTCAACATTATGAAGGACATTTACATTAATACTTAACGATGCCTTAGAAGATACCGTAGAGTTTATTAACCATATCAACAGTTATCCAGCATGCGTGAGTGATTTTCTAAGGGCATAGCTATCACTTCAGGAACATTGTCAATATTTATCAAACTGTAGAAAAAAATTTGCAGTATATATAGTAACAATAATAATATGGACATGAAGATAAAGATAAAAAAGACAGTTAGGGGATAAAGAGCACTCTGCTTTGATCTTACAAAAATACCAGAACAATATGGTATAGAAGTGACGAACCGTTTCGAAATCCTGATGGCTGTACAGGAGGAGATGACACTAAAGGAATTGGCTACGCGAGCCAGAGATATCTTAATAACAACAACTAAAGACATGGTTCCAGTAAAGAAAACACAAAATAATCTATGGATTACAGCAGGCACACTAGAACTAATAAAACAACGTAGAGAAATGAAGACGAAAGGGAAAGTAACAAGCAATAACAAATAATCTTTAACAAAAGAAGTACGAAGAAACATAGGAAAAGACACAAAAAAAGCAATACATACAAGATTGTTCTGAAAGAATAGAAGGACATCAGAAGTATGGTAGATATGGTGAAATGTTTAAAGCAATGAAGACATTAACGAGAAATGCCACACCTAAGCCAAATGTAATTTGTGACGAGATGGGGAATACCTTGACAGAGACAGAGGAAATTCTAGAAAGATGGAAGGAAAATTTCAGAGGAATGTATGATCCAACTGACTGTGAAAGCAGAAATGAACAGTATGAATTATTATTGGAGGAGAGAGAACACGAACCGACAACTGAAGAAGTTTTATGGGCAATAAAGAATCTGAAAAATGGTAAATCACCAGGATGTGATGAGATAACAGCTGAACTTAATAAAACAGGAGGAAAGGAATGTGCTATCATGCACTATGTAAAAAGATATGGGATTCAGGTATTTGCCAAAAAAAAAATGGAAAAAAACTGTGTTCATACCACCGCCAAAAAAGGGGTAACTTGAAATTATGCACAAACTACAGAACTGTTGCCCTGATTATCATGCCAGTAAAATTCTGTTAAAATCATAATGGATAGACTTCAAAAGAAAATAGAAGAAGAAGTCAGTCAGTATGGTCCAAGCTGTTTTCAGGCAAGGAAGAGGATCAAGAGATCATATATTCAATATAAGATTAATAATAAAGAAATTCAGACTATTCAAAGGCATTTGATTGTGTACAACACCAGAAACTTTGGGAAATAATGGAAAAAAATTGAATTTTCAACACATTTGATACATTTAATATCACTGCTGTATCTAGACCAACAAGCAGCAGTAAGAATAAATGGTGAAACAACTTGGTCTGACATACAACAAGGAGTCCGTCAGGGGTGCATATTGTCACCTTACTTATTTAACTTGTGTACTGAAAATATAATGATGAATATTAGAGAAGATGTAGACAAAGATTATTAAAATGCCATAACAGTTGGAGGTTATGAAATACCAGAGATGTGCCAGTCCGTAAGAATAGTGAAGAGCAAAACCTCTATCTTAATGTGAAGAAAACTAAACTGATGACAAATGACAAAACAAATAAGGCAGCTGAAATATGTATCAGTGAGGAAAAATTGGAAAAGGTGGAGAGTTCTGAATATCTTCGATCACTACTAACTAATAATGGAAATACAATGAGGGAAATTAAAAGGAGGATATCTATCGCTCTTTGGAAAGTACAAGAACTAAAGAAGTTGTGGAGAGGAACAGACAGAACTACAAAAATAAGATTTTTAAGGGCATGCATCTTTCCTATCGCAACATATGCCTATGAGACCTAGACACTTAACAAAACAGCTGAGAAACACATAAATGCCTTTGAATGTAAATGCTACAGATGTCATGGACACAAAAAAGAACAAATCTATCCATACTACTAGAACTTAATATTGAAGAAGACTGGCTAGTAAAGAGGATTAAATAGAGAAAACTTAAAACTATTTTGAACACATTAAACGTCATGATAATTTAGAGAAGACCGTCTTGGAAGGGTACATAATGGGAAAAAGAAAGAGAGGGAGACCAAGGCGAAGATGGCAGCAAGACATCGTTGATAATCTAAAAATGGATACATCAGCAGCAGGGCATCTTGCTTACAACCGAGATGCCTACAGGAGAGCTGTTAGGGAGGCAAAGTTCCGCAAAGGACATGCAAATGACTGAATAATATGGATAATACAAAGGAAAGACTGTTAAAAAATTCAAATGAACTCCTGATTTTTATTTTAATGGAATGAAATGATATGCACAATCACGACCCGCTTTGTATTTGAGGTAAAAAGTTCCGCCCTGTTGAAAAATGTTGGGAACTGCAGTGAAAAGCAAAAGAGATTAGGCTGGTCTGCCGGACATTCCCCTCCCTCGGGTCTTCTCTTCGTCTTGAAGAGTACCAATGTTGGCCCTACTCGTGTGACTTTAGTACAAAAGGTTAACAATTTAGCATACAAGGGTAACAATTACAAAACTGAAAATGGCTCATTCCGTCTGAGAAGATGTCAAGAAATGTAAGCTGTTTGTAGACGCAGCTAGTGTGGAGAAATGTAAGCTGTTTGTAAACGCAGCTAGTGTAGAGAAATGTAAACTGTTTGTAGACGCTGCTAGTGTAGGGAGATGTAAGCTGTTTGTAGACGCTGCTAGTGCAGATAAATGTAAGCTGTTTGTAGACGCTCCTCGTGCAGGGAGATGTAAGCTGTTTGTAGACGCTGCTAGTGTAGGGAAATGTAAGCTGTTTGTAGACGCTGCTGAACTTCATTTTGCTGAGAATATTCCTTTATGGCTGATTCTGCCAATATAAATGACTGACATAATCGATCACATTAACAATATTCCAGTACCGCATGCTATGCAGCGATGTTAAGTTCCTAAATGCTTCATACCAGTTTGGATCTAATTTCTTCCTCAAATAAGATAAAACTGAAAGAAACAAAATTATTTTTCCATTCTAATAAAATTTTATTATTACTGTGGACAATTTTTTGTGGTTATTTCTCAACATAGCCCCCTTGCAAGTTTATGCACTTAGTCCAGCGATCCTGGAGCATACAGATCCCTTCTTTGTAAAAGTCAGCATCTTATGCAAGTAGAAAGTGGTCTACAGTAGGAATGACATCATCATCTGAAGCAAATTTGCGACCGCTGAGCTCCTTTTTGAGTTTGGTAAACAGGTAATAGTCCGAAGGGGCCAAATCTGGGGAATAAGGAGGATGTTCAAGAAGCTGGAAGCCGCATTCATGAATGGCAGCCATTGCCACCGCCGACTGGTGAACTGGAGCATTGTCTTGATGAAAGATGACTCCTCTTGTAAATTTCCCTCGACGATTTTCCTTCAGTTTGATCCGCAGTTGCTTCACAAGATTAGCGTAATAGACCTCGGTGACCGTTCTGCCATTTTGAAGATAGTCTATCCATAGCACACCTTCTGAATCCCAAAAGATGGAAGCCATCACTTTGCCTGCAGACAGAACCACCCTTGCTTTCTCTTTTTAGGTGGAGATCCATGATGTTTCCACTGCTTTGACTGTTCTTTGGTTTCTAGTTGAAAATGATGAACCCAAGTCTCATCCATAGTCACAAATTGCTGAAGAAACTTTTCAGGATCTGCAGAAAAATGGCCAAGATTGTCTCTGGACATGTTTAGACGTTGTCGTTTGTGATCAGCTCCAAGAAGTTTAAGGACCCATCGAGCAGAGACCTGTGTCATTTGAAGATCTTTGTGAATAATGGCATGAACAAGTTCCTGGGAGATGCCCAACTCAGTAGCAATTTGCTGCTAAGTTAGTCGTCGATCTTCCATTATCATGTCATGGATTCTGGCGGTGTTTTCATCGGTGGTTACCGTTCTTGGTCTTCCTGGACAGGGATCATTTCCAGACTCTCCCTTCCATGCTTGAATTGAGCTGCCCATTTCTTCGCTGTACTATAAGAAGGGGCACTCTCCCCTAGAATCTCCATCATATCCTCATGGATCTCTTTCGATGATAAGCTCTTGACGCTGAGGTGGCGAATGACTGCTCTATGAGAAATTTTATCCATTTTCTCAATTTCTGCCACCCCTTACCACTTCAGTACCCTCTAAATAAAAAAAAAATGGGTTGCAGTTAATTTCTTGAAACTTGGTGTTTAATCTTACACTAACCTGATATACAAATGCACCTAATATCAAATGTGTGTTTCAAGTATTTGTACCTTGTGCCGAGCTCGCATCAATCACCCTTTGTAACGTCACTTGAATCTGGTGTTTTGTTTCCTCATCTCGCAGACATTATAAAGTGACTTTGACAGTCAAATCCACTTAAAAGGTTGTTGACTCAGATCATAAGAAAACTGGCACAATCAATGGAAAAACTACAGGGACAAAAAAAACAACTAGATACAGATAAAGAGTTATCTATACTTCTTCTTCTTCTTCTTTTTCTATGTTTCAAGGTTTACAAGATGTGCTCTTGAGACTGAATTAGCTGCAGAAGTAAGGGACAAGCTGAGAACCAAGTGTTATTTTTCATATTTCTAGAAATAACATCAACACTCCTTCTGACATTCTTTCTGTCGTCATCCTCCACCTTATGTATTTATTTAATTATTTATTTATATATTTTGTCGCGTAATAGTACCTCCGCATCTGTCGTCTCAGTTACCTGCAGTTTGAAAATATTCAGTTTTTAAAAAATCCCAAATTTAGAAACTCTTCAGTTTGAATTAATAAAATTCACTGTCGTCCGCTTTCTTGGTTTTCTATTCTCCCGCTCGCACAGTTAGGTCACAGCATTCAGTGTAGGTAGTGTCTACGTAGAGCGATATCACTACAATACAGTACAGTCATTTGTATATTTTATTTCCCTTACTATGGCCCTAATGCACAAAAATGTTCATGCTGATAGTCCTGCCAAGGCAAAACCTTATTCGAAGACTATCTAAACACAGACTAACTCAAGAGTAATACCTTACTTTCTCTGACTAATCCAGTGCTTTTCCCAAAGAAGTTCATTTACACGAATAAATATATAGAAGTCAGGGGAGATCACCCACACAAGCCCGAGTATATTAACAAACGATCATCGGCGTTAACTTTACATGGCATTTGTAGGGGAGCACACCCTAGTAAACATGTTCTGTTACAGTTCATTAACGTGTAGAAAAATAAATCGATTGCGTTCGACAAAGACTGAGTACGAAGCTCGGCTGTTTCCACTTATGCCTGTTCACTGTTGCTTAAAATGGCAAAAGCAATTCTCCGACACATTTATATTTTAACATGTTTCCAGCATGTCCCAAACTGAAAAAAAAATTCTTTTGAGGCCTCTGAATGTATAAAATATTCACAGATTATTAGAGAAAGTTGAAATAAAACGAAACACGCACAGTTATGTGATATGGTTACGTCCCTTACGAGATGTTTGTCCTGACGTGTCCCTTCCAGAACGTTGTCCCTCTCACAGCTTCCCTGAATGCAACACGGTCTTGCGCAAGTTGACCAGCGTCTGGCAGTGACACATTCAGACTTTCTGTGATGCCCTGAGTCCACCTGTGGCGAGGGCGTCCCTTTTCTCTTTTGCTGGGCACTTATGCCTTCTTCTGTCAGCCACACCAAACAGTGTGTCTCTTGATGTGGCCCAAGTATCTCAGCTTTCTAATTTTGATGGTGTTTAGGAGCCAGTTTTCGGTGACAGCTGATCCCGTCAGTATCTCTGTTTGATTTTCTTTCTGTCCATGATAGTCAAAGTGCCCTTCTATAACATTCCATTTCAAATGCTCAGATTGGCCATGATAGGTTTCTTAGCAGTGTAAGAAGGTAGTTTGCCATTTCTTTTCTTCTTGACAGTGTAAGAAGGCAGTTTGCCATTTCTTTTCTTCTTGACAGTGTAAGAAGGTAGTTTACCGTTTCTTTCTTCTTGACAGTGTAAGAAGATAGTTTACCGTTTCTTTTCTTCTTGACAGTGTAAGAAGGTAGTTTATCGTTTCTTTTCTTTATTGACAGTGTAAGAAGGTAGTTTACTATTTCTTTTCTTCTTGACAGTGTAAGAAGGTAGTTTACTACTATTTCTTTTCCTCTTGCAATGTATGAAGATAGTTTACTATTTCTTTTCTTCTTGACAGTGTAAGAAGGTAGTTTACTATTTCTTTTCCTCTTGCAGTGTATGAAGATAGTTTACTATTTCTTTTCTTCTTGACAGTGTAAGAAGGTAGTTTACTATTTCTTTTCCTCTTGCAGTGTATGAAGATAGTTTACTATTTCTTTTCTTCTTGACAGTGTAAAAAGGTAGTTTACCGTTTCTTTTCCGCTTGACAGTGTAAAGAGGTAGTTTGCCATTTCTTCTCTTCTTGGCGGTGTCTATTGCGTCGTGATATACCGACTGAAAATTCTAGTTCAAGTCTTTGGTCAAGTGCTTGCGCCAGTCTGTCGACAGTTTTTACTGCCAAGGTCCGAACTCTGCGTAGCTAAAAAAGAATCCCGCCAGCATTTGCATGCCCAAGGGGTGTGAAGCGAGGAAAGGAACTGGCCACCCCACCTCACACGCTGATGGCCCAGCATAATGAGGTCTCTAACGCTTCATCCTCTGCAGCATTTGCTATGGGACTATCTTTAGGGGTGTGAAGTGTTAGTGCCTTCGCATTTCTAGGCCGCTACAGCATCTGAGGTTGACATCGCTGCCGTTATATTTTCTTAGGGAAATCCCAGGTACCAATTTTTTTAGGCTGGGTTGACCCCGGTGCAGGTCGGTCTGAACAAAATCTTCCCCGAGTGCGAAATCGAACCAGGGACCTTCTGATCGGTAGGTGAGTACACTAACCGCAACACCACAGCGGTAGCCTTTGCGTAGCTGCTTACATCAAAGATGATTTTTGTTTGTTTGATAAAGCTGTTTGTTGCCAAACTCCATCGCTTCAACATTATCTTATTATTTTCTTTAGGAAGTAGCTGGCGCACACTTTCACTGGTATATTTCTAAAGTTTACCTGAACTACGGAACACAGCGTTTGTTTTGTTTTGTTTTAATATTTAGTCGGGGGACATGAGAAAGAGGGTGGCTTTGTATTTTCATAAGGTCGAGAAGTCCCTGGCTAATGAGTTAGATGACGCATTACGTTACAAAACGTCAGCGTATGATTATTACTCCAGCATTCTTGTGGACAAAGTCACTCGCCAACTTCATTAACAGCCTTTGTGTATGCGTGGGAATGTTCGTGCAGCTACCAGCTCAATGAAGGCTGTGGTGAGTTCATGGAGGTTTCTCACAGGAGGCAAATAGTCTACTTCCTGCGTCTTTTCCTTGTTCTTCTGTTGTGTTTTTCGCTTTTATTTGTTGTTCTTCTTGTTGTTTTTGCTCTTTTTTTTTGGTTATTTTTGTTGCTTTAATTCTTGTTCCTGTTTTCATGTTTTTTTCTCGTTCTTGCTCTTCTTGTTGCACTTGTTCTTCTTGTTCTTGTTCTTGTTCGTCTTCTTATTTTTATTTTCCTTCTTATTGTTCTTGGAGTTTTATGTTTTAGTTTTTAATTGTGTTTGTTCTTCATATTGTTGAACTTTGTTATGCTGTAGTTTGTTTTTTTTTCTTGCTTTCGTTCTTCGAGTGTGTGTTGGCAGAATGAAAGATGGAATGATGAAGGGCAGAGTGTAAGACAGGCCTGCGTGCCCAATTCTTTACCCTTTAAAAGTAAAGAGCATTCATTCATTCATAATCTTGCTTTTGTACTCCTTGGAAAACTTTAACACAGGTGATCTCCACATAAGTGTAAAAGTTAAGATGGTTGTAGGCGTAAACTCAAGTCCATTTAAGGGGGGAACATCGGAGGGTTTCAAGCTATGTACAGGTAGCCCCCGCTTCACAAAGCCCCGTTTTACGCTGGTTTCTTTCTCTGAACATCGGTCCTGTGAAATAGTAAAAGTACTTGTTATTGTACATTTATAAATATTTTTGTTTAGAATATACGGTAATTATTTACTGTAAACTTATTTTAAAGTATGTGTACAAATTATAAAGTCTGTGTAGTTTATTTTTTTATGTTTTGAAACGTGCCTGCCTATTGTCGGTGAAGTACTGTACACAATTATGAAATTCGCTTTTCGTCCATTCCGCTTTCCGACACCGCCGACTATGTGTAATCCCTGAAAGAATTAAAGAAACAGATGTGTTTCTTAAATAAATAGTACCGTAGGTTTATCTCCTCAGGCAATTTGTTCTCAATCTCAGGTCGTGACCTATATTAAGATCATGAACAATATTCCGTGGAAGTTGCGCACAAACATCCTGCTACCCGTGGGATTTTATACGAGGAGCTGGGGGAACTTTTCAATGTTACCATGTTACCATGTGCGAAGAAAATACGATAGAACTGTGTGATTTTGTTGTCCTGATTTCTTTGTATGTGGTAAGATCAGGAAGAGATATGATAATTGTTAGATTTTTGTTAAGTGACATGTATTCACAACTCTGTGTGATTAATATCACATTTATGGCATGCTGAAGCACTGAAACAGTATTAATTAATTTGTGGTGGATTTCAATATTTTAAAACATCTTTTTTCTATATCAAAATGTGGCGCACTCCTTCCCCCCCCCCCCCCGCATGCTTCAAGCTAGATACACCCCTGTATGCTAGGGAAACTGTTGGTCACTCCCCAATATACAACATGTATAATCCTGTGGGTGTAGCCTCGCAATCATAGCTGAAAGTTTCTGGTTTGTTTTTTCCCCCTGCTCAGTCAAGTCTAAAACTCCGGTAAAGTCGTGTTTTGTTTTGTTTTTTGCGTCGTAGGTTGGGAGTTTTCGATTCTATGAGAAAAGAGCGAGTAGATTATTCGTCATCATCATCATCATTATCATGTGCCGTGCCGACTAGCGTTGCCTGTTATGCTTCTCCAGAGTACCCGATCCTTCATGCAGGCCATTAGCTCAATTGGAGATCTCCTCTCACACCATCTCGTCATACTGTCCAGTATCATTTCGCTTGGTTCCCCCCCCCCCCCCGGCTCTTCTTCCCTGCTAAAAACTACACACTTAACAAAAAGAAGGCCCTGGAGGTAAACTCCGAGGGTGCGGCCACCAGCCAGGTGTGAGAATACAGAAGTCTAACCAGGGACAACGTGTTACTCTCTCGTTTCACAATACTCTTCAATACGAGAATATAAAACAAGCTCTGGATGAGAAGTATCACACAAAAAATGAAAAACGGACAGACAAAGATGGCGCAAATGTAGAAAACATAATAAAAGCGCAGTCGACTTACAATTCACTTATACCACACCAAAAACAAAGTGTTGGTACAGGGTACAGCGGAGGCTGTTGATTCCTGGTTGTCTGATGAGTTCAGTCTTTTACAAAAGTCAACCACCAGGACAGAAATAACATCTAGCTTGCGTCATGCACAAGACACTCTTCTAGCAGTAAGTGACTGTCAGGACAACATGCTTGACGTACCATAAGCTTATCTTGAGAACAATCCTGACACCGAAACATGCGGGAACAGTCGTATCAGAGTTGACACCTTCACATACCGACGACCATATAGAGCAGCAAATAACTCCCATTGTGCTGGAATCACAAGGTGCCAGATTTCCTGGTCCACTTACTACTGTCACATGTATCACAAACCACAGTTGTCCAGAGTCACTTGATGATCGAAGTTCACTGGAAACTTCAGCTTCTGGCGAAAGGCCATCAACAATTCCTTTTAGTTAGGATGTAATAAATGCTGTCAGGGAGTTGGTAAAGACCCTCATCAAAGACATGACTGCTGAAATAAAAGTCAGAGGTGAAAATTATAGTCTCGGGAGATAAATCATGAATCTCAGAGAGAAAAACAAAAGCATGAAATGTCTTATCGATTTGATGCGGTCTGAAACTCTCAGCCAAAATAACATTGAAGAAAAAAGCATGCAGAAAGTTTCTGCAGATGAAGTTGACCCAAATCTGGGGACACAATCACAGGCTGAGCCAGCGTCGCCCAGCTCTTCAAACAAACCTGGACAGGAACTTGAGCTTACACTAAGACAGCGCAGTAAGGAATTATCAGAAGAGCTGAAAGAACCTAACACAATGTACCCCATCGATGTACATATAGCAACAGGTTTGAAGTTCTGCAGGACGGCTCAGCATCAAGTAATCAGCAGGTGCCTAAATCACTAAAAAATCAGGCATGGTACACAAGCATTCCTCTCAGCAATCTCCTCATCGAAATCACCATCAGCACCAGCTTAATCTCCAGCACAACTTCCACATCAAAGAAAACCCGAGTCATCTGGCGATTGGAGACTCCCTAATGAAAGGAATATATGCTGACCGGTTGTCCATCTCAGCAGAGGACAGTCTCAGTGATTCCGGTACCAGGGGCCGGAATCATGAAAATAATAGGGACACCGAGAAGCTTGAACGTCGACCCAAAGATCATGAGGACAACAGTTCGTGTTGGTATCAGCGACAGCATGAATGGTTTGACCCTCAGACCCTACAATCTTCATGTCCTAATATCGACAATTAAACAGACATTTTCAAGCACTTCGATCTTCATATCTTCAATCATACCTGCCTGCTCTGGTGCTGGGCGTCGCTTGGCACACAACAACAACAACAGAATTCTCAGCACGCTGTGCCAACAAAACAGCTTAAGTTTCATCGACAGCACCCCGCTCTTCTCTTCGGAGTCTGGAGCTCCTAAGAAAAGACTTTATCGTGACCAGATCCACACCACCAAGATCGGCAATAGCATACTAGCTAAAAATATCAAGTACCCCGCTAGAACACAGCAGGACAGGGTGCCACCATCAGACAGCATAAAGCAGGTAAAAACCCGGAACACACGGAGGACGACCTCTTCTCTCATTACGCAATCCCATGTGTCCTCCAAAGCCTCGCCACCTGTCCCCATACCAACTCCAGCTCCAGCTCCTTTATCCTCTCCATATGACTCATCTTCTTCATATGACTTTACGTTCCCGCCCCTTCCCACTCGGCAGCATCAGGCAAACTACTGCTAACACTACCCAGATTCTACCACACCCACCGCAGTAGAATCAAGATTTACATTATCTCACGCAGTTCAGCCCAGCAGCTTTAAGCCAAGCCTGTATGATGTCTGTCATCCACAAGCAACACATCTCACCGATGTTCAGACAATGGGAACTGTGAAATGTCATGAAATATCTTGTCATTCAATTAATTATCATTGTAACTTTACCATAATAGTTTACTAGTTGTAGAAAATAGCACAGATAGTTGATGAGTGGCTACGAAATCAAGGTCTCAGAATTGGTCATTTAAACATTTACCACCTGCTAGGGAAACTTTCTGAAGCAACTAACATAGTTAATCATAACTTCCATATCTGTAGCCTTTCAGAAAGTCGTCTAAATAAAAACATAACTGGCGAAGACATTAGGATAGACGGTTATAATTTACTTCGACGTGACCCTGCTAGGAAACTTGAGACAAGAATAGTTGTATATTACCACTCCTGCCGCAAAACAGACCTTGAGACAGGATTAGTTGTATGTTACCACTCCTGCCGCAAAACAGACCTTGAGACAGGATTAATTGTATGTTACCACTCCTGCCGCAAAACAGACCTTGAGACAGGATTAGTTGTATATTACCACTCCTGCCGCAAAACAGACCTTGAGACAGGATTAGTTGTATGTTACCACTCCTGCCGCAAAACAGACCTTGAGACACCAGATATTGAATGTATATGGTTGGAAATCAAACTCTAAAGCAGAGCCCAATCTTAATCGGGTTTCTGTATGGTAATCCAAATGCAACACCATCGTGGTATGATCACTTTATAAATATGATGGATTATGTTTTGTCTTTTAATTTGAAGGATATAATTATTCTTGGTGATTTCAGTATTACTTACAAACAAACGGATGCCACATGGAATTATATTGTTTTATCATATAACTTATCCCAAATTATCACTAAGCCTACCAGAGTAACTGAAACATCATCCATACTAATAGATCACATATACGTAGCTCAACCAGAAACCATTATAGAATGTAAAGTCCCTCACACATCACTGAGTGATCACTATCCGGTCTGTTGCACATGGACACGAAATGGTTTGAAAATTCCCAAAAATAAACATACCAGTATTAAATTTAGAAGTTTTAACAAATTCAGCTTAGAATCATTTCTAAAAGAGTTACAAGCAGCAGCTCTAGATCATGTGTACCAACTAACTGACCCCGATAAGGCCCTGGAATACTGGATAAAAACCTTTCGGGGTATATTTGACAAGAATATTCCTATTAAGGAGGTGAGAGTTAAACATCAAGTGAAGTCCCCATGGATAACACCTGAGATATTGCAAGTCATGAGGGAAAGAGATCAGGCCCACAAAAATAAGGAATTCACTAGCTACCGATCACTTAGAAATAGGATTCAGTACTTAATTAGGCAAGAACAGAAAAAAAAAACTACTTTAAAAACCTAGTTCAGATTAAATTAGACGGTAAATCTGTCTGGAAAGCAATTAACATTCTTGCAAACAAGAGAAAGCAGTCTGACTTGCAGAGTTATTATAATCATGTTCCCACTTGTGAAGAGTTCAGCAAACACTAACATACATTTACAATCAGTGCATTGGACATTTTCATTTTCCTTAGGCTTTTAAAACTGCAAAAATATATCCCTTTTTTAAATCTGGTTCAGAGGAAAAAATACCTCAAGCTATAGACCAATTTCCATTCTATCCACTTTGTCAAAACCACTAGAAAAACATTTAAAAAAAAACAACCTTACAACACATGCAAGAAAACTTGATTGTTGACTGTCAGTCAGGTTTTAGGCCAAAACATTCCTGCCACACAGCTCTCACAAAATGACAGATATTGGTTATCTAATATAAAGGATGATAAATTATGTGGTGCTGTCTTTGTTGACTTTAAAAAAAGTATTTGACATGATTGATCATGAAATCTTAGTTAGAAATCTTGAGACTTATAAATTACACCCTGACTTGACAAAATTTATTGCATCTTTGCTTTCCAACAGACAACAGGTAGTTTGCCTCAAAAACCTGTGGTTTGATAATGGTATTTCACAAGGGTCTATTCTTGGTCCTCTCCTTTTCACCATCTGCATCAATGATCTTCCACTTCATCTCAAAAAATCATCTTGTGACCTATTTGCTGATGACTGCACAGCTTACACTAGTGACAATGAGTGTATTAACCTTGAGTCAACTCTTCAAATTGAAATAAACAGTCTAATTAACTGGAGCAACAACAACATAATGCTCATAAACACCAGCAAAACAAAATCCATGCACATTACAACAAGACAGAAATTAGCAAATTCACCAGCAACAGCACTACAGCTCCATGCTGGAACTTCACAGATAGAGAACATAAAACTCTAGGTCTCATGATTGACCACCACCTCAGCTGGAATCATCATGCAGATAGTCTAACCAAACTCATTGCACAAAAGGTTTACCAATTTACTACAGTTAAACATTTTCTTGACATAAACACCAGAAAAATATACTATATATCACAGATACAAACACACTTGGACTACTGTTTCACAATCTGGGGTAGTTGTTCCATGTCAAACATGAAAAGACTTTATTCACTTCAAAAGCGAGCAGTAAGGCTTATAGATGACAAACATGCAGGACATATTACAAATAAGGACAAACATCTCAAGAAGAGATTTATTTTCAACAAGGCCAAGTTAATTCATAAAATTCTATCGCACAAAGCCTCACCCTGTCTGTGGTCGTTGTTCAGATCCAACCCAAAACACAGTCAGTACTTAAGCAATTGTATTCTCCAAAAACTAAGACTTGACATCTTTAAAAAAAAAAGCTTCTCTTACTCAGCTGCCCACCTTTGGAATGCCTTACCAACTTATGTAAAACTTACAAGTAATATTCGTTCTTTTAACTTCATACTTTGTCAACATCTGTTTGATGTGAACTATATGCCTCCCCAAGCATATTCTAAAGTACTTTAAAGTATGGCTTGATTGTTGTAATTTTTTAACAGCTTTTCTATACATTTTAGTTGTGACTGAATATAAGAATGCACGTTTATTTCATGCTGTTGCATAAATCAGTGTTGAGTGTATGGACAAGAGATAAGTTTATTATTTATTTATGTAGTCATTTAACTGTGTTTTCGTGATTATTAATGCTCATTAATAAATGCCGAATGACTGTGACTGAGTGAAAGCTGAATGACTGTGACTGAGTAAAAGCTGTGTGATGAAGGGCAGAATGTCAGACGGCCTGGGTACCAAATTTTTAACCCTTTGAAAATAAAGTATCTTCGTTCGTTCGTTCGTTCCCTTTAGATAGGTTCAATATAGCATTTTAAGATTCGTTTTCTAACATTCATTGATAAATTTGTGTTGCATAATATGTTTCTGATTCTCTGAAACGCAGTCTTTGCTTGGCCCATTCTGTTCCTAATTTCTGCTCTGCATTTCCCATCTGAAGTTATTACTACTCCAAGGTATCTGAATTTCTGCACCTGATTTAGAATAGTTCCGTTTAATTTTATACTGCATTTTTTTTCCTCCTGTCCAGTCGGTCTAATACTTCAGTAAAATCGTTTTTTTTTTCTTTGCGTCGTAGGAGGGGAATTGTCGATTCTATGAGAAAAAAAAAGAGATGGGAATTGATATGGCCAATATGATTTAAAGAGATGTAACTGGTCTAAAAATGATGAGAGAGAGATAGTTAGAGGTTAGAGAGAGAGAGAGAGTTAGAGAGAGAGAGAGAGAGTTAGAGAGAGAGTTAAGGAGAGAGAGTTAGAGAGAGAGAGTTAAGGATAGAGAGTTAGAGAGAGAGACAGTTAGAGAGAGACAGTTAGAGAGAGAGAGAGAGAATTAAAATATGATTTCGTGCACTCGCCCGTCATCAGAAGATCCCTGGTTCGATGTCGCTTACTGGCCGAATTTTTTATGACCGACCAGCACCAGGGTCAACTCAACCTCGGAAAAAAAAGTATATGGGGTTTACATATGAAAACATAGCAGCAGCGGCAGGTGCTTGCATCTCTACATCAATCGCTGTAGTAGCCTTGACATGTGAAGGCACCAACACTTGACAGCCCGGGAGGCACCAACACTTTACAGCCCTGCGGCGTGCAAATGCTACAGGACATAGAGACTTGTAAATGAAATCGCTTTCATTTTCACAAGCAGCGCCGCACTGAAGGACTTGCAGATATATTTAGTAATATACAATAATTAGTGTAGGTATACAACTATACACAAAACACTGCAGTACAGCTGTAATACCAAAATGTATACACTAGGAAAAAAGTAGGAACAGCTTTGTTATTTAACGATTACACAGTTGTGACGTTTCGGCGCGAGCATTTATCAAACAAAAACAAACAGGACGAAGAATCAGAGAGAGAGAGAGAGAGAGCAGACAAAGTACAGATTCACGTAACTGTTATGTTAACGAAGCAATAAAAAATTTTAAAAAATTTAATGAAAAATTGCAAATGACTTATCTCAGCTCCTGGAACAGCATAGAACCACACTCGCCTTTATGTCGAGATGAGCATAACCAATATGCACCGGTTACTATGTAAACAATATGTTCCTTCTGAAAGGTGCAGAATTGTGCATGGTTGAGTGTAGACAATGTTAAGAGACAAGGATGCACACAGAAGGAGCAGAGAATTATTCCAAGAACAGGAATGACTGGAGAGCCTCTATCCATGGCCGGTGCTCTTAAGGAACTGAAAGGCGATGATGATGATGATGATTATGATGATGATGATGATGATGATGGTAGTGAATGGATAGGGATTTGTGATTTTTGATAGTACATGATGGTAGGGAAAACATGGCAATCTATTTAGGAGAAGGTGAAATGAATGATTATGGTTGTGGTAGAGGAATAGTAATGTGATGATGTGTGAGGGTATTAAACTATGTGCAACAAGTGAGAATGAGTAAGATTGTAGATTATGTGTAGCTGAATAACGAGTTCAAACCATGTGGTTACAGTGTCCCATAGTCCTGAATGTAGCGGTTCTCAAGCGCTAGTCGGCTTGTGTCATCTGCGTGACATTGTTTGATGGTTGTTACCAGAAAATCAGATTTGCCTCTATGGTTGGGGCCATTGAAATGATTAAGGACTGGTTTCGAAGCATTCTGGGTGATATCGTACAGATGTTCCTGTATGTGGTCCCTTAGTCCGAGGCCAGTTTCACCAGTATAGGTTATCCTGCATCTTTTGCATACGATGACATACTGGTGACTTTAATACCGTCATCAATATATCTTTTATATAATTCTGGAAGTCTACCAGTGTATGTTAATTTCTCAACAAAGACCCCTACCCCCCACCATTAACATTGATGCCATAATAAGAATCACACAACTAGTACTCCATCTAAATTCTTTTGAATTCAACGGCGAATACTTTGAGCAAATCAGTGGTGTTGCCATGGAAACAAAAATGGGCCCCAGTTATGCTTGTTTATTTATGGGGTTTCTGGAAGTTAAGTTATGAAAAACCTACAAGTCCAGAATTCTATAAAAGATGTATCGATGACAGCATTGGAATCACCAGTATACCACAGGAGACCTAAAAATGTTTATTGGATTCGCTAACTCACTTAATAATAACATAAAATTCACTTATGAAATTTCTGACAAGTCTGTGAACTTTTTAGACATTAAAATACCTATTGGCACAAACAGACTTGCTATATCCATTTTTACAAGCCCATCGACAGCCACACCTATTTACTTTACACCTCCTCCCATCCTGAAGCGTGTAAGAACTCCATCCCATACTCCCAACTACTCTTTCTACGCCGCATATGTCAGGATAACTCGGACTTTATCGATCAGTCTAACAATTTATTAAAATTTTTCAGTCATCGCAGCTGCTCAGAAAATGTCCTTCGTGCAGCCTTCAAACGTATCCAACTAATAAACCACAAGGAAGCCTGTTATCTCATCTGACAGAGTTAAGTTAGTACTGCCTTTCCACCCACAGGGTCAGACGGTTAATAAAATTCTTATCGTCATCTGCCACTAATCCATCTCGACCCTGACACCCGTGACATCTTCTCTGATCAACCCCTATTAGTATACAAGCGTGAGCCCAACTCCAAGGACATCCTCGTCCACAGCCACTTAAAGGGCAACCTTGCAGATGTTGGAACCAGAAAATGTAACCGCCCTCGCTTTGTTACCTGCCCCGTAGTTTGGGAAACGAAAACAATCACCTTTCCTAAAACTATCCTGACTCTCCATGAGGGATTCACATGCGAGTCCCGTAATGTAATATATGTCATCGTATGCAGAAGATGTAGAATAATTTATACTGGTGAAACTGGCCTCAGACTAGGGGACCACATACAGGAACATCTTTACGATATCACCCAGAATGCTTCGAAACCAGTCCTTAATCATTTCAATGGCCCCAACCATAGAGGCAAATCTGATTTTCTGGTAACAACCATCAAACATTGTCACGCAGATGACACAAGCCGTCTAGCGCTTGAGAACCGCTACATTCAGGGCTATGGGACACTATAACC
The DNA here is from genome assembly GCA_009760885.1 of Achatina immaculata. NCBI lineage: Eukaryota > Metazoa > Mollusca > Gastropoda > Stylommatophora > Achatinidae > Lissachatina > Lissachatina immaculata. The sequence continues at coordinate 36,676,685 of CM019694.1, forward strand.
ACATGGTTTGAACTCGTTATTCAGCTACACATAATCTTCTACAGTCTTACTCATTCTCACTTGTTGCACATAGTTTAATACCCTCACGCATCATCACATTACTATTCCTCTACCACAACCATAATCATTCATTTCACCTTCTCATAAATAGATTGCCATGTCTTCCCTACCATCATTTACTATCAAACATCACAAATCCCTATCCATTCACTACCATCATCATCATCATCATCATCATCATCATCATCGACTTTCAGTTCCTTAAGAGCACCGGCCATGGATAGAGGCTCTCCAGTCATCCCTGTTCTTGGAATAATTCTCTGCTCCTTCTGTGTGCATCCTTGTCTCTTAACATTGTCTACACTCAACCATGCACAATTTTGCACCTTTCAGAAGGAACATATTGTTTGCATAGTAACCGGTGCATATTGTTTATGCTCATCTCGACACAAAGGCGTGTGTGGTTCTGTGCTGTTTCGGGAGCTGAGATAAGTCATTTGCAATTTTTCATTAAATTTTTTTCATTTTTTATTGCTTCGTTAGCATAAATTTAAAGTGAATTAAATTTATTTGTCTGCTCTCTCTCTCTGATTCTTCGTCCTGTTTGTTTTTGTTTGATAAATGCTCGCGCCGAAACGTCACAACTGTGTAATCGCTAAATAATAAAGCTGCTCCTAGTTTATACATTTTGCAGATGTATTGTTCTACCGTTTCCTACACGGACTTTAAAATAGGTGGATTTCAGAACAGGCTCTACCGTGATAGATGTCACGTTAACCCCTCCCTATCCAGCTGATCATGAGTTAAGTATGCCAGACATGTCAGGTCTAGAGCAGCACCATGACAGCTTCAGGTTGGCTGGTCGTCGTTATAGCCTCTTCCTTGAGTCAGTCTTCTGCCTTTCTAACACAGCAGTATTCATTCATTCATTTGCATGTCCCTTGCGGAACAGCACTCCTGTAGGCCTCTCGGTTGTGAGCAAGATGGCCTGCTGCTGTTGCATCCATTTCCAGATCGTCAACGATGTCTTGCAGCCATCTTCGTCTTGGTCTTCCTCTTTTTCTTTTTCCCATTATGTATCCTTCCAGTACGGTCTAACACAGCAGTAAGCTCACTTAAATATAATCTTAGAAGCATTTTCACGCAATTCTGTCTTTGTCTTGCCACCACCGTGATTTAAAAAAAAAAAGTTCTAACATCCTCTTTGGAGGCGAACGGTGGACATTTTGTCAGTTTATCAACAGATGAATACAAAGACCACTAGAACTAATAGTTTATCAACAGATGAATACAAAGACCACTAGAGGCTATAGTTTATCAACACATGATTACAAAGACTAGTAAAGACAATATCAACGGTTTTTTTTAAAGAAAAAAAGTTAATAGCGCTCCCTAAGATGGGTGTCTTAAACGAAAAATTTCTACTAAACGAAATGGAAAAGTGAATTCAATTACAACAGTAAGAGAATTTATAGTCGACATTCTTTCGAACATGTATTAAGAAGGGGAAGACTTGAAACGAGATAACAACAGGACAAATAAATGAGAAGTGCGGCAGATGAGAAAATCATGCACATTCTGGCAGGGTAAAGAAAATTAACAACTGAATTGATGGAAAATATCCAGGGTTGAAATCTGTTTAGAAATTTGGCCTCTAGCATCTGTCGGCTTGGCACGATGACGATGATGATGATGATAACAACGACCAACGTTGCCATGTTTGTTCACGAATTCTCTGACGTAATTTCATTGTCGCGTTTTGTCATTAAGACAGAAAAAAGCAGGGGGGGGGGCAGCGTGGGAGCCGAGTCAGGGTTTGAGTCATTAATTCCAGCAATCTCATGTTCTGATTCAGATGAGTGACGCAGCCAATCAGATGTTTCATGCAGGTTACTCATACATGCTGTCGCTTATTCATTTCCTGTATGGTTTAAACTGATCTATCTGTCTGTCTGTCTGTCTTAGATAGACAGATAGATCTATCTGTCTGTCTGTCTGCCTGGCTGTCTGTCTATCTGTGTATGTCTCTGTATACCAATACACCTACCTAATAACCCAGCCTCCTACCTACCTAACCAACCACCCGCCCACCCACCTACCTAACCACCCTCCCGCCTACCTACCTACCTAACCACTCACCCGCCTACCTAACTACATAAATACCTGTCTACTTACCTGCCTGTCTGTCTGTACAGTGCTCGACAAAACTAGACGTACGATACTAGTGCCTAGCAATAGGACTCTGTATTCACGATGATTAGTAGCTCCACTCCTGGGATTAACTACATCCTCAAGGGACAAGATCTTAGAAGTTCTTCACCACAGCATCACCTGCCACAAACCTCAAACCCCAGCTGCAGTGAGAAGAAGCAACAACAACAACAATCACAGCTTTCAGTTGTTTTAAGTTGTTCTTTCAAACGATGAAAACACATGGAAGTGCTTACCATACAGGACAATCCAGATAGAACTAGATCTTGTTTCGCACGCGGGGAAAAAATGATCACAGCCAGGCGGCACCACGTGCTGCACTGGCTCTAGGACAGAGCTTACCAAAGTGGGCGATAATCTTGGAGCGTTAAGAAGATATATGCGACGCTGAAGGAAAAGACGGCGGACTGAAAGCAGTTCAGATGATATAAGCAATGAGGCGGTAGGGACGGAGCATGGACAAATTTGGGACCAGGGAGGTAGCACAAGCGTTACTGTTTCTCGCAGGGCCAGCACGATTTTCGCAACCACATGTAAGCTTGCATTAACTTCCGCTGGGAACTTTTAATGAATTAAAAAGGCCTAGTTATGTGCTCTGAATGACTGACAACTCACTACCACAAATAGCACTAAGATGGGCACCACAGGGGAACAGAAGTAAGGGTAGACCAAAAGAGACATGGAGAAGAACAACAGAAAGGATGTTGAGCAATAGAGGGCTCACCTGGGCAATAGCAGAAAAAAAGGCGAAGGACAGGCATTTGTGGAAAACCCTTACGGAAGCCCCATGTGCCCTGGGCACTTAAGGTTCAGAGAGAGAGAGAGAGAGAGAGAGAGAGTTATGGATGCAAAACTCTTCGTTAATGGAGTCAGTTAATGGTGGTAGTTGTGAATCTTCATGTGGCTACGAGCTATAAGCAAGCGGCATATTGAAAACATGGCCGTCTCAGCTAAATACAATATATATTATGTTCCAGCCCATGATGTTTTTTTTGTTTGTTTGTTGTAACTTGCACACCTGTGTTTGTTGTCCGGGGTGATATGATACGGTGCCAGATATCATTCGTTCAACAGCATTTATTGCACCTGTTTTACGCGACGGTTCCTTACACCTGTGGCTTTCAGTGTGTGTGAAACAAACCATCTCGGTGTCCGAATTGTGTGAAAGGAAAACAAGTGAAGCGTGAATAGTGATAACAATGTGTTTAATGTAATAGTGTATTGTGATAAGTTCTGGCGCATATTCAGTGCCATTATGGGAGTTTTTAAAAATGCGAAAAGTAACTGCTGTACAGTCGACTAAGAGAAGGAAAATTTCCTTTAAAAACATTTCATTCTAGCGGAAAACACTTGGAAACGTCTGATTGTATCAGAAAAAAAAAAACTATAGAAACATCAGATTTTATAGTAAAATCTTCAACAGCGTCTGATTTTATTAGAAAATTAGCACAAACGTCAGAAATAATCCAGAATCCTTTTGAAAAAAAAGTCTGGTTTGATGAGAAAACTTTGAAAAGATTCTTTTTTTATCGAAAAACCATCAGAACACGTCTGATTTTATACTAACAGCATAAAAAATACGTCTGATTTTATACTAACAGCATAAAAAATACGTCTGATTTTATAGGAAAGCCTTTTTTTTTAATCTGATGGAAAACCTTAATAAACGTCTGATTTTCCCGGCAAGTTAGTCGTTGTTTCAGCCAGTGGTTCAGTTTTCTTTTTTCTAGACTAATGCATTCTCGCTGTAGTAGATCGTGCTGTGTTCATATCTTGCTCATCTGTTTTTATGCGCCATAAGAAAGCTGAAAAAAGAAAAAAAAAAAGGGTCTTAGGCTGAACGAATTTGTCCACCTTCAATACTTCCTAACTTTTAGGTTTAAGTGCTGCATGTATCATGTCTCCGCTCGGCTCCCCGGTTATTTTATTGCAGAGCTCTACGGCTATTTATTCTAGAACTATACGGCTATTTTTATTATACAGCTCGATGGCTATTTTATTATGCAGCTCAATGGCTACTTTACTATGTGTGAAAATGTTACCCTTATTCACCACGTGGCTGTTAATTATCTTCGGCTTTTTGTGAATAAGTTCTACCTGCTGTTTGTGCTGGTACTTGTTCTATTCTGTGTCCGCAGTTTCATCAACTTTACGAACAAGTTCCTGCCTTTGATCGTAACACGGCATGGCTTAGTGTAAACAGTTCAGAATCTTGGCCTGCTAGAGCTGTGTACCGCCCAGCGTGAATTTCAATGTTCGGGCTTTACTTCTCCCGTCTGTCTGTCTGTCTGTCTGTCTGTCTGTTTCTCTCTCGCTCCCTCTCTCTCTCTATATATATATATATATATATATAATATATATATATATATATTTAGGTGCTGTGTTATTTACTTGGCTTTTTCTATTATTTATAAAATAATAACTTAGGGTGAGCGACCCTGCTTCTGAAACTAGTCAGTGGGTGTTATCCACGCTTCAGTGGATACGGATTTTTAATGGAGCCCCTCGGTGCGTGGGCCACCAGTGCTGAGATTACCCCTTCAAAGAGAGAGTATGAGCACTTACGGATTGGCCCAGAAAGCAGGGAAGATACTCCCTAAACATTGTAACATTTGTCAAACATAGTTCAAACATTTGATCCTCAACTAACACAAATCTGTCAGTCTGCAGTCTGAGTGTGTATATGTATGTGTGTTGAATGTTCAGTTTCATGTGAGTGTTTGTGTATGTGTTGAATGTTAAGGTTCGTGTGAATGTTTGTGTGTGTGTGTGTTGAATGTTCAGTTTCATGTGAATGTTTGTGTGTGTGTTAAGAATGTATGTATTCGTGTGTCAGAACAAGTACATTGAAATATTGTTATTTTGACGAAGAGAAAATCAGCTGGACGGGCTGACCATGTGGCATAAATTCGGCAGTTGAATTGACAGGTAGCACCAAGAAACGCACAAAATGAAGTCACTAATGCCAGTAAGCATGTCTGTCTGTCTGTCCGTCTGTCTGTCTGTGACAGTATTTGACTGTATATCATAGTAACACCAAGCGTGGACATAAGGAACCTTTTCATGCAGCAGTTGGATGAATTACAGGCGGTCCCGAATTGCGAGCGAGTTTTGTTCCTAGATCTGTTTTTAAATCGAATTTGTACGTAAATCAGGTACGGTTAGTTACTAACGTTAGTTAGTCTAATATTTCTCTTGATATGTAGTATACAGTGCACCTTTTTTTATACATAAAAAAACCCGTAGACACCCAATGCTTTGATGCTTCGCAAAGTAGCAAACGTTTGTTATTACAAACCCATTGTAACTCTGCTGGGTTGGTTCGTAATCACAGGTCGAACGTTCGTAACCCGCGGGTGCCTTATACCGAAGTACATTTTGAGCGGGGAGAGTGTGAAAAGGCCACGGAAATGTGTTTTTAAAATGTCATTTTTATGATTAGATTTTCCAGCAGAAAAAAGTGAAATCAATTTTTTTTTGGGGGGTTCTTTACCCAGTCTGATTTTATTTATAACTCCTTTACACTGAACACATAATATTAACACATAATTATGTTGAAGTAGTAATAACGCGTAATGTTTTGTTGGATAGTTTACTTTACTGCTGACAGATGGAAATCTTCTTGTCTCTATAGCGGCTTTCATCAGTTCAGTGTTTATCTTGTAGTATGTTTTTTTTTTAATATAATCACTGAAGGACTTGGAGACTTGTTTCTGTTATGTCAAGGATTTAGAGGCGTGTTTCTGTTATATCAAGGATTTAGAGGCGTGTTTCTGTTATGTCAAGGATTTAGAGGCGTGTTTCTGTTATGTCAAGGATTTAGAGGCGTGTTTCTGTTATGTCAAGGACTTGGAGACTTGTTTCTGTTATGTCAAGGATTTAGAGGCGTGTTTCTGTTATGTCAAGGACTTGGATACTTGTTTCTGTTATGTCAGGAACTTGGAGACTTGTTTCTGTTATGTTAAGGATTTAGAGGCGTGTTTCTGTTATGTCAGGGACTTGGAGGCGTGTTTCTGTTATGTCAGGGACTTGGAGGCGTGTTTCTGTTATGTCAAGGACTTGGAGACATGTTTCTGTTATGTTAAGGATTTAGAGGCGTGTTTCTGTTATGTCAGGGACTTGGAGACTTGTTTCTGTTATGTTAAGGATTTAGAGGCGTGTTTCTGTTATGTCAGGGACTTGGAGGCGTGTTTCTGTTATGTCAAGGACTTGGAGACTTGTTTCTGTTATGTCAGGGACTTGGAGGCGTGTTTCTGTTATGTCAGGGACTTGGAGACATGTTTCTGTTATGTCAAGGACTTGGAGACTTGTTTCTGTTATGTCAGGGATTTAGAGGCTTGTTTCTGTTATGTCAAGGATTTAGAGGCGTGTTTCTGTTATGTCAAGGACTTGGAGACTTGTTTCTGTTATGTCAAGGATTTAGAGACGTGTTTCTGTTATGTCAGGAACTTGGAGACATGTTTCTGTTATGTCAAGGATTTAGAGGCGTGTTTCTGTTATGTCAGGGACTTGGTGGCGTGTTTCTGTTATGTCAGGGACTTGGAGGCATGTTTCTGTTATGTCAGGGACTTGGAGGCGTGTTTCTGTTATGTCAAGGACTTGGAGACTTGTTTCTGTTATGTCAGGGACTTGGAGGCGTGTTTCTGTTATGTCAAGGACTTGGAGACTTGTTTCTGTTATGTCAAGGACTTGGAGACTTGTTTCTGCTATGTCAGGGACTTGGAGAAATGTTTCTGTTATGTCAAGGACTTGGAGACTTGTTTCTGTTATGTCAAGGATTTAGAGGCGTGTTTCTGTTATGTCAAGGATTTAGAGGCGTGTTTCTGTTATGTCAAGGACTTGGAGACTTGTTTCTGTTATATCAAGGACTTAGATGCGTGTTAATTGTCAAGTTACGTATAAAGAAGGCAGATTAACATGGCAAATTTAAACATAACAGAGAAATTTAAAACAGGGGATTGCCAGTGAAAAAAGCCGATACTCTTTTCTACAGCAGGTGAAAAAAAAAAAAAAACACTGACTACCTGTCCATGAAAGACAGGCAAATAAAGTTACGAGGGCAAGTGGGAAAAAAAGGTAACTGTAAATCAAGGGACGTAACCATTTAATATATGTTTAGATTCGTGGGCGAGTCAAAATGTTTTTCGTATACCGTATTATAAATAGTTACTTCCCTTGATTTGTGGTTACTTTTGGACTCGCCATCTCTATTGTGCCACATAGGCAGTTAGGGAATATGGTGTTAATGGCCATATTTTAGTTGAATTGTCAGCACACTAGATGGTGTAATCACCATCATCCATGACACCCTTTCGGTCCTCAGTTCCAGAAGGAGCCAGGTGCCTTTTTTTTATATAAACTTTGGTGGGTGAGGCGTCTTCAGACGGATTCGAACCGTCGACCTTCCCCAAGACAGGGAGTGCAGTTAGCACCTCAGACTACAAAAAAGACAAAATATCAACACAAGGTCATGATTTGAGACAGATTCTCTGAAAATAAAAATAAGTAAATTTAAGTATTTTTTAAAATGTAGTTAGCGCCACCTATCGTTGACTAAACATTGAGTGAAGAGACCATGGAAAACCATCAACTATTGCAGAAGAACCTTTTCAGTGATCAAGGGGAGTTAACCCTGATCTTTGAGAACATAATTCCGCTTTCGTCTATAGCGTAATCGATGTTTTTATGAGCGCTGCTTGACAGAAAGGCCAACATTGTTCCGATATTGACCCCCTACATCTCCTCTTACAAGTTGAAGACGCGTGATTTGATATATGATGTTAAACCTCAGCGCTTGAAGTCATAGCAGCAGCGCTGATCTTTGGCCCACGACGAAACTAGGAGTTTGAAGTGCTTGCTGACCTGAAAGGAGAATAGCCACAGAGTCAGACAGTCACTGGAAACTCTGAAGCGGGGGTTCTCAGGCAGAATTCCAAGTCAAATTACCACCGTCAAATTGTGAAACTCCTTTCTGAATGATTATTTAATATATTGGGGAGGATTTTTTGAATGATTATTTAATATATTGGGGAGGATTTTTTGAATGATTATTTAATATATTGGGGAGGATTTTTTGAATGATTATTTAATATATTGGGGAGGATTTTTTGAATGATTATTTAATATATGGGGGAAGATTTTTTGAATGATTATTTAATATGTGGAGGAGGATTCTAGATTGAAAAGGGAGGACTAGGACTGGGATACTGAGACTAACTGCTCTAAAATAATAAACTTGGGATACTGAGACTAACTGCTCTAAAATAATAAACTTGGGATACTGAGACTAACTGCTCTAAAATAATAAACTTGGGATACTGAGACTAACTGCTCTAAAATAATAAACTTGGGATACTGAGACTAACTGCTCTAAAATAATAAACTTGGGATACTGAGACTAACTGCTCTAAAATAATAAACTTGGGATACTGAGACTAACTGCTCTAAAATAATAAACTTGGGATACTGAGACTAACTGCTCTAAAATAATAAACTTGGGATACTGAGACTAACTGCTCTAAAATAATAAACTTGGGATGCTGAGACTAACTGCTCTAAAATAATAAACTTGGGATACTGAGACTAACTACTCTAAAATAATAAACTTGGGATACTGAGACTAACTGCTCTAAAATAATAAACTTGGGATACTGAGACTAACTGCTCTAAAATAATAAACTTGGGATACTGAGACTAACTGCTCTAAAATAATAAACTTGGGATACTGAGACTAACTGCTCTAAAATAATAAACTTGGGATGCTGAGACTAACTGCTCTAAAATAATAAACTTGGGATACTGAGACTAACTACTCTAAAATAATAAACTTGGGATACTGAGACTAACTGCTCGAAAATAATAAACTTGGGATACTGAGACTAACTGCTCTAAAATAATAAACTTGGGATGCTGAGACTAACTGCTCTAAAATAATAAACTTGGGATACTGAGACTAACTGCTCTAAAATAATAAACTTGGGATGCTGAGACTAACTGCTCTAAAATAATAAACTTGGGAAACTGAGACTAACTGCTCTAAAATAATAAACTTGGGAAACTGAGACTAACTGCTCTAAAATAATAAACTTGGGAAACTGAGACTAACTGCTCTAAAATAATAAACTTGGGATACTGAGACTAACTGCTCTAAAATAATAAACTTGGGAAACTGAGACTAACTGCTCTAAAATAATAAACTTGGGAAACTGAGACTAACTGCTCTAAAATAATACACTCCACCACCAATTGGCGCCACACATGGTGATGAAGAAAGAAAGAAAGAAGGAAAGGGTGGGGGAATGGGGAGAGAGAGAGGACGTCATGTCATGGATATTTTTCAGAAAATTAAAGTTCTACTTTTCAGTATAGTAAAGCTAAAATTCCCGTTTCCATGCCATTAAGGCGCATTTTGGAATACGGTGTTATTTTCCCTGACCTTCGTGTGGAAGTGTGATGTGGTCAGTATCACCTGGCCGTTTTACCTTCCCAGATTTCACCGGTACCCATTTTTAGAGGCTGTGTGAACCACTGGGTCTTTTTCGGTGTGTACCCACTGCTGGAACTGAACCCAGTACCACCGGATTAGTAAACCGAGAGCCTAACCACTCAGCTAACTAGGCCACTAGTGTGATTCTGTAATTTTCTATTTCTCTGCAGTTTTCTATAATTTTTTTTCTGTTCCATCATTTTGTATGTGTTTCTGTCGTTGCGTATATGTTTCTGCTATTTTCAGTATTTCTGTTGTTTAACCCACATGTTCCTACCATTTTTAATTTTGGCATGAATATTCTGATGCTTCTGTTGCCTTGCAATATCCTTAATCCAATAACAGATTAACTTTCTACGCCATCTGTTGTTATATCAATGAAATATACACAAAAGATGGGAAACAAATTGATATATATCCAAAGCAGAATTACAATATGAAATATGAAGATGATCAAGATAATATAGTTATATATAAGTCAGCTCATCTTGAATCAATAATCGTTCAGAATTGTATCTATTCTCGTTAACCTTCTGCTAATCTTGTAGATTCCCACACGTAGAGATTCTGTAGCTGACCGCTGTGAAAACCACAGGCACAATCTCATCGATAGCAGAGTTTTATTAAAGCAGAGCAAAAGAAAGCATTTCTAATATTAAGGGGAACTTGGCACTGCCGGACGTAGCCTCTTTCACGTCACAGCTAAATGCTCCCGTTCGTCTCTTATTTCCTTACATCTTTGTCCTATAAGCTTGTGTATAGATAAGAAGTAAACCGAAATGTTACAACTGTGTGCATATTAATTATTAAAGCTGCTATTACTTTTGTTTTAAGTATTCGTAACATTTGTTTTTCTTCATATAATGACCTTGAAGGAACTGTAGAGCCTGACTTTTCCGTTCAGTCCGTGCTTGTAACATGAGTAGAGATGTCTGAAGTTGCTCCGTTCAGTCCGTGCTTGTAACATGAGTAGAGATGTCTGAAGTTGCTCCGTTCAGTCCGTGCTTGTAACATGAGTAGAGATGTCTGAAGTTGCTCCGTTCAGTCCGTGCTTGTAACATGAGTAGAGATGTCTGAAGTTGCTCCGTTCAGTCCGTGCTTGTAACATGAGTAGAGATGTCTGAAGTTGCTCCGTTCAGTCCGTGCTTGTAACATGAGTAGAGATGTCTGAAGTTGCTCCGTTCAGTCCGTGCTTGTAACATGAGTAGAGATGTCTGAAGTTGCTCCGTTCAGTCCGTGCTTGTAACATGAGTAGAGATGTCTGAAGTTGCTCCGTTCAGTCCGTGCTTGTAACATGAGTAGAGATGTCTGAAGTTGCTTGGAAGAGAAGGAAATGGACGTTGCGGCAGTACCACCCTGGAACTGCTCGCAGAATATTTCCAGTAGCAGGTGCGGTGAAGATTCTGAAAGACAAGCATCGTCTTGAAGTGGCAGTAGGTTGCCTATGTCCGGCCTGAAACCATTCATTCTTGAAGCACCGTGTAGTAGAGAGACTTCAGAGATCATTTACCTTTCTCCCACATTTATCTAATTTTGTCTTCTGTCCTCTTTCTTTTTATGTTGAGTTTTCCAGTGACTGTCTGGTTCCTTAATGTTTGCATTCTCGAAGACAAGTCCAGAGAATTTAGTTTCCCTTACCTTAGCCTGCCGATCAAAAAGTCTCTGTTTCGATTTAACACTCAGGCGGAATCTTTTTTCGAACTGACTGACACCAGGGTCAACCCACCCTCAAGAAAAGAGTACCCGAGGTTCCCCCCCAGGAAAGCAAAGGCAGCTGGAACAGATGCTGACATCCTTGCCTCAAATGCTATAGTGGCCTAGAAATGTGAACTTCTAACATTTCACAATCCTCCGGCAAGCAAGTGACACATGACATAGATTTTTTTTTTTTTCCTTGGTTGGAACTTGGCTGCCGTAATAAGGAGCTTGTCTTGCAACTTCTTCATCTGGTTTCTCCTCAAGCGAGAAAAGTCGCATATTTATCCAGAACCACATGTCTGTGGCTTTCAGTTTCTGTTTCACCTGCTTGTTTATTGTTTTCTTTGTTTACGAGATAGCAGACAAGGGTACAATTTCATCTGGGCAAAGCTGCTGCTCTGACTGCTCAGTCAACGACGCTGCAGTAAGATAATGAGATCAAGAATGAAGATAATACATCAAATACATAAATGAATTTGGAGCAGCGAAAGCATCAGGAAAGATGTGCTAACTAGCAGGACTCAACAGCCTGTCTCATAATCAGCTTCTGACAGTGGAAGGGTAGTCCTTAAGATGGATGAAACAGAGGTTAACGACCTATAGCAGACAGCTAGCGTCAGAGCTGGCTTACCACGACTGGCCAGGATCGTAGTCTACCTCGTGATGCCCCTGGAAACAGAAGGTAATCTGACCAAACGAACGAGCAAAGCAACGGGGGATGCGAACCCGGTCCAAAAAAATGTGCATAGTCAAAGTCTGATATGTTGGCCCGAAAGGTCCAGCACTAATATATTCTCAGACCCCCTTCGCAGACTTTTGAAATCATCATCGTCATTAGTCCGAATAGGTGCCATTATAACTATAAAAGATGTCAATAGTTTGGTTTTTACTTTGGATGTGGACAGCTAGAAACAGAACAGCCGAAAGAAGATTGGAATGTATGAACAATTTTTCACATATACAAACAGTTCAGAGATCGAGTCCTGTACTCGTTTTGTTTCCATACCCACAAAGTGTACGCCTGGTTAAGAATCCTTGGTATAGTTTACTGAAAACTGGGAAAAGTTGATAAGTGGCTTCTCTGATAACCCGCTGGTCGAGACAATCATGCCAAAGCTGCTTTTATAATTGTCTTACAAGGCAGATGCAATCAGTGCACTTTGACAGTGGTTTCTGTTAGTGCCATATAAACACTTTGGCAACAAAATGCGGTAGAACTGGTCGATTCGGTAGTGGCCTGTGCCATGTCACAGTGACAATCAGAGACCACAAAAACCGAGGTCTAGTCATTGTTTCCTGAACGCAATCTACGCGAGACCGCGCGAATGGAAACAGAGTGAGTTCCAGTGTTATGTTTCAAGGTGCACCAATTACGACCTGGATATAAATGTCAAGCGCCTTACAGATCTCCGGGTGAAATGAATATGCTGTCAGGTAACTTTACCAGCTGGGCCAGTCAGTGCGATCTCTACGCATTGGTCGAAGGTCTCTCAGTTTCCAGGTAACCTCCTGGGAGACTACACGTAGTGCATATATTATTTGTTTTATTATGTATGGTACTTGACAAAAGACATTTGCCGAAATATTGGATTGTTTTACGTTGAACGTTTAAAGTTGCTCATCTTATGTTCTGCTATTCTCATTTATGGCTGCTTTCCTCACCTTTTCTTTCTATCTTTTTTTGTTAAACGGAATCGCACACCTTTGTCTACCGTTTATTTCTGGCCTCAGGCTCACAGCTGTGTGCGGAAATCGAATTACTTGGCCGCATATAAATCAATCAGTTTTTGCGCACTTAAATAAAAGCGAGAACAAGTTACAGTTACGATGTTAGGGTGAACTGATTGTATTTAATTAGCTTTTCAGGTCTTTTGAAAGTGTTTTTACACGTTGTGAAATGAGAGAGAGAGAGAGAGGAGAGAGAGAGAGAGAGAAATGTTAATTTCTATCGAGTAAATTACATTTTCATAACAATGTCACTTACTGCACACACACAAAAAAAAAACAGAACCTCGCGGGCCGCCAACTGGACGCTATGTATGACACACTAGAGGCTGATGGAAGTCTGAAGTTTGTTGCTGTCGTCGCCTTTAGATGCTGATGTAACCTCTGTTTGAAAACTATTTTAAATTTCTACTCTGTCATTAGTTAAATGTTTTAATGTCAAAAGGATGAAGTCACTGTACGTCGGACAAGTCCGTAAGTGCTCGTCCTGTCAAGAAGGATCTGAGCACAGTGCACGTACTCTGCAGCACCAGCGAAGAATTCTAAAGAATGAGAGGTGATGGGGCAGGTGCGGTTTCTACCTCCGAAGTCCTAATCGATTCTGCCAATACTACCCTCTATTGTCTCATTATCTGCCAAGACTTTTCTTCATCTCAGTTTCTAGTATTATTTGCTTACATAGTTAGTTTCCAGCTTTTTTTTTTCTTAGCACACTTAGTTGACGTCTAGTTTTCGGGGGGGGGGGGGATAGTTAATTTTTCCAACTTTTTAACCATATTTCTTTTTTAAACTTTTCTTATCAAACATAGTTAATTTTTAGTTCTTATATAGCATATTGCTAATTCTAGTTGTCCTTCCTCACAAAGTTATTTTCTAGTTTCATTAGCGCATATTGTTAATATCTAGTCTTCGTACCTCACAAAGTTAATATCTAGTCTTCTTACCTCACAAAGTTAATATCTAGTCTTCGTACCTCACAAAGTTAATATCTAGTCTTCGTACCTCACAAAGTTAATATCTAGTCTTCGTACCTCACAAAATTAATATCTAGTCTTCGTATCTCAATCAATCAAGTGCCATGCCGCATGGCGTAGGCTATCATCTCTCTCCACAATTCCCTGTCTTTAGACTTGATTATGGGATCCGCCGGTGACTTTCTTCCTAGCCACACTGACATCTCTCTCTCTCTCTCTCTCTCTTCCTGTGTCTTCTTCCCTCAATTTTTCCAGTTGCCAGAATGTGTTCGTACCTCACAAAGTTAATTTCTAGTTTTCTTTCTGTCTGTAGTGAAAACTGAACCGCATTGTATATATCCAGGTACTCACAATTATTCAATGTTATCTGCCGTATCTGGCCAGCGACCACGAATACTAACCGACTGCGCGCGGTTTTTTTTTTTTTGAGATCTTGAAGACCTTGTCTGTATCTATATTGTTCTCATTTGCCTAGAGTAATGAGGTCATACTCACCTGCTGGCCTCGTCACTCCAGTGGTTAATTCAACAACTCTTTATCTTCAACAAACAAGAAATGAGAAACTGTAAGAAATGAAGGACACGATTTGTTCCGGATCACAATGGCTTGTATCGAAATTCTCGAAGCAGTTACTACTCCGAAATAACCGGCACTTGTGCCAAGTTCTTTGGCGGAGATCTAAACGTCTGTCGGCATGGCCGAATCCAGCTATGATGATCCTCAAATGCTATATTGAGAGACGGATGTATGGTTCAGTTTTACAAAAAAATAAAGATATAAAAGAGTGTGGTTAGTGGGTGGAAAAGAGAGTGGCAGAACATAAGATGAGTAAGTTTAAATGAAGAAATACAACAATCCAGTATTTCGGCAGCTGACTTTGCCAAGAGCCACATACGAAAGCAAGACATCAGATAAATAATGTTAACTATTTGCTATCCTCTCTTTTGCATTTTGCGCCCGACTTTCCTACGATGAGGATAGCAGAGACCTGAGTTTCATATTTCATTTATTTTTCGTATATTTTTCTGTTGTGTCCTTTTTGTATGTGGTCGGTGACGCAGTCATTTGCCAAAATATTGGATTGTTGTATGCCTTTCAATAGTACGTGCTTATCTTATTTTTTTTCCACTCTCTTATTTACTCCTTTTCGTCGCCCTTTCTGTCTTTTTTTTTAACTGCATTATACACCTGTCACCTGTGTCTACCTTTATTTAATGTACCAGTTTTACTGTTGTCGTCATTTCTCTTATCTGGGACTTTTGGCTGTTTTAAAAGCATTGACTGCCTCAACGGGATTGTTCATCCGATCCTCTTCATTAAAAAAAAAAAAACTTTGTCCCGTGACATTTGCATGCCGTAGAGGTATGAAGTGCCTTCACATTTCTAAGCCATTACAGAATTGAGAGGTCGGGGTGCCAGCACCTGTCACAGCTGCCTTTGTTTTCGTAGGTAAACCCCAGATACCCATTTTTTTAGGCCGAGCTGACCCCGGTGCTGGCCGGCCTGAAAGTATTCCGCCAGAGTGCGAAATCCAAACAGGGACGTCTTACTCGGCATGCGAATACGTTAACCACAACACCACCGCTTTCATTTAAAAGAAAAAACATGAAATATTTAATTACTCTGAATTATTTTCATTTTGTCTTCTTTTTGTTTTCTCTTTCAGAAGACGTTCAGGTCGGGTGCAAAGAACTACGGGCAAGGCGGTACATCTCAGACGGTTTCTGTACGTCAGAGGAACCTATTAAAGAAGTCGCTTGTGCTGGATCGTGCCTGCCAATCATGGATATGCCCTGGTAGGTTACATTTTGCCTTTTGTAAGCACTATTTAAATGCTAGAATGTATGTCAATGTTTCCCAGAATATACGGTACCGTCCCTTTGAGAAAGGTCAGGAGTTTCAGGGAGAGAAAAGGGAGCGGGGGAAAGGGAACAATTAACAGCTGAACTAACGAATTGTTGAGGGGAGGGGGAGGGTGAACGATCAGGATGTGGTCAGGGAGTTTAGAAGGGCAACAACCTGAAAACGTTTGAGAACCACTGATGTAAATGGTTCTAAAGGCGCGTAACGACGGGCGAGGTTCCTAGTCTATGACAAACACTACGAGCGCTGTGTAAACAGAAGGATGAAGGGGGACTGATGATGAAGGCAAGATAAGATAATGGTCTGTGATTCAGAAATAGATTTGCTAAAAGAATAATTAATTTTAAAAGACGCTAGCTTGTCGATAGTAACCTTGATTCTAACCCAGAATTTGCCTTCTCTAGCCAATGAACGGTGCTCTCCACACCACCCAGCTATCAAAATGAGTACTCTGCACACAAGTTTTGAGGAAAGCAGGCTAGGAAATAGGAGAATATGTGTATTCATATTGCATTTGCGCTTCATATCTCGACTGTCATTCAGTTAAAGAAAAACATGATAAATTAAAAGACGTTAAATGGAAGAAACTGCCAAAGAAAGAAAGAAAGAAATATGAACAGACGATGTAATAAAACTAACGGCACTGACAGGCAAATTTTCCAGCCAATTAGCTTGGCTCGGGAACTTCTAGAGACAACAAAGCACTTTATATTTTATCTTTCTGTTTGGCTGATCGTTATATAAGCTTAAATAACTTTACCAGTCTACTTAAATTATGCTCTACATGTCATTTTATATGTCTGTGTGTCTGCCTGCCCGACTGTCTTTCTGCTTGTTTTATTGTCTTACTGGCTACCGTCTGTCTGTAAGCGCTTCTGACTGCTTGCCTTTCTGAAAGTATTTCTTTCTTTCTCCCCTTGCCTTCTAATTTGTCATGCTTTTATTCATGCCTGTCTGCGGGCTTCTCGATACATCTATACATTCAGTTTGTTTTTTTTTTACCTGCCTCCCAATGTCTGCTATCTATCTCAGATGTCTGTTGTCTATCTCTCACTGTCTGTTGTCTATCTCTCAGCGCCTGTTCTCTCTCTCTCTCTCTCTCTCTCAGAGTGTCTGTTGTCTGTCTCTCAGTGTTTGTTGTCTATCTACCAATGTCTGTTGTCTGTATTTCGATGTTAACTTTCTTTATGAGAGTATCTGTGTGTTCGCTCCTTTTCCCCAGGATTGTAATGATTTATTCTTTCGTTTTTTTTTCTCTTTGGTTTTTCGTCTGTCCACATATTAATGTCCTCTCTATTAGTCCATGTCCAACCATTTATACATCTGTATGTATCCAGTTACTCACAATCCAATCTATTCTGCCTGTATGTATCCAGTTACTCACAATCCAATCTATTCTGCCTGTATGTATCCAGTTACTCACAATCCAGTCTATTCTGCCTGTATGTATCCAGTTACTCACAATCCAATCTATTCTGCCTGTATGTATCCAGTTACTCACAATCCAGTCTATTCTGCCTGTATGTATCCAGTTACTCACAATCCAGTCTATTCTGCCTGTATGTATCCAGTTACTCACAATCCAATCTATTCTGCCTGTATGTATCCAGTTATCTAGATAGATGTCTATTTTGTTTTCTCTTTGTATGTACAGTAACTTAGGTATCCATTTTGTTTTCTTTTTGTATGTACAAGTACATAGGTGTCCATTGTGTTTTCTTTGTGTAAGTGCAGGTACCTAGGTATCCATTTTGTTTTCTCTGTGTATGTACAGGTACCTAGGTATCCATTATTTTTATATTCAGGTGCCAGGGTAAGAATTTTTTGTTATGCCTGCCATATTCACATCTATACACTTTTAAAATCCATTTTGTCCACTGTGCAGATCAGCACATTTTCTTGTATTTTAAAGTCCAAATACTCCACTGAAGCAACTTTCTGACTTCCACAGGTACGCGGAGTTCGTGAAGACCTTAGCCAAGAGCAAGCTGAAAGAGTGGCAGTGCGTGGAAGACGTTGTTCGCAAGAAAAGAGTCAAGCTGCTGTGCCAGAACGGCACTTTCAGGCACTACAGAATTAAAGTAGTTGAAAGCTGCAAGTGTAAAAAAATCACAGACACGCACAACAGAACGACACAGAAGAAGAAGAAGAAGAGAAGAAAGAAAGAGGAGAAGACGAAAAGCA
Organism: Achatina immaculata; assembly: GCA_009760885.1. Classification (NCBI taxonomy): domain Eukaryota; kingdom Metazoa; phylum Mollusca; class Gastropoda; order Stylommatophora; family Achatinidae; genus Lissachatina; species Lissachatina immaculata. The sequence continues at coordinate 36,694,826 of CM019694.1, forward strand.
ACAGTGGGTCATGATAGATTTATAAATAGTATTTCTCTTTATAAGTTTGGCTTGGTCAAGACGCTGCCTACGAACGGGGTGTGATTTTATTCTCCTGACGAAAAGTGTAAATAGCTATAAATATTCGTACAAGTTAAGACATTCACTGTGCTTTTGTGATTTTGGTAAAGGTTTTCCTTGCCTGGAAACTTTTCTGACAACTTTCGTAGCATTTTTACCAGTAAAGCTCGGCGACTGCTTGCGGCCAGGGCACATAGAGTGCTGTAAGTCGAATGTATGTGTGTGAGTTTTCATTCCAAGGTTGTGAATCGTCATGGATATGACACCGTGACTGGTTCTTGCTAGGACCATTTGTAGCTCTCATAACTGGTTGTTATTTGAACTATCTGTGGCCATCCTGAATGGTGAATGCTTGGATCATCCGTTGCCATTCTGATTCATCATTATTATTCTTATTATTATTATTCAGATCATCAGTAGCTATCCTGATTCGTGCTTTCCTCGGACCATCTGTAGCCATTCTGATTGGTGCTTCTTCTGAATATCTGTAGCCATTGTGAATAGTGTGTGCTCGGACCATCTATAACCATCCTTCGCGATTCTTGCAACGTGGGAACTCAGTCCTCGCTATAATAACTTGTGACAAACAAGAGTGAACGAAAACATGAGCCACAATAGCTGTAACCCTTCAACATGATTCTGCTGAATATATCCCACAGTTCCATTTGAATTGTCTAGTGCACTTGTACCAAATACCGAATGGGATTTATGCACAGTGAGTTTCAAAAGTTGATCACAACTTTAACATTCTGTGAGATTTCTGCTTAGGTTTTACAAGCAACTCCTTATTGTTGGAATAACTTGGGATTTGGCAGATAAAGCAAAGCTGAAGGAGTTTTAGTTCTGGTAAAGCATATTATCATAATATTGGCAACTAAATATAGAACTTGACCCATAATGAATATGTTCTGTGACATTATGGAGCCAAAAAGAAACCAGATGCTGATTGCTTTTGTTCGAAGCTGAATTCTGAGCAGTCTCCATTATGATGTTTGTGCAGATTCTGTATGGACTTTGAGAGAGAGACAGAGAGAGAGAGAGAGAGAGAGAGAAACTTGTTGGAATTCAAGGAATGGAACCAAGGAACATACTCCTTCACAGACTTCACCACTAAGCAGATTCTATCACACACTCCTTCACAGACTTCACCACTAAGCAGATTCTATCACACACTCCTTCACAGACTTCACCACTAAGGAGATTCTATCACACACTCCTTCACAGACTTCACCACTAAGGAGATTCTATCACACACTCCTTCACAGACTTCACCACTAAGGAGATTCTATCACACACTCCTTCACAGACTTCACCACTAAGGAGATTCTATCACACCTAGCACCCTTTTTCTAACCTGAAGAACGCAATGGTCTCTACATAAGATAACCACAAGGAACGAAATGTGATCTTGGCTGTCTTCATATACGTCGCTCCGGTGTGTCCAACTTTACTCTTAATTTAAAAAAAACAAAAAAACCTCACAGGGTAAGCCACTGAGCAAACACAGCCATTATAAATCTAACAAATCCGTTACACTAAACTGAGCTAACTGGACACAACAATCGTGTCCTTTGTCGTTTTCCATGGATGTCTTTGCTGTTCAGTGGAAGAACTTTGGATGAGGGCATGTGATCACGATACAACAGTTATCAATGGCAATTAGCTGCCATTTACAAAAGATTTTTATATTGCAAAGGACCATATGGCCATTCATTTAATGAATGACAAACACAACCAATCAGAAAACAATGTTTCTCGAGATTCCAGACTGTGAATCGTATCGTTTATTCTTCTATGTGTCTTACGAGTATCGTGGACCGAAATGTAGTGATTGTGTTTAAGGTACAAACTAACGCTGAATGTATTCGATTTTTTTGTTTTCGTTTTTTTAGAATCCAGCAGTACGGATTTGTGGCTTGAGTCACGTGGTTTTATATTAGCTGTTAGTTTTCTGAGACTTGTTTTTGCGAGCTAATCTTTTCTGAAATGTTAAATATCAGGAAGTATTATCCAGCCTTGTCCCCCATGCCTTGTTTGAGAAGTGAGTTGGGCATACTGAACAGTGTCTTACAGGAACTAGGCATTTCGCGCAGCCATTAGATACAGTAATAACTTCAGTGAGTTACATTTTAAATTGCTTTATCACTCTAAATAACAGAACCATCATTCAGGAGTCCATTAGATTGCCATATCATTTTAAAGGTCATAAACATTACTTGATGGTATCGTGGATTAATATATGGTTTCAAACACCAAAAACGTCAGTTATTAATATTTGGGTTATACCATTTCAAGACCAAAAGAGACAGATGTTGCATTTTGGATCACCATACTATTTTCAGAGACTGAAAATATCAATTAATGGTGTCTTGGCTCGCTATACTATTTAGAATATTTTTAAAACATCAGTGCATGGTATCTTGATTTGCCATACCGTTCAGTGAGTCGTACATCTACTAACTGGTTAACAACACCTTCAGTCCCACGTCAGTATTAGACAGGAAATGTAGAGATTTTCCGTGATATTTTTTTAATGCCACATATTTCAATTCCGGGGGGGGGGGGGGGTCTCCTTTCTTGACATAGTTCTAGATCAGTGGTTCCCTATATGTGGATCCCGGACTGCGTTATGAGTTCAATATTAAGTTTCATCTGTTGAATTAGAAACAGTTAAGAGCTTATGCGTATAAGATGGTAGCTCCGAACGTATAATTACAAAAGTGTTCCTTGGAGGCCAACAAGTTTAGAATCCCTGTTCAAAAGTCCTGGCCTCAAGAGAATAAATATCTAGCAATCGCGTAACATCAAGTGATAAATGTAAACAATAATTTCTTTAAGTACAACATACTGAAGATGCCACACGTCATCAATACCGCCAGTATATTGGATATGAATTGATAACATTTTTTGAGGTTACTGTGGAGTTCAACTTATGGAAGCAGGGTCAAGTTAAAGAAAACGTTATTTATATCATGTCATTGACTGTTGTAAGTTTCCACATATTTGAAATATTTTGTATCTTTAAAATCAGTTTATGAGAGTAGATGACAAATTTACTGAATAAACAAATACAACTGAAGCAGGAGCACTGCATAACACAATTTTCCCCGCAAATATGTGCCGTCAGTCTCAAACATGCATACTAACAGCCTAATTTTACAAAGGAAAATCATCTCGACAAAAATGAGATGTTTAAGGAGAATAATAAATACAACCAGAAGAGGCAAAATGAGAAAGGGCAAAGGTTGGAGTAACACCAGTATTACACTACGTACAGAAACAAGTCAAACGGTTTGGCCACGTTACATGACTACCACCAGACAGTATACCTCAGAAAACGTTCACACGAAAACTTGTAGGAAACAGAGGAAGAGGCCGCTCGCGCAAAAAGTGGAGGGGGAAATTACAGAATTCTTAAATATCTCGTTATATGAAGCAAATTGTCGAGCCCTGTAAAGACGTCTGTTTGTCCCCTCAACACTGAAAAGTATATGAGGAAGGAGACAAGACAATATAAGCGCATATATTTCATAGACATGTTGATTAATTAAAGCATGATATGGCCGCTCTGTCGCCTGACTGAATCTTCTTACCCAAGGCAAAGATGAATCTGATCGTCACTGGGTTGACAGCCCTCCCCTAGACCGAGATCGAGTCACCGGCCTGAGAGAGAGTACGTTAATAATTTCCTTACTCAGTCGCTCTTGGCGAAAGGAATTTGTGATGATGTCTTCAGAAATGGCCAAAGCACAAACGTTGCACATTTTTCTTGCATTTTTGTCAAAACTCCTATCAAAACCTTATAGCAATAGAAAGATAAAGAAATAATATTCCACAGAGAATGTACGTAACTCTGTAGAACTATACAAATGGTCACCAACTCATGACGAACTCGAGTTACGTCGATCCGCAGTTACGACCATCGACTTATTACATTTCTTTTGTGTCAAAATAAGTGCCACGTGGTATTTTATGATACCGTTTTGATTGCTTCATATTTAATGATTTATATCCTTTTGAAACAAAGAGCTGATTTATTAAGAAATTGGTGATAAATAGCTATAATAACGAACATAAACATAAAACAGTGTCACTAGAGGAGGTATTTCAGCTTACACCGAGATCGTCAGAACGGAACTCAGTCGTAAGTCGGGGTCTGACCGTGCTTGAATTCTAGATCCTGGGTCTTGGTTGTACCCACAGGGATGCTGTGGGTTAGGGATACAACAGACAATAATTCTTGTAGTTTCTTTCAGTGATGTTCCACTGATTTTCAGTAGCGAAAACTATGCTGTGGTCATTTAGGATTATCACGTGGTTAGATGGAAAAAGTTTGGAAATCTGTTTAGAAATGTTTTTGTTATATAACTAATTAACTAATGTTATTTAATCTTTTTTGCCGTCAGTGTTTTAATGCTCTTCTACATGTACGCACATTATTGACGCTTTTATATTGTTATTATTATTATATTATTTTTTTTATTATTGTGTTTTGCTGTGTTGGAAACATTTTTGTCATATATGACAAACTTGGTTTTACATACATTCGAGATACACACGATGTTTTCTGCCATGTTTTTGTTCTTAATGTTCGTCACTTACAATGATACATTTATGTGTGGATATTTGTTTTTGTTAGTAATCCATTCATCTGTGACCACTTTTATTTTATTAATACATTTGTAAACACAGATACCCCAATTCATCTTATAATTCATTATTATCTTTTGTATGGTTATTATTACCTTTTTGTATAGTTACCTTCTGTATGCTAGCATTTTATTTGTACTTTTACTAGCTGTACAATATAATGAGGAATGTTAGAGAAGATGTAGACAAAGAATATTACGATGCCATAACAGTTGGAGGTTATGAAATACCAGAGATTAGATATGCTGATGACACAGTATTGCTGTCCACAACACAAGAAGGAATGGAAAAACTAATTATGGCAGTCCGCAAGAACAGCGAAGAGCAGAACCTCTATCTTAATGCAAAGAAAACTAAAGTGATGACAACTGACAAAACAAACAAGGCAACTGAAATATGTATCAATGAGGAAAAACTGGAAGAAGTGGAGAGTTTTGAATATCTTGGATCACTACTAACTAATAATGGAGATACAATGAGGGAAATTAAAAGGAGGACATCTATTGCTCTTCAGAAAGTAAAACAAATAAAGAATCTGTGGAGAGGAGCAGACAGAACCACAAAAATAAGATTTTTAAGGGCATGCATCTTTCCTATCGCAACATATGCCTGTGAGACCTGGACACTTAACAAAACAGCTGAGAAGCACATAAATGCCTTTGAATGTAAATGCTATAGAAGAGTTCTCCAAATATCGTGGACACAAAAAAGAACAAATATATCTATACTACAAGAGCTTAATATTGAAGAAGGCTGGCTAGTAAAGAGGATTAAAGAGAGAAAACTTAAATATTTTGGCCACATTAAACGTCATGATAATTTAGAGAAGACCGTATTGGAAGGATACATAATGGGAAAAAGAAAAAGAGGAAGACCGAAACGAAGATGGCTGCAAGACATCGTTGATGCTCTGGAAATGGATGCAACAGCAGCAGGCCATCTTGCTCACAACCGAGAGGCCTACAGGAGTGCTGTTTGGGAGGCAAAGTTCCGCAAGGGACATGCAAAGGAATGAATGAATGAATGAACAATATTGTTTGATTCCAGGTTCATGACTTTTGTACAAAGAAAAACCATCTTGTTCTTTGCCGTCTGTAAAACCCGTGTATATGTTTGTTATAGATGTTGACAAGAAAATTTGATTGAAATGAAGTATAACAGCTGATATAACTATCATCCTGTGCCATTGGCAGGAACTGATCTGCGGCATGTTCTACTTTCACAGCGCCCCCGGTCACGCTGTTTTTCATGACTCACCAACAGTGTACATCTATTTTGTTATCTTGTTCTGCTGTTCTAACCTTTCTTTGTTTGTTTTGCTTTTTTTTCTGTCCGTGGGATACGCTTAGGTCCTGTGTGTATCTACATTTTCATTCATCTCCATCGACACTCGGGGCAGGAAGTTTCTATACTAGTGCTGTTCACTGCTGACTGTTCAGTCTCTTTCTCGCACTTACCCGTTTTCTTTCTTCCTTCTCGCTCCTTCTGTCTCATTTTCTACTTCTCTTTAGTGCATTCTCTTTCTCTTTCACTCTTTCTTTTTCTTCTCTCTCTCTCTCTCTCTCTCTCTCTCTGTAAGGGCAGAATGTTAGACGGGCCTGCGTGCCCAATTTTTAACCCTTTGAAAATAAAGTAAAGTACTCTCTCTCTCTCTCTCATCATCTCTCTCTCTCTCATCTCTCGTCTCCCCCTTCGCATTGTTTCTCCCTCTGTGCTTCTTTCTCTCCATCCATAAGTGTGATATTTCATTTCCCCGTATCTGCTTCTTCCCTTATTTGATTAAGTGTCAACAAGCATTACTGAGAACAATAATCAGTAACTAAAAAATCAACATGTATTTTCCTTGATCTGTCCGTCTGTCGCTCTATGCGCCATCGTCAGAGAAAACGTGTCTAGTAACTTGATCCATCAGATATTGTCTAAATTTTTACACGCATATATTGTGCGCATTAACATCAGCTAGTCATGTGCGCAGCTTCGCTATTTCATGATTCAAACAGCCTTCACGAAGCAGGCGAGCTCATTAATGTCGAAATTTAAATGTTTCAACTCACACAACTGAAGTAACAGCAGCTTCTGAAGGAAATCCTGAAGAGTATGCTGTCATCAGAAAACCAACATTATTCCAAGGGGAATAACAACCGGAGCCTGAAGTGAAAAAAATATGTTTTTCATTTCTTCTCCCGTCATTATTGACGGGTTAATTATTTCATTTAGTCTGAAATCTTTTTTTAAAACCCATACTTTTGTAAGTTCGCTGGTTTGTAATCATATACACGTTAGTGTAATTCCGCACTTACAATATCATGGATAGAACGAAAATCACTTAAAGAGATATTGATGGGATTAGGTGTGCCACAAAAAATAGAAAGCTGTGATACCTCGGCCGTATCAAGAGACACGACAGCTTGGAGAGGTTGGTGGTAGAAAGCTGAGATACCTCGGCCGTATCAAGAGACACGACAGCTTGGAGAGGTTGGTGGTAGAAAGCTGAGATACCTCGGCCGTATCAAGAGACACGACAGCTTGGAGAGGTTGGTAGTAGAAAGCTGTGATACCTCGGCCGTATCAAGAGACACGACAGCTTGGAGAGGTTGGTGGTAGAAAGCTGAGATACCTCGGCCGTATCAAGAGACACGACAGCTTGGAGAGGTTGGTGGTAGAAGCTGTGATACCTCGGCCGTATCAAGAGACACGACAGCTTGGAGAGGTTGGTGGTAGAAAGCTGAGATACCTCGGCCGTATCAAGAGACACGACAGCTTGGAGAGGTTGGTGGTAGAAAGCTGAGATACCTCGGCCGTATCAAGAGACACGACAGCTTGGAGAGGTTGGTGGTAAAAAGCTGAGATACCTCGGCCGTATCAAGAGACACGACAGCTTGGAGAGGTTGGTAGTAGACGGCACAGTGCCCCCGGCATAAGAGAAAAGGGACGACCTCGCCGAAGGTGAACTCGGGACATCACGGAAAGTCTGAATGTATCACTGAGAGACAACACTCACCTTGCGCAAGACCACGTGGCATTCAGGGAGACTTTGAGAGGGTCGACGCTCTGGAGAGGACATGTCACATGAATGAATGATTGATTGAATGAATGAATGAATAAAATTGAGTGGCTTCCTCTTTTCTTTTAGCGGAAAGCACGCACCGCAAGCCAGGTCCAGTTAGAGGGGAGACCACTGGTGCACTGCTCTAGGGCCAAGAGTGTTTACCCTGTTTTAAGGGAGGTCCCGGAGGGGTTTGATGGCGCAGGGGTGGGGGGGCGTAGAAAATGAAATCAGAATGACTAATTAATAGAACAAACAGGAGGGAGGGGGGGGAGGGAAGAGGACAGTTTCCCCACCGGTTTTTAAATTCCTCTCAGAAGTCCTGCCGCAAGCCACTCTCTCTATATACAGTATAAATATCAACCTGCTCCCTCCCCCCAACAATATCGTGCAAACAGTAGCTTTAATCAGTTATACCTAAATTATTATTCTTAAACCATTTCATCTCAGCTGGCCAACGCCCAGGAGTATTACTTTTCCATTTGCCTGTTTTTCTTCTTTTTCTTCGTTTTCCTACTCTCAGATGACGGTTCTGGCCTCAGAAAGAGACTTTACTGATTTTTCCGTGGATATGATGTCTGAACATAACTTCGTTCACAGTGAGGACTGAGGACCACATCAGTTTCCTCGGATCTTCTTCAGAAGTCTTGTAAGACATGCTCTACTGTCATTTCTGATTCCATGCTCAAGTAGAGTGGCCTGTTCCTGGCTGTGAGTTCCTTTGTGTATCCATCTTCCTTTCAGTTATCCTTAAAACACACACACACGCAAACACACGCGCGCGCTCGTGATCTCGTGTTATGTTCTGTTAAAATTTTTCCAGTAAATTTTGGAAGAGATGAAGATCTGTTGTAGCATGCAAGTTATTTACAGCTTTATCTTCGTTTTCATCAATTTATATGTCATTTTTCACATTATTTGTACCATTATTGTCATATGAATTTATGAACAATAATTTAATACATGAAGCCCCCCTCCCCCCATGTATAACCTAAATAATTTTTTTTTCATGTATATAATTTTGTGATATGTGTTTGTGAAGTGAACCGTCAGTTTGAGAGAACTTTGAAAGAAGAGATTCTCTTCACAAAAGGCAAGCAGAGTTTCAGAATCATCTGGGTTGATCTGTAGGTGCCTAGTTTCTGATCCTCACAGTTAATCTTCTGTTAATGTTAGGTCGTAGATAAGCAAATACGATTATTTAACTGTTTATGTTTCTTGTTTTAAAGCCTTTTTTTTTCCTTCTGTACTTTCGCATCTCGTGTGCTCTGTTGACCGCTAAAAGTGTCATAACAGCCCTTTTTTCCCCGTTTTATCAGAAAATGCAGTTTTCACACTCTTATTTAGGCGTCTACGTGGCGAAGTTGTTAGTGCATTAGTCTCCCATGGCGACGATAGGGTGTTCGAATACGGCCAGAGGCACTCCAATCGCCCAGCTGTAGAAATGCGTACCTGACTTCTTCCGGAATTGGGGAAGGAAAGGCAGCCAGGCGTGATACTGACCATATCACCCTCTAGTGTGTCGACAAGTCAAGGAAAATATGGGCATAACAAGGTACTTTTACCTTTACCTTTTACTGTTCTGAATATACAGTTTGTTATATAAGTTTGTATATTTCATTGTTTTCTTCCTCAGCATTGTCCTTTAGACACCATCCATTTTATCCAGGCTTGAAGATAAAAGACACACTTGATGGTGCTTGCGGGTCAGAATTTGTCAAGACCTGTCACGTGGTCTCGCGGTTCTCAATTGCTTCAGCCTGGCCAATGCATGCGAAACGTGCAACCTCGCCAGTGGCGGGGTTTGTGATGGGTTTAACTTCGAAAGGAGCTTAAAAGAACAAGACGAGTATATAGCAGTAACTGTGCTTTGTGTTCTTCTATGAGATTTGGGAGTTCTATGAGGTTTGGGAGTTCTCGGAGGCTTATGAGTCCTTCTCTGAGGTTTATGAGTTCTTCTATAAGGTTTTTGAGTTCTATTATGAGCTCTTTTCTAAGGTCTATGGTGTCTTCTTTAAGGTATATGAAATCTCAGAAATATACAACCTATATCACACCTGAATCGTGATCCAAATCCTGTGTAAACTGTAGCTTCTGCTGGAAAGAAATGAAGTGGGAGGATTAGTCCTAAGAAAGATGTGTTTATATATGCAGTTTACATATATTTACGCTAGTTTGCTTTTTGTTATCCATAAATTGTTGTCACTTTTTCTATAATAATGATGATGGTTCCGTGACAGTCGCTGCTCTCATTGTAATTATCTATGTAATATATGTGTGTTATTTCAAAATGATACATCTATTGTCTTCATTATTATTTTGTGTGTGTGTGTGTGGTTTGTTCGGCGCTAGCATAAAGCAGTTTTTGTTGTGCGACTTGTATTTCGGACCTCTACTGACATAGGAATCATCAATTTCCACAGTTTGTTCGCAACTTATCTTTCTACAAGAGATCAAGACGCTGTCCAGTTTGGCAGTCAGCGACAGTTGCCGACATACTAGCGTAAGGCTTGGAGAACAACAGCTGACCAAGACCCTGTCCCACTTCTCCGTTGATACCCCCATGTAACAGGCCTAGCTTGACTAATGGGGCGAGGATCGGAATAGTCCCCCTTGGTAGTGGAGTCTGCGGAAGAAGCACTGGACAGCCTCTGCTTTATTAGCTCCAGTCAGAAACTGAAAAAAGTAGCAGCCATAACCCACTCCCAAGGCAGCACAACACGGAGCATCAGCATCTTCAGTGCATCGGCTGGAAAGAACATCAGCATCTTCAGTGCATCGGCTGGAAAGAACATCAGCATCTTCACTGCATCGGCTGGAAAGAACATCAGCATCTTCAGTGCATCGGCTGGAAAGAACATCAGCATCTTCAGTGCATCGGCTGGAAAGAACATCAGCATCTTCAGTGCATCGGCTGGAAAGAACATCAGCATCTTCAGTGCATCGGCTGGAAAGAACATCAGCATCTTCAGTGCATCGGCTGGAAAGAACATCGGCTCGCAAGTCGAGGGAGATTGAAAAAGAAGAAGACCTTTCCGCAACAGCACATCGAATTCCACAAAGTAATTTTTGATGTTCTGTATGGTATTTCTACTCGTACGTCTTCTTTAAGACTTTATCCTTTCAGATATATATATATATATATATATATATATATATATATATTATATATATATATACTGTTAAAAAAAAGAAACGCAACACTACTGTAGTCGTAATGGACACCACATTTCAAACTTCCATCAAAATTTTATTTTACAGAAGTAATTTTTCAGTCTTGGCACGAAGAAGCTTTAAGACTATAACAATGAAATGATGTTCATTAAATTTGGTTTAGACTTTTACTTTGCAACTAAGACCTCCGTTTCAGTAAGGTGTATGGCCTCCTCTGGGCTGTATTAGAGAACGACATCTCCTTGACATGGACCTGATTAGCCGTTGGATCTGTTGTTGTGGGATGGCTGCTCACTCTTCCCGCGGTGCAAGAGACAACTGTCGGAGATTGGTTGGCGCCACGTCTCGCTGGCGGACTTGTCTGTTGAGTTGATCCCATACATGTTCTGTTGAGTTGATGTCTGATGGCATGGATGGCCACAGAATGGTCTGGACGTTGTTGTCAGCGAGAAACTTGGTGGTGGGTGAGTTATGCCACATGAGGTCGAACGTTATCCTGCTGAAAAATCCACCATGGTGCAGCCAGAAGTGGAAGGATGTGAGGGCGAAGAATTTCAGTATGGTTGGGCAACTCAGGCGTCCTTCAATTTGCACCAGGTCACTTCTTCTCGTGAAGATGATCGTCACCCACACCAGCACACCTCCACCCCCATGCAGAGAAGCCTCATCCACGCAGTTCTGAGCATGGCGGTCAAGAGTCTGCCATACACTCTTCTCCGTCTATCGTGTCGCTGGAGTAGAAAGAATGATTCATCACTAAACCAAACCTTTCTCCAGTCATTTCCGATGCTGGTTCGCCCACTGTAGTCGGTTCTGGCGATGCCGGACCGTAAGAAGAGGACCTCTGTAGGGTCTTATAGCCCAAAGACCAGCGTCGTGCAGCCAGTTCCTGATCGTTAGATTTGACATTCGACGAGCTGCTGTCTTTGACTGGACTGTTGAGGACGCAGATGCAAATCGATTCCTGGGGTGACGCAGCCGTATGAAGCGGTCTTCGGCGGAAGTTGTGATTATGGGTCTTCCACTCCGCGGCTGGTCTGCAACTGAGCCAGTTTTTTTAAATCGTCTCCAAAGGCGACTAATGGTGCTTCTAACCACATTAAATTGTCTGGCCACTACACTTTGTGACTGTCCAGTCTGTAAACGTCCAATGATGATGAGTCGTTGTTCTGTAGTGAGATGAGCCATACTTGTCCACTGAATTTTCAAATGAATTGATTCAGGGAGCGCCAATCTTTTATAGGCATTCAATAACATGGTCAGTGAGTTTTGTGTTCAGTAAGTTTCACGGGATTCTCGTGAACCTGTCATGAGTTATTGTCAAAAATGCTGTTTTGACTAGAGTCGCTTTTCTGTGCTCATGAATCATCTGCTGAGTATAGTTCAGGTCAGCACGTGAAGTTGTTGTCCCATGAACGTTTCAGCCAGTTTGCCCTTGTCTGATCAGCAAACTTCAGTTTAAATCGCAACATCGTATTTGCTGCGTTTTTCTTTTTAACATTATATATGACATTTGTCTTCGTTGTCGTGCATATATATATCTTGATTATGTTTGTACAATCTCTGTCGAGCAGAAGAGAGGCCATTGTTTGTGACCTTGACAGTAAACAATTACGTGAAACAGAAACTGAAAGCAAAAAAAAAAAAAAAGCGGTGCGTCTTTTGTCAAGGAATGATGCACTCTCCGCGCAGTTTGTGGGATGTCTCATAAAACTGGTTCAGTTCTATATCCGGTGATCCGTGACTTCAAGGAATCAAGATATCTTTCGTCTCGGGCAGACAACATTGGAAGAATCGGGTTTACTGGTTTATTTGCACATAGTTCACATTTTTCCTACTAGGTTGAGTTTCACGAAGTTTTTTTTTTAAACTAAATATGTTTTCCTTCAGGCGGCCCGATTAAACTGTGAACTATATGTTTGGCCTATGATGGCCGGATAAACTGTGAACTGTATGTTTGGCCTATGATGGCCGGATAAACTGTGAACTGTATGTTTGGCCTAGAAGTTCTCAGAGACGTTTTAGAATATACAACGCTATGTAATTCCCTCAAGGAAAAAAAAAAATTTCTTTGCACGTGTTATTAGGAGACAAAGATTAAAGAGCCTGTCTTGTCTTGTCTTGTCTTGTCTCCTTCCTCGAGCAACTTTAGTGTTCAGTGGGACTAACAGTGGCTGGTTAGCCATAACCATTAGTTCGAACAGACATAAGTCTAGGAGCACCGAGAGGGCAAAAGTCACAGTGTCAAAGAAAACAAAAAACGGTATATTTCACTGCCGAAGAAACACTGCCTCTCTTTATGATGTACTGTTAAAAACAAGAGCAAAGTTAACAAGAGATTGTGTCGCAGCTAACCCACATTGAGAAGATGACACAAGATGATGATGATGATGAACGCAACTCACTTATGATTGGCTGCATATTTTCTTCTACTTGAAGGCGTCCAATGAGACTGAAGATGAATGTTACAGACGTCAAAGAGCTATTTTACTTCGTTCCTTCCTATTCTTCGGCGCAGGTGTAGCAAAGTGATTAGTGTGCTCGCCGCTCATGGTAAAACTGGTTGTTGAATTAGGTCAGAGACCATTCATTTAAACAACTGCATAGATGGGTACATGCCTCCGTTTGGAAGCAGGGAAAAAAGGCGACCAGACATGGTGTTGACCACGTCTGTGACAGTCAAGAAAAATGTCAACACTGACGCCATGTTGCCTAGAAACCTCTTCGGTCTTTGCTCCGCTGTGTATGTGTGTCTGTATGTGTGTTTGTTTGGTTGTTTGGTCCTACCTTCACGTTCTTCTGGAAAAAATCCAGAATAATTTACTCCCTCCTCTCTCTCTCTCTCTCTCTCTCTCTCTCTCTCTGTGGTGAGTGTGTGTGCGTGTGTTTTTCTGGCTTGTCATGTCGTCTTTCTCAGAAGCCACTCTATGTATACTACAGTGTTGAAGGTACAAACAGACATCTTGAAAGAGCTCGAATGTGTCTTTCATGTAGGGCAGTGGTTCCCAACCTGGAGTAGGAGTAACTTGGGCAGAACGTTTAGGGGTATGCGAGAAGAAGTTGGATAATGGCGGAAAACAGATTTAAATGCTGTCAGATTAATTCAGTGCTATGATGAGTACATTTTTTGTTAATACAAAGGGGTACAGTTTATACAAATAGGCTGCCAAGGGGTACACAAACTGATGTAAGGGATTATTTTTAATTTTCTGATTATTCTTTTCATCAGTCTCCTACACGGATGACCTTTCCTTCTGGTTCAGTTTGTTCTCAGCGTGAGCGCTCTTTGTGGTATCCTGTCTGATGGCGTAGGAAAGACAAAGTTAATGAAGCAAAATGTGAACAACAGAAATGTACTCAGAGTAGATAGCAAGTTAGTGGAGGAGGTCAACGAATTTGTATACCTTGGCAGCAGAGTAGCAGAAAATGGAGACAGCACAGAGGACATCAACAGTAGACTTATTAGAGCAAACCAGGCTTTTGCAATGCTGCAGACTATATGGAAATAAAAAAAAAACTAAGCATAAATATGAAAATCAGGATATTTAAGAGTAATGTTCTAAGTGTACTACTCTATGAAAGTGAATGCTGGAAAATCACCAAAACCATAGAAAACAAGTTGAATTCTTTCCGGACTAAATGTTTACGAAGAATTAGAAAAATATTTTGGCCAAACACCATAAGAAATAACATCTTATTAGCAAAAATGTAGATGAAACCACTGACAACAATTATTGAGGAAAGACGCTGGCGATGGTTGAGACATGTGCTCCGAATGACTGACAACTCACTACCAAAATAGCACTAAGATGGACACCACAGGGGAACAGAAGTAAGGGTAGACCAAAAGAGACATAGAGAAGAACAACAGAAAGGATGTTGAGCAATAGAGCGCTCGCCTGCGCAAGAGCAGAAAAAAAGGCGAAGGACGGGCATTTGTGGAAAACCCTTGCGGAAGCCCCATGTGCCCTGGGCACTTAACGTTCAGAGAGAGAGTCTGGTGGCGGTCAAGTCACGGGCTAGTCATTTCATATCTTTACAGAGCAATAAACAAGAAAACTGAATTAATAGAATGGTGCGCTTACAAGACAAATGGAGCAAGAAAGGGACAAATTGCTCAGAAAAATGACATTCAGGTGCTTGTATTAAACAAACGACACCAAACTGCGTGCGAATAGTGCAATCTTTAAATTAAGAAAAACAACCACATTAGTTGTTTATGGCGATTGTAAACCAAGAGAACATACAGTTATGTATGGCGATTGTAAACCAAGAGAACAAACACTTCAGTATGGCGATTGTAAACCAAGAGAACAAACACTTCTGTATGGCGATTGTAAACCAAGAGAACAAACAATTGTTTATGATGACTGTACACCAAGAGAACAAACAATTGTTTATGATGACTGTAAACCAAGAGAACAAACAATTGTTTATGATGACTGTAAACCAAGAGAACAAACAGTCGTGTATGAAAATTTATAAATTTAAAAAAAAACGATGAAAGTGAAAGTTGTGGCTGAAAAGATGGACAACAGTAGTGTAAGTTCTGGTATCAGAAAATGACAAACCAAAGCTGTAACTCTTTTCCTCCAAATACTTCCCTGAGGAAGGTTGTGCCACAGCGAGATGAAGATTTGAAATTATCCCCGTTATGGCCCGCGTAGATCGGAGGAAGGTTGTGCCACAGCGAGATAAAGATTTGAAATTATCCCTGTTATAGTCCGAGTAGATCTGATAAACCCAGCACAGCCGTACTTTGAGGTCTCATCCACACTTTCTTCACATTTATTAAATGTTAGATATTCAAAGAAGTGTGCTTTCATCACGACCACCACCAGGGAAAGTATTATCGTGAGATATATATTTATATATACAATTGCTGTTTCGAATATATTATTATTTTTACTGCTTTTAGCATCATTGCTGATACCGTACTGAAATTGTTATTATTGATGATCATAAGGACAGAACAATGTAGCTGAGACGTTTTCAGAAGACCAGTACATGAAATCAGTGAAAATTTTGGTTGATTACCCTACGTTGCGGACAAGGAAGTTATAATCGGAGTCCTTATTAAAGTAACATTTTTGTAAAGGAGCTGAAGTTGGACAGTAGGAAGAAACAGAGAAGTCGGACAGTAAAAAAGAAATAGTGGAGTTGGATGGTAGAAAGAAATAGTGAAGTCAGACGGACGGTAGAAAGGAAAAAAAAAACAAAACAGAAAAAAAGGAGTCGGACAGGAGAAAGAGAGGAGTGAAAATATGAGTGGAAGGTTTGGCGTAGCCACGGCGCAACCCTGGTTGTTGGCTGTAAGTTACGCATGAACAATACGGTCTTGGTTCTATTTTCTTCAAACTGCAAGTATGATGTTCTTTGCAGACGATGCTGTGACTATGTTGGAGGACAGCATCGTATTGAATGAGGAGAAGGTTATACGGGCTATTTTTCAATCCCTGAGTGGGGCTATAAGTCAGAAAAAGGCGTAATGCTTCTTTAGCAGACTCCACCACCATGGAGATTGTAGCGATCTCTGGGCAATTAGTCAGGCTAGACCTGTTACTGGGGACACCATTGGAGAGGTGGGACAGGGTTTTATTCAGCTATGGTTTGCCAACCCTGATGCAAGCATGGGTGGCTGACCTCCAAATCGGACAGCGCTTTCACTTCCACGCATGACCAATAGGACTTTAAGTCAAGGAAATGGACATCCGTCACAAATAACCGTACATCAGTACAGCATCAGTGTCTGTTATCTTTTCTTACCTATGGGCATACTGGAGGGAGATGTATCAGTATCACCTTTAGCTGCCTGCCCTAGCTCCAAGATTGTTCAGAAACTCATTTCCACACCTGGGTTGACTGGGGCGCTTCTGGCAGGGATGGAATCACTGATCTTCGCTACGAAAAGTGTGCATTAATCACTTCGCTACTCAAGCGACCTTAACCCCGTGAAAACAAAAGAAATACGAACTGAACCTTTCCTGTACATCTCTGGTCAGTACTTGAACAGTCTTCACCCCAAGACGGCCATGACCTCCACATATTGGATATAAATGTTGTAGATTCAGCTTATCCTGGAGACTTAAAACTAATTCAAAATCTTTCAATGTAACCTTTCCAATATAGGGCAGGGCCTGTTCAGCTTTGCTGGATATAAGCTTTTCAAAGGTCATGTAGCCGTGGAAGCCACCCCGGCGTTTGCCACAAAAGGATGCATCACATTCAAATTTTCCCCGAGTGTGTAATATGTCGTACACGCCGAAAGCTTCAACGAGAGTACATATTCAAGGGAGTCTTGCAGAATAATTCATGTATAAAATAACTCGAGATGTAACTCAGGTCTTGCTGTTTTTTTTTTTTTCAAGAACAAGCTAAAGTAGACGATTTTCATAACAAAAACGTGAATAAGTGGATGTTCTTTCTGTTAGTGAGGCAGTCTTTATATGGCAGTGTTTCTTTCTTTCTTTTAACATCGTTGACCCATCTCAACGCGAGGAGTTAAAGATCTAGGCTTCTCAATATGTATGTATGTTTCTATGTTTGTATGTATATTTGTATGTATGTATGTTTGTATGTACGTGTGTGTACGTATGTATGTATGTATAACCACAATACTCAATGATAGCAAAGAAAAACAATAAAATAACGCCATGATGAACTCGATTCAATTAATGAAAATATTCACTGATTAAAATAAAAGTGGATGATGATGATGATGATGATGATGATGATGATTGAGAATCATAATCCTCAGAAAAATATTGTCCAGCACCGACCGACGAGCTCATCCATGATTATAATTCATAACAAGCATGGGATAGTTAGAGAAAGGGATGCAGATATAATGACTTTCAAAACGTCTGATGCCCCGGCTGCTAAAGAAGGCCTCTGTTTCTACAGAATTCTCGAGATTTTTTTCTTCAGTACGCTCAATAATGACACCAGGCCTGGCATCGTCACAGACAAAGATGGAGTTGCAGTTAGTCTGTTGGTTTGGGCGTGTAGAGTGTCAAACTCTACCGCTGCGATTCCTATTGCTGTCAGTAAAATCTGGTAGGATCCACGTCTAATAGGTCGCAGTCATGTCACAGACAATGCTGTGGACGTAACTCAGTATTGACGAGTCAATGTATGATTGCATCATGTATGTGGTGACCTTAGATGCGGTTACCTCAGTTGTGGTGTGGTGACCTCAGATGTGGATTACCTTAGATGTGGTTACCTCAGTTGTGGTGTGGTGACCTCAAATGTGGATTACCTTAGATGCGGTTACCTCAGTTGTGGTGTGGTGACCTCAAATGTGGATTACCTTAGATGTGGTTACCTCAGTTGTGGTGACCTCAGATATGGTAACTTCAGATGCCGTGATCTCAGATATGGTGATTTCAGATATGGTAATCTCAGATCAGATGACCTTAGATATGATGACCTAAGATGTCTGTTTGGAGGAAATGTTAACAAAACACAGGGAACATTTCAACCCATGAATGTTCTCTGAAGTTTGTTTTTTATCTTTTCAATAATAATTTCAGTTTCGTGCGTCTGTAATGGCCTTGAGAATGTGCCACAACTTACTAGCTCCGAGGCTTGTATTACGTGCTCCGTTTCATCATTATCTTCGTTCTGTTTTCCTCAAATAAAGCCAAGTATTTATTTACACACATGACAGCAGTAGTCAATACGTTACTTCCGACCATCATCTTCTCTTACAAGTAGTTTTCTGTCCGTCTCATGAAGTTCTGTTGTCAAACTCTGAGAGACTCTCTCATGATGAGCTTTTGACGTCACTGAAAGTTATCGACACGTCCGTGAAGTAGTTGTTCACAATGTAGCAGCTTTTAGAAGAGTTTCTAAGAGCTTGGAGAGCTTGAAAGGTGATAAATTTTTGTATGATTGCTTAGATAACCGCCGTTTGAAATGTAGTAGACTTGCGATGGCTAGGCCGTGGATAGATGATGAAAGAGAGTCAGTAGATCAAAACTGCATGTACACAGAGATGAACTGGACAAGTTCAGGAACAGACAAAGATAAAAAAGAGACAGTGTGCAAGAAGATCTAAGAGTATTTGCGGTAAACAAAACTGGAGAGAAAAAGCCAGGAACAGAATTGACTGGAAACAGACTGTATCTACATCAGTCTCACACACACGCGCACACACATGCACACACACATACACACACATATAGAGAGAGAAGGGGAGAAAAAAGACCAAGAGACCAGTGTTACTGGGGACACCATTGAGGAGGTGTGACAGGGTTTTATTTGCCTATAGTTTGCCTACCCTTGGAGAGAGACAAATAAAAAGGAACAGAGAGACAGAGCATGAAAAAATGAGTGGGAGAGCAAGAAAGAGGGGAGAGATCGAGAAAAAGCTAAAGAGAGAGAGGGAGACGGGAGGGGAGAGAAAGAAAGAGAGCGCGAGAAAAGGGAAATGGCGTTATACTAACAGCTTTTTCAAACAGAAAAAAAGCAAAAGAGAGAGAGAGAGAGAAGAGAGGGCGAGAAAGAGAGAGAGAGAGCGCGCGAACTTGAGAGAAGGAGAATGAGAGAGAGAGAGAGCAAGGGGAGAGAGAAAGAAAAAAATGCAAGGACGAAAATGCTTGATAATTTTAAAAAAATGAAATTACCAGCCTCGCGAATGATGGTTGTATGCTAGCACCACTGGTAGAGAAATATGATGGTTCTATGCTAGCACCACTGGTAAAAATATGTTAGGTGTATGCTAGCACCACTGGTAGAAATATATGATAGTTGTATGCTAGCATCACTGGTAGAGAAATGTATTTGTTGTACGTTAGCACAACTGGTAGAAAAATGTGATGGTTGTATGTTAGCACCACTGGTAGAAAAATGTGATTGTTATATGCTAGGATCACTGGTAGAAAAATTTGATGGTTGTATGATAGCATCACTGTTGGAAAAATGTGATGGTTGTATGTTAGCACCACTGGTAGAAAAATAAGATGGTTGTATGTTAGCACCACTGGTTCGCTGCTGGCGAGATTCTTCAGCTGCCGAGCGTGGAGCGGTGCTTTTCCCGGCCAGTGAAGAAAGATGCAAATGGGGTTGCCGTGCGGCACCACTGCGGAAAACGTGGTGAAAGGATAAAGCGAAGCAAGCAATCAGATCACGGCACCTCTGGACTGGAGGTCGGCTACGTCTTAAGTGCACTCATATCGTGTGAAATGGCTGAACCGGCTTAGCCCAGAGGTTAAGACACTGCTGGCGAGATTCTTAGGTTGCCGCGCGTGGAGTGAAGCTCCTCCTGGTCAAGGAAAAAACTGTGGAAAAGAAATAAGGGTTGATGTGCAGCGCCGACTTGAAAAGGTGATGGAAAGGATAAAGTGAAGTTTAATCGATATGTCCAGTAGTATCGCTGCGAGAGCTACACATACCACGGCACTTCTGCTCTAGAGGCCGGCCACGTCCGAAATACACCTACACTGGTGAAATATGCCTAAACCGGCACACACCAAGGGTGAAACTTATGGCTAGGCATGTCACGCCACCTCCGCTCTAGAGGTCAGTCATGTCCGATATACACCCATACTGGTGAAATATGCCTAAACCGGTTCACACCAGGGGTGCAACTTGAAGGCTACACATGTCACAGTACCTCTGCTCTAGATGTCAGCCATGTCCCAAACACGCCCATACTGGGATAATATGCCTAAACCGGCTCAACCCAGGGGTGGAAGTCACTATTGACGAGGATTCATCCTCCTGGACAAAAGCTACATCCTGGTAACAACTAGGAAGGCTAGCGGCCACGACCACAAAATACTGAAGTCGGAGACACTGGACGAGGGCAGTCTAGATAGGCAACCACCTCTCAACCGGGGGGGGGGGAATGTATGCGTATCCTAATCACGCTGAGGTTTTCCAGTGAGAAAGTCCAACACTGGACTGGATGGGCAACCACCTCTCACCCGGCGGCGATACACGGGTATATCAAAACACGTTGAGGTTTTCAGATGAGAAAGTCCAACTCTAGACTAAACTGGTGCAACGAAAACCACGGTGTCACGCAATCCCGCTTCTGAGACCCACCAACCCACCAAGAATACAGGCTCAAGCCCTACGATACTCTGAAACTCTTGTGGTCCTCTCGGGGATCTCGTGTGGTCCTTTGGGGGACCATGGGACTTAACGAGGACCACAGGCGTAAATTCAGTGGGATCACAGGGCGGTTTTGGTGGTAGAAGCGAACGAAGAAGAAGAAGAAGCACCACTGGTATAATAAATATGATGGTTCTATGCTAGCACCACTATGATGGTTGTATGTTAGCATAACTGGTAGAAAAATATGATGATTCTATGTAAGCACCACTGGTAGAAAAATGTGATGGTTGTATGATAGCACCACTGGTAGAGAAATATGATGGTTCTATGTAAGCACCACTGGTAGAAAAATGTGATGGTTGTATGTTAGCACCATTGGTAGAGAAATATGATGGTTGTATGTTACCACCACAGGTAGAGAAATATAGCGGACATAATGAATTCCTTATAATACGGGTCAATTATCATAACACGGCTTAGAATAAAAAGGATATGCAAGGTCTCTCACTTCTCTCAAACACTCTCTCTTCTCTCACACACATACACACACAATCATACACACACTTTGAGACAAAACATGTCTCTCACACACACATATACACACATACACACACTTTGAGACAATACATTTCTCTCTCTCTCTCTCTCTCACGCACACACACTTTGAGACAATACAGTTTTATTCTTCCATGATATTCTTCTCCCCGCTTGAAGATCGCTACACATTAAGCAGGCCCGTCAATCTATCTGTCCCTTCTAACCTTGCTCTTCTTGTCTTCGTCCGCTCTGGCCCCTGAGGAAAGTGCCTTGCCGCCATTACTCGTCCTTCGACCAGACACACCCAACTTCGATTCATATTTTTTTTTTTTTAGGACGTGGTTCCTCTTCCACTGTAATCTTTACTCCCTGGGCCAGACTACTGTCTATCCGCAGAGGAAAGGCTGGAAGATAGAATAGGGTCTTGGTCGACTGTGAGTACGCCAGCCCTGATCAGATGTGGAGCGCTGGCTACTGCCCCATTCATCATCGTCTCCAAAACTAGCTCTGAAATCGGTGAATATCTGCACGCAAAGGACGGTGCACAGCATAATACATCGTACAGGTGGTTCCGCTGTTCATGAAAGATGTAATACACACATGCTTCACGTGAATATGAGCTTAGGAAAATCAACCTGAACCCAATCTGAACGACTTCATGAGTTTAAAAAAAAACCCAAAACAAAACAGAATCAAGAGGTCTGGATGAGAAATATGTAGGTAGGAAAGTGGAAGAAATGTTCTGGTTTATTTGATCCCCAACATTCCAATATCTAACCTTACCTCCCCCCCTCTCCCCCACCCCCGATCTAAAAAAAAAACAAAAAACTTCAACCTCCACCCAAAGAAACATAACCTTTCTCAAAAGAAATTCGAACACTCGCAAACAATACAAGATAAGACAAAAAGTGTAGAAAAAAAACAAAGAATTTGAAGGATAAGCAAACGATCAGGAAAACAACGAAAATAAAGTAAAATATATTAAAAGATAAAGAAATAAACGGGTAAAATCAGAATATAATAAATTATTCCATTGTTGAAATCAAAATATGGTTGAGGGAGTAGCAAAAATATATCACACAACACGCCTGGACAGAAAGCTCTTATAATGCCACAAACGACGCTCATCAATTCTTGAAATGAAATTATGTTTGACAGCCAATATAGAACAGATCATGGATAAGCACATATTGGATATTAAATATTAGAGAAGGCGTTGCTGCCTCTTTCATGCATTGCTTATATTTATATATTTATGATAACAAATGCTTCTTTCAGCAGTTTGCAAGTATAAACATATATCGTGCTATGTTCACAGGATTTATGATGAAATCGGGTACAAGATGATTCAGTTATCACTGCTTGTAATACATAGCTGGCACATAATCTCAGTTATCACTGCTTGTAATACATAGCTGGCACATAATCTCAGTTATCACTGGTTGTAATACATAGCTGGCACATAATCTCAGTTATCACTACTTGCAATACATAGCTGGTCCACAACCTCAGTTACCACTGATTGCAATACAGAGCTGGTCCACAACCACAGTTACCACTGCTTGCAATACAGAGCTGGTCCACAATCTCAGTTACCACTGCTTGCAATACAGAGCTGGTCCACAACCTCAGTTGTCAGCTCTGAGCTTGGCCAGTGGGTCGTTACCTTTCTTTAGGCCGTGGACCCAATTTTTCCTGGCCCAGAACCTCTCTCTACAAAAGAAAACAAGTAACTGAAGGTTTGCCACACGATACCAGCACATTCACACAAATGGATACCATCTCTCTGATATTATTTTAAAGAAATAGGTTTTGTGAATATTTTGATCAAAAATAGCATGTTCTGTTCTATTTACAGGTGCTTTTAACGATTTCTCCTGCTCTGAATTCAAAAGTTTATAATCTTTAGATGTGTCATTCGACTTGACGAGGCCATGTAAGGACGTTCAGTGTGTGTGTGTGTGTGTGTGTGTGTGTGCGCGCGCACCAGAAAAAAAAGTAATAATGTACATTTGCAGGTCTCAACGTTGCTATAGAAACATCGCTTCTCGTCTTCCTCTGTGCCCTGTGAAGGCGATTAAACTGAGATTTTTTTAAAAAATCATTTTGAAAAGCCACGAATTAAGGACTGAAGTTTTAGAAAATGAGGAACATTTCAGGAGCATAAAAAGGCACGCACACACACACACACACACACAACAACAACAACAACAACAACAACAGTTTTATGTGAAAATTGTAAAAGTGAAGCCACAAGATATTTTTTTTAAAGACGTAACAATCAGACAAATCACATCTAACATTTCAAGAAGCCCACATTATACTGTACTGAAAGTCCATTTTCTTTCAAATAACGAAACAAAACTTGAAGAAAAATAATAGCAACAAGATAACAAGGACAGGAATGAACAGGTATCAAAAGACAGTTTGGCATGAACTTAACTGAATACGCATCAAGAGATGGACAGGAAACAGTCTAACCGAACCATTAAGAGATGGACAGGAATCAGTCTAACTGAATAATCATCAAGAAATGGACAGGAATCCTTCTAACTAAATACAGTCAGAGGATATGATGCAGAACAAACCTAAGACACTATGCAGCCAAATATCCCCGGAGATCTGGCACAAGCTGATATTGTTATGTATATTCTTCTGAGATTATTACATGTCAAAACACAGAACC
Source organism: Achatina immaculata (assembly GCA_009760885.1). NCBI lineage: Eukaryota > Metazoa > Mollusca > Gastropoda > Stylommatophora > Achatinidae > Lissachatina > Lissachatina immaculata. The sequence goes on from CM019694.1 coordinate 36,719,044, forward strand.
GTAGCTCGTGACTGTATTCCGTATCTGGTTTGGACTGCATTTGTTTTCCTTCTTTAAAAAAAAAAAACTGAAAAAAAACCTCCCCTATTCAAACTCTCCGCCATTGAAGAAATGTCATTTACACTGCCGGACAAGCAACCACTAAGTAGGTCAAACCGCTGCGGGGATTTTTTCCCCCCTCTTTCTGAATGGGGACTTCGAATCTTTTACTGCAAGTCTCAGTTTCTATATCTCTCGCGGTCTCACGTACACACGACATTACCGTAAGCATTTCTTACACAGACATTGATATTCAATGGAGGTATATACTGTTAAAAAATAAAAAAAAGAGAAAGAAACGCAACAAATACGATGTTGCGATTTAAACTGAAGTTTGCTGATCAGACAAGGGCAAATCGCCCGAAAAGTTCACTTGGACATCAACTTCGCGTGCTGACCTGAACTGCACTCAACAGATGATTCATGAGCACAGAAAAGCGACACAATCAAAACAGCATTTTTGACAATAACTCATGACAGGTTCACGAGAATCCCGTGAAACTTACTGAACACAAAACTCACTAACCATGTTATTGAATGCCTATAAAAGATTGACGCTCCTCGAATCAATTCATGAAAATTCAATGCTCAAGTATGGCTCATCTCACAACAGAACAACGACTCATCATCACTGGACGTTTACAGACTGGACAGTCACAAAGTGTATGGCCAGACAATTTCATGTGGATAGAAGTATAATACTGAAGTTTGTGAATTATCATACATTTCTGAATAAAGGAGATGTTCTTCGATTAATACCGACTTTATTTTCACACACATCCAGATTTCTGTTGTTTTAGATTAGGTTTCATAAACATTGCCGCCTCATTAATCAGAGCAAGTACGATGAAATGTTCTCTACAGAAGTCATTTAATTCTGACAAATAAGATATTCGACTTAGAATTCACAACATCACTTGTACTAAGATGCAATATGACATAATCTTCGTTAGTTTCGTCGTTGAAGCACATCAATATCAAACTATCATATTCTACATGCAGCAATTCTCAATGTTCTCCTATTTCACAATATTCTACACATTTGATAAGAGGATAATTCTAAACTCTGTACTATAGTCGATCTGCAACACGTGGTCAACTAGTTTCTCGTCTAAAATCACTGTACTCGAAGTTTCAAAAGTGTCAATTCTTCATAATCCCTTGAAGCACATCTTCAATCTGTCCTAGAACTACTTCTGCAAGACTGCTTTTCCTGAGTATCTATTGCTCTAATTGTCCATCTATTCCAACTGTCCTTACCTACGTCTTCTTTCTCTCTCATGTCTTCTCTGGTGTGTGTTCTCCTTCTGCTGTTCTTCTCTGATTGTCTGTCCTTCTCCTCTTCTCTTGTCTGGACCGGTCTCAGTTAACTGACCGTCCTTGTTCCTCCGTCTTCGGGGCTCCGTCCTCTGTCTCCTCTCCTCTACTTCTTCTTCCTCCTTCCTGGTTCTCCTTCTTGTCTTTCCGCTCACCTTTTTATCTTCAGGTCCAACTTGACGGATTAACCAGTAAGTATTTTGGCTCTACCCTTCAGATGTCCACTAGTTCCCATGAGCGTTCTGATTGTCCGTCATTCAAACTTCCCCGTGACTTATCTCTAGTAAGTCAATTATCCAATAGGCCACGCCTCTAAATATTTAATTGGTCACTCCTTTATTTAAAACCGGTGTGCAATAGTGTCATAAAAGCTAATAGCTGTCAGAGTGTCAACTCCGTCTATACAATTGTCATTTACCTAAGACATTATCTTGCTCTTTTATGTCGGAGGTTTTTATTATATCCTCGCTTTTCATTGTGTCTGCCTTTTCTATTCGTCCTTTCTATTTTGTTTACTCGTGTAGGATGGTCCAGTCACTACTTTGTTGTCACTGGACCATCCTACTTTCTCGCATCCTTCCTTTGTAATACCTAAATCTCAGCGTCATTGAGTCTCGTCTTTTTTCTATTCACTGTTTCCACTGTTTACTTTTGTCCGCGTCTTGTTCTAGTGTCATGGAAGTTCTATACCCATCTCTTCCTTTCCTCTCCATTTTTCTCTGTCGCTATTCGATGTTACTATTTTCTTTACAGTATATTTTCATAATCATATTCATTAATAGTAATAATAATAACAACTATAATCATTACATACAAGACCATGCTACAGAAGCACCATTGGTCGCCTTTTGTGACGATTTCAAGAAACTGACTAACCTGCAGACCGGCTTCGCAGTGGAAGACCCATAGTCCCAACTCTTGCTGAAGACCGTTTCATACGACTGTGTCACCTCAGGAATCGATTGGCGTCTGCGTCCTCACCAGTCCAGTCAATGACATCATCTCGTCGAATTTCAGAACAAACATTCAGGAACCGGCTGCACGACGCTGGTCTTTGGGGTAGAAGAGCCTACCCTTGAGGTCCTGTTCTTACAGACCGACATCGCCAGAACCGACTGCAGTAGGAGAACCAGCATCGTCAGTGGACCGTTGCGAATGACTGGCGAAGGGTTTGGTTTAGTGATGAATCATTCTTTCTGCTCCAGCGACACGATAGATGGAGAAAAGTTTACTGCAGAGTAAATGAGCGGTCGGCCAGAACTGCATGAATGAGGCTACTCCATACGGTGGTGGAGGTGTACTGGTGTGGGGGGACGATCAATTCAAATTGAAAGACGCCTGAATGCCCAACGATACGTCGCTGCAAAATCTTCGTCCTCACATCCTTCCACTTTTGACTGAACCAGGGTCTATTTTTCAGCAGGATAACGCTCGACCTCGTGTGGCATAACTCACCACCCAGTTCCTCCCTGATAACAACGTCCACACAATTCCGTGGCCATCCATGTCATCAGACATGAACCCAATCGAACACTTATGGGATGAACTCAACAGATAAGTCCGCCAGCGAGACGTGGCGCCAACCAATCTCCGACAGTTATCTCACGCACTGCATAAAGAGTATGCAGCTATCACATAACAACAGATCAAACGGCTAATCAGATCCATGTCAAGGAGATGTCGTTCTCTTATACAGTCCAGAGGAGGCCATACACCTTACTGGAACGGAGGCCTCAGTCGCAAAGAATAAAAGTTCAAACCAAATTTAATGAACATCATTTCATTGTTAAAGTCTTAAAGTTTCTTCATGCCAAGATTGAAACATTAATTCCGTAAAATAACATTTTGATGCAAGTTTGAAATGTGATGTCCAATACGACTACAGTAGTGTTGCGTTTCTTTTTTTAACAGTATATAATATATATATATATATGTGCACGAGAATTATATATATATGTGTGTGTGTGTTGTGCGCGCGCGCGTGTGTATAGTGTTGTCACATTATACTGGTATATATATTTTGATCTGTCATTTTTGGTAAACACCCTTCAATCAGCAATTCTCATGTTGTGTCTGATATGTTCTACAAGACGCTGACCAATCTGGCTGACATGCCAGTGTTAGGGCTTGCCGACCATAGCTGACCATGTCTCACCTCCCAGCTGGTACCCAGTAACAGGCCTAACCTGACTAACGAGCCAGGGATCGTCATAGCCTTCATTGTCTACTAAAGAAGCATTGCACAGTCCCTGCATGTTTGCTTCACCCCCTGTAACCAGTTTCCTTTGTGACACGATACTGTTCCGTAACATCTTCACCGCATCGGCTACAAAGAGTAATCTATACAACATGGCATTAAGACAGAAGAAGAAGAATGCCTGATCTTTCTGAAATTGCGAGCTGGGTGTCCCCCCAAGACTATCTCTGCAGATAACGGAGAAACCACCATGAATCACAAGGTTGAGTCAAAAGTTCTTGCGGTGTTTCACTGCTGCACAAAACCATGCAGCATAATGTATACTTAGCTGTGTTCCCGGTGCTACGTTATAACGATGTAAATTCACAACACAGTCCATAGATTCCGATGCCCTTCTGCCTTCTCTCAGCCAATGCGAGTAATCCTTTGTAGTGCCACTCGGAAGATTTTACCGCCAAGAAATCTGACTTCCTCTTCCAATGAACTGAATTCCCGCCCTTGAAGGAAGTGTGCCATCGCGTTGAATAGATGGTAGTCAGAGGTTGCAAGGTCGGGACTGTACGATAGTTGGAGCAAGACCTCTATTCCTTCCAATTCCGTGAATTGTCCACGGACCACGATGGAAGTATGCACTGGCCCATAGTCGTGCTGGAGAAGTACCTAATCCTGTTGATGAGTGATGGTATCGAGACCATCATGCAGCCGCTTCAGTTTCACAACCTACACATTCCCGCCCACGAAGCGACCAGACGGAACCAGTTCCCAGTGTAGGGGGCCCTCGAAGTTTCACCAGATGCAAAGCATAACCTTCTTCTCGAACCGCCTCTGCCACCTGGCCTGACTGTGTTGGTGTACCGCAGGAGAATCCACTTTTCATCCAAAGTTGCAAACAATTAGCGATAGACTTCAACACGTCTCTGCGCTGTCAGGGTTGTGAGTAATTGGGGGACACGTCTCTGCGCTGTCAGGGTTGTGAGTACCTGGGGGAGGGTACGTCTCTGCGCTGTCAGGGTTTTGAGTACTTGGGGGACACGTCTCTGCGTTGTCAGGGTTGTGAGTAATTGGGGGAGGGTACGTCTCTGCGCTGTCAGGGTTGTGAGTACCTGGGGGAGGGTACGCCTCTGCGTTGTCAGGGTTGTGAGTACCTGGGGGAGGGTACGTCTCTGCGTTGTCAGGGTTGTGAGTACCTGAGGGATACGTCGAGACTACCTGCTGCTAAAGCGGATCTCGTGCACATGCCGGACTATGGTGGCTTGTGAAGGGCCCAGGTGGGCTGGGAAGCGCTAAATACTGGTACTGGGGGCTTCATCATTGGTGCTTGGGGGGGGGGGGGGTCCCGACCTGGTCTTTGATGTCAGTGTCCCCACATCTGTACCTTTGGAACCACTACCTTGCAGTGCTCTCATCAACTGTTCCTTCCCCTTCCAAATTTCATGGTCAGCTGCAGGGGCATTCTGCCCTTTCTTCCAATAATGCCTCTAGAGGAAGCAAACTACAACCTTGCTGTGCGCCATATTTCCTTATGCTGATCACTTATCTCGCCATTCATTGGCTAAAAAGGAGTATGCACTTTTTCAGAATAACGCGGCACGTGACGTTCGCATGACGTTACAAGTACCAGTAGAGCGTATAGACCAAAATTAGGGTATCGAAAAACTCGACGAATTTTTGACCCATCGAAATATCTCATTAGTCAGGTTGAGCCTGCTACTACTAGGAGCATCACGGGGGATGTAGACTAGAGTCTTCCCTAGCTTTTTCTTCCACCTTGGTAACTCGAGCATAAACACGCTTGCTTCCTAGTGTGAAATTACCTGTGAACTTTATGTGTGCGTGCACACACATACACATTCCTTCAACGATCATGCTGTTCGAAGAAGACCTATTGGTTGAGATATTACCTGTATCTCTTAATTTCCATACTATCATATGTTTTCTTTCTTCCATTTCTCAAATTTAAAAAAGTGTATTTTCAGTTGATAATTTTTATATATTAATTTGAGAATCACAAAGATATGCAAGATAATATAAAATAAACAAGTTAACCCAGAATGCAAACAACATAGGACTAAAGATCAACGTAGGAAAGACAAAGTTAATGAAGCAAAATGTGAACAACAGAAATGTACTCAGAGTAGATAACAAGTTAGTGGAGGAGGTCAACGAATTTGTATACCTTGGCAGCAGAGTAGTAGAAAATGGAGACAGCACAGAGGACATCAACAGCAGACTTACTAGAGCAACCAGGCTTTTGCAATGCTACAGAATATATGGAAATCAAATAAACTAAGCATAAATATGAAAATCAGGATATTTAAGAGTAATGTTCTAAGTGTACTACTCTATGGAAGTGAATGCTGGAAAATCACCAAAACCATAGAAAACAAGTTGAATTCTTTCCAGACTAAATGTTTACGTAGAATTTAAAAAAAATATTTTGGCCAAACACCATAAGAAATAACATCTTATTGGCAGAAATGCAGATGAAACCACTGACAACAATTATTGAGGAAAGACGCTGGCGATGGTTGGGACATGTGCTCCGAATGACTGACAACTCACTACCAAAAATAGCACTAAGATGGACACCACAGGGGAACAGAAGTAAGGGTAGACCAAAAGAGACATGGAGAAGAACAACAGAAAGGATGTTGAGCAATAGAGGGCTCACCTGGGCAAGAGCAGAAAAAAAGGCGAAAGACAGGCATTTGTGGAAAACCCTCGCGGAAGCCCCATGTGCCCTGGGCACTTAAGGTTCAGAGAGAGAGAGAATTTGAGAATAATGTTTTCTATGCGGCCTGCCCAGAAGCTATATCATCATCATCATCATCGTCGTCGTCGTCGTCGTCGTCATCGTCATTATCATCATCATCATCATGTGCTTTGCTTATTCATAGATCATGGTCCTTGACATTTTTGCATGATTATTGTTGGGAATTAAGACAGTGGTTTCTCGTTGCCCACTAAAAGTTCGTGCACGGTTTCCCATCTTACCTCTGGACTTCACGGCAGGGCACCAGGGGGTTTAAAGTTCTGAAGCACTTCTTACTCGCCTGGAAGTCATTTCTCTGAGCGTGTGAGGAGGTATTCCACTTTGCCCTCCATGACTGTAGCCAGTTAGTCCGCCCCTGCTTATATGAGCACGCCGTTATTTACAGCTATTCTCCACATCTGGAGGGCGTCCATCGTCCGCCATTTGTGACGTGTCGGTTTGAGGGTGGTGTAAGAAGATAACTGTTGTTTTTACAGGAAGGGTAATTGCTATGATTCTCTTTTTTGAACTTTTCCGTGGTCGGTCGAGATCATTCTAGAACGTCACGTGGGCTGAGAAACGTGTGACAGTGGGCAGTCTGTGGGGGAGTGAGTGGGCAGTCTGTGGGAGAGTGAGTGGGCAGTCTGTGGGAGAGTGAGTGGGCAGTCTGTGGGAGAGTGAGTGGGCAGTCTGAGTGGGCAGTCTGTGGGAGAGTGAGTGGGCAGTCTGTGGGAGAGTGAGTGGGCAGTCTGAGTGGGCAGTCTGTGGGAGAGTGAGTGGGCAGTCTGTGGGAGAGTGAGTGGGCAGTCTGTGGGAGAGTGAGTGGGCAGTCTGAGTGGGCAGTCTGTGGGAGAGTGAGTGGGCAGTCTGTGGGAGAGTGAGTGGGCAGTCTGTGGGAGAGTGAGTGGGCAGTCTGAGTGGGCAGTCTGTCTACGTTTGGTTGTGTACCTGAGAGGGTGGTTTTTGTGATGCCTCTGTCGAGAAAATGGCTGTTTATATCTGCTACTGGAGTTGTGGAAGTATGAAAGGACTCGCCACATGGCAGAGCAAACATGCAGGCGGTCAGAATATCGTCATCACCATCAACATTTTCATCTATTTCATCAATAAAACCTTATTTCAAGTGATCCCCAGGACTGGCTTGACTTCTGTATCAGTGTGTAGCCAACTTTAGTATTGAAAGAGCTTGTAGGTGAAGGGTGGCTGGAGACAGAGAATAACTAATCCAGAAACACTCAGCAAACACGGCTTCAACTAGTGCCCCAACATTCTATTCAGTAACAAAAAATAGTAACACAGTAAATACAGTGGAACATACAACTTCAGTGATCGCTCTACTCAAATGTCTTAAATTAGCTTTGAGAATTTTATAGAAGGCCACACTGATTTACAGGCCAACCTGAAGATATATCTGTGGTACAAGGTATGACACCAACAAGATGTAACACTGACAAGATGTGACAGCAAGACGTGACACCAACAAAATATGACACCAGAGGTTAGAGACTGGAAGTTCACAGCGTTAAGGGTATCACCGACACTCTGAACACCAAACGTACTGAGTCACCACCAACAAAGAGACGTTTCAGAACAGGCTTGGAGAAGGAATTACAGTGAATGAGATAGTGGACAGTGACCCATTGCTGATCACTAGCGATCAAGACCCGATACTGCCTCCCTGAAAACAGATTGCATCCTGGCCAAGTGAATAGTGACCATAGTGGGAAGGCGAGCTAGGTTTCTAAAATACACCGAGCCAAAGTGGCATGTGTCAGGCTTTGCAAGGCGCCCTTTTGGGGGCTAACACAGGCGTAGGGGACAGGCCATACAGTAGTGCAGCTACAGAATAAAAGAGTGTTTACCGTAAAGATATTCAAGAAAGGTAACCAAATAGCCAGTCTTTCAACTGGTTGTCATTCACGATTTGGGGACAGCTAACAGCGGGCAGGGTGCTATCATAGGTGGGCCTGTTCGGTACCGGATTTTGCTCGGTTGACTCTGATCTCTGCTTCAACACTAAGTACCCCACAAACAACACGCACGCTTCGTCTGCCTCAGAGGTTCTCAAACGATATTGGTCGACACCACATTGTAACATTTGTATTTAAAAAACAAAATCACTTCAGACAAAGTGAGGTTGTAATTTTAAATGTTCAGAAAATTCCCACCAGCTGTGGGATTTTTTTTCTGGTCAGTCAGTCATTTGCATGTCATTTGTGCCTCCCTAGTATTTCTCCTGTAGGCCTCTCGGTTGTAAGCAAGATGCCTTGCTGCTGATGCATCCAGTTCAGATCATCAACGATGTCCTGCAGCCATCTTAGCCTTGGTCTTCCTCTCTTTCTTTTTCTCATTATGTACCCTTCCAAGACGGTCTTCTTTAAATGCTCATGGCGTTTGATATGTCCAAAATATTTAAATTTTCTCTGTTTAATCCTCTTTACTAGCCAAACTTTTTCAATATTAAGTTCTTGTAGTGCGGATATATTTGTTCTTTTCTGTGTTCATGATTTTTTAAGAACTCTTCTGTAGCATTTACATTCAAAGGCATTTATGTGTTTCTCGGCTGTTTTGTTAAGTTCCAGGTCTCACGGGCATATGTTGCGATGGGAAAGATGCATGCCCTTAAAAATCTTATTTTTGTAGTTCTGTCTGTTCCTCTCTACAGATTCTTTAGTTGTTTTACTTTCTGAAGAGCGATAGATGTCGTCCTTTTAATTTCCCTCATTGTATCTCCATTATTAGTTAGTAATGATCCAAAGTATTCAAAACTCTCCAACTCTAATAATTTTTCCTCACTGACACTTATTTCAGCTGCCTTATTTGTTTTGTCATTTGTCATCAATTTAGTTTTCGTCGCATTAAGATAGAGGTTTTGCTCTTCAGTATTCTTACGGACTGATATAATTAGTTTTTCCATTCCTTTTTGTGTTGTGGGCAGTAATACTGTGTCATCAGCATATCTAATCTCTGGTATTTCATAACCTCCAATTGTTATGGCATCATAACATCCTTTGTCTACAACTTCTATAACATTCCTCATTATATTTTCAGTATACACGTTAAATACGTAAGGCGAGAAAATGCCAAACGAAGTTGTTGTTTCACCATTTATTCTTACTACTGCCTGTTGGTCTAAGTACAGCAGTGATGTTAACTGTATCAAATGTGTTGGAAATCTCATTTTGTTCCACTATTTCCCAAAGTTTGTGGTGTTGTACACAGTCAAATGCCTTTAAATAGTCTATAAAAGATAAATATAGATTCACATTTTTCTTTGGTACACACCGAAAAAAAAAAAGGCCCAGGTACCCAGAGACATCTGGGAAGATAAATTGGGTCAAGCGTGACACTGACCACATGGCATGTTCATGTGCCGAAGGTCCGTGGAAGTACTGGTCTAACACTGTGTCTCCATGGAAAAGGGAATTTTACCGTATGTATGTGTGTGTGTGTGAGTGTTTGTGTGTGTGTAATATTGTAGTACTATTGAGAATTCATTGTAGTGGTTAGTGCACTCTTTTGCCGTTAAGATCACTTATCTCTGCTTCGAGTCTGCACTGGGGGGGGGGGGTGGAGTTTTCTCTCTCTCTCTCTCTCTCTCTCTCTTCTGATCAGCCAGAACGGAGTGAACCCAGCCTCAAGAAACGGGCGCTTCTGGTGTTCCAGGGGACCCGGGGGGGGGGCGGGTTGAACCAAGGAAGCGATAAGATGTGCTGGGCTTTCTACCTCGATGTAAGCTAACCGCCTGACCTTATTAAGAAGTTTTATTTGCTCCAACAAAATTGGATGTTACATGAGGAAGGAGATAGGACAAGATAAGATCACTGAAACAATCAGTTTATACAGTGGAGGTTTTATCTTTATTATTTCATTTCCAGAACCACGAAATCACTGCCCCACCAGAAAGGAACCACTGCGCATGCACGAAGTACGTCATAACTTTAGAACCACTGATCTATCTTGTTTGTCTCTCTCTCTCTCTCTCTCTCTTTTTTTTTAAAGAGGAGTAAGTGAAAAGGGATGGGGTACAGGACCCTCCGGCCCAAACAGGAGGAAGGGTGGTGGCTGAATCAAGAGGCGGTGCATGAATGAAATTCTGAATAAACTTTGCGATCTGGAAGAACAGAGAGGTATGAATTAACGTGGCTGTTCATGAAAGGTTGACTCTCCTACACGGAGATGGCATTTTTTTTTTCTTTTCACTCCTAGTATACTTTTACGTTTCAGCTGTAGCGATACCTGGGCTTGAATGTTTACTGTTGTAGGTAGTTACTTTCTGTAGTTATTAAGTTGTTGGCAGGGGAAGTAGAGGATGACACAGGAAAAAGTAATAGGTGTCGAATGTGATTCCATGAAAAGTAAAGAAGAGTGGGGGGGGGGGGATAAGAAGGGCTAGCCTTGGAAATTAACAAGCACTTTAAGATGTGAGGGAAAGAAAAATGGTAAGAGAAATAGCCTAGAAAGCTTAGCGTGTTGTCCTCTTTGACTAGTAAGTTGCTAGTCCTTCTGGAATCTGGCCTTCTCTTACTGTTAAGGAATATAATAATGATAAAAATTTTAAAAAAAAGAAGCTCTTCTTATTATAGCTGTTATTGTAAGTTAAGTTGTTCTGGCCAAGAAAGAAAACCATAAATTATAGTTATTTTTAAAAACTTTTTAATGAACGAAACCATTAATATGTTTTTTCATGGCGAAAGCAGCATTTATAGTAGTAAAAGTAGCGATGTAGTAGTGATAATAGTTGTAGTGGTGGTGGTAGCTGTAATAGTGGTGATAGTAGTAGTTCTAATGAAGGTAGTAGTTGTGGTAATAGTAGTAAGGGTAGTAATAGCAGTATTAGTAGTAGTAGTGGGAGTACCATTAGCAGCAGTAGGAATAGTAGCAGTAGCAATAGTAGTGGTACCAGGAGCATTAGTGGTAGCAGTAGTAGTAATAGTAGTAGCAGTAGTAGTAATAGTAGTAGCAATAGTAGTAATAGTAGTAGCAGCAGTAGTAATAGTAGTAGCAATAGTAGTAATAGTAGTAGCAGTAGTAGTAATAGTAGTAGCAGTAGTAGTAATAGTAGTAGCAGTAGTAGTAATAGTAGTAGCAGCAGTAGTAATAGTAGCAGTAGCAATAGTAGTGGTACCAGGAGCATTAGTGGTAGCAGTAGTAGTAATAGTAGTAGCAGTAGTAGTAATAGTCCCCCGTGTGGTACCCGGGATCTGCAAAGAATAGGACCACTGTACCCTACCACGCATGATCGTAAAAGGCGACTAAGGAGGGTTCGGCATAGGGCCAGCAACCCTATCTGGTAAAAAATACTATCAGACTGCTACAGAAACAGAAGCAAGGGAAAAAACAAATGCAGGTGGAAGGAGAAATGCTTATCAGGAAACTGAGCCCATGAAGGTTGTGGATGAAAGCCAGCCACTGGAAGTCCCCAGCCCGACTGCAGACCTCCTGGAACCTAAACAAAAGATGCAAATAGGCAGCTGGTATGTAAGAACACTAAACCAGACTGGAAAACTAGCACAAACCATCAAGGAAATGCACAGATACAAACTAGACATACTAGGAATACAAGAAGCAAGATGGACAGGACAAGGCAGAAGGAAATTAACAACACAGCACACAGAAGATACAATAATATGGTCAGGTAAAGAAGATCTTCATGAAGGAGGAGTAGCATTAATTATAACAAAAGAAGCATCAGGAGCATTGCTGAAATGGACCCCAATAAATGAGAGATTATTATATGCACGGTTCAACTCAAGATTCACGAAGCTGTCTATTATAGTTTGTTATGCACCAACAGAAGCAGCTGAAGAGGAATTAAAAGAAAATTTTTACAACAGCCTCCAAGCCACAGTAGAAACAATACCCAAGCATGATATGCTACTCATCTTGGGCGACTTCAATGCAAAAGTAGGTGAAGGAAATGAAGATAGAAGAATAATCATGGGAAGAGAAGGAATTGGAGAAATAAATGAAAATGGAGAAAGACTGTGCAGTTTCTGTGAAGAAAACATGATGACCATCGGAGGGACAATTTTCCAACACAAAAACATCCATAAGGTGACTTGGAGGTCACCAGATAAAACCACAGAAAACCAAATCGATCACATACTAACAAACAAGTGGAAACGGTCACTACAAGATGTGCGAGCAAGGAAAGGAGCAGATGTAGGAAGTGATCACAACCTTCTGGTAGCAAAAATAAAACTAAAATTAAGGAAAGCCAAAATCGGAGAACACAGAAAGATACATTTTGATACAAGAAAACTGAAAGACCAGCAAACAAGAAATGAATTCTCAATAGTACTTAAGAACCGCTTCAATGTCCTACAAGACGAAGCAGAAATGTCCATACTAGAGTTCAATAAAACACTACAGGAAACAGCAAAAGAGGTGCTGGGATATCGGAAAAGGAGAAAAGAGAAATGGATAAGCAAGACCACATGGGAAAAGATAGAGCAAAGAAAAGAAATCAAGAAAAAATTACTGAACACCAAATCACAACGGCTTAAAGAACAAGTTCTAAGTAATTATGCGCACAAAGACAAAGAAGTGAAGGAATCATGCCGTCAAGATAAACGTCAATACTATGACAACTTAGCAGAAACAGCTGAGAAAGCAGCATATACAAATGACAGGAAAACCATATATAAAATCACAAAGCAGATGACAGGTAACTTCAACACAAGATGTGAAAGTGCAGTAAGAACACAAAATGGACAACTGGTCAGTGGAGAAAGAGAAAAAATTGAAAGATGGAGGGAACACTTTAACACCCTACTAAACAGAACACAAGCAGCACAAACAATAGACATACCTGAAGCAAAAACGGAACTAAACATCAATACAGGACCAATAACAATAAGTGAAGTAAAGGAGGCGATAAAGAAGCTAAAATCAGACAGGGCACCAGGTGAAGATGAAGTGACTGCTGAGATGTTGAAAGCAGAAGAAACAGAAACACCAAAACAACTTTGCCGGATATTACAACAAATTTGGGATCTAGAAAAAGTCCCAGATGAGTGGAAAACTGAGCTTATAGTAAAACTACCAAAGAAGGGTGACCTCGGAGATTGCGGGAACTGGAGAGGAATTACACTACTGCCACTCACCAGTAAAGTATTTTGCAGAATAATCATCAACAGAATTGTACCAACACTTGAGGAAAAACTTCGGAAAGAGCAGGCAGGATTTAGGAAAGGAAGATCATGCATAGACCACATATTTGTACTTAGACAAATATTAGAACAGGCAAATGAGTGGCATAGCACAACATATGCATTATTCATAGATTTTGAGAAAGCCTTTGACAGTGTCAACAGAGATGCACTGTGGAAAATCCTAAGATGGCATGGCCTCCCCCATAAGATAGTTAATGTAACCAAAGCCCTATACGAGGGTTTTCAGTGCAAAGTTATCTGTGGAGAACATACCTCCAGCAGCTTTAGGGTACAAACAGGAGTGAAGCAGGGATGTGTACTATCACCAACATTATTTATCTTGGCAGTAGACTGGTTAATGAAGGAGGCAACATCAGACAAACGCAGAGGATTACAATGGACCCTTGACAAAGTGCTGGAGGACCTTGACTTTGCGGACGACATTTGTCTATTATCAAGCAGTCACAAAGATATGCAAGAAAAAATAAACAAGCTAACTCACAATGCAAACAACATGGGACTAAAGATCAACGTAGGAAAGACAAAGTTAATGAAGCAAAATGTGAACAACAGAAATGTACTCAGAGTAGATAACAAGTTAGTGGAGGAGGTCAATGAATTTGTATACCTTGGCAGCAGAGTAGTAGAAAATGGAGACAGCACAGAGGACATCAATAGCAGACTTACTAGAGCAAACCAGGCTTTTGCAGTGCTGCAGAATATATGGAAATAAAAAAAAAACTAAGCATAAATATGAAAATCAGGATATTTAAGAGTAATGTTCTAAGTGTACTACTCTATGGAAGTGAATGCTAGAAAATCACCAAAACCATAGAAAACAAGTTGAATTCTTTCCAGACTAAATGTTTATGAAGAATTAAAAAATATTTTGGCCAAACACCATAAGAAATAACATCTTATTGGCAGAAATGCAGATGAAACCACTGACAACAATTATTGAGGAAAGATGCTGGCGATGGTTGGGACATGTGTTCCGAATGACTGACAACTCACTGCCAAAAATAGCACTAAGATGGACACCACAGGGGAACAGAAGTAAGGGTAGACCAAAAGAGACATGGAGAAGAACAACAGAAAGGATGTTGAGCAATAGAGGGCTCACCTGGGCAAGAGCGGAAAAAAAGGCGAAGGGCAGGCATTTGTGGAAAACCCTTGCCGAAGCCCCATGTGCCCTGGGCACTTAAGGTTCAGAGAGAGAGAGAGAGAGAGAGAGAGAGAGAGAGAGTAGTAATAGTAGCATTAGTATTAATAGTACAGTAGTAATAATAGTAACAGTAATAGTAGTACCAGTAATAATAATAGTAGTAGTAATAGTGTAGTAGTAATAATAGCAGCAGTAGTAGTGATAGTAGTGGTAATAGTATAGTAGTAATAGTAGTAGTATTAGCAGTAATAGTAATAGAAGTAGTAGTAATAGTAGTAGTAGTAGCAGTCTTTGGTGCTTATATTGGAACAATGATAAACGTAATGTGATAAGTAAGACTAACTCTTCTAGCAGTCATAATGCCGGAACTAACATTATGGGTAACATGAAAGTATCATACACATAACGTTTAAGCTGAAATGGCAGTCGACTTGACGTGTGTGTGTGTGTGTGTATGTGTGTGCGTGCGTGCGTGTCTGTTTGGAACGTGAACAGTCATAAAAAATGTTTTTAAAATATCACACAAATTCAGACTTCACACTTCTTGTTCACCGTTAGACACTGTTATTTGTCAGATCATGCGCACGAATATACGAGGCTTTGATAAAAGGACGCATTTTGTTTTAATTTAAAATTTGAAATTACGCTTCCTGATCCCCAAGCACAACCTAGTAACTTGTACAGAATCCTGGACCGAGACGCACTACACCAGTTTACATGGGTGTTTCTAGGCAGAGGGGGGAAAAAAAGGGGTCCGAATAGAGAAGTATATGACGCAGTGAAACCCCATGAATGGATCCTTCACAATGCGGGTTTGCGCTCGTGGACTCCTACTGCGAGTGCTGAATTAGTATGCAAATCAGATTTGACTCTATTTTCTGTATGTCTGTCTTGTGTGTGTCTTTCTGTCATTCATTCATTCACACAAGAATAGGCAGCCGAAGTGTATTTTCCAGCCCGTATAAATTATACATTTCCCTTAGAAAGAAAGAAAGGAAGGGGGAAAAAAAAAGGACAGTCCCGGTTTCTGTGGTTTGAAATTTATATTCACAGCGTCAGACAACTATGACGCCGACGCGGGTTGGTTGACGCGGGGGG
This sequence comes from Achatina immaculata, assembly GCA_009760885.1. NCBI lineage: Eukaryota > Metazoa > Mollusca > Gastropoda > Stylommatophora > Achatinidae > Lissachatina > Lissachatina immaculata. The sequence goes on from CM019694.1 coordinate 36,734,769, forward strand.
GGGGGGGGGTTTAGACGGCAGCGTGCAGGTAACACAAACTCCAGTCTTTGATTCTTTGTGCTGAATATTCATCATCACTATAAGATGAGGCAACGGTTCTAAATCTGTTTCGCGTCCCTGCACACTTCACTGACATATAAAGCTAAGATTCTGAGACACGCTGCCTGTAGGACTGCCAGAGATAAGAGAAATGGTGACTGATGTAATGTCATTTTTGTACAATGAAAAAATAAATAAATCATTAATAGAAAATTAATTTTTGAATTATTATAAATTTTCAATACATGTATTCAAATTCGGTGTATCGGGCTTGAAGAAAACTGTCCGGTGTGCAGCGTTATTATCATTTTAAAGTGGAAATTTTCACTTGTAAGACTAGGCTTATGTTCCAGCATGTTAACAGCGTGCATTTTAATTAGTTGCTTGTATTTTGTGCGTGTTTGGTTTGAGGGGGTGGGGGGGGGTCACACTTTTAAACATATTTTATGGGGTGGGGGTTTTAAATGTTTTTGATAGTTGTTGATTGGGGGGGGGGGGAGATATAAGGGGTTAAAAAACTGCCTAAATTATTGCTGAAATAATGAATGGCTGACCCTTACTGTCATGTTTGATGTTCTGTTGAAGCATAATTGTATTTTCGGGAGGGGCGGTGGGGTGGGAAGATGCAGTACTCAAGTTGTCCATGAATCACACTTGACTACTTGTGGCAGGGCAGGTCAACCATAACCGGCCAAGACCCTCTTCTACTTCCCAGTGGTGCCTTTGGAAGAAGAAGAGGAGGAGGAGGAAGAGGAGGAGGAGGAGGAGGAAGAAGAAGCCAGTCTGGAAATACACAGAGCCGAAGTCGGATGTGTCGGGCCGCAAGGTGCATAACTATGATACAAAGGTCAACGAAGAAGAAGAAGATTAGGTTGTACATCATGAAACTATTAAAATCTGGCCGAGAAATAGACGATATTGTTTAACATGGGTCAACAAGTGATGCAAATTTCATAATGTCGGAATCAAATCCAATGATACGGACAAAAAAAATGACTTTGTTTCCATACATTTGTGAAAGAAACATTTGTTTATATTTTACCACGAACCAAGGGCATGTGGAGTACAGCCAATCATCACTTAATTTTACAAATTAAATTATTTCTCGCGGGGCAGTACCCTAAGTTAAGACATTATTTACATCAGAATGTTATTAAAGCGATCGTCAATTTATGAGATAATTTGTTAAAAAATTATTTCAGAACACATTTTACGTGATGTATTTTACAGAACTAGTACAAGGCAGCACAATGGTTGACAATAGGCAGCGTTTCTCAGCTCATTTTTAGTTCGGGTTCTTCTTTTTCATTAATGTTTTCTTGGCTTCCATTCACCCCTGCAGCTATACGCTTACTCTGTTTATGACATGTGTCTATCTGGCCCCAGATATCTGGCGTATGCGCATGGCTTCTGTTAGAAGACGCAAGGTGCAAACTGTTTTTGTTTCACAACACGTTTCTGCTCGACTGGCAAACAATATGCACACATTTCCCCAAATTGAAAACTCTTTACCCGCGTTTCTCAACCGAGTTTCCACGGAACTTTATGTAGAAGGTGGCTGGCCGCTCCTCCAGAAAAGACCATTATATGTGAACTCCAGACAAGTCTATAGGTGCTTCAGTTTCCTCGAGTGTCTTCGTCAGCATAACACCAGTCCTCTATTAACTGATGATCATTCTGGTGCCTTTAACAAACATTTGTGTCTTACAACGCAAGTTTTTACTCCCAGTACATTCATTATCCTTCATGCTCCACAAGGATACTGATCCCTCATGCCATACAAGGATACTGATCTTTCATGCTCCACACGGATACTGATCCTTCATGCTCCACACGGATACCGATCCTTCATGCTCCACACGGATACTGATCCTTCATGCTCCACACGGATACTGATCCTTCATGCTCCACAAGGATACTGATCCTTCATGATTCACAAGGATACTGATCCTTCATGATTCACAAGGATGCTGATTTATAATTATCAGTGAAATATTTTGTTCGTCCAGCTTCATTTATTGCATTGATAGTATAATTTCTGCAAGATCCATTGTCTGCCCTTGCTATATAGGAGTTGAACCATCAATTCTTAATGTCCTATAACGCCTGGGTGGTCTGGTACAAAAATGAAGGTTAATCGATGTATGTCTGATATCTGCTGTGACTGAAGCCACTGTTGCCTTAGAGAGCCAGGTAGAATTAGCGCGTGCATCGAGTCATTCCAGATACATGCTTGGGTGTAAGTCTTGCGACTTTAGTCAGCGTACAGCTTTTGTCACAGCCATGGTTTCCAGTGTGAGCTATTTGTTGTCACAGCAAAAACCGCTTGCTTCTTCAACTGTGCTGTCCCTGGAGTTCACCGTGAAAGTACAGGCACATCTCTTAACACGAGTCACTGAATCCCTCTGTACAAACGGCAGCATCGCTGCCTATGGCGTTTTCACCACTTAGTGCTTTGACCTCAATATCCACTGTGACAAGCATTATGCGTCTTCTGTCAAAGCTTTACGTGAACAGAAATAGAGAGCCACAAAGTTCCATGCTGCGAGTACCCATTTCTGTCGAGGATTTATAATCCCAAAAGCAAACAAACGCAGGCGTGTCCATGAGAGCTGTGATTAAAAAAATAATAAATACGTTTATATGCAAATAAAATGCATAAACATATAGTTAATCACCTCTTTCCGACATAGTTCTGTTAGACCGCCTTGTCGGAAAGCGAAATAGACTTCAAGCGAATTTCATGGGGGACAATATCCATTACTTCACCGTCACTACGGGATAGGGGTGAATATCCATTACTTCACCGTCACTAGAGGATAGGGGTGAATATCCATTACTTTACCGTCACTACGGGATAGGGGTGAATATCCATTACTTCACCGTCACTAGAGGATAGGGGTGAATATCCATTACTTCACCGTCACTACGGGATAGGGGTGAATATCCATTACTTCACCGTCACTAGAGGATAGGGGTGAATATTCATTACTTTACCGTCGCTAGAGGATAGGGGTGAATATCCATTACTTCACCGTCACTAGAGGATAGGGGTGAATATCCATTACTTCACCGTCACTACGGGATAGGGGTGAATATCCATTACTTCACCGTCACTAGAGGATAGGGGTGAATATTCATTACTTTACCGTCGCTAGAGGATAGGGGTGAATATCCATTACTTCACTGTCACTAGAGGATAGGGGTGAATATCCATTACTTCACCGTCACTACGGGATAGGGGAGAATATACATTACTTTACCGTCACTAGAGGATAGGGGTGAATATCCAGTACTTCACTGTCACTAGAAGATAGGGGTGAATATACATTACTTCACTGTCACTAGAAGATAGGGGTGAATATCCAGTACTTCACTGTCACTAGAAGATAGGGGTGAATATACAGTACTTCACCTTCACTAGGGGATAGGGGTGAATATACAGTACTTCACCTTCACTAGGGGATAGGGGTGAATATACAGTACTTCACATTCACTAGGGGATAGGGGTGAATATACAGTACTTCACCTTCACTAGGGGATAGGGGTGAATATACAGTACTTCACCTTCACTAGAGGATAGGGGTGAATATACAGTACTTCACTGTCACTAGAGGATAGGGGTGAATATACAGTACTTCACCGTCACTAGAGGATAGGGGTGAATATACAGTACTTCACCTTCACTAGGGGATAGGGGTGAATATACAGTACTTCACCGTCACTAGAGGATAGGGGTGAATATACAGTACTTCACCGTCTCGGGGGGGGGGGGGACATGTTTGAAAACATAAAAATAAACTATAGCGGCGGACTTGAAAATAAGTTGTCTTTAGAGGAAATAAATTTCGCATATTCTCAGAAATGTTTGTAAATTTACAATAAACAGCCAATGGACGGATGGTTGGAAAAATGAATCATAGTAAAACGGGGCGTCTGAAAACGGAGACATCTTTTGCTCTAAAACAAACATTGATATTAATTGATCATTATATCAGCAGCTTTGAAACATTTTGAAATCTGCTTTTAAATTAATCCGTAAACTACACTGACAAACTAATTAGATGGTACTTGGAATTAAAACTTCATAGTATTTCAGAAACGTAATCTCACTGAGTACTTGTGAAGAATTTTCCCAAAAAAAAAAAAAGACGCAGCTGTTTAGATGTTGAATAAACAGCAGATGTGCGTTATTGGACTTGGGAATTCTTGCCAGTTCTCTTTGATATTATATTTATAAAATGAATGAGTTCCTAAGGTTGCAGTTACAGATTAGGACAGAATGTGCTGTATTATTATCCTGTTTATGTCGTATTTATGGCGTAAAATAACAAAGAGGGACAAGGTTAGACGCTGTTAATTGAAAAGCCTCGAGTAAGTGCGCGGAGTGGGCAATAATTGAATTCCACTGTGCTACGTCCAACGGTTACAAAACTGTACTTGAAACTAAGGGTATTTGAGAGGTTCTGTAGTGAAGTTTGTTAGCGACAAGTTGAAAATAAAATATGTCTCTTGGTGCACTTTACAGAAATAATGATCTTTAACCTCCATCTAGGTGCAGGGTCATAGCCGACCGCTCCCGTAGTCTTCTCAGAGAACGGCCTTAAGATGTGTGCCATTCCTGTTTGTGTTCCTTCTACTGCTACATCTACTACAACAACAACTACTACTACTACTACAACTACTACTACTATAACTACTACAATTACTGCTACTATTACTACAACTAGAACTACTACAACTACTACTGCAACTACTACTACTATTACTACAATGGCTACAACAACAATTACTACAACTACTACTATTACAACAACAACAACTACTACTACAGACTACTACTGCTACTACTGCTGCTACTGCTACTACCACTGCTACTACTACAACTACTGCTACTACCACCACCGCTACCACTAATACTATTACTACGGTGACTGTTATTAATAATAATTATTGAATCAACAAAATAGATTACACCGTTGTAAAACATTACCATGCACAGAATAAACAAGAAACTGGTGTTTTTTTTTTTTTAGTCTTTTATAATTACTGTATGTTATTTATACACGCAAGTATGTCTTTCTATGCGTCTCTCAGAACTTACAAACGCTTGCACAGAGAGAGTTTATGTATGCGCCAGGGTTACCAACACAGGCGTAGTCCGAGATGTTCTTGTTTACTTTTGACTTTTAATCACTTTATAATAATACTCTCCTCGTTCTGTTTATGAATGTCTGCTTTCGCAACGATTCAAGTGCAAATCGATGGACTAATGAAGTGCTAGAATTATGTCAAGTAATTTGTGGTGCCAATGAGTAATTCTCTGTAAAAGTATTTTGAAGTGTCCACGAAGATAATTGTAACAATTTACGTTTTGTTTTTTTTTGCGGTAACTCTCGGCAGCTTTCTAAAACAAGCATGGGACTTCCGAAAATAAGTTTAGTGGTCGTAAAATTTCATTTAAAAAAAAAAGGGGGGGGGGACGGAATAGTATATTTATTCTTATTTTCGTTTCTCTTCCTTTTCGGCGAGCTATATTGATAACTAAATGATAATTATATATGAAGTTTTGGATACCTTGTTTAAAAGAGTAGAGAGGAAGATAACTGGCCAGTAACACAGAACTGTTCTGGAATCTATCCATCATCTTCACGGCGTCCGTGTCTTGCTCGTTTAGCCTGGATAACGAACTATAAATAAAGTGTTCTCATTTGTCGTGAACTCTGTCAAGAACTATACTTGTAGGCTCCATTGTATGTCTGCTACTTCTAGGCTCAATTGTATGTCTGCTACTTCTAGGCTCAATTGTATGTCTGCTACTTCTAGGCTCATTTGTATGTCTGCTACTTCTAGGCTCCATTGTATGCCTGCTACTTCTAGGCTCAATTGTAGGTCTGCTACTTCTAGGCTCCATTGTAGGTCTGCTACTTCTAGGCTCCATTGTAGGTCTGCTACTTCTAGGCTCCATTGTAGGTCTGCTACTTCTAGTCTCCACTGCGGGTCTGCTATTTCTAGGCTCCACTGTAGGCCTGCTACTTCTAGGCTGCACTGTAGGGTTGCTACTTCTAGGCTCCAGTGTAGGCCTGCTACTTCTAGGCTCCGTTGTAGGCCTGCAAAGAAGGTACTGTAATCCACCCTCCTGTCTGAAACTATACATTCTCTGTGATCGTATAGGAAGTTGGAGATATGTTCGTGCTCATATTTTTCTTCACCTGCTGGCGCCCTTGAGGGTGATACTTATCTTTAGAGGCTGGGTGGACCCCGGGGGCTTTGGTACTTATCTTTAGAGGCTGAGTGGATCCAGAGTGCTTTGGTACTTATCTTTAGAGGCTGAGTGGATCCAGAGTGCTTTGGTACTTATCTTTAGAGGCTGGGTGGACCCCGGGGGCTTTGGTACTTATCTTTAGAGGCTGAGTGGATCCAGAGTGCTTTGGTACTTATCTTTAGAGGCTAGGTGGACCCCGGGGGCTTTGGTACTTATCTTTAGAGGCTGAGTGGATCCAGAGTGCTTTGGTACTTATCTTTAGAGGCTGGGTGGACCCCGGGGGCTTTGGTACTTATCTTTAGAGGCTGAGTGGATCCAGAGTGCTTTGGTACTTATCTTTAGAGGCTGGGTGGACCCCGGGGGCTTTGGTACTTATCTTTTGAGGCTGAGTGGATCCAGAGTGCTTTGGTACTTATCTTTAGAGGCTGAGTGGATCCAGAGTGCTTTGGTACTTATCTTTAGAGGCTGAGTGGATCCAGAGTGCTTTGGTACTTATCTTTAGAGGCTGGGTGGACCCCATGGGCCTTTGCAAAACTCAGACGCTTGTCCTATATTACGCTTGTAGTTTAACATCGTGACGCCTGTCCTATATTATGCTTGTAGTTTAACATCGTGACGCCTGTCCTATATTATGCTTGTAGTTTAACATCGTGACGCCTGTCCTATATTATGCTTGTAGTTTAACATCGTGACGCTTGTCCTATATTATGCTTGTAGTTTAACATCGTGACGCTTGTCCTATATTATGCTTGTAGTTTAACATCGTGAAGCTTGTCCTATATTACGCTTGTAGTTTAACATCGTGACGCCTGTCCTATATTATGCTTGTAGTTTAACATCGTGACGCTTGTCCTATATTATGCTTGTAGTTTAACATCGTGACGCTTGTCCTATATTACGCTTGTAGTTTAACATCGTGACGCCTGTCCTATATTATGCTTGTAGTTTAACATCGTGACGCCTGTCCTATATTATGCTTGTAGTTTAACATCGTGAAGCTTGTCCTATATTATGCTTGTAGTTTAACATCGTGACGCCTGTCCTATATTATGCTTGTAGTTTAACATCGTGAAGCCTGTCCTATATTATGCTTGTAGTTTAACATCGTGAAGCTTGTCCTATATTATGCTTGTAGTTTAACATCGTGACGCCTGTCCTATATTATGCTTGTAGTTTAACATCGTGAAGCTGTCCTATATTATGCTTGTAGTTAACATCGTGACGCCTGTCCTATATTATGCTTGTAGTTTAACATCGTGACGCCTGTCCTATATTACTTGTAGTTTAACATCATGACACCTGTCCTACATTACGCTTGTAGTTTAACATCATGAGGTCTGTCCTATATTATGCTTGTAGTTTAACATCGTGAAGCTGTCCTATATTATGCTTGTAGTTTAACATCGTGAAGCCTGTCCTATATTATGCTTGTAGTTTAACATCGTGAAGCTTGTCCTATATTATGCTTGTAGTTTAACATCGTGACGCCTGTCCTATATTATGCTTGTAGTTTAACATCGTGACGCCTGTCCTATATTATGCTTGTAGTTTAACATCATGACACCTGTCCTACATTACGCTTGTAGTTTAACATCATGAGGTCTGTCCTATATTATGCATGTAGTTTAACATCATGATGTCTGTCCTATATTACGCTTGTAGTTTAACATCATGACGTCTGTACTAAATTAAGCTTGCAGTTTAACATCACAGCTCGTGCTAAGAAAATGTAGCTCACCGTTACCTGTACAGGAGGTTCCATAAGTAACTGGAACTAATGCAGTATCGATTCCGGTAATGTAGTAATATCTTAATGTCTGCTTAACAACTGAAAACACAAAGACAGGCTAAATACAGTGAATGTTACGCAACAGCAGGCTTCAACACACTAACGTAAGCATGTAGATGTGGTTAGATACCGCAGTTTTTACGATATTACTACGATACCGGAATCGATACTGGGTTAGTGCACAGTTATTTTCCGAACGCACTGTAGATTAAACTATGTAGCAGCGGTGCAGTTTGTTCATGTATTTTCTGCTGTAGAGTCGGAGGGAAGCCCAGTTCCCCTCATTTACCATTTTCAAGAACCATTAAAAGCAAATTCTTCATCATCTCTTTTCTGTCATCTCCTAAAAAAAAAGTGTTTTGACCGCACAGTTTGGGATTATATATTTAAGTCAATATTGAAACTGTCTTCAGTTCCAAACCACGTTTTTCTTACTCTGCTTCACTTTTTTTTTTCTATTTCTTTAATTTTCTACTTAAGGAAAAAAAAAAGAAAGTAACTTTATTCTATTCTTCCGCTAAGGGACGTCATTTTTTACATTCAATGAAATGTCTTCTGTCGTATTTGCTTATGTTTATAATTTCTATTCTCTTTGTTACAGGAACGCTCTTGGCATTTGTGCGGTCATGTTCTGTACGTGGCTTGAGAATGGATTACACATGCTTATTGTAAAGGCGTGCCGTGCCTGTTTGTTCAGGTTCTCTGTGTTTAATTTGATATTGAAACTAAGCGTGGCGTCCGTGTCGCTTTCACAAGTTTTACCATCTAGGGCGATTCATGCAGTTGCCTGTTGGTGTTTCAATAAATGTTTTTGTTTCGTTTCACGAGAATCCACGTTTTTAAAGGCGTTTAATTAATTCTCAGCTGTGATGCCAGTAGCCCCAGTACCAGAACAATCTGTACTAAATTATTTATATAAAATTATGTCCCTCGTAGGTCAGTACTGCGCTCTTCTGAGGTCGGTATTCCAGACGGCTGCAACTCTTAAAATATATGAGAGGCCCAAGAAGCATTTTGTTGCTGAAGATAGGGTCTGAAGACGGAGTACTCAAGTTGAATAAGATAGCGACCCAAAGTTCCCTATTTTGGTTAGGGTCAGTGGTGGGGTACCCATTAAGATCAGTACCTAGTGTCTCATATGGGCCCGTAAGGGAAGAGAGCCTGGCTTAATGGTAAAAATATTGTGAATATAGAATGCTGTTTTATGCATTGTATATTAGGATATGAAAAGTATAGGATAGAGGGGGCCCATGTTAAGTTTAGTCTAAGGGGCCTGGATGATGGTTGACCAGTCTCTGGTTAGGGTTCGTGAGACAGCTTACCAAGACTCTGTTATACTTCCTAGTGGTGGTTCTTGGAAGTAGAAAGTAGTTTCGCCAAGTGAATAGGGATCAAAGTGGGAGGCGAGCTCTGTAGGGATCGGAAGTATGGGACCGAAAGGAGCAGATAAACTGTGACATAACACAGTCAAGATACCTCACTTCACTGTGTGCAAGCATCGTTGGCTCTATCATTTTAGTGTCTGCAAGCATTATTGGCTCTATCATTTCAGTGTCTGCAAGCATTGTTGGCTCTGTCACTTTGCTGTGTGCAAGCATCGTTGGCTCTATCATTTCAGTATCTGCAAGCATCGTTGGTTCTATCATTTCAGTGTCTGCAAGCATTGTAGGCTCTGTCACTTCGCTGTGTGCAAGCATCGTTGGCTCTATCATTTCAGTGTCTGCAAGCATCGTTTGTTCCATCATTTCAGTGTCTGCAAGCATTGTTGGCTCTGTCACTTCGCTGTGTACAAGAATTGTAGGTTCTATCATTTCAGTATCTGCAAGCATCATTGGCTCTGTCACTTCACTGTGTGCAAGCATCGTTGGTTCTATCACTTCACTGTGTGCAAGAATCATTATTTCTAGGTTGCTAAATTTGTCTGAGAAACTATACGTTTGCTTTCTTGTCAGTCTTTTTTTTCATATTCACTTGTTAATTATAGGTGATTATTACAAAGAACAAGCAAGATAGTTTTAATATAGAAGAATTTTATCAACTGTTTTCTGACTTTTATTAACTGAGACGAAATGTAATCTTCTTTAACCTTGATCATAGGATAAGACTGAAGTTGTATTTCTTATCCAAGATTATCCGCTGCCGGAGTGTTTGAATCTGCGCTCTTCAATGTTGCATTTATTTTAATACTGTATTCAGCTGTGTTATTCGCCTTAAAGGTAACAGTTGTTTCTGGTTTTATATTATTATTCATCGTCTTCTTCTTCCTTAGCCCTCAAAAGGAACTGATGGCGATGTGTCATGATCCTCAGCAAAGCTTCGATAACTGCGCCTATAGACAGGACACATCTGTCTTCGACATGGCGTATTTTTAGCACCGGTTTTGTCTTTCAGTTTCGATCGCTGTTCACTTGGCCAGAATATCTGTTACCAGAAGTGTCACCGTCAGGTAAAGTAGGTTCATTTTTTAAGCTGTGGTTCGCTACCAGTGACGCAATGAGTCAGCCATGAGTCACTGATCACGATCTCATTCAGCCTGAGTGCTCCGTTGTTGCCATCCAGCAACTCTGGGCGTGTCCCTCTCTATAAACAGTATCTCTAACACTTGTTCTTTGTTAGCTACTAGTTCTGCGTTAACAGTGTATCTAAAGCGTTCACATTATAGTCTCAGAATTATTTTGTGTAAAACTTGTGTTTCAAAGGTCTCTACAGCGCTTATATAAGGTCTACACTTTGGGAGGCTATTTAGCTTATCTAAAGTGGCACGTACCCCAATAGAACAATGATTCTCAGTTCCTTTTATTTCCAGAGTTCGTTGATAATTCGCAGCAACACTTGATATGGAATTCAGAATCTCCAGATATTTGTAATACCGTGGGTAATTTGGACTTTTCTCCGAGGACCGCCGCTGGTGATCATGGCTTTATAACCACTGTCATGGAGGTAGAATAAATCTAGAGAGAGAGAGAGAGAGAGAGAGAGAGAGAGAGAGAGAGAGAGCGCTCTATTTTGAACAGCGTTTACGCTCGGAATGCACATATTTTATAGGGACTGCTCACGAATAAAATTTGAGAAACACTGACCTAAGCGTCAAGCTACATTACGCAACAAAGGTCAAGGATAAATGACAATACGCTCTACACTAAATTAAATAATGTGACACTCTGTGTAAACGATAATTTCAACCCTCGACAGAAAAACCTCGGACACGGGTAAAGGTTCCGCTGCTACAATAAAGAGGGGATTAAGTTTCTCAGTTAAGTTAGCTTTTTTCTTGACTTGGCAGGGGGTCTCGGCTGAAGGGTTTCCACACAAAAACGGAAAATACATTTTCTTGTAAGACGTTTTCCAGAGACACTTACCTGGAACCCGGGCTGATAGTTAGCCGACCTGGCAAATTTGATGTATCTCATGAATAAAAGGATTTGTGGAGTTTCACAAGTTGCACACTGGGTCAAGTCTGCGTGCTGATATAATGAAAGTCTGTATCTCAAAAGAAAACACACACACAAAAAATGTTCCGTTGTAAGGAGTTTCCTTTTTGATAAAGTAAAATTATAAATCTTCGCAGATATAAGAGTAGGAGAAGTCGGTTTGTTAATAAAGTGAAATTTTGAAATTTGAAAAAAAAAATCTGTGAGGTGAAGTATGATGTTAATAAAGTGAAGTTCTACATCTTTAAAAAAAAAAATCTTACCTTGAGTGGAGTCTGGTTGTTAATAAAGTGAATTTCTGCAATCTGAAAATCTGACTGAGAAATGAAGTCTCTTACTTAAAAAAGTGAATTTCTACATCTTAAAAACTTGACTGAAAAATAAAGCCTGCTTGTTAAAAAAAAATTGAGGTAGTGCAAGTTAAAATATGTGGCACGTGTTGAAGATTTTTCATCAAATGAGAGTTGATTGACTGAAGTGCTGCAATATCTATGAAAGACGTTGACAGTCACATCCCAGGGCTTCTAAATCTCTCTGTGAGCTCAGCTGCTGGTTTATGTCAGAGAGACTTATCATTTTCTCCCCTATTTCCCACTGCCTGTCTCTCTTTCACATATTTCTATCCTCTCTTGTTGTCACTTGCTTACTGACCGCTGATGATTTCTTCTTTTAGTTCTAACTTAATTTTTCTTTAGTCATTTCAGCTACTTCAAGGACTTTCTTACATCTTACATCTTACATCCTTCATGTGCCGTTAAATGTCACATAGGGCCCGTATGGTAGTTCGCCAAGCTCCTGGGCTTCTCGTGGTGGAACTGTTTAAACTGACAGGAGAGGGGTGAAGGCGAATATCTGGCTCCTGAAAACCAGACGTTTCTGGTCGACGAGAGACTTTTTGATAGCATATCTGAGATAAGGAAAACTCTGTTTTAAAACCTGCTGCTGGCGAGATTCTTCAGCTGCCATGCATGAAGTAGGGCTCCTCCCGGCCAGAGAAGAAAGGTACGAATTGGGTTGCCGCGCGGCACCACCGTGGAAAAGGTGAAAGAAAGAATTAAGTGAAGTAATCAGTAGTCTCGATGACAGGACTGCTCAAATCACGGCACCTCTGAACTGGAAGTCGGCCACATCCTATGTGCACTCATACTGGATGAATTGCCTGAACCTGCTTAACCCAAGGGTTAAACTAAGACACTGCTGGTGAGATTCTTCGGATGCAGCGCGTGGAGTGAAACTCCCCCCCGGCCAATGAAGTAAATGCGGAAAAGAAATTAGGGTTGCCGTGCGGCGCCGATGTGAAAATGTGATGGAAAGGATAAAGTTAAGCTTAATCGGTATGTCCAGTAGTCTCGCGGCGAGAGCTACAATACCACGGCACCTCTGCCCTAGAGGCGGCCACGTCTGATATACACTCATACTGGTGAAATATTTCTAAACCGGCTTAACCAGAGGTGAAACTTGATGGCTACTCATGTCACGGTACCTCCGCTCTAGAGGTCGGTCACGTCCTAAACACGCCCATTCTGGGATAATACGCCTAAACCAGCTCAACCCAGGGGTGAAACTTACTAGTGGCGAGGATTCGTCCTCATGGACAAAAGCTCCGTCCTGGTCACAAATAGGAAGGGTAACGGCCACGACCACAACCACCTCTCACCCAACGGGGATGTATGCTGAGGTTTTCCGATGAGAAAGTCCAACTCTAGATCAAACTGGTGCAACGAAACCCACGGTGTCACGCAATCTCGCTCCTATGACCCACCGAGAATTCAGGCCCACGCCCCGTGATACTCTGAACCTCTTGTGATCCTCTCGGGGATCTCTTGTGGGCCTATCGGGGACCACAGGGGGACCACGGGACACATCGCGGACCACAGAAGAAAATTCAGCAGGATCACGGGGCGATCTTGGTGGTAGAAGCTAACGAAGAAGAAGAAGATAACCACAAGGCTTCTCGCAACGTCGCTTACAGGTTTTCTCCTCGCTGTACGGGTGGGAATTATTGTCGCCACTGCTAGACAACGTTTGCACCGATGTTTCAGTGCCCCATCCATGTTTTTAAGATGTGAGATATATGAACTTTTTTTCAGGACGTAATGATGATCCTAAAGAACTGGAGCATCTATGGCGAGCAAAAAGTGCTCAAGTATGGTCTATGGGAAATAATCAATGTAAAACAAATGAAAACGAAATAAAGCCAGAGTTAGTTACCTTAGACCATTTTTAAAAAATTCGTCGTCTTGAAGCTTCGAGCTCATATTCTATGCAGCTGATGCAGTGACGATGTTCAGACACAGTATAGAATTCATTTTTCATCTCTGGTGATATGCTGATATAGATGTAGTCCTAGCTAGTGTCTCAGCGTTCAGTACAAATACTGTCTCAGATAGTGGTACATATAATGTCTCAGGCGATGGAATAGACGGTGTCTCAGCTTGTGGAATAGATAGTGTCTCAGTATATGGTATAGATGGTGTCTCTGCTTGTGGTGTAGACAGTATCTCAGCTTGTAGTATAAACGGTGTCTCAGCTTGTCTTATAAACGTTGTCTCACCTTATGGTACAGACGGTGGGCCAGCTTATGGTATGAAGATTGCCTCAGCATGTAGTATAGGTTTTGTCTCAGCGTATTGTGTGAATGGTGTCTCAGATTGTGGTATAAATGATTTGTTAACTTATACCATAGATGGTGTCTGAACATATGGTATATGTGATATTTCAGCCTGCAAAGTCTGGTCTTCTCTGTAGTTGTAGATAAAGCACCAAGAAAAGGAAAATCCACGATAGGTCCTAGAAGATCAGCTTTCAGTGTTTCTTAACTTAGGATCCTAGGAACTGCACGGAGTCAACATAATAAGTTTTAAAGGTTCATGGACCAACAAACGGATTGGCTTTATTTTTTAAAAATTAACACTATTTTTAAAAAAGGGAGGTGTCCATATGCAGCAGTATACTGAATGTTAGGATGTAAGACACACCAAGAATTCAGGCCCACTATATTTTATATAGTTATTTCATATTTTATACAAATGTTCCACTTCTCAGATGAGTTATCTATCTAACATCCTAACGTTCAATATACTGCTATAGATAGCTGTTCTCGGGATAGAAAGAGAGTCCATGAACGAAGAAAAAATTAAGAACCACTAACTTAAACGGAAACTTTTGTGTGAGTTGTTGAATCAATAACGACAAGGCTTTTCAGCAATCACAAAGCGGTTTTCTCCTCGCTGAACAGCTGGTAAATATTGTCGTCAGTGCTACACAGTGGCTGCACCGACGTTTAAGAGCGCCATCCGTGAATAAGCTAGATCCTACAAACATTTTCAGAAAGTATTAGTGATGATACTGCCAAATAAAATGTACGCTCGTGTTGTCCAAGGGAAATAACCGATATAAAGCTAATGAAGTGCATGTAAAGCGCGAGTTAGATACCCTATATTTTGACAATTAAAAATTCCTTGGATCTTCTTCTGCCTTATAGTTCTCAGGATGGAATTAGGGTCCATGAAAAGTTTTAGATTTACTGCTTTCATTGACAATTTATGTGTGAACTGCTGAATCGATAACGACAAGGTTTGTCGGGACCTCGTTTTCGGGTTTTCTCCTCGCTGTCCACTTGGCAAACATTGTCGTAACCGCTACATTGTGCTTCCTTCGATGTTTCAGTGCTCCGTCCATGTTTAAGGATTGAGAACATATGAACTTAGAGGACAATGGCGATGATCCTGAAGAACAGTAATAACGAATAAAAAGTTACAAAGTCCGATCTATGGGAAATAACCTTAGCTCCTTCCACGAATAAGATGTGAGATTACATGAACGTTTTCTGGAGAAAATGGTGATGATACTAAAGAATTGGAACATAAGAGTACTTAAAAAGTGCTCAGGTATGGTCGATGGGAAATAACCCATGTAAAACTAATGGAGTAGAAATAAAAACATAGTTATTTACCCTATATATTGAACAGCAACATCACACCACTCCCCCAACCCCCTTTTTGTTTTTTAATGTCCATCTTCTTCTTCTCCCCGAAAATGCGAGCTCATGTTCTGTGCAGGAGCAGATGCTGTGAAGATCTGAAAATGTCTGACACTGTATATCATTCACTTCTCTGGAGAATATGTTGTGATGATATAGACAATGTCTCAGCCTGTGGCATAGAGGGTGTCTCAGCTTTTTGGTGTAGGTCACATTTCAGTCTGTAACATGTGGTTTTCTTTGTGGTTATAGACAAAACACCAAGAGCAAGTAAAGGAAAACACTTGGAGCAACAATGGAACATTATTTCAACCAGTTCTTGATGTAGGATCACTGGATCTCTATGGGGTCCACAGGAAAAAAAAAAAAATTGAGATTGCACGGACCTGCAAAAGGATTTGCTAGATTAAAAAAAAATCTTAACATGATCTGGCTATATTTAGTGCTTTATGTGTTCGTGGAGGCGTCCACGGCTGGTCTCAGGATAGAAATAATGTCTATGGCTAAAGAAGAAAAAAGAATCACTGCTTTGAAAGAAAAAAAATGTCAGCTACTGAATGGATAACGATTAAGCTTCTCAGGCAGTTGCTAATAGGTTTTCTCCTCGCTGTACAGTTGGCAGTTATTATCGTCAGTGCTAAGCAGTGAATGCACCGATATTTACGAAGCTCCTTCCACGGATAAGATGTGAGATTACATGAACTTTTTCTGGAGAAAATGGTGATGATACTAAAGAACTGGAACATTTATGACTACTTAAAAAGTGCTCAAGTATGGTCGATGGGAAATAACCCATGTAAAACTAATGAAATTGAAGTAAAGGGAGAGTTAATTACCCTAGATGTTGACCGCATTAAAAAAAATTGTCCTTCGTCTTTTCTAGGACAAAGGACGGCAACGAAATACTGAAAGTTGCATAGTTTCTCTTTCTAAAATAATGCCCTGAGAAAATATATTGCTAGCTCTGATGGCCTGCATGAAGGATCGGGTACTCTGGAGAAGCATAATAGCCAACGCCAGTCTGCACGGCACCTGATGATGATGATGAGCTCTTATCATTTTCGGACAAGATAAAGGAATAGATAGATATATAGACTGATTGAGTGATTTATCTTTATTTCAAAAGGGATAACAATTAGGCACACAGGCCCGTGTGACATTCTGCCCTTTCTCATACAACTTTCACTCTCTTGCAGACATTCTACAAATATGCTGCTCATATAACAAATATAATTAACAATAAAGTAAGTATAGTCATTCATTAATAACAAATAAAAAGTTACAAAGTGCGATCCATGGGAAATAACCCATGTTAAACTAATGGAGTAGAAGTAAAAATATAGTTATTTACCTTAGATGAACAGCAAAACACGCGCGCACACGCACACACACACTCACACACACACACTCTCTCTCTCTCTCACACACTGAGAGATACACACTCACACACCTCTTTTTTTTTAATGTCCATCTTCATCTCCCTGAAAATGCGAGCTCATCATCTGTGCAGTAGCAGATGGTGTGAAGATCTGAAAATGTCACACACTGTATATCATTCACTTCTCTGGAGAATATGTTGTGATTATATGGACCATTCATTTATTCATTTGCATGTCCTATGCGGAACTTTGCCTCCCTAACAGCACTCCTGTAGGCCTCTCCTCATCAGGGTCAGGTAGTTGGTACACGTGTGTACGTGAAGATGCTTGTAAATCATTAAGGAATAATTCTTGGTTACATTTTCTGAAGCTTCTAAATTTTATACTGGTGTGATTGTGTTTAGGAAGTTAATACCCCTTTCTTATCCACGTACAGCAGACTGGGTAATGAAATGTGAGGGATGTTACATTCAATTATGTTTTATGAGTGGGCTACATATATGTGATCTAATAATGTGGATGATACTTCTGTTACTCTAGTAGGTTTGGTGACAATTTGGGGAAAAATTGTAGATAATATAATATTGCACCAAGTTGGATTTGATTGTGTTAGATCTATGTTGAAGTCTCCAAGAATGATAATATCTTTGAACTTAAAGGTTGAAACCTCATCCATCATAGTCGTGAAGTGATCATACCACAGTGATGATGCATTTGGATTACGGTACAAAAGTCCAATAACTAACGGACTCTGGTTTGGCAGTTTAACTTCCGCCCAAATACATTCTACCTCTGATGATTCGAGGCCTTCTCTACGACTAAACTGGATAGTTGTGGAGACATACATTACTAGACCTGTTTCTAGTTTTCTAACTGGGTCACGCCTGATCAGGTTAAAACCGTTAATTCTAATATCTTCATCGGTTATGTTCCTATTTAAACGGCTTTCAGAGAAGCCAAAAATGTGGAAATTTTTAATAAGTGTGTTACTTGATGAATTTTACCTAATAGGTGATATACATTCAGGTGGCCTATTCGAAGTCCTTCTTTATGTAACAATTTTTCGGTAAGTTTATATTCTTGTCTACTATTATTGGTTTGAAAGTAATTCCTGTTATTACACTTATTACTGAAGTAACTAAACTTTTAATTACTACACACTCTGTATATTGAACTTTCAAATGGTACACAACTCACCAGCTGAAATAATTGGAAACTGAAAGAGAGACACGCCTAACTATTGGACAATTAAATGCTCAGATATGAGAATTCACTAACAGGTGGGGTAATTAAATATATATTTCTCACACACAAACAAATATAACACACAAACTGCAAGCATCTAAAAAAATTAACAAGAATTAGACAAATAGGTAAAAAAGAAAGTGGGGTTGGGGGGGGGGAGAGAAATAAAACACAAAGAATTCTAAATAAGCTTAAGAAAAAAGATACCAGTAACTATGTCCTGCTGAATAACAATTAGTTTTTTTTTTAACATTGCAGGTTGAAGGTTTCAGTTTGTGATGGATCACGATGATATTGCCATCAGTCTAAGCCATGTGGTATCTGTAAGGATACCATGTGAATTATGCAGAGATAACATATAGGCATGACTCAAGGCTGCAGGGCTAAATTGCAACAAATACTGCAGCTCCAGATTTCTTTGAGGATGTTGCATGGAACTTGCTTGTGTGTTGAAGTCTTCCAATGAGCTGTGCGACTGTGGAAGAATCCTGACGTTGTTGACGCTCGTATCAGCTCGTCTGACAGTCTGAGACTGACGTGAGGGTAGAGGTGGAAACATTGTGTCATAGTCGGTGGTTTGTGTGGAACAGGTAGTGCAGATTTGGGGGTCCCTATGGTTTTAGTGCTCACAGCAGAGCTGGCTTTATGGGGATTTTTTTTGTTGGATGTGGGTGTTGTTTGTGGACATCCAACTGTACTGCGTCTTTCTGTAGTGTACGTTCTGGAAACTTTAGATTTTTGGCACGGATGCTGGTACCAAGTTTTGATGTATGAATGTGGACCATGTACATCCGTTTCTTCGGGGCACCAGAGTCTGAAATGAAAACACAGCGTGGTTTATGAAGACAATGTTGTTAACACGACAGTATGACTGAAGTGCCTTGTTGTTGATGTCTACCAGGCAGGACCAGAGCAGGATGGAATGATGGAAGATAGGAAGATTGCTGCACTCGGATACTTTTCCTTGATAGCGGAAGTCAAAGCCTGCATATCGGAACGTCTTATGTTCCAGCCATTCATGCTGTCATTTATGCCAACATATACGAAGATTTTCCTCACGTCCTGGTCTATATTAAAACTTCTCAGTGTTTGCGTTATTTTAGCAATGCCAGCTCCCGGTACTGCAACTACTAAGAAAGTCTCTTCGTCTGCTATGGACATCCGCTCGCCATACACGCCCTTGAGTAGAAAATCCCCAATCAGTAAATGTGTTGTGCTGTCCGTGATTTTGTTAATGGAAACTTGCTGCGTATTTTGTTCACGTTGCTTTTGGTTAGATCGTGACTGGAGGTGGGATGCCTTGTTTGACTGAGATGATTGTTGCGTCCTGTCTGCTAAGTGGTACAGAGCTTTGTTGTAGAGCGTCAAATCTGTTGGTGATCTGGACCCCGAAGGGATACTCGTATTTTGTGATATACTGGTCTTGCTCACCTGATAAAGAGTCACTGACTCTGTTTTTGATGGTTGTTTTTCTGGTGAAGCTTGTTTAAACCGGCTGGCGACGATGGTTGAGCCTTCGGCTTCATGTTAAGATTACTTTGACTAGCAGCCACTGACTGACTGTGACTATCAGTTTCTGTCTGGTTGTTTTTCTGTAGTTTTCTGCTTCTGGTGTGTTTCTTGCTGTTGATTGAATGAGCAACTTCAGTTTCTTACTTTCTTCTCTCAGCTGTTCATCTTCTTTTTTGATACTGTCATTCTCTGCACTGAGTAACTTTACAACTTCCGGCCTCATGTCACTGATGAGTATTTTCACGAAGTCTTTAATAGCTTTTGTGAAGTCGTGGCCACAGGGACAAGTAAGCGATTTTGTATCTGTTCCAACAGCTTGATGAGAACTGCTCGTGTCACTAAGTCTAGCAACGTTACTCTGTAAAGATTTTTCAGAGTTATTTTCAGTTACTATATCAACAGCCTCGCTAGAACTGTTAGCTAGGCTAACTTTAGTGGAAGTGTCTGAAGACAGTGGAGCTTTCTCAGTAGAAGCTATTGCTCTTTGTTCTCCAGCAGTATCCAGGATTATTGGTTCTTCTGCAACAAGTGTGGATAGTGATTCATGTTTGCTGGAGACTGTAGCATCTTCTTTGCAGGTGAGAATACCAGCGTTTTCTGGCACAAACTCTTCCACTGTCATGGTTTCCATGCATTCCATTCTATCGCCGGCCATATCAGCAGACTTCTTTGCAGGACTTAGAAAACTTTCAGCCATGTTTGTAATTGCTGTGTTTAGTTCATCTGGGTTGTGCCGACTGAGCATCACTTCCTTGGATGTGTTAGAATAGAACAAAATATAGAAATAAAGAAAACAAACAGGGTGGGCGGGGGGGGGGGGGAAGGAATATTACTTTTCGTTTACGAAAGACCTGAGTGACAGTTAATACAGAAAAGATTAAGGTAACTGTCTAGAAAAGTAATTAAAGTTGTAAAGAAAGGTGTGAATTAAATGTAGACATTGTTTGAAACATTTTTTTTTTGGGGGGGGGGGGGGGGGTTAATTTAATTATATTTATACATGCATGGTTCCCGCTAGTGTGGAGTCCTCCTCAAGAAAAAAAAATTTGGAACCGCTGAGATAAGGAGTAGGTAATTCTGAGGTTATATCCCTTTCTGAAATGTGGTGTTAATTTGGATTCACTTTAGTTTTTCTAGCACAAGCTCTCCTTCTCATGTCTAGTTCTACATTTTCTGCCCATAAACTAAATAATTTGATATAATTAAAAATATATCATAAACTGCACGGTTAAGAAATGTATCAGAAACTGCACGGTTAAGAAATGTATCAGAAACTACACGGTTAAGAAATGTATCAGAAAACTACATGGAAAACTTGGCAATTTAACTTCCCGAGTAAATACCAGGATATTTTATTTTGTTCGTCGTGTCATTCTTACTGACTGAGTTTAATCGTAGTTTCTTTTATATGTATAATTATTTATTTCTTATTATTTTACTTCCAAATATCAAAGACTTTTTAAAATCTAAAATATAAAAATGTTGCTCAACATAAAATTCACTTTTTAGTAACAATTACGAGAATAAGCGATTTTTTTTCCCGTACGTGTACATGTTTTGAATTTAAGTTTTCAGACAACCTTGTATATTTCAGACAACCTTGTATATTTCAGACAACCTTGTATGTTTCAGACAACCTTGTATATTTCAGACAACCTTGTATGTTTCAGACTTGTATGTTTCAGACTTGTATATTTCAGACAACCTTGTATATTTCAGACAACCTTGTATATTTCAGACAACCTTGTATGTTTCAGACAACCTTGTATATTTCAGACAGCCTTGTATGTTTCAGACAGCCTTGTATGTTTCAGACAACCTTGTATGTTTCAGACAACCTTGTATGTTTCAGACAACCTTGTATGTTTCAGACAACCTTGTATGTTTCAGACAACCTTGTATGTTTCAGACGATTGGCAAAAAATTTCCGAAGCACGCACGGGAAAGAAAAATTTTATGAAATTTATGGAAGATCAAGACCAATTTATTTATGAAAGAAAAAGGCTGAAAATATCACAGCCACAAGAAATAGAAGGAAACGGTGAAAAACACACACACACAGAGAAAGATAGAGAAATATAAAGAATGAGGAAAGAAATAAAGATGGGGAGACAAAAAAGAGACAGCGAAATACAGAAAAAAATGGTGAGAGAGAGAGAGAGAGAGGAAAGAGGAAGAGACAAAGAGAGAGAGAGAGAAGAAACAGGAAGAGACAAAGAGAGAGAGAGAGAAGAAACAGGAAGAGTCAAGAGAGAGAGAAGAAACAGGAAAAGACAAAAGAGAGAGAGAGAGAGAGAAAGAGAGAGAGAGAAGAAACAGGAAAAAACAAAAGAGAGACAGAGAGAGAAGAAACAGGAAAAGACAAGAGAGAGAGAGAGAGAAAGAGAGAGAGAGAGAAGAAACAGGAAAAGACAAAAGAGAGAGAGAAAGAGAGAGAGAGAAGAAACAGGAAAAGACAAAAAAAGAGAGAGAGAGAAAGAGAGAGAGAGAGAGAAGAAACAGGAAAAAACAAAAGAGAGAGAGAGAGAAAGAGAGAGAGAAGAAACAAGAAAAGACAAAAGAGAGAGAGAGAGAGAGAGAGAGAAAAGAGAGAGAGAGAGAAGAAACAGGAAAAGACAAGAGAAAGAGAGAGAAAGAGAGAGAGAGAGAGGAAACAAGAAAAGACAAAAGAGAGAGAGAAAGAGAGAGAGAAAGACAGAGAGAGAAGAAACAGGAAGAGACAAGAGAGAGAGAGAGAGAAAGAGAGAGAGAAGAAACAGAAGAGACAAAAGAGAGAGAGAGAGAGAGAAGAAACAGGAAGAGATAAAAAAGAGAGAGAGAGGAAACAGGAAGAGACAAGAGAGAGAGAGAGAGAGAGAGAAGAAGAAGAAAAGAGAAGAGAGAGAGAGAGAGAGAGAAATACAAAATGGTAAAATGCGGACCGGTGTGACAGATGAAAGAGGAAGCATGGGAGAATGTGATTGGCTGATCTCAAACTTAAAAGAGAATTTCAGCAGACGTCAGGGACCAGCCAAAGAAATCAAACATCAGGGATTGATCAAAGAAATCAAACATCAGGGATTGATCAAAGAAATCAAACATCAGGGATTGATCAAAGAAATCAAACGCCAGGGATTGATCAAAGAAATCAAATGTCAGGGATTGATCAAAGAAATCAAACGTCAGTGACTGATCAAAGAAATCAAACATCAGGGATTGATCAAAGAAATCAAACGTCAGGGATCAGCCACAGAAATCAAACATCAGGGAGTGATCGAAAAAATCAAGCATCGGGGATAGATCAAAGAAAGCAAACATCAAGGATCGATCAAAGAAATCAAGCATCAAGGATCGATCAAAGAAAGTAAACAAAACGTTTGCATAATACAGTTCAAAATATAAACTACATTTGTTTATGTTTTCTTTTGTCCTACGTTACATTGTGTTGACATTTGTCATTTTCTCAGTCAGTTTTTCTCAGTCAGTTTTTCTCAGTCAGTTTTTCTCAGTCAGTTTTTCTCAACAAATTGCATGATCATACAAATGTTGTTCACTTGGTGGACTCTTTGGAAAGCAAACAAAAACTTAAATGAAAAGAAAGCGACGTGATCTTAAAAATTATTTAATTACTGAGATAAATAACCAAATATTTTTTGTTTTGACAAATGCACACCTTGATATTTTCAAATTATTTCACCAAACACATAAGCAACATGGAAAATAGGAGGGAGAAAGAAGAAATAGGAGTTCAAGTAAAATAAAAATCTTTTATATGGACTGACCCCCCCCCCCCCCACACCCCCACACCCCCACACCCCCACCACCACCGCTTTTCTTCTCATCCCCGAGGTCAACACCGCGCCCTTCTGTGGTCTGTACTCAAATGAACTTTTAACAGTACAGGCACTGTATATATATATTAGTTAGTTAGTTAGTTAGTTAGTCTCTTGGGCCAAAGGCGAAGCATAGGGCGAAGGACAAGGCTCTCCATGTCTGGCGATTCCTTGCTTTAGATCTTCGGTGTTTCTGATGAGCATTGTTGAACGCTCCTTGGTGATAACTCTTCTTAGTGTGTCTTTGGGTCTTCCCCGCTTTCTTGCACCCCCCCCCCCCCCGGGGACCGTGTAAATGTTTGGTGTGGGAGTCGTTTTTCGTCCATTCTAAGTACGTGGCCGATGTAGATCTTGCGACGTCTTCTGATACGTAGTTTGATACGTAGTCTTGTTTAGTTTCTTATCTTATTGATGTAACCGATGTGAAGTCGTGCCAACAGATATTTAGCAGTCTTCGAAGGCACTTATTTTCAAAAGCATCTAGTCTCTTTTCGCAACCATAGGTTAGTACTGGCACTACACATGAGTTGAAGATCTTGAGTTTCGTGTGCCTACTGAGTTATAGGCACTGTATATACTTAGCAGAATATGAGTTAGTATTTCCTCTAGTGTGAAAACAGGCATACACATTCACTATCTTAAATCTTCTAAAAACACCTCGAATGTAAAAACTCAAAAGAACATATTTGGCAGAACCTGGGGGAAAAAATATTTTAGAATTAAACAACAAGGTACGTAACCAACAAATAGAAAAAAGTCACGTGCATTTTTTAAGTTTCTTCCCTTGCATTAGGTACACAGCGGCTGGTGAATGATCAAAGGGAAAATGGAAGACGGCCTACGAGATGAGTCGTTAAAGTTGTCTTGAGATATATTTCACATGTTCATAGACTCCACGCCCCCAGCAGACCAGGCTGACTTTACGAAAACAAGGCAACAGTTCCAGGCGCAGACCTCAGTCTTCATCGCTTGCCCTTAGGAGGTCGTTGGTTGCGTTGTGTCGCCTGCAGCTAGAGTGTGATATTTGCGCCTTTCAACCCAGCACACCCAACATCGACTCGGCCTGTTTTTATGACTGGCTTCGTCTACTCACTCGGCTAGACTTTTTTTTTCCCAAGGGCTCCTGGTTAGCTTTGGTCCGCCTACTCCGATGCAATCAGCCTGCACTATCACGTTCAGTCCCGCGTCTTAGGGCCCCCCCCCCAGGGCCCCCAAAACACCGTACCCACAGTTCTCTTTGAGAAACACATTTTAAAAATACAGATATGCAGAGAAGGGGAAAATGGTCCATCGGCTAGCTTTGCTTATGCCACATTATACTTGAAGCTGACCCTGTAGATAGGTGTACTGTTGGGTGGGGGGGGGGGGGCGGAGCGTTGCTAGGCACATTAATACAAAGATAATCCAGACGCTTCAGGTAGATGAGACTTGTTAGTCTTGGTTGGTAGTTCATCTAGGAGAAGGAAAACTCTGATTTCAAACCCCCTGCTGCCTTGTAAGGTAGGCTCTGGCCAGAGTCAAAGGCTAGTGGAGTAAACCATAAACAAACCGGTGGAAGGCAAGGAGAAACCATCACTGTACATTCCTAAGAACAATCATGACAATCCACAATTCTTTGAATCATAACGACGTTAATGGGGGTTCCAGTGGAACCACTTCGTCCGGTAGGGACAATCACGTGCGACAGGTGATACCAGATCGTCATCCAACTACTGTACACAAACAAAACAATGAAGCTACTGGCAAGTATGGACTAGGAATCAGAAACAAAAGAGGAGAGATGTTGATTGAGTGGCCAGAAAAGAATAAAATGATAATACGAAATACTTGGTTTCAACAACACCCTAGGCGACTATGGACATGGAAAAGCCCAAATAATAACATACGTAACCAGATAGATTACATTATGATTAACAGAAGATTCAGAAACTCACTAATATCCATGAAAACAAGACCAAGCGCAGATTGCAACAGTGACCACATCCCAATCGTAGGAAAAGTGAGAATCAGGCTAAAGAGGCTAAAAGTTGCAGATAAAAACAAAAAGAACTAGATAGAGAACTGTTACGGAAAGATAAAGCAATACAAGAACAATATAGGACCATATTACATAATAGAGAAGATTGAAACTATTGATGAACTATGGAATATGCTCAAAGACTCTATTCAGCAAACATCTATCTAAATTCTACCTCCAAATAAAAGACACGCTAAAACAGGGATGGATGACAGAAGAAATTTTGCAACTAATGGATCGGAGACGAAGTCTGAAGGAAGATAAAGATGAATATGACAAAATAAAAAAGAAATAAGACACAAATGCAATAAAGCTAAGGAGGAGTGGCTAAATAAGAAATGTAGTGAAATAGAGACACACCATCATGGAAACGCAAGAGATATGTACAAACAAATAAAAGAGTTAACAAACTAAAGGAGATATCACAAGACTGGTTGCCTGAAGTCAAAGGAGGGGCATACAGTAATGGACAGATAGAAAATAATGGCAAGATGGAGTGAATACATTAGAGAACTCTATGAGGGCATTAGAAGCGAAATAGATTTACGAGATAATAATGAAGGGACTCACATATTAAAACCAGAAGTGGAAGAAGCCATCAAGCACATGAAAAACAACAAAGCACCAGGACCAGATAAAATCACCAAGGAAGAATTGGAAGCATTAGGAGAGCTTGGCATAGAAATAATTACCAGATTGTTGAATGACATCTATAACAGTAACTATGTCCATTCAGACCTTTTGCAATCAATTTTCATTGCCCTACCAAAGAAACAAGGTGCAGTTGAATGTGAAGACCATCGAACCATTAGTCTTATGAGCCATGTTACCAAAATCCTACTTCACACTGTTATGAGAAGAGTCAGGGGCAAAATCGCTGAAGAACAGTATGGCTTCGTCGAAGGAAAAGATACAAGTAATGCCATATATATAATAAGAACAATGATGGAGAGATCGATAGAAGGAAAGATGGACCTATACTTATGCTTCATAGACTACTGTAAAGCATCTAATAAAGTGAGACTCACAGAAATTATAAGAATGCTAGAAGACATCAACAGAGATGGGAAAGATCTGAAACTCATCAAAAACATATACTGGAGCAATCAGCAGCAATGAAGGTTGACAACCAAATAAGAGCATTCCAAGACATAAAATTTGGAGTGAGACAAGAATGTGTTTTATCTCCTGACCTCTTCTCCTTGTACAGTGAAAACATAATGAGAAATACAGAGAACATGCCAGGAATATCAATTGGCGGGTACAACCTTAACAACGTAAGATATGCAGACGACACAGTTCTGATTACTAAAAGTGAAGCGGAACTACAGGCTCTTCTGAACGTGGTTCGTGAAAGTAAAAATAAAGGTCTCAGCCTGATCAGAAAGAAGACTGAAGTGATGGTCATCTCAAAGAAAAGATTACCACTAAGATGTAGCATTACCATCAATGGCACAAATCTGAAACAAGTTGATAGATTCAAGTACTTAGGAACGATTATAACAACTGATGGGAAATGTCACAACGAAATAAAAACCAGACGTGCTCAAGCGAAGTTAGCATTCCAGACAATGAGAAACATCTTGTGCAACAGATCCATATCAATGGAAACAAGATTCCAAATACTTAAATGTTACATCGAGCCAGTTTTGTTTTATGGGCGCGAAGCATAGTCTGTTAATAAGAGAGTACACCGAGAAATGGAGGCCATGGAGATGTGGTTTATAAGAGGGATGTTGAAGGTACCGTGGACACCCAAGAAAACCAATGAAGAAGTCTTAAGAGAGGGTAGGGTTAAAATGCAAATTATAGCAAAGATCAGAGGCAGACAAGCGAGGTTTATAGGACGTTTCCTCAGAAGAGGAAAAATGGAACACACTGTGGCAACTGGAAAAATTGAAGGAAGCAGTTACTAGATGGGCTGTCAGTGTGGCTAGGAAGAAAGTCACCTGCGGATCTCTTCTAAAGACAGGGAATTGTGGAGAGAAATGATCGCCCACGCCACGCGGTATGGCATTTGAATTTAATTGAATCCATTATAATCAGCTATTTGTAACTTACAATAGGCTATAACTTCTACAAGAAGGTAAAAATAAATTCCAGATACAATAAGCAGGACAAGAATCCGACAGGGATTTAAGGTTAAAAAAATGATATAACAGTCATGAGAAGTGTCAAAGACTATGTTAGTGTAGACATTTTGAGGAAAAATTCAGACGTTATATCTACTTATATATCTTATATCCTTCCCGTGCCGTTAGACGTCACATAGGGCTCGCAAAGTAGTTCGCCAATTTTTCCTGTCTTCGGCGAGTCTTTCAACCTCATCAAAGGATTTTATGCCTGTTAACTTGGCCTCTCTTAATAATGTCCTCTTCAGAGTTTCACGCGGTCTGCCCCTTTTTCTTCGGCCTGTTGTGTTCCACTTGATAGCTTGTTTTGGGATTCTCTGATCATTTCTTCTCATCAAGTGACCAACATATGTCCATCTCCTTTTCCTGATCACCCGTGAGACTGGTTGTTGTTCAGTCATCTGTCTTATCTCTGCATTGTTCTTGAATTCATTCCACTTGATGCCGAGTATTTTCCTTAGGCATTTGTTTTCAAAAGAGTCTAATTTCTTTTCTATTTCTTTAGTTGTTTTCCAGCTTTCGCATGCATAAATGAGGGTGGATATTACATTTGAATTGAATAGTCTTAACTTGGTTTTTGTGCTTATAACTTTTGAATTCCATATGTTCTCAAGATTCTTGAAGATTGATGCTGCTTTTGCAATTCTGATCCTAACTTCCTTTCTAGTGTCACCATCCTGGTCTATGTAGCTGCCAAGGTATGCAAATTGATTGACTTCTTCAATATCTGTCCCTTCTATGTGTATTTTTCCATTTTGATTGATGGGAATTTTCATTATTTTTGTTTTGTCCTTGTTAATTTCAAGTCCTATTTTGCTAGCCAGTGAAGATAGGCTATCTGTTTTTTCTTGCATGGAATTCACATTATTACTGATAAGAGTTATGTCATCAGCAAAATCAAGATCTTCTAGTTGGGTCCCATGTACCCAGTCAATATCTACTAGCGTCTATGAATAAATTCTGAAGAAGTTTCACACGCTATAACAACTAGCATTCAAGAAGAAAGTTTGGAGATGTTTCATACATGATGTCTACTAGCGCCCAGGAAGATGTTTCATACATGATGTCTACTAGCGCCCAGGAAGATGTTTCATACATGATGTCTACTAGCGCCCAGGAAGATGTTTCATACATGATGTCTACTAGCGCCCAGGAAGATGTTTCATACATAATGTCTACTAGCGTCAAAGAAGAAAGTTTTGAGAAATGTATATGTCATGAAGTGTTCGATGGGAAGATGAAGGTAGGCAGTGAGGGCAACGTACTGACTGACTGCGCTAATAGCACCTCCGAAAAAAAGGTGTTGTGTAAACACAGTCATTAGTAACTGTTCAGTAGACACGAGAGATCGTGACACCCGGAAAGAAACGAGGTCGTGACACAGAAATTCCGTAGCTTAGATTCAGTCTCTCTATCAGGTACCAACTTTTAGACAAAGCATACACACGCTCTCCTGCCATGTCTGGTGCATACTTGGACAACAACGACAAGCGAATGAATATTTATTACATGAAGTTAGTTTCAGGAACAATTTATCTTATATACAAAAGGAGTATATATTTGCGTGGGTGTCTGTTTGTTTGTACGTGCATGCGCGTACGTGGGAGTGCTCAGAGTACGACGTGGGAGAACAAAAACATGAAGAGGGGAGGAGTATTGGGGTGTGGGGTGAGGAAGAGCCAGAAAATGTCTGGGCTGAGCTAGAACACGGTAAAGAGTTTGTGGGAGAAGTCAGAACCACCAGTTAGAGTTTCTAGTAATCTGTTTCATGTGTTTAAACGAGTGCGCATTTATTAGGATAATTATTCTGTCTTGTTTTCTATTGAGAGACATTGTATGTTGTCGGTTCTGAGAAAGTATATGTTGCTCTTATTTCATTGGTTCAGCCATGTCACTTTTCTTACATCCTTATATGCATCTCTTCTCCCCAATCACATAAATGTTTTTTGTTTTCTTGTGATCTTCCTGGCGTGGGATTGTTCTTTGCAGCCATCGCAGTGTGATTTGAAGCGCATGTCGGATACGCAGTAGAAGATGGTGGCTTGCTTTGAAGATTCGGATGAAGCTCAGTAAGCAAGCTGATAGACAGAATCAACCATCATGGAAGATCACACGGAGTCCTGCTTCGTTAACCAGAGTATAAAAGCTCATATGAATGTTACGCCATCTTCTTCGTCGTCCCCTCACACATCGACACCAATCTCTCGCAGAAATGCAACAGTTCGTCTCAGGTTTTCAGCATCGCCGTAGAGTTTCTTCTGTAAAGGGTCTGGGGGTCTAGGCAGGTCCATTGCCTGAGAGGGTTGTGTAGCTGGCAACTGTGGAGGATGTGATGTGGTGTCTGGTGTTCTTTACCGCAGGCACGTAGGTCTACAGGGTCAACTTTCAGCTTCTGGTATAGATGGTGTCTCAGCCTGCAATGTCCTGTTCTCAGTCTGAAGTTTATCAGTTGGTCGTTTCTTGAGAGTTCATTAGAGCACCATGAAGACGTGGGATAAGGTCTTGGCCAGATTCTGTAGGTCAACCCGAATAACTGCACGTGTCTCCAGCATGGTTGTCTTTGCTTCGAAACAAGTTATACAAATAACAAAAGTTCCCTCCCTTGCTATGTTTGACTCAAACACGGAAACGATGTCATATTCTATTAGGTTCTGATTCAAATGGCCTAAACAATCGTACAGATGGGAGTAATGAAGACGGGAATGATAATGATCCTGTACTTCCAATTTTTGTTGCTATGGGAACAATGATGTGTGATCCAACCATCTGCGCATGCTCAGTGGCAGGTGACAGTTCATATAGAGAATTTGGATTTGTCAGTGAGAGGGATGTGTTGAAAGTAGCATCTGTTGCTAATCTGGCAGTATCCAACGGAGCAATAAAATGATATGACTTCTGGCTTGGGACAAAGTTGACTGAAGATGACTTTGTTGCTAAGAGAGACGTCAAGGCGGGGTCAAATGATGGAAGCAAATGTGGATTTGATGAAGTTGGTAGGGAACGGAGCACAGCTGGATAAGATCTAATTGTACAGCATCCTTTTTGTCTAAGGCGATTTTCAGTACAACTTCCAAGATATTCAGGTGCTGTTCGTCGAAATGCTGGTGACGCTTGAAACTGGGAAGAATTAGATAGTCTTGGAGATCTAAGGAAATGAACCCCAGTTGCTGATATGCATCCTACCTCTGGTGATGATGCAGATGGCATGCCGTAAGCGTAGGAAGCAGCGGTCGCCACGAGGTGAGCGTATAGATGTGGGTCGGGTACTCCATGAGGCCAAACCAACGCCATCCGCTGTCGTTTGTCCTTCATACGTCTATTTTGAAACCAAACCTTAAAAGACAAGATATAAATGATAAGGGATAACAATAAGGATAATATTAATGATAAATTTATTAGTGGCGTTACTATTATAACGTGAACCTTACTTTCTCCCAGTTAATTTTGTTTTCCATTCTTTTTTAGATTAAAAAATTTCTACATAAATTAGTTCTCTGTACCACAATCACAGGTTTCCTGGCTCTTTAATTCCAGGCTCAAGATGATGATGACTAATGGGTCGATCTAGGTCTGATTACCTCCCCCGACCCAAATCAAGAATTCATTCATTCATTCATTCATTCATTCATTCAATCATTTGCATGTCCGTTGCGGAACTTTGCCTCCCTGATAGCTCTCCTGTAGGCCTCTCGGTTGTGAGAAAGATGGCCTGCTGCTGATGCATCCATTTGCAGATCCTCAACGATGTCTTGCAGCCATCTTCGCCTTGGTCTTCCTCTCTTTCTTTTTCTCATTATGTACCCTTCCTAGACGGTCTTCTCTAGATTATCATGACGTTTAATGTGTCCAATATATTTCAGTTTTCTTTTTTTTTTCATCCTCTTTACTAGCCAGCCTTCTTCAGTATTAAGTTCTTGTAGTATGGATATATTTGATCTTTTTTGTGTCCATGATATTTGAAGAACTCTTCTGTAGCATTAACATTCAAAGACATTTATGTGTTTCTCAGCTGCTTTGTTAAGTGTTCAGGTCTCACAGGCATATGTTGTGACTGGAAAGATGCATTCCCTTAAAAATCTTATTTTTGTAGTTCTCTCTGTTCATCTCCACAGATTCTTTAGTTGTTTTACTTTCTGAAGAGCGATAGATGTCCTCTTTTTAATTTCCCTCATTGTATCTCCATTATTAGTTAGTAGTGATCCAAGATATTCAAAACTCTCCACTTCTTCCAATTTTTCCTCATTGATACATATTTCAGCTGCCTTATTTGTTTTGTCAGTTGTCATCAATTTAGTTTTCTTCTCTTTAAGATAGAGGTTTTGCTCTTCTGGTATTTCATAACCTCCAATTGTTATGGCACTGTAATATTCTTTGTCTACATCTTCTCTAAAATTCCTCATTATATTTTCAGCATACAAGTTAAATAAGTAAGGCGACAATAGGCACCCCTGACGGACCCCTTGTTTTATGTCAAACCAAGTTTTTGTTTCACCATTTATTCTTACTGCTGCTTGTTGGTCTAGATACAGCAGTAATGTTAATTATATCAAATGTGTTGGAAATCCCATTTTTTTCCCATTATTTCCCAAAGTTTCTGCTGTTGTACACAATCAAATGCCTTTGAGTAGTCTATAAAAGATAAATATAGATTCACATTAAACTCTCTGCATTTTCCTATTATTAATCTTATATTATATCTTAAATCAAGCAAGCAGCAAAAACTGGTACCTGACTCAACCTTTGGGCTGGGGAAAAATAGACGGCCAGATATAATATCGAACACAACGCCTTCTAGTAATACTGAACACAACACCTTCTAGTAATACTCAACATAACACCTTCAAGTAGTACCGAACACAGCACCTTCTAGTAATACTAAACATAACACTTTCTATTAATACCGAACACAACACCTTCTAGTAATACTTAACATAACACCTTCTAATAATACTGAACATAACACCTTCTAGTAATACTGAACATAACATATTCTAATAATACTGAACACAATACATTCTAGTAATACTAAACACAACATCTTCTAGTAATACTGAACACGACACCTTCTAGTAATACTGAACACGACACCTTCTAGTAATACTGAACACGACACCTTCTAGTAATACTGAACACAACATATTCTAGTGTGTCAACAGATCAAGGAAAATATAAACACTCACACCGTGTCTAATGTTGATATGTCAGCGGTATTGAAGAGATCAAAGAAAATATAGACACTCACGCTGTGTATCCTGTATGTGTCAAGGGTATTGAACACAACAAAATAAACAGAAACTTGAACACCATATCCCATGTATGAGATCAGGTATTGAGCAGATCAAGAAAAATACACATATATCTCCAATATATCCTTTATGTACACCGTATTAGCAGGAGACATATTCAGTTCATATTCAAATAATCATCATCCTGTACCTTTTACCAAGAAAGTTCGGTTGTCAAGGATCTCTTTCCTATTCTGTGTGGGAAGAATGAAAGATGGAGTGATGAAGGGCAGAATGTAAGACGGGCCTGCGTGGCAAATTCTTTACCCTTTAAAAATAAAAATTATTCATTCATTCATTCATTCATTCATTCATTCATTCATTCATTCTCTTTCCATCGTGTATGGTTCTTCCATAATCACATCCCACTCCCCAAAAATCATCTTTTCATATTCTCTTCTTATTTCCTACACTTTCCGTCAACCTCCCGCCACCGAACTGGCTCTGAATAATCTTCTCTCACCTTGATGGTACACTCAGGAAGGTTCAAAGAGGCTGCCAGTTCGAATCGTTTGGGTCTGGACACGTAGTTCTCTCTTATATACTCCTGTTCCAGCCTTTCAATCTGCTGCTTCGTGAAGGCAGTTCGATATCTCCGAACCTGGCTGTCGTCGAAGCTCGAATCTCGAATCTGGCTGTGGTCTAAGCTCGAATCTCGAACCTGGCAGTCGCCGAAGCTCGAATCTGACCGTTAAATAAACAGCTGAATGAGATGATACTGTAAAACAAGTACATAAAAACGTAATGGAGTCAGAAATCAGCAAATATAAAGGAAACAGATAAAAAGACTTAAAACTTACAAGTTGCGTCATGTCATAACTGCAGCCTGCACAAGATTGTCCCCTCGTATGTGTGTAGTGTGATCTAGTGGTGATTGAGTGTATGCGCGATGACTCATGTTATAAGTAATGACAGCTCAACATACAGCAACATCCAAAACAAACGAACACTTTACGCTGACTTTAACCGTGACTCGGAAACAGTCTCTACATTAAAGAACAGGTCCAAGCACAAATCCAGCTCCAAGATCTAACGTAAATACTCCCTTTTAATCACTTTCTCAGCACTCACGTAGACAGACAAGGACCTCGTATACTTCTAGCATTCACGCAGCTGTTACTTCTCCTAAAATACTGCCAAAAACTTCTCTCGTGACTAGGTTCAGTAATAACTAAGTCATGTGACCTCATGACCAACGTTCAGATCATCAGTTGCTTATTAAAAATGTTCTGTAGTAAGACCTAAAAACCAGGATAGATCTAGTAACCCATATACAGCTATAGTCCCATTGATTCTGATTCAGATCTAGATGTGGCCGTTCTGTTTTCGTAGTCTCCATACGTTAGACATGCTCCAAATTGTTAGATTTAAGAAATCTGCACCATATCTGAACTGCATTTTTTTCATGTTTTTAAAAATATAACTTATGTAACTTTGTTTCATTTTTCTGTATTCAGAAAATCAGAAAACACGTATAGATATCATGAAAAATATTGAATTAATCGTCAATATAAGAACAGTTCATTACTTGTAAGACCCCTGGCAGCTGGCCATGAGTAATCTACCATAAACCGAGAAAAAGTAGGTCCAGAAGGATAGGCAGGTGGTGAATGACAAGGCTGCGACCATTGGAGAGTTCCTATGGGTGCGCTATTGCGAAGCTAAAGCTGAATTTGGTCACATATGGTTCAAGGTTAGAGGGAGTAAATATACCAGCTTATCATAAACGCGGAATGAAATTCTCTGGTGCGCGAAGTGCAGTTAAATGCCTCGGATTTAGGATCACATGAAACATTTCAATTGAAACTAAGATGGCGCCTGAGACTGGTGCCCACGTGAAGTTCCAAGATGTGGAACGTAATTAACAGAGAGTTATGAAGTTCCAAGATGTGGAACGTAATTAACAGAGAGTTATGAAGTTCCAAGATGTGGAACGTAATTAACAGAGAGTTATGAAGTTCCAAGATGTGGAACGTAATTAACAGAGAGTTATGAAGTTCCAAGATGTGGAACGTAATTAACAGAGAGTTATGAAGTTCCAAGATGTGGAACGTAATTAACAGAGAGTTATGAAGTTCCAAGATGTGGAACGTAATTAACAGAGAGTTATGAAGTTCCAAGATGTGGAACGTAATTAACAGAGAGTTATGAAGTTCCAAGATGTGGAACGTAATTAACAGAGAGTTATGAAGTTCCAAGATGTGGAACGTAATTAACAGAGAGTTATGAAGTTCCAAGATGTGGAACGTAATTAACAGAGAGTTATGAAGTTCCAAGCATCGGACAGATCAGTCAGTCATTTGCATGTCACTTGCATAACTGTGCCTCACTAACAACTCTCATGTAGGCCTCTCGGTTGTAAGCAAGATGCCCTGCTGCTGATGCACCCATTCCCAGATCATCAACGCCTCTCTTTCTTTCTCCCATTATGTACCTTCCAAGACGGTCTTCTCTGAATTATAATGACGTTTAATATGTCCAAAATATTTCAGTTTTCTATGTTTACTCTTCTTTACTAGCCAGCCTTCTTCAACATTAAGTTCCTGTATTATGGATATGTTTGCTCTTTTTTGTGTCCATGATATTTGAAGAACTCTTCTATATCATTTACATTCAAAGACATTTATGTGTTTCTCGGCTGTTAAGTTACACTATCGGAAGGTAGCTACTGATGTTACACTATCGGAGAAGTAGCTGTTGATGTTACACTATCGGACAGGTAGCTACTGATGTTACACTATCGGACAGGTAGCTGTTGATGTTACACTATCGGACAGGTAGCTGTTGATGTTACACTATCGGACAGGTAGCTGCTGATGTTACACTATCGGAGAGGTAGCTGTTGATGTTACACTATCGGACAGGCAGCTGCTGATGTTACACTATCGGAGAGGTAGCTGTTGATGTTACACTATCGGACAGATAGCTGCTGAATATTCATGTGCTGGCTCATGAATATTATGTAAAATTCAAATAGCTGGGAGCTGATTCACTATACTGAGGCCAGGTACGTTGTAAATTTGTTGTCACCAACTTGGATCTACCTGAGGGTGCTGTTGTACACTGTCGGTACAGCCAGTAGCCCTACCGAACCATCTTCTTAACTATGTCACTTTCTCAGTAGATCTGGTTCACTTATTTGCATGTCCCTTGCGGAACTTTGCCTCCCTAACAGCACCCCTGTAGGCCTCTCTGTAGATCTGGTTACGTTTATAAATCTTCTTGTCTTCAAGTGGGGCTGTCTTTGTTGCAGTGTTGACAACTGGTAAGTGTGTAAGTGTAACTGGGAATAGTGTAACAAAGATATAGCTGAGCAATCGACTAGACAACAAACCCGTAACGGGGGGGGGGGGTAGTTCAGATTAGGAATTCACTGTCTACACGTTATGCAGACTAGAGGGTGTACATTTTAATATATGTGAACCTTTACACACACGCGCGCGCACAAACACACACAGATGCTGAAAACAGAAAGTAACAATGATCATTTCATGAGCTAAGATTTAGAAATAGATGTCAAAAATATTAAATTAGAACTGAATAGAAAAAAAAAATCTTAGCTCATAAAAACTCAATATTTTATTTTGAAATGGATGTATCGTGAACAGATGGGGCCAGTGAAGGAAAATTATGAGAAGATATCACAATCAGCGAATAAGGGGTTAAAATATCTTACTGTAGTTTCGTCCAGTTCATTTATTTTCCTGTTTTCATAAAAAAACTTTCTAAATAAAATAGTCCTCTGTCACATCATCATTGAGTTCCTAGCAATAAAGTCCTCTGTCATATCATAACTGAGTTCCTAGCAATAAAGTCCTCTGTCATATCATAACTGAGTTCCTAGCAATAAAGTCCTCTGTCATATCATAACTGAGTTCCTAGCAATAAAGTCCTCTGTCATATCATAACTGAGTTCCTAGCAATAAAGTAATCTGTCACATCATCACTGAGTTCCTAGCAATAAAGTAATCTGTCACATCATCACTGAGTTCCTAGCACTAAAGTAATCTGTAACATCATCACTGAGTTCCTAGCAATAAAGTACTCGTGCATTCTGGACTTATGGATCCATCTAAACCTTATACCCCCCTCCCCCCTCTTATCTCACCCCAACCAATTCTGGTGAAGATTCCAAACTAGTGCGATTTTAGAACTGAGAATTACCAACTCTGTAATCGGACCTAAACTATTCTATGAAACAAGAAAACGGAAACGTGAGGTCGCTGGGATGTGTATGTACACCGAAGGGAAAACCTGTCTCATGAGGAAAAAATACAACAAGAGCAGAAGGTAAACAAAGCAACTGGAAATAGCAAGAGAAATAATGCCATGTAAGCTGTCAGAAATAATTAAAAAGCAATGATTCGCCATACAATAATAATAATAATGCCATTTTTGTGATCTCGGAAGACAGTTTTGGATCAGATATAGTTGAACTTTCGCTTGATTTAGATATTTGGTATGATAAAACTCTAGCAGAAATACGAGGGACACCAAAAGATGGACAGACTAAATAACTTCACCACCAGCTGTCTTAAGGCCAATAATTTCAGAATTTTTTTTTCGGTTTGGGAAGAGGTGGGGGGGGGGGGGGGGGATTACTCGCTTTGACTCTCACAAGACACCCCCACAAGGTACTAGCTTTACCGGGAAAGGTAGTACTGATTACTGTATGTAATAATAAATTACACTACAAACTGATTTGGGGGGGGGGGGGGGTGGAATGAATGCTCTCTCTCTCTCTCTCTCCCCAAACTTTAAGTGCCCAAGGCACATGGGGCTTCCGCAAGGTTTTCCACAAACGCCTGTCCTTTGCCTTTTTTGTTGTGTCACCGGCCAAATTCGACAGGCGCGTTATCTTCTATGACTGCACCTGTGTTGGATAACCTTCTTTCAGGGAAGTCTTCAGATTATTATGTTTCATAACTGGCGGAGAAACTGATGCTAAAGACACACAGAAAGCATGACCTACGACCAAACACACAGGAAAGTTACCTTTAGATCTGGATGTGGTCTTCTGTGAGCTGGTGATGTAGTCACCAGTGTCCACACCTTCGAGGACATAACTGTCCTCGCTGGATGACACTCTCAGCTCATCCTGGTCATCGATGTCCTTCGTGTAGTCATCGTCTGGTGAAGATTCTGCAGAGCCTGAACTGTTATCGCTGTTCTTGTTGTGACGTCGTGCAGCGTGTCTGACACTTGAACCATCAAGAAAACTTCTTAGAACATTCTTATGACCACTGGGGTGATGACTTGAGCACACCGTCTCTCTAGACTGACGTACAGATGTTTCTACATGGGACGAAGGCATGTCTTTGAAGTAAACTTGAGTTGATTAAACTTGATTTTAAAAAAAGTTTAATCAGCTAGTCTTTTCTCCTTTTTTTCAGTTTGATAGCTCGGAAAATGTTGCTTTCATTATTAACGTCAGTAGTGTGATTGCTGTATATCTCTATCTTGGCTCTTCAGTGTCCAAGGCACATGGGGCTACTGACAGTCACAGATTTTCACTTCTGTTAATCCTTTGTTATCTTCTTGGCTGTCTCCCATATCACTTCGTTGTTTACCAGCATTTGTAATTGATATAAAGATCACGAAAGTTTGGCCACATCCTTTGGGAATTTCCTAGGCAACTAAGGTAAACTATAACAACTGTATCAATCAACTGGATCAGTGTGTAGATTTGATTATACTCAAAACACATTACTACAAACGAAGAAAGCTCAAGAAACAGCCAAAACAACCAACTACCTTTTATAAGGTTAAAACAGTTCTAATATTTACCACGCGCTGCAGAAAAATTACTACTTACAAGAATGAAAAACGAAAAAATCGAACGTAAAGTATAAATCTGAGGTCCTCCAGCAATAATTTTGTTTCAAGCATATTCAAGCACGTTGGAAAAAAAAACACAATTTGAACACAGCAGAACTATCAGCGCTTTGTCTGCCCCATCGTAAGATGATTTTTATGCATAAGTCAGAAAAAATATGTAATGAAATAAATTCATCACTCCAGGTTCGTTTGTAACATCTTTCTGCACTAGGAGGTTATGAACCTTTTAATGCAGGGCCATTGTGTAAAAGAAAAAAATAGCAAACCCCTTCTATCATAAAATATCATAAAGAGCTGGTACAGATTTATCATCTGATGATAATGACATGTTTAAAAAGCTCCGCGGAGTGTCTGAAATGGACTGTTTTATTTCAAGCATTAGGTTGACATGGTGAAAATATCCCGTAGGTGAGTTTTTAAACTGATACCTCCAAAAATTCCGTATTCAATTAGCAACGAATAGTACATCTAAAATGATTTGACAACCATGTCTCGGAGAACGGGTGGGCGGTGCTTTCAAATATTGTAGGCGGAGAGACAGATACCAGATCCAGTGCGTCGTTTTAAAATGAGCAAGACTATTGGATGTAGGCGCGGTCTGCCAATGATGCATTGAATGTTTGGGTCACAACATAAGCGTTCAATGGTGGATGGTTACTCTGTTGCTTGAAGCTGCCTGCTAACTAGCTTTGTTGTTGTCCTGACAGACTGCTGCCAGTGAAATAAATTTTCCATATATCATCATCGTTCCTTCTCTCCTTTTCCCTTTTTCAGGGATGTAGCATGGGATAGAATACCAGATCTTCAAAATACAGGATGGTGACAGTAAGCTAATAAAAAAAAAAAGAAAAAAAGGGGAGGGGGCTTTATTGCCAGATTAAAGTTTTGAAATTTGTCATGCGGACTGAACTGGTATAAAGTAATCGATTCCTTCTTGCGGACTGAACTCGTATAAAGTACACGATTCTATTCTTCATTCAGCCGAACACGAACCTGGTCGCTTTACATTTTAGTGCCAGGCAAACAAGGGCAGCCACTAAAACTCAGAATATTGGCATTGCCTCATCAGAACAAAACAAGGCTATTTTTTTTTCTTTTACGTTTCCTTTCCGGCCTGTCTTTGTTTTCTCATGCAATCATTGTCATTGCCTTCAGGGCAAGTCCATAAATTCTCCGACCTCCTATTCTGAAGGAAGATCTTAGCATGGGCGTCCATACCCCGATATCTTCAAGAGCAAGGGGCTGAAGATGTGTGCAGTATAGCGGTCAGCGGAACCAGAGCTGACTGCTCGCATCAGAACTGGCAAAAAATAGCCGACTTTGATCCCGCCCCCACCTCTCCTGATGATGCCTCGCGTAATAGACTCAGCCTGATTAAGGAGGCAGGGATCGCAGTGGTCCTCATGACTCTACAGTCCTGCTAATGAAACACTGCTCTTTTTCCAGCTTTTGCCTCCACACTGGGCCTGGAAAATTGTGGCTGTAACCCGCTTCCCCATTAGACACGATGTTTGTGCTTCAACATCTTCACTACATCGGCTTCTGGCAGGTCTATGGAGATAAAAACAAGAAGAACAATGACAATCCTTATCAGTTGGAAGGGGAAGGTAGTACACTCAGTGTCTTTCAATCCAAGAACCTTCTTAGCTATTATTTCCGTCAAGCAATAAACCACTGGGAGCCAAGCTGTCCGCGACAAAGAATGGATATTGTCATCTGGGTTAGCTAACCGTAGCCCGCATTTAAGTCTCCAAACTGTGCTACTGGTTAACATGCTACTGTGATGCTACAGTCTAGGCAAAATATTACAGATCAGCACGTGATGCTACAGTCTAGGCAAAAGATTACAGATCAGCATGTGATGCTATAGTCTGGACAAAAGATTACAGATCATCACGGTAATGCGATAATACAGTAAGTCATAAGCAGCTACTTTCTTTGATCGACGCAAAGAGTTAAATCAGCCTACACCTCATCCAGCATCCAGAAAAGCTGTGGCCATTATAAAAAGCTCCAAAAGAGCTTCAGGTCTAAAGTAGCATGGAGATAATAATAATCATAATCATAATAATCATAATCATAATAACCAATCTCTTTCAGGGCACTTCAGATCTCCTGTGAGGCTATTGTTCACTCTTTCTCGTACGACTCTTCGCAAATAGCCTCTAAAATTATCATGTTTTTAAAATGTTCTATTTCATAATGTTATCTCCTGATTCACGATCAAAGCGTCAACGCCACACAAATGACCAGCTAAATTTGTTCAAACTGAACCCTCTCTAAATGGCCTCCAAAGAGATCACCGGGTACAATATTCTAAAGCATACGCGCAGCCCTCACCGAATCTTTTCTAAAGCAGTAATGAATTGCTACAGACCAATATTTAGAGATCGTTTTCCCGTTTATGACTTCATAAATGAAGTAAAGGGCGAGTCTACAAAGATTCTATTCGAGGAGAGTGCCACGTGTGCGCCTCTACGGCGCCTGTGCCCTTGTTGAGAAAATACCCAACTGAAAAGTGTTTTTAATAGTCAGAATACTCTCTGTTACGTCCGTTCTAAGGAACATCAAAAGCTGGCATTAGCTTCTGGAGCTTTTCTGCCCATTAACTCATTACAACCCGGTGATATAAAGAGCAAAAAAAAAAAAAGAGGCAACGACAGCTTATAAATGTGTTTATCATATGTTTATTTCTAATTGGCGCCCGAGTAGCGTAGTGGCTTGTAGCCTCACCTCTAATGGCTAGGTCGGTGGCTTAAGTCTGACCGGAGGTCTCTCAGTTACCTAAACGTATAAATGGGGTACTACATTTTTTTCTAGAACTGAGAAAGGAAAGGCGGCCAGGCGTGCTGCTAACTACACCATCCTTTCCCGCGTTAAGGTTAAGGAAAATATGGACGCTAACAGCACATCCCCGAGTGTCTCTATGGCAACCAGTAGGGATAGCAAACGAGGAGAAGACGAATTCAACACTTGCTGTCAGAAAGAATCGGTCCTCAATGAAGCTGAAGATATGATGCATGTGGCCCTTAGAGCATAACAAAACTGATGTACGCGAAACCATTACCTCGACCAAGTCTCGTCTCTTCTATGGCGCTACAGAGTTACTGCTTGTCAGTACTAAAGTAAATTAAACTTCCAAATCCAGCACAAGACAAATATGTTGCACTATTCTGACTGGAATAAAGATGGATATATTAAAGAGACAATGCAGTTATAAGGAATTCTTGCATCAGAACAGGAGAAGACTGTCCTATTTCGCCAAGGTGGTTATGATAACAGGCGGATGTGTGCCTTTAATGAAATGGTGGATTTACCATAGAGCTGAAGTCTAGGCGCTCGGAAGAAAAAGTAGTTCTTTTTTAAGGAAAAGTAGTCTTTCTTAAAGGAAAAAAATAGAGATTTTTTTTTTTCCATGTGACAATCATTTATAGTAGTCACTGCTGCTCTAGCACGTTTCTTCCACTAAAGACACCGATGTATCAGCTATGTTTGGTCTGTGTAACACAAAGTTATATAGCATTAGTAAAGATCACAGCTAGAAGGGAACCAGGGCGTACACCAGGAGATGGACCTAGAGGTATAGTTTAGCGTAGAGGCCAGGATGGTGGTCGGTCACTTCCTTCGGCCTTGCTGATTGACTGAAAGTCATCATGGTCTCGGACACTTGGGAGGGGGGAGTGGAGTTCTCTCCGAGATTCCAGCAAGGCAGTGTAAGCCAATTCTGTCCTGTACGTTGTCAGTATTTTAAAACAGCCGCTAATTGATGAGAAAACATGCGGATCATCATCATCATCATCATCATCATCAACAACAATAACAGCAGCAGCGACAGCTAAAGAAGAAGAAGCAGTTTAATATATCGATTATGTCACAACACAAAATAAAGAAGGAAGAAAAGAAAACTGCTACAAGATCTAAGAACATAAAAGTCTCCCTTGTTTTTCATAATCTCCCTTGTTTTTCACATCTCCATTGTTTTTCATAGTCTCCCTTGCTCTTTATGGCCACAGAAACATCATATTTCAGTTTTCCCCCATGTTTTCTTCTCCATCCTAAACACTAAAAATCCTGCTGCAGAAAGTAACAATTTATACTTTAATTTGACTGCAAACTTTCCTTTCTGTTTATTTTTTTACATTATTATTATAAAATAACTAACTAAAAATAATTATATTTCCTTTATAAAGTCGATAACAATTTTTTATAAGTAAAATGAACTGCTTGTCTTGAAAACCTTTTACATAAAATTAGAACTTGAGAATAAATTTTTTTTTGTGTTAAAAAAAAAGCCTTAGAGAGAAGGCAGTGAAGGGGTTAACTCTCCAGTTCTGGGCGATGACCTGAACTTTCTCTTTCGATGTCCCCTACCCCAGCCCCATCTCAGTTGTTCTTTGTCTAAAGTCTCGAGTCTGCCCCCTCCCCCCTCCCCCACCTACACCCATAAACCTTTAACTGAACACTTCACAGTTCACAGACCTGGATACACCTCTTTATTTCTTGCAACACGAAGCGTTTGGGGCTGGGGGGGGGGGGGGGGACCGTCAGAGCTTCACGAGTACGCGATACAAATAATAAAACGCGGACCTTAACTCCTAACTCAGGTGTATTTTCTGCAGTAATTACTCCACAGACCGGCAGTGCCCCGCCCTGAAAGCTCGGCATATGAGTTCCCCGCATAATTTGATCTTGTTCTACCCAGCTTTGGAACAGAAGGAAAGACACCTTTGAGGGAAACTGCACGAACGCATTTTCATTTGGTAATTCCTTTCGGAGCAAAATTAATCAAAGTGTCACTGGCCTTCCTGAAAGCAGACGGGTTCAGATCTGGGGTCGTGTTGGTGCAGTATTAGAAGCATGAGCTTTCCTTGGTGAATGTTTCTTGTTAAAACTGAGAGCTTGGGAAGTGACAGTCGAAGAACCGTAGAAAGAGGAAGAAGGAACCCTATTGGTTCTTTTTTTTCTTCTTTCTTTCCTTAACTCCGCTTTTGAAAGAAAAATAAGAACCGGCGATTCCAAGTGAAAACATCAAAGACGTTGTAAACATTCAGAAACAGATTTTAATTCCAGTGGAGGACGTTGGCCTTTACGCAATAGCTTTTGAACTTCGCCTGCCAGAATGACATCAAATGTCTTCTCTACTTGGTTAACTTCTGTCATTTTAAAAAAAATAGTAATAAAAAAAAAACAAAAACGTCATCGACAATTACAGAAATTACAACTCCATTTAGTTTTCTTTTTAAAAGAGTGGCAAAATATAATTTGAACTCTAGGCTGAGAACGACAGTGAAGGGGTTAACTCTCCAGTTCTGGGCGATGACCTGAACTTAAAAAAAAAAGATGGTTTAGAAAGTCGAAAAGTAGCGAAGCGAGCACGCACCGAAAAGAAAATGAAAATTACGCACGTAATTAAAAAAAAAAATTAATAGCCCCTTAGGTACCTTGCGTAACTATAACTTACAAGTTTGAAGAAGTGTTTCACTGAAGATATTGTTTTTTTTTTTAGGTCTCGACTGATACTATATTATCTTTTCTTCTCTCCCCCCCCTCAAATGACCACCACAAAATTACTAAAATCTTCGTCCTTGATATGCCAGGTGGTGGAGGAATTAGATGTAGTCGAATCAAAATTAGGCTCCACAACGACCAGGAGAAAAAAAAACTATTGGAGGATTTCATCAATGATTGGATGATTTCATCAATGATTGGATGATTTCATCAATGATTGGATGATTTCATCAACGACTGGATGATTTCATCAATGATTGGATGATTTTATCAATGACTGGATGACTTCATCAATGAATGGAGAATTTCATTAATAACCGGATGATTTCATCAATGACTGAAGAATTTCATAAATGATTGGATGATTTCATCAATGACTGGA
Organism: Achatina immaculata; assembly: GCA_009760885.1. Lineage (NCBI taxonomy): Eukaryota > Metazoa > Mollusca > Gastropoda > Stylommatophora > Achatinidae > Lissachatina > Lissachatina immaculata. The sequence continues at coordinate 36,779,385 of CM019694.1, forward strand.
TGATTTCATAAATGACTGGAGTATTTCATCAATGACTGGAGAATTTCATCAATGATTGAAGGATTTCATCAATGACTGGATAATTTCATCAATGATTGGATAATTTCATCAATGATTGGAGGATTTCATCAATGACTGGAGGATTTCATCAATGACTGGAGAATTTCATCAATGACTGGAGAATTTCATCAATGACTGGAGAATTTCATCAATGATTTGAGGATTTCATCAATGATTGGAGGATTTCATCAATGAATGGAGGATTTCATCAATGACTGGAGAATTTCGCCAATGATTGGAGAATTTCATCAATGACTGGAGAATTTCATCAATGACAGGAAGATTTCACGATACTCAGGGAAAATGATGATTCAGACTGTAGCTAAGGGCGTACACCTTATTTTAGACGCAGAGCACTTTGTGTGGTGAAGTATGTGAAAGTTATAAACTCCAAATCATTTCATACAGCAGCTTCTTTCTCAAACTGTTAGACTAGTTTAATGTCCTATGCAAAAAAAATATCCTTCAGAGACGCAACGCACTGTATGCGACGCTACACAACACAATACAACACAACGCAACACAATACAACACAATACAGCAATACAATACACTAAAATGCAATGCAATACAATGCAATGCAATACAATACAACACAACACATACATTACAATACAACACAACAATACAATGCAACACAATACAATACAATATAACGCAGTACAGCAATACAACACACCACAACAGTACAACACAACACAATGCAACACATCACAACAATACAACCCAACACAACAATACAACACAATACAACACAATACAAAAGTCCAACAAAAAATCGGAACTTTCTAGACTTCCCAAGATATCTACGGAGTTTAATTAATGCTTGTTTAGTGGCTGGGTGACGTCCTACTTTACCCTTTTCAGCCCGGACTGCCACCCAATTCCCCCCTTCCCCCTACATACTAAATCATGAAAAAAGGGTTTTCACAATTATATATTCTGTTTCCTATTATGAGAAAAAAATTCCTCAATCTCTCCTGAACTTGAAATCCCCCCCCCTTTTTTTTCCCTTCCTTCTTCCCCCCCCCCCCCCCAAAAAGACATCTGCCGCCAGAGAATCTCTGAGCTAAAATGAAGAGTAAATGAACCCTGATAATACTGTATTTTGGTGGGCAAGCTGCTGCAGCGAATCTGTTTTGTGATCCTATATATGGTAGCTAAAGGTCTTTCGTTTAACACGGGGCTTTGTGAGAAAGGAGCTGACATATTTAGAAAGCTAATTTAACGTGTATAACTGCCGACGAGTTGAGAGTTCCATAATAATAGTTGTAAACACGTTATCATGACTTTTTGAAGCGCGAGCAACTGAAGCGCTGACGTTGGGAATGGCTTGCCAGAAAGGATTTGAAATGTTCCGTCTACATTTGAAGAGAGGCTTTTGGGGAGGGGAAAGGAAAAAAAAAACAACAGTAAGAGCATTATCGTGACTCGAACAGTCTAGTCACGTTAAAGTGCTTTGTCGAGTCTAGTCACGTTAAAGTGCTTTGTCGAATATATTTCAAGACTAATCGTCCACAGAATGTGTCCTATGATGTATATGGTGATGTTACATCTAAATTAGGCATAGCTTTTGTGTACTGGAACTGATTTTACTTTCAAACTGTTGCGGTCCCATAAGCTAGAAGAAATATTTGTACGTGAATATTAAGCTTGTCTGTTAATACACAAACACCATGTACTCTGGTGTGCCTTTCCTCTTCAAGCAGACAATCCAATTTCCCTAACGTAGATGTTAGGCTTTTTTTCTGGGGGGGGGGGGGATCTGAGTTCACTGGAAGATGACCGGCATCTGGTTTGTAGTTAAAAGTTAGTTAACTATCAGCTTCGCTTCACCTGCGCTTAAGTTTGGGTAGCTCAGTCTCAGTGGAAGTGGATTGTGCTGGCTTACAGTCTCAGTGGAAATGGATTGTGCTGGCTTACAGTCTCAGTGGAAGCGAATTGTGCTGGCTTACAGTCTCAGTGGAAATGGATTGTGCTGGCTTACAGTCTCAGTGGAAGCGAATTGTGCTGGCTTACAGTCTCAGTGGAAGCAAATTGTGCTGGCTTACAGTCTCAGTGGAAATGGATTGTGCTGGCTTACAGTCTCAGTGGAAATGGATTGTGCTGGCTTACAGTCTCAGTGGAAATGGATTGTGCTGGCTTACAGTCTCAGTGGAAATGGATTGTGCTGGCTTACAGTCTCAGTGGAAGCAAATTGTGCTGGCTTACAGTCTCAGTGGAAATGGATTGTGCTGGCTTACAGTCTCAGTGGAAGCAAATTGTGCTGGCTTACAGTCTCAGTGGAAGCGAATTGTGCTGGCTTACAGTCTCAGTGGAAATGGATTGTGCTGGCTTACAGTCTCAGTGGAAGCGAATTGTGCTGGCTTACAGTCTCAGTGGAAGCAAATTGTGCTGGCTTACAGTCTCAGTGGAAGCAAATTGTGCTGGCTTACAGTCTCAGTTGAAATGGATTGTGCTGGCTTACAGTGTCAGTGGAAGTGAATTGTGCTGGCTTACAGTGTCAGTGGAAGTGGATTATGCTGGCTTACAGAAGGCTTGGAGAGGACCAGTATCCTCATCTCCCTCAGTGAAGTAAGCTTCTCAGATGAATTACCACTACCACTTAGCCTGTTACTAGGAACATCACCGAAGAGGTGGGATGTGGTTTTGGCTCATCATCAGGTGCCGTGCCGACTGGCGTTGGCTATTATGCTTCTCCAGAGTACCCGATCCTTCATGCAGGCCATCAGTTCAGTTGGTGATCTCCTCTCACACCATCCCGTCAGACTGTCCAGTATCATTTCTCTTGGTCTTCCTCTTGATTTTCTTCCTTCTATTTTTCCTGTTGTTATAATATTTTCAATGCCCCCTCTTCTCATTGCATGTCCTATGAAAGTACATTGTCTCTCTCTTATCTTTCTGACAAGGTTTTTTGTCTCTCCAGCTCTAATCATACTTTCTTCATTAGTTATTTTTGCTGTCCATGGGATTCGCAACATTCTTCTAATAAACCACATTTCTGCTGCTTCCAATGATTTTTGTGCAGACTTGCCTATTGTCCATGATTCACTTCCATATAACAAGATAGGTTCAATATAGCATTTTAGGACTCGTTTTCTAACATTCATTGATAAGGATGTGTTAACTAATATGTTTCTCATTCTCTGAAATGCATTCTTTGCTTGGCCTATTCTGTTCCTAATTTCTGTTTTGCATTTCCCATCTGAAGTTATTACTGCTCCAAGGTATTTGAATTTCTGCACCTGCTTTAGAATGGTTCCGTTTAATTGAATACTGCATGCTGGTGGATTCTGTTTCTTAGATATAACCATAGTCTCTGTCTTTTTGATGTTCAAAGTAAGGCCTTTCTGTTCACTTTCTTTGGCGACTTTATCCAAGAGATTTTGCAGGTCTTGTTGGTTCTCCGCTATCAGTACTGTGTCGTCAGCATACCGAAGGTTGTTAATATTGTATCCTCCAATTTTTATGCCTGGTTCTGTGATGATTGTTCTTAGAATATTCTCGCTGTACAGAGAAAAAAGGTCTGGAGATAGTACACATCCTTGTCGCACCCCTTGTTTTATAGGTTGATATTTTCCAGTTATGTTTTCAAGTCGAATTGCTGCTTCTTGCTGCCAGTATATATGTTTTACAATCCTCAGGTCTTTGTCGTCTATATTGATGTCTTCAAGCATTTTAATAATTTCACTATGTTTCACCTTGTCAAATGCCTTGGTGTAATCAATGAAGCATAAGTAGAGATCTTTCTGTACTTCTAAAGCTCTTTCTGTTAGTGTTCGTAAAGCATAAATGGCATTGTGTGTTCCCTTTCCTTCAACAAATCCAAACTGTTCATATGCTATTTCCATTTTTATCTTTTTCCTTGTTCTTCTCATAATTATTCTCAAAAGTAGCTTCGTTATGTGACTTGAGAGGCTGATAGTCCGGTGGTCGTCACACTCCTTTGCACCTGGTTTCTTTGGTAGTGCTATAAACGTGGATTTAATCAGGTCACGGGGAATATAACCACTGTTGTAAATATCATTCAGTAACTTGGTTATTATTTTTATTCCTGTCTCCTCTAGTGCCTCTATTTCTTCTATTGTTATATTATCAGGCCCAGTCGCTTTTCCTTTCTTCATGTGTTTGATGGCATCTGTGATTTCATCTTCAAGTATTGGCGGTCCATCACAGTTTTCAGTATCTGGTGTTAATTCTGGTCTTTCTCCTCCATATAGCTCACCGATATACTCTGTCCACCTGATCACAATGTCTTCTTTTGCCATTAACATTTTACCTTCTTTCGATTTCAGGCATCCTGTGGTATATTTTGTTTTCCTGCCTGTGAGTTCATTAATTCGTTTATGCATGTTTTTGTTGTCTTTATTATGAGTGTCCTCTATCTGTCTGCACTGTTCATTTAACCACACTTCTTTTGCTTCTCTGCATTTGCGTCTTATTTCTTTATTTATCTTGCTATATTTTTCCTCGTTGTTTTTACTCCTCCTCCTCTTGTCCATCAGTCCTAAGATGTCGTCTGTCATCCATTTATTTTTAGGGGCTTCTTTTTTCGGTGGTATTATCTCCTTAACAGTTTGGTGGATAGAATCTCTTAACATTTCCCATTGTTCATCTATACTATTTATCTTTGCTATTGCATTGTATCTATTTGTTATAATAACTTTGTATTGTTCTCGCAATTCTTGGTCATTTTTAAGAAGTTCTGTATTCAGTTTGATGTTTCTCACTTTTCTGCCTGCTTTCTTTAGCTTTATTCTAACTTTTCCACAGAGTGGATCATGGTCACTATTGCAGTCAGCGCCTGGCATGGTTTTTGTTGTTAGTAATGCATTGCGGAATCGTTTGTTGATTAATATGTAGTCTATCTGGTTAAATGTCTTTTTGTCTGGGCTGCACCACGTTGCCAGTCTTCGAGGATGTTGTTTAAACCAGGTGTTTCCTACAACCATGCTATGTATTCTTGCCCATTCAATTAATTTATAACCTCTGTCATTCCTCTCCCCCAGTCCATAGTCACCAACGATGTCCGAAGTTCTTCCTTTACCAACTTTGGCATTAAAATCTCCCATGACTATGGTAACTTCATGTGACTTTGTGTGTTTTAGTGCTGTCTCTATGTCATTATAAAATATCTGTACATCTTCCTCAGAACTTTCAGATGTTGGAGCATACACTTGTATAATATTTATGTTTATTGGGTGTCCTTTCAGTTGGGCTAGCAGGACTCTGTCCGAGATGTTCAAATATCCTACAATTGTCCTTGCCGTTTTTTCATCAAATATAATTCCTACTCCTCGTTCATGTTTCTCACTTCCTGAATATATTATTGTATATTTATCTGAGTTTATCTTTCCTGCACCTGTCCATCTAACTTCACTCATTCCTAATATGTTGATCTTCATCCTTTCCATTTCCATCTTTACATTTTCTAATTTTCCAGCCTGGAATAAAGTTCTAACATTCCATGTTGCTATTTTGAACTTGTTAGTTTTGCCACCAGTAGCTTGATGACGATCTGGCCTCACTTGTGGCTCGTGAGCTGCCCTACCGGACGAGGCTGTTCCAGAGGAACATCCGTTAACGTCGTTCATGATAAATCTATGACTCTGAATAAGCATAATTGTTCTTGGGAGCTACAACAGTGGTTTCCCGTTGCCTTCTGTCGGTTTGTGTACGGACTCTCCGCTAGACTTTGGACTCCCTGTCCTACCCGCAAGGCAGCGGGAGCGAGAGGTTTTAAGGCGCCTCTGACCCGCCTGGTATTCCCTTCACTGAGCACCTGAGGTTTTGGCTAGCCCTTGTTAACTGGACCTGTTAACTGTGCCATCATCCTAGCACTGTCATCTGTGCTACCAGAAAGTTATTTTATTCTTGCTGTCCGGCCAGTTGGCGAGGCCTGAGCTATTACACAAGAAAGAACAAAACAGCGGCACAGGTAATTAATACTGAAAACACTTCAGCAGAATCGTGGGCTGTTCTTCAATGGTTTATAGTCTCCCTTGTTTTAGAGTTTCCCATGTGCAAGAATTAGCTCTGCGAGACAACGGCAGGCCGGTAGATGCAGGTAAAATGTGATGTATATGATGAACAGTTTAATGTGATATGTACAGAGGGGATAGAGGATGGATGAGGTGCAAGCAGAACAATGATGGCCAAGAATGTTCACCTTTCTGTGAATGTGATGACCTGGAGTCTTCATCTTTCTGTGAATGTGATGACCTGGAGTCTTCATCTTTCTGTGAATGTGATGACCTGGAGTCTTCATCTTTCTGTGAATGTGATGACCTGGAGTGTTCACCTTTCTGTGAATGTGATGACCTGGAGTGTTCATATTTCTATAAATTTGATGACCTGGAGTGTTCACCTTTCTATAAACGTGATTGCCTGGAGTGTTCATCTTTCTATAAATGTGATTGCCTGGAGTGTTCATCTTTGTATAAATGTGATGGCCTATGATGCTCTTTCTGGTGTATAAAACAGCATTTTGTAATTTAAAAAGAAGTCTCTCTTATCATATTTTTAAAACTCTAAACAAAGGAACTGAGGATCAAGTTTTGATGTTGTGCTATTATTTGTTAACATTTTTTTTCAGTAAAATACATTTTTAATACAGTTTCCAGTCTCTGGTTGATTGTACTGGATACATCAGCAGCAGGCCATCTTGTTTACAACTGAGAGGTCTGCAGGAGAGCTGTTAGGGAGGCAACGTTCCGCAATGGACATACAAATGACTGATTGATTGACTTCTATATGTGATTTCTTTTTCAAAAAGGAAAACAAAATCATGGGTAAGAGACTAGTGTAACAGTTAACCTGAAAGCTGGTCAAATGTATGAGAAGCTTAACATTGTGACGAAGTTTACTTTTAGGATGGGGCGATTATCTGAAGAAGACTATTTTTGTTAGAATGAGACGATTATCTGAAGAGGATAATTTTTGTTAGGATGCGACGATTATCTGAAGAGGACAATTTTTGTTAGGATGCACCTGTGGGCGACGATGCATGGCTCAGAATAGAGCGTGCGAGTGGTGTGATAGCATCGCCCACGCATATTGTGAATGCTATATATGTAGGGGGAAGGTTGATAACACGGATAGAGAGAGAGAGAGAGAGAGAGAGAGAGAGTTTAGAATCAATGGCGGCTGAGTCCTCTCGTCTGCCATGTATCGTGATATACTCAGTCCAGCCGATTCACACTGCTGGTTAATATTGTTTCATGGAAATCATTATCATATTGTGTCCTGGAAATTATTCCTATATTATTTTATGGAAATCACGTCTGTGATGTGGAATATCTAACTGTCATCGTTCGTGGAGATGTCGATAATTCTGTCAAGTATTGTCGTAATGATTGGCACACCAAGGTCCATCGTGTTCATTCCTGTCATGTGATTATTATTGGAGTGGGATCTGGAGATGCCCAAACCCGGCAGCATCGGCTGCACAATCAATGAGGTTCGTGTGCACCGGTGATTCGATAATCTGAGGGGGCACGGAGGCAGCTGTTCGATAATTCATTGCATTAGCACCAGTGGAGCTTGTGGGGAGGTGTATTGGAGATATTTCGTTATTTCAGTGCATTAGCACAACTGGAGCTTGTGGGGAGGTGGATTGGAGATATTTCGTTATTTCAGTGCATTAGCACAACTGGAGCTTGTGGGGAGGTGGAGATATTTCGTTATTTTAGTGCATTAGTACAAATGGAGCTTGTGGGGAGGTGGATTGGATATATTTCGTTATTTCAGTGCATTAGCACAACTGGAGCTTGTGGGGAGGTGGAGATATTTCGTTATTTTAGTGCATTAGTACAAATGGAGCTTGTGGGGAGGTGGATTGGATATATTTCGTTATTTCAGTGCATTAGCACAACTGAAGCTTGTGGGGACGTGGAGTGGAGATATTTCGTTATTTCAGTGCATTAGCACAACTGGAGCTTGTGGGGAGGTGGATTGGAGATATTTCGTTATTTCAGTGCATTAGCACAAGATGGTGATGGGTTTGTTATGATGGTGGATTCGTAGTAGCTGTGTCTGCATATGTTAATGAGTGCGTTGGCACAAAAGGAAGGGGGAAGATTGTGATTAGTATGGGGAGGTGGACTGAAGAAATTTCATGATATTCAGTGCATTAGCACAAGATAGAGATGTGAATAATTATGAGGGGTGGATTCGTAGCAGCAGTGGTTGCATATGTTAATGAGTGCATTGGCACAATTTTATGAGAATGTATGCTTTGTTTATGAAGGCCAGAAGAGCCCAGGCCTTCCTGGCACATATGTTTTCAGTTATATATTAGAGAGTTTTATATTTTATATTATGCCATATGGTTTTCCATTCATGATTATATATATATATATATTGTCTTATGCATGTAAGTCTGTTTTAGCGTTAATATGGTGTGTCTGGTATGTATAATAAAACATTGATTTATTTAAATGCTTGACTTTGTAATGCCATGGAGTTTGCATAAATGTATGTGATTTGCTGTATAATTGGCATACAGTATCCTTGGAGGAATGTCCTAGGTTGTAGGTTAGTTTTAGGAATGGCCACCCAGTATGGTAGTACATAGGCCATGGGTTTTGGGGTTGCAGTTGGATTTTTGGTCCTGTCCCACCCTTTATTGTCCCCAATATGTGGACTTCGCAAACAGTGAAGATTTACACGCCGATTATCTGAAGAGGACTATTTTTGTAAGGATGCACCGATTATCCGAAAAGGACTATTTTTGTTAGGATGTACCGATTAACCGAAGAGGACTATTTTTGTTAGGATGCAGCGAGTATCCGAAGGGGACTATTTTCAGTGAAGTGCTTTAATTTTCATGCCCCCGAAGTATTAGTGTCCTCAGTGAATAGGGTTGGAGGATGAATACAAAATTCACTGGCAGATGGTATTCTCGAGGGATGCGTTTTCATAGAAGAAAGTGCAAAATCCCGTGTGTCAGTTGTGCCAGTTTTTCACTAAAGCGTTATTGCTGCGGATGAATATATAAGGGGCGTAGAGGGAAAACGTGAGTAGAATAGGCACTTTAATGAATATATTGACATCCTAGCGATCTGAGACTAAATAAAAAACTTAAGAGGATGCCGTTAAGCGTATTATTTTGCTCATATTTACGGAAGCTGGCAGGAATATTTATCCAGGTTAACATAAGAAAAATATAGAATCGTAGCAACAGCTTTTTTTTTAAAAGGCTATCACGGTATTTGTATAAGGACAGGAAAATGGGAACTTTTTTACGTGACTGACTTGGATATAAGATTGTATTTTGGTCCTCTCTCTCTCTCTCCTCTCTCTCTCTCTCTCTCTCTCTCACGTACATAACCTAACAAACTTGATTGCACAGAAAGTTTACCAACTAACCAAAATTAAGCACTTTATAGACAAAGACACAAGAAAGATATACTACATATCACATATACAAACACACTTAGATTACTGCTCCACAATCTGGGATGGATCTTAGTCTCAAACACAAAAAGGCTCCACTCACTTCACAAACGAGCATTAAATCTGATTTATAACAAACATCAAGTACAGACCGTAGATCAGCACAAACAACTCAAAATTCTACCCCTCAGATATAGAGTCATTTTTAACAAAGCTAAGTTTGTTCACAGAATTCTGTCGCACAATGCTCCGTCTTACTTGTGGTCGCTGTTTACGTATAATACTAAACATAGCCAGCGTTTAAAAAACTGTCTTCTTCCTAAACCCAGGATTGATCTGTACAAGAAAACCTTGCATACTCTGCATTACAGCTCTAGAAACCCTCCCCTACCATTTAAAATCCATTATTAATACTTCATCCTTTAACTCAAACCTGTTTCATTATTTACTTGTTTGTAATTATATGCCTCCATAGAATAAGCAACAATCCCTCAACCCATGACTCGCCAGCCTTCAAGTGCTAAAATGACATTGTTCGAACTTGTTAGATATTGTTAGAAATTATTTTAATGTTTGTTAAAAAACAAGTTTTAAGATCTGTACTGACAATGTATTTATGTTTATGTATATGTCGGTGTGTGCGTATATGTGTGTGTGAGAGCTATTTTATTAGGTTAATTACTTCTTCTCTTTTACTTTGAATGTAATAGTTTAACTTACATTCTTTTGATATGTTTTTTTTTCTAATTTAATTTGTATACTTGTATTAAATGGAGTGTATGGAAAGAATGAAAGATGGAGTGATGAAGGGCAGAATTTAAGACGGGCCTGCGTGCCCAATTCTTTACCCTTTAAAAATAAAGATCATTCATTCATTCATTCGTTCGTTCATTCTTTCTCTGTCTGTCTCATACTCACATACACAGAGAACAGATTATGTGAGTAAGGAAGACAAATATAAAACGTAAGTAATTAATAATCCGTAACTAATTAAACTACAAAGCTTGTCTAGTGTTTTTTTTTCCTTTCTCCTTATTGCAGACAGGCAGCCATTGGGGAATCTCCAAAATATTTTTCTTTGCTTGTTGATCTTTCTTTCTCATTATTTAACATTGCACTAGGCAGGATAAGCGCGTCATTTGCAGATATAAATAAACTATGCACTTTTAACAACGGACACCTGACAATGAGAAATGATGATAAAATCAAAAGCCGTAACGGAATCAGCCTTATAAAGAGCTCTGTCAGGGCAAGAGACACTGCAAGCTGAGGATTCATTACAGCCAACCTTTCCTTGCGAGACTGGATTATGATATATCTTACAACCCTTGATCTTAAACTTGCTTCGGTTTCCTAGTTCTCATACACGAAGAGTCTTATGGATTAACACAAAGAGAGACTTATGGATTAACACAAAGAGAGACTCGTGGATTAACACGAAGAGAGACTTGTGGATTAACACGAAGAGAGACTTGTGAATTAACACGAAGAGAGACTTGTGGATTAACACGAAGAGAGACTTGTGGATTAACACAAAGAGAGACTTGTGGATTAACACAAAGAGAGACTTGTGGATTAACACAAAGAGAGACTTGTGGATTAACACAAAGAGAGACTTGTGGATTAACACGAAGAGAGACTTGTGGATTAACACGAAGAGAGACTTGTGGATTAACACGAAGAGAGACTTGTAGATTAACACGAAGAGAGACTTGTGGATTAACCACCATCCATGCCCCTAGGGCTAAACTTAGTAAGGGCCCCAGCCAGCTCCAGCCTGTACCGTTCATTTCCTGATTTAAGATTCACAAGATAATAGAGTAACTTTTCCTTGACACCGGCCCCTCTCACCGCCCTCCCGGGGCCCCCTAGGTTTGAGCCTGTTCGGCCATGTGGAACTGTTTTTAATGCACCAAACTTTGCTCGTATCTTCATCGATTCAAAAGTATAATATATTCTTTCCATATTCCACAAGCTACATACGTCAGGTTTAACTGGTGGGGAATCTGAAATCTTCGCATAACATTCAGCCATTTGCATGCCCCTTGCGGAACTTTGCCTCCCTAACAGCTTTCCTGTAAATATCATTACTTTTCTACAAGTATACATTTTCTGATGGGACTTGGGTAAAGTTTTAAGAGAGGAAAAAATTCATGGGATTTCCCTGTTGAGTGGAAGATCGACAACTCTGATGTGAAAACAACACAGGGTGTCTAGATACGTGTACGTACGATGGTAGATTCGTTGTGTCAACATATCCGTTCTAACATTCCAGAAAAGTGAGTGGTCTGTGTTAGTGTGTTTAAATAAGTTGGATCTTTTTTTTTTCCTCGTTCTATCCATGACAAAAGAACATCAACAAGAAAGGAGAAACTAAACATCATGGTTAGCTGCAAAGTGCAGATGGACGCAGCGCTTCAAGGTCAGGTGATGATTTGTTGAATCCACATACCAGGTGCAGTCTTAAAAATGATGGGAGAGAAATGTAAACCCACGCAGATATTGTACTCAGCGTACCCATTGGCCCCGCTAGCAGTTGTGACCTATTTATCCGGGTACCGTGAGTTGCACTTGTTGTGTATCGATTTTTCTATTCAATGACTACCTGAAATCGATTACCGTTCCTATGGAATCACAGTGTGAAAGAGGTATTTCTATTCCCAAAAGTTACTTTTATAAAACACCATCATGTGCCGTAGCAGTTAGTGTAGTACAGACAAATCGAAACAATGTGGACAGATTTCGATTTTTCACACTACCCATCATACAAGGCAGATATGCTCTTATGTCTTTTATTTATCTCTTACGATTCTTCAGGATACTCGAATACTCATCACTTTTTGTTAGTAAATCTTTTCTTGTTTGCTGCTTTATGTTCTTATTTTAGTCTTGATACAGTAATGATGGCAACGTGCTGTTTTAATTGCGTTTCTCTAAAACTGTTGAATTTATTTATTTAATTTTGCAGCCCATCCTGTAGTGAAGTTCTTGTAGTAAAAGCATTTCGGATGTGGCGAGGAAAAGACTGCTTGCTTGAAATCTTTGTTGGGAAGCCATGTTCTTAACACGTCAGGAAAGCAATTAATACAACTTTGTTTCACTTGGAATACGTGATAAAACACATACAACACAAACACACACAATACATCACACACACAGTTAATGGTTTGTACCACCACCACCACCACCACCACCACCACCACCACCACCAACAACAACAACCACCAACAACAACAACCATAACCAACCACCAACTACCACCAACAACCATCACCACTAACTACCACCAACCAATACCACCACCACCACAACCAAACAACACCAACCACCACCACAACCCACCACCAACAACTACCACCACAAACCATCTCTACCACCACCAACCACAACCACCACCACCAGCAACACCAACAACAACCACCAACCACTACCAACTACCACCACCACCAACACCACAAACCACCACCAATACCACCAAACACCACCACCACCAACCACCATCAAGCAGAAACAGGACCACCACCACCACCACCACCATCACCAACAACAACAACCACCACCACCAACAACAACAACCATAACCAACCACCAACTACCACCAACAACCATCACCACTAACTACCACCAACCAATACCACCACCACCAACAACCACCACCACCACAACCAAACAACACCAACCACCACCACAACCCACCACCAACAACTACCACCACAAATCATCGCTACCACCACCAACCACAACCACCACCACCAGCAACACCAACAACAACCACCAACCACTACCAACTACCACCACCACCACCACCACCACCACCACAAACCACCACCAATACCACCAAACACCACCACCACCAACCACCATCAAGCAGAAACAGGACCACCACCATCAACCACCACCATCACCAACAGCAACAACCACCACCAACCACCACCAACCACCTCCAACACCAACCACCACCACAAACCACCACTACCACCAATCACCAACAACAACAACAACAAACACCGCCACCACCAACCACCACCAACCACCACCAACCACCAACCAACACTACCACCACCATCCTCATTATCACTTCATCACCCCCTTATAGCATTTGATATCAAAGGACTTTTATATACAGTAACTGGAATATTAGTATCAAGGTAAATGATCTATATGGAGCATTTTGTATTTCTAAGATACATTTATACTGCTTCTGATACCACCGTCGTCATTAGTTACGGTGTAGACAGATGTTAGTGATCATGCTTCAACCATTTTTTTGTGTGTGGGGTGGGGTGGTGGGTGGGGTCGGGACAACATATCGTAGGTCACTGAGAGAAAAATGTATCTAAACTGTGAAAGTCTTAAGTGCTTAACCGCAAGATTTGATGACGTCATTTATGGACAAATTGTTCGTCACAACCTTTTCCAGGCAAGATATATATGTCAATATATTTTATCTTTCTCGCATGATCCGGCCTCTTCACGACATGACACAGGTTGTAGTACCACTACAGCTCTCAGTAATATCTATTTCCACCATTTTCAAACAGGAAGAAACCGTCTCGATACTGCCGTGTATGGATGTAAGAGATTTAGAACATGTCTTTGGCGCATCTGAAGGTCAAGTACGAGGCGGTTTCTATGAGCAACCAAAGTAACGTACTGTAGCTTCTTGCTTTGTTAACTGTTTTTGTGCAGAGCAGAAGATGTTGCACGGCTACACCACCATGTTTTGTTTCTTTGTGCAACAGCTTCTGTTTTATCTCACTATCTACTCCGCCCCCCGCCCCCCCAATTTTGCTCTGAAATGACCCCGTATCTGTTGTAACCTGGTATAAAATGTAACAGAAATTTTCAGATGACAGCAGTGAGCCAGTTTCTCTGACGGGTATACGACGAAAACGAAAAGAAATGAAGAAATGTTTTGTACCGGACTATCCATCATTTTTGGCTAAAGAACTAATTGTTTTGTACCGGGCCATGTGACAGTTCTGGCGGCGACAAACGGCAGGTGTCTTTTTTTGTTTCCCGCTAAATTAATGTGTCATTTTAAACAATTTGTCAGGCCGTAACTGGGTATTCTTTAACATGTCTTAATAATGAAAAAAAGGACGTATTGTACAAACAATATTTCTCACTAAATGTGTGCAAACATACACTTTCACAATAACACTGACTGAATGATATGGTATAGTAAAAAAAAAGTGAACAAAATAGAGAAACCTCTATAAAATCTATATTTACTGCAGAATACAGTAGAGAAAACCCCAGAATGTATGTAGAATGTGGCATAACAGAAGACAGATACACCAATAAATTTACTGATTAATAAAATAAAGAGAAACACACGAAGCAGCTAGATATAAACAGAAGAGAGGGAAATCCGATGTGCAGATTTACCATTTAACAGAATAGGGAGAGACATATAAAGTATCTAGATTTACTGATTTTATATATATATATATATATATAGATATAAGTTAATACTATTCAACTCAAATGTAATATCCACCCTCATTTATACATGCGAAAGCTGGAAAACAACTAAAGAAATAGACAAGAAATTAGATTCTTTTGAAAACAAATGCCTAAGGAAAATACTCGGCATCAAGTGTAACTACTTCAAGAACAATGCAGAGATAAGACAGATGACTGAACAACAGTTTCATGGGTGATCAGGAAAAGGAGATGGACATATGTTGGTCACGTGATGAGAAGAAACGATCAGAGTATCCCAAAACAAGCTATCAAGTGGAATACAACAGGCCAAAGAAAAAGAGGCAAACCGCGCGAAACTCTGAAAAGTACATTGTTAAGAGAGGTCAAATTAACAGGCATAAAATCCATTGATGAGGTTGAAAAACTCACCGAAGACAGGAAAAATTGACGAACTACCTTGCGAGCCCTATGTGACGTTTAACGGCACGGGAGGATATGACATATATAGTCAGAAAGTAATGTTGATTTACTATTTAACAGACTAGGGAGAACCCCATAGAGTATATAGATTTACTATTCAACAGAACATATAGACACGAGTGAAGTATTGAGACTTATAGTTTAACAAATTGCTAATTTTCTCCTTATTTTCACTTTTACATATTGTATAAATTCTTCTTCTTACATCCTTCCCGTGCCGTTAAACGTCAAATAGGGCTCGCATGATTGTGTGCCAAGTTTTCATGTTTTCGGCAAGCTTTTCAACCTTATTAAGGGATGTTATGCCCACTAAACCGGCCTCTCTTAACATTGTCGTCTTTAGAGTTTCACGTGGTCGACCTCTTTTTTTTTTCTCCCTGTTGGGTTCCACATGATAGTTTGTGATTCGTTGATTGTTTCTTCTCATCACGTGACCGACATGATTTGTATAAATTGCTCGTAGATTAAGCCATTTCATTCTAGATTTTGCCCACTTTCTGCTAATCTCCTTTACCCAAAATGCATCTGTCGCAATCTGGATTTATCATCTGAATAAAAAAAAACAAAACAAAACTGCACGTTGGCTCTGTTACCTCCAGGTAAATAGTTTATTTAAGAGGGAAAAAAAGATATACCTGTTTGAATAAACTCAGAACTTCAAAACGAAGGTTTTGATTGGATGATGAATATATATCGAAACGTACCGAAACCACATATCGGCGCTAATGATTGGTCGCTGGAGGTTGGAATATTGCATCATGTATCCATTTCCTGTTTTTCCAAAGCAACACGATTGAAGAATTTATTTTTCCTGTTACGGCTGGAAGAATCAATAAAACTCGTTACGGTCAGTTAATTTGAGCAGGTTATAGGAATATGATTTACAGTCAAGGACTTGCTAACGTTCTCCTATTCTCCGGTCATATCGGCGGTTTTGTCTGTTCATACAGACCAACCAACACGTGCCATGAAGTTGAAGCTGGTGAAAGTGAAGAGAAGTGGAGCTGACAGCAGGAAGTCATGACTTTGTGTACCTCATCATGGAGCAGATACTCGTCGTTTTCGTAGACTGGTCTACCTGGTACTAAGCATGCTGGCTGTTTGTTTGTTTTAACAGTTGAGTCTTCTTGCATAAACCAGTAAGCAATAAAGAACCCGCAACTTTTAGAGAGGACACTAACAACTGATCTGTTCGCCCCCCCCCCCATATTCTCCTTTTCAATTTATGTATTTGTAGATGTACAATCTGTTTAAAACGTTCTCAGTCAATCTTTTCATATTAAACAAAATCATCAACGGATAGCTATAAGTAGGCAATAGGCAGCTTACTTCATAGGGGCCACCATAACGTCAGATTTCTATTCCTTTGTTCCCTGTGGGCGGAGCTTGTGCTGAGTTTTTCCTAAAACAGTTATCGTCGGAAATGACATCCTGTCATAGGAAACACAGTAACGAGCGATTTTATTGGCCAGCGCACCATAATGCGTTTAACAGCCAAGTTCAGTCTCTGGAACGACGGCAGCACGGAGACGAGTAAAAGAAGCGAGAAATGAGAAAATGAAAAAAAAAAAAATCACATAATTTTTATTTCCTATAAAAATAGACAAGGTGAAACTGGGCAATTTTCCTGATTTTATTTGTTAGAGAAATATAAGACAAACTGTGTAAAGCAGAGAGCGACCAAGCGTGGAGGTGTCTCATTATTTGAGAAGTAAACGAGGACCAAAATTACAAACATAAAACGTAAGCGCATGGCCAGATGCACTTGCTTTCAGATATAGTTTTAAGGAACAATTTTTTATAAATAGGAAACTACGAGGTTTTGGTCGATGTTCTCTCGTGGCTAGACGGCTGCTCGTCCTACCGGAGTCCGTGTTCGAATCCCAGCTAATTCTCTTGTGATTTTTCTTTCTCTCACGTCTCACTAAAGTGCTTTGTCTACGATTTTTTCGAGGTTTAATCCTACAATATTTGTTCTCTTACTTTGCTTTCAGATAGAGCTCTATTCTTCGGCATCTTCTTCTTGACTGAAACAGTTTTTTATAATTAGGAAACAACGAGGCTTTCGAACGGAAGAGAACACAGTATTGTAGGATTAGACCCTTCTTCTTGACTGTTACCCCCGCCACCATCTTTCTCTAGTTTCACGTTATCACATGTTATAAAATAACAGAGCAACCATCAGCACGAGTCTTACTGCGCTGCAAAGTGTGAGAATTAACTCGGCAGGTTTACAGTCGAAGCAGGGAATACAAACCGTGCAGACAAGACAGAAAGAAAAGTCGCAGAACAGCTTGGAGCGTGATTAAGAATCAGTGAAGTAACAGAACACAGCTTTGTATGATTAGACCGCGAAAAAATCGTAAACAAAGCACTTTTAGACACGAGAGAAAGAAAAATCACAAGAGAATTACCTGGGATTCGAATCACGGACTCTGGTAGGACGAGCAACCGTCTAGCCACGAGAGAACAGCGTATCAAACGATCTAGTTCACTGGTAGCTGTTCATATGCACATCGTTCGTATTTGGTGTCAGACATGGATAGTAACAATTACTAAACGAGAGAAACATTTTAAAAAAATGACAGTAACGAGATGTTTGGAGAGAATACTAAATGTAGCAAGAAGAGACCAAATCAGAAGTGACACTATCAGGAGTAGCACCAGTACTACACTACACCCAGAAACAAGTCAAATGTTTGGTCACGTTACACGACTACCACCAAGCAGTTATAGCACAGACAACATTCACGCTAAGAACTGTAGGAAACAGATAAAGAGGCCGCCCACACAAAGTGTGGAGGGAGGAAATTAAAGGAACCTTAGATAACCCGTTGTAGGAAGCAAATCGTCGAGCACAATCACGACGTCTGCTGGCCCCCCTCAAAACTGAAAGGTAAATTTTTAAAAAGGAGAGAGGCAAGCTTATTTATATCTATATTATATTCTTTTCTCTTGTTTTTTGTTTTCTGTTTCATCAGTATGGAAAAGAAACGTGACATTGTTGTCTTTATGTGCTGAAACAAGAACTCATTTAAACATTTTTACCAGCGATCCAAATTAATTGGAAAAATTATATATATCTATATATATATATATATATATATATATATATATATTATATATATATATATATATATATTCATTTGCATGTCCCTTGCGGAACTTTGCCTCCCTAACAGCACTCCTGTAGGCCTCTCGGTTGTGAGCAGGATGGCCTGCTGCTGATGCATCCATTAATTAAAATGCGAAATAATGTGTGCACGGGATGGACGTTATTTTCTTTGGTGAAATTTTCAGTCAATGACTTCAAAAGAAATCATTTTGACCGAAGTTAGGCATATTTCCGGAAGCCGAGTTTCGTCTCGTTGCTAACCAAGCCACAAATGTAGTCCGTACCAATGAACAGTCCATTTCTTTCAGTTCGTAGTGGCGAAATGCATAGGGACACTTTGGATAGCCACAGAAGCATTGTTTTTTTTTACTAATGTCATCATTAATATTGGACAGACGTTGTTATCAAAGTTATTAATCATAAAAACGTGTACGTTCTGAGAGACTGTTATGTAAAGAAGTTCAATTTCCCGTACTATTGTTGTTACAACTGTCCTCAAGCAGTAGATGACTGCGGCTTAATAAACATTTATTCAGGTGTAATGTTCACATTGGCTTAGTTTTAAACTGTTAGATACTACATATTTTTTAAAGGCCTAAAATATGCTTAACAACCAAGAATGTAGGAACATCGTATTGGGGACATTATTTTAAGGAACGGAAACAGAGTACAAAACATAAACCTGTAGGAGGTGAATACTGCACTCATTATATACAAGTACTTTATAAGGTAACTATTATCATGGACGTTAACTTGTGTGTACAGATCATCATAGTGTGCCTTTTTGTTGCAGGCGCATAGTCTAAGCTTTCAGAAGCACTTTCCCATAAAATAGGATTATTAGGTACTCGTTTTTTTTACATCTGAGTTGGGTTGTAGGTAGACTATAATGAAACTCTTAACCACATCCATCATGTAAGAAGGCAGTTTGCTGTTACTGTACTACTTCTGCAGACATGAATGAATTATTATTTCTCTTTTAACATGTCAAAATGTAAACTGCTCCTAGTAATATGTTTCTGTTAGTGAGGTTAACATATTAAGCTCTGGTCATATATATATATATATATATATATATATCACTGTGTTCATTCTTTCTGTACAGTCCTTTATTTGACAAGTTTATGCTCTCATTTTGACAGTAACAGCCTGAATGGAAAACAAGGACCTCAGAGAACAGTTTCATTTGCTACAAGAACAACAGCAACAGAAGCTTCTGGAAAGACGCAAGAAAAAGGAACAAGCCAATAAAAATAAAGAAGACAAGACAGACAGCAAAAATGATTCATCCAGCAAATTTGGTGTCAGTGATGACCTTGGTTTAAAGGTATGAGCCCACTGAAAAGCTTCAAGACATTTTGTTTTGGAATCTGGAAGCGTTTGCATTCTTTCTTCATGTCTGAAGCTTTTGCACTCATGAACAGTGCAGCTAAAAAACTGTACTTTTTGTCTGCAAAATGACATTCTAAAGAGATCTTATCATTTTTTATTGGCATCACACCATGCAAATCATAAATATTCACAATACATCATCTCATGTACTCTCAGATATAGCTTCTTGCAAGTCATAAATATTCACAATACATCATCACATGCACTCTCAGATATAGCTTCTTGCAAATCACAGCTAATTGCTCTTTCTTTCTATTATTTTTTCCAGTTCTCATTTTGCTGTTTATCATTTGCTGTATATAATATTTGCTGTATATCATTTGCTGTTAATCATTGATGTGAATTTAAATGTTCCCTTCCTAACTCCTTGTTCTTTATGTTTTTGTATGATTAAAGGTGTAAACTGAAATTTTACAGATGTGCGCTTGTTAATTAATAAAGCTGTTTGTTCCTACTTTTGTTTTAAATAGTCTTACATTTTGTTATAATTTTTAAGCTTGTTGCTGTTTGTTGTAAACTTGTCAAGGTGAGAATAAGACAGTCTGTTATCTTGTGAAATGAAGGTATCAAATTGTTTTTGTAAACACTTTCTGTTGTTCTTGTAAACACTTTCTGTTGTTCTTGTAAAGACCTTCTTTTGTTATTCTTACGAGGAAATATTAAGACAAATGTGATCACTTAGATCAGTGCGATATTAACATGGAGACTGAAAAAGTTCTTTACTTGCCCTTGTTTCTCATTATTTTGTCAAATACTTTGTATAATGTAATTTATACTTTTTTTATGGTGATCCATATCTCAAGTTGTTACTGTCTGATATCACATTTTATGTTTCAGCTGACCAATAAACCACATGAGGGAACTGGTTATTTATCTGAGGAGCTTGTGTATCATTTGAATGACCAGATCAGGGTAATAAGACATTGCAGCTACTTATATAGATAAAATGCTGTCTGGTTGAATTGATAGTGATATGGTCTTTCAGAGTGAATTGAAGACATTAGTTTGAGTCCCACTTGCCACTCTCCATTTTATCCACCTTCACAAATGGGTACTCAGCACACTTTGTTGAGGACAGATAGCTTCCAAATTTAGAGAATGTCTGCCTGCACACAGAGGCACTCTGGATCACAGTGTACACATGACTATCAGTAGGTGAAGGACAAAATAGAATATCATGGACAAAACTTAGACCCATATAAAACTAGGGGCTTTATCAGAGTCACGATGGGTGAACAAATTAAAAAAAAACAATTTGGCAAACAGTTGCAGATTGTGTAAATATCTGGAAAAGGCTGCATGAAAGAGCTGAGTAAAATACTTAATAGAACTTACATCAGCCATTTTTTCTAACAGGTTTAATGTGTCAATCAGTCAGTCATTTGCATGTCCCTTGTGGAACTTTGCCTCCCTAACAGCTGACCTGTAGGCCTCTCAGTACTTTGCCTCCCTAACACTCACCTGTAGGCCTCTCAGTTGTAAGCAAGGTTTAATGTGAGAATGCTCAATAATTTGTTTTATGATGTTAAGACCACAGAACTGGTCAAGTGGTTAGTGCACCCATTTCTCATGCAAAAATCAGTGGTTGAAATCCAGCTGAAAGTGTCAGGCCAACTTTGTGATAGTTCGTGGAGCTGGGAAAATACGTATGACCAGGTATGATAATGTCCCCATCATCTTCTGGTGTCCAACAAGTCAGTGAAAATACAGGCACTACTGCCATATCTCCTGTATGCCAGAAAGGTATGCACGTGCCTATCTTTACCTTTTTTTCACTGTTTTCATCTAATTACAAGTCCACTATGCTACCTAAATATGTGAAACACTCTACTTTCCAAGATAGCAGCATAGTGGATAAATACGGGGGAATGGAAAAGGATGTTAAAACTAAAATAACCAAGGCCAGGACAGCATTTATCCAATGACTGTCCTGCTATATGGTTCGGAGACATGGATTATGACCAAGACAGTACAACAGAGGATACAAACATTCATGAACTACTGCTTGAGGAGGATTTTAAACATTAAATGGCAGGACAAGATCGAGAACGAGGAGGTCTGGTAGAGGGCAAGATAAGAACCTATGAACCCACAAATCATGTCTAGGAAGTGGAGGTGGATTGGCCACACTCTGAGGAAACCTGATACCAGCATAGCAAGACAGGCACTGGCATGGAATCATCAAGGAAACAGAAAACGAGGAGGACCTGGACTTACTTGGAGAAGAGAAATTATGACAGTGCTCGGAGACAAGGGATACACATGGAAGGAAGCAGAGAATAATCCCAAGAACAGGGATGACTGGAGAGCTTTTATCCATGGCCTGTGCTCTCAAGGGAGTGAAAGGTGATGATGATGACATTTATAAGTATGTGCTAAGTTCATTTTATACAATACTTTGTACATTACTTTATTATTTCCATTCCTTTCCTTCTAAGTACACATTTAGACATAGCTCATTTTATCTAAGAGGCAGAAATGCAGATACAAACAGTAAGTGCACATGAAGAATAAGATATATAGTCATTTGGCAAATTCATTTTGTAAGTATTTTGTTTTATATGTTATCTGTGTGGCCATATTGTGATGAATTGCCCTGCATAATTTTGAGTTACCAGCATTATGTAGGTGGTCATTCACATGATATAGTTACCCATAGTTTACAGTAACAAACTGTGTGACATTACTTCACATTTACCTTTGTATGATGGGCAGGAAATGAAGGATGAGAATGGACGCTTGTACAAACTGCTGAGTGAAAGAGACTTTGAGATTCGCCAGCTTAAGAAGAGAAATGAGGAAATCAGTAATACTTTTCCTGGTGAGTAAACATCTATCATTATTATTATCACTATCATCATTATTATCAACATCACTGACAGCACCATCATCGTCATTATAACATTGCCTAAGAGACTGACTGGAGAAAGTGGAATGGTGAAGACAGACTCATTGATTGACAGAATTTGATAGTACACATATTAAACAAAGGCTAACTGATGTCTTCAGATCTCAGGTCAAACATTCACATCCATAGCTAATGTAGATTACCTGGTGTTACACTGGATAGGCTGGTAAGTTGAGCTGAGAAAATAAAGATGGCATCTGATTGGTTTGTCAGACTCTTTGACCAGCAATGCAAAGTCACAGTTAAACAAAAAAAAATTGTTGTAAGAACTGTAGGCCAGGAAGGACTGGCAAGTGAACTGGTGAGGAGGAATGTAGTTTTGAAAATATGAGAATTTGAACAAGTGTTAGTAAATAGTTCTCCTAGCCAGTTTCAGTGATAGTCTTGATCACCAGAACAGTTAAAGTACAAATTATGACCATAAAAGATATGTAAAGATGTATATATTGAAACTTCTGTTCATATAACTTTAGCTAATAGTGTCATATACAACATCTAGAGAAGTTACAATGAATCATCATCAGACATTTCAAACTTCTGTGGACACTTCTGTTTCTGACATCACAGCAGACATGGTGGCATTGATAACCTAGCACAAGAGAGCTGTAGAAGAGGGTTCTTTTCAAAGTGGAGCCTGAAGAAATGCCCACCTTTGTAGCTTACAGAGTCATAGACTATCTAGGTCCCACAGCATAATAAAAAAACTTGAACAACTTTCTTGCATTTTGTGCTGAGCTGGGCTTAGACCGGACAGCTCCATAAATCATCACAGATGAAACAGTTCCCAAAGATCTTTAGGCTTCATTCACAGATGACTAGTATGGGAATAGGAGCTAATCATTTGGTTCCAGTGTATTTTAATTCATTCAAAACAAATTCTAACATCCATGACCACTTTCATGTATAGCATTTTTTTGAGTTTCATTGTTAACATAAACAGATAAATCTATGTCCCGTGGCATTTGCTAGCTGTAGGGGTGTATAGTGTTAGTGCTTTCACATTTCTAGACCACTATAGCATTGAAGGTAGAGATGCCAGCATCTGTCCTCACTGCCTTTGTTTTCCTAGGGAAGTCCCAGGTAGAGCTGCCAGCATCTGTCCTCACTGCCTTTGTTTTCCTAGGGAAGTCCTAGGTAGAGCTGCCAGCATCTGTCCTCACTGCCTTTGTTTTCCTAGGGAAGTCCCAGGTAGAGCTGCCAGCATCTGTCCTCACTGCCTTTGTTTTCCTAGGGAAGTCCTAGGTAGAGCTGCCAGCATCTGTCCTCACTGCCTTTGTTTTCCTAGGGAAGTCCTAGGTAGAGCTGCCAGCATCTGTCCTCACTGCCTTTGTTTTCCTAGGGAAGTCCTAGGTAGAGCTGCCAGCATCTGTCCTCACTGCCTTTGTTTTCCTAGGGAAGTCCCAGGTAGAGCTGCCAGCATCTGTCCTCACTGCCTTTGTTTTCCTAGGGAAACTCTGGGTTGACTCTGGTGCTGGTCAGTCTGAAAAAAACTCCACATGAGTTCAAAATTGAACCAGGGACCCTCTGATCATCAGAAGAATGCACTAACCACTGCACCATTACAGCACAACCAGATGAGATACCAAATTAAATTCTGTGTTCACTTTCATGTTAAACATCAGTGAACAGTCTTGATTTTCAATGAACAGGAGAGTTACCAATGAAATTTCTGTGTACAGTTTCATTCTTGCTTTACTGTAGTGACACAATCTTTTTTCACCCAGTTCTGACAAATAAAAGAGGTAAAATTTAGGGGGGGGGGGGCAGTTTCTTTTGTAATTATGAGGAAGCAAAAGTCCCTTCCTTGCTGCACACAGTTTTTTTTTTCAGTAGAAAAGTTTAGCTTATTTTGATACTTGAATTTGAAACAGACGGGGGAGTGACCAATGAAACTGCAGCCACCAAGATTATTGAGCTAAGCAAAAAAGTTCGACAGCTGACTGCTGAGAAAGAAGCAGAGAGGACCAAATGTAAACAACTACAGAAAAAATGCAATGACCTCCAGCAGCAGGTAAGTCAGTGAGACCTTCCAGATAAGGGATATCACACACTTTGTCTCTGTGTGTAACATTCTTGCCGTATAATATTCAGCTTCTGATCCATACACTTTGCAACCTTCAGATTTGGAACAGCTGGACTGTGTAAGTTAAAAATTACCGTATAACTGTTAACATTATATAATTAATTTATAAATTCTGATATAATTTTCATTTATTTTGCTAAATTCATTCAGATGATCAGGTCACATCATTCTGAGCAAGTATGTGTCAGCTTGTTTGTGTGGTCAACCAAGTAGTAAATGTGGCCCATCGGGTATGTCATTATATTAACTTCTGCCGGGAGCTGTGTTACTGCAGTGGATTAGTCACTCACTCACCGACCAGGCAACCTGGTTTCAATCTCCCCTGTGGCTTGCGAAAACTCCCAGAGTTCACCCAGCCTCAAGAAAAAAATGGGTAGCAGGGTTAACAGTCTGGGAGCTGATGACACTAGTCAGCAGTTTCTGGTCAACAAAGGCAGCGAAGCACTTATGGCTTGACCATGGGCAGTGATGCTGCTTCACAACTCACATTTTTACCTTCTTTTACCTTTGCCTTACTTCTGCTGTGTGTGTTGAGTGTTGCAAACCTAATACAGATATTCTGTAGTACTAACAAAAATGGTCAAGTTTATTAAAAATACTTTGTTATAATTTAGTGAGAATAAAAATACCTTGTGCATCAGTCAGTCATTTGCATGTCCCTTGCAGACCTTTGCCTCCCTAACAGCTCTCCTGTAGGCCTCTCGGTTGTAAGCAAGATGCCTGCTGCTGATGTGCATTAGCTTGGCTAAAACCTCTTTTTGGCAGTGAGTTACTAATCCTTCTTGTGGGAATAGAGGCATTTTTCTTTAACAAACCGCAGCTGACTGGCACCCTTACCTGTCTGTTAGCAAACTGCAAATCACTATCCAGGAAAATGAAGGAATGGATCACAGCAGTTTCTTCACAGCTGTCTTTATAGGGAAGTCGTCCTGACATTACATTCCCGACTTTTTACTCATGCCCCAGTACATAACAGCCGGGAAGTCTTCAGTCAGTGCCGTTGCTATCACTAGACAGACACTGCATTGGTCTCATTTCATTCAGGGAAATAGCTCATCAGCCTCACAGTCCTTTGCCTTCAGGCTTCCTAGCTGAAAGTGCACACTTATCATGACCACTTATCATGACCACTTATCATGACTATTTATCATGACTATTTATCATGAATGATACCACGAATGATGCAGATGATGATGTGAAAGACGACTTTTATCACCAACTACAACAAATCATCAACAAAGTCCCTAAACACGACATCCTAATTGCTATGGGGGACTTCAATGCTAAGGTAGGGAAGGATAATACCGACGTTGAAAAAGTGATGGGGAAAGAAGGAATTGACATGGTTAATCAGAATGGAGAAAGATTAATTGAAATATGTTTAACAGAGGGCATGGTCATTGGAGGCACAATATTCCCACACAAAGAGATACATAAAACAACATGGATATCTCCAGATGATAGAACTAGAAACCAGATAGACCATTTTTGTATTAGAAAGCAATACAGAACATCTCTCATGGATGTAAGGGCTTATAGGGGTGCAGATGTCAACAGTGATCACAACCTGTGCATAGGGAAAATAAAACTAAAATTGAAAAGTCAACACAAGAAATCAGTACACAGAAAGATAAACATCCACAGCCTACAAGAAGAAAATACTAACATTAATTTCAATCAGGAACTTGCCAATCATTCCAAAACACCCAGTGAAGTTGAGGAGATAGGTATAGATGAGTTATGGAATTCTTACAGCACAGCCATAATCACAGCAGCAAAAGTAAGCGCTGGATTGGAAAAACCAAATAGAAAAGCATGGATATCAGATAAAACATGGAAGTATATACATGAAAGACGAGCAGTCAAATTAAACATGTTGAATGCAAAAGCAGATCATGAAAGAGATTCGGCAAAAGCAAAATACAAAGACATAGACAAGAAAGTAAAAAGTTCAGCTAGAAGGGATAAAAGAGAATACATAGACAATATGGCGAAAGAGGCAGAAAAAGCAGCAAAAACAGGAGACAGCAAAACTTTATATAACATACAAAAGAGGCTAACAGGTACTATTACATCTAAAGAAAGACCAAT
The DNA here is from genome assembly GCA_009760885.1 of Achatina immaculata. Classification (NCBI taxonomy): domain Eukaryota; kingdom Metazoa; phylum Mollusca; class Gastropoda; order Stylommatophora; family Achatinidae; genus Lissachatina; species Lissachatina immaculata. Next base: position 36,806,340 of record CM019694.1, read on the forward strand.
CCTTAGCAAAACTGGAACACTATTAACATCAAATAAAGACCAAAAGCAAAGATGGGCTGAACACTTCCAAGAAATACTCAATCGACCACACCCAAAAGAATTGTTAAACCTTGAAACTGACTTACCAGCCCCACAACTAAATGTCAATCTAGATGAAATTGAATTGCATGAAATTGAAACAGCAGTGAATTTAATGGCTAACAACAAAGCTGCAGGTGAAGATGAAATAACAGCCGAGATGCTAAAAGCTATCAATAGTGACAACATGAGACAACTACAGAGAATGTTTAACAAGATTTGGAAAGAAGAAAAGGTCCCTTCTAATTGGAAGAAGGGAATCATTGTGAAAATACCAAAAAAGGGCAACCTTAGTGACTGTAACAACTGGAGAGGAGTAACCTTAATATCAGTTGTGTCAAAAGTATTTTGCAAGGTCATTTTGAATAGACTCAAAGATATAGTGGATACTGCAATGAGAGAAGAACAAGCAGGATTTCGAAAAGGGAGAAGCTGTCTCGACCAGATCTTTACTCTCAGAATAATACTTGAAGAACATATTGAAAAGCAGAAACCATTAATACTGAATTTCATAGATTTTAAGAAGGCATTTGATAGCATACACAGAGATTCATTATGGAGAATTTTATGTCTATATGGAATACCATCTAAAATTGTCAACATCATTAAGGACTTATACAATGGATATGGTTGTGCAGTCAAGACAGAAGAAGGGATGAGTGAATGGTTCCAGATTGAAACAGGCGTGAAACAAGGATGTATACTGTCTCCTTTACTTTTTGGGATTACAATAGACTTCATAATGAAAAAATGCTGCACAGGTAACACAGGTATTGACTGGGTACATGGGACCCAACTAGAAGATCTTGATTTTGCTGATGACATAACTCTTATCAGTAATAATGTGAATTCCATGCAAGAAAAAACAGATAGCCTATCTTCACTGGCTAGCAAAATAGGACTTGAAATTAACAAGGACAAAACAAAAATAATGAAAATTCCTCTCAATCAAAATGGAAAAATACACATAGAAGGGACAGATATTGAAGAAGTCAATCAATTTGCATACCTTGGCAGCTACATAGACCAGGATGGTGACACTAGAAAGGAAGTTAGGATCAGAATTGCAAAAGCAGCATCAATCTTCAAGAATCTTGAGAACATATGGAATTCAAAAGTTATAAGCACAAAAACCAAGTTAAGACTATTCAATTCAAATGTAATATCCACCCTCATTTATGCATGCGAAAGCTGGAAAACAACTAAAGAAATAGAAAAGAAATTAGACTCTTTTGAAAACAAATGCCTAAGGAAAATACTCGGCATCAAGTGGAATGAATTCAAGAACAATGCAGAGATAAGACAGATGACTGAACAACAACCAGTCTCACGGGTGATCAGGAAAAGGAGATGGACATATGTTGGCCACTTGATGAGAAGAAATGAGCAGAGAATCCCAAAACAAGCTATCAAGTGGAACACAACAGGCCGAAGAAAAAGGGGCAGACCGCGTGAAACTCTGAAGAGAACATTATTAAGAGAGGCCAAGTTAACAGGCATAAAATCCTTTGATGAGGTTGAAAGACTCGCCGAAGACAGGAAAAATTGGCGAACTACTTTGCGAGCCCTATGTGACGTCTAACGGCACGGGAAGGATATAAGATATAAGATAAGATTTATCATGACTACTTATCATGACTACTTATCTCGTTTTTGTGCTCAGAAAATAATAATAATTATTCAGTCACATTTAACATTACAGGCCTAGAGCCACCTTCCTCCTGTTACGCCTCTACTGTAGTTTTTTTTTTTACATTGACTTAAACATTTTGTTTTATTTGTAAAAAATTTATTCCTTAATATTTGTTTCACATTAAAAAAAAAACAACCAATTTTTTAATTCACTGCGTTAAAAAGACCATATGTTCAATGATTAGTTCCAATTTAAAAATTTTATATTTTGTTTCCTTCTTTTTTTTTCCCTCTCATCTTTGTTTCAGCTCCTCTCAAAGCCACCACCAACAGAAACACAGTCTGTAACGGGGTCAGTAGTCAGCCTTAAGTCAAATGTTGATGGCGTCAAGGATGATGAAACTGTTGACGTGAAGGCACTACAGGACAGGCTGAAACAGTCAGAGACTCGAGCAGCAGATTTTCGTAACCAGTGTCAGTCTTTACGCCAAGAGTTGAAAATTGCTCATAAGGTTAGTTGGATGAAAGAAAGATGGTGACTGTTAGAATTCTGTTTTTATAACTTTTGTAACCATGAGTTTCTATTATTTTTACAGTTTTTTTACTTTTCATTTTCCCACTTATTTTTCCATATGTTTTGTGCTTTCTTCTATCCATTATGTTGATGTTATTCCTAAACAAGAACTTATATACATTCTGTTGATCTTATTTCTAAACAAGAACTTCTATACATTCTGTTGATCTTATTTCTAAACAAGAACTTCTATACATTCTGTTGATCTTATTTCTAAACAAGAACTTCTATACATTCTGTTGATCTTATTTCTAAACAAGAACTTCTATACATTCTGTTGATCTTATTTCTAAACAAGAACTTCTATACATTATGTTGATCTTATTTCTAAACAAGAACTTCTATACATTCTGTTGATCTTATTTCTAAACAAGAACTTCTATACATTCTGTTGATCTTATTTCTAAACAAGAACTTCTATACATTCTGTTGATCTTATTTCTAAACAAGAACTTATATACATTCTGTTGATCTTATTTCTAAACAAGAACTTCTATACATTCTCTTGATGTTATTCATAAGCAAGAACTTCTACCCATTCTATCAATGTTATTTCTGAATAACTCCTGTTGAGGAGTTTAATGGAATTTCTTGTCCTAGAAGACAGTTTTGAAACAAGCAGCTGTTTACATAGCTTGCTTCACTTGGGCCATCGGTATAGAGCAGGTACCTTGTTTGTGTGGTACAGTCTACCTCTCAGCCAGTCAACTCTGGAGGAAGGACAAAGCTCCTATGCCTGAAACTCTAGCAGAGTTGCAGGGGATGGCAGAAAGTGGGTAGACTAAAGAACCTCCCACCAACTTACTTCCCTCTGTATAGGAATGTTAATAATTAGGACAGATCTGTTCACCCATCGTACATTTGAGGGAATTTGAAGTCAAAGGCCTAGCATTTGTTTCAGGAGATGGGGAAAAATGTTTCTTTGTTGACAATCAGTGGTCTCTTTTTGTTTTGTTTTGCTGTTATAGGCAGTTTTGTGGTAGCAAGTATTAAGAGGAGCTTAGTATGAATAAAATCAGATCAGCAATTTAATGGTTTAAAAATACGCAGGAGTGATTTTTAGTTTAATTGTACAATTTAGCAGTTGAAAAGTTTAATTTGAATGGAGACAAAGAATGGACAGCAGATACTCTGAAGATCTCATTTAAAAAAAAAGGCAAAACAGAGCATGATTTAAAACCAAAAAAAATCAGGCTTTAAACTGGCAGATTTATAAACTAGCAGACTTTAAAATGGCAGGCTATAAGCCGGCAGACTTTAAACTGGCAGACTATAAGCTGGCAAACTTTAAACTTGCAGACTATAAGCTCATCTATGTAAAATGAATGGCACCCAAACCCCACAGAGCCAGAATTATCTGAGTACTCCAAATTATTTACAAACCTGTGCTCTCTACTTAGACTTAAAAGTGTAAATGTGCCCCCAGGGAAAAAATGTGTGGAAAATATCTGGTGTATTTGAAAAACTCCTTCTGACAATGGCAAACTGACCTCTTTGTCTAGATGGTTGAGTGTATTGGAATTGAAATCAGAAGTATAAAGTAACAAAATTCAGCATTGTAACATTTTGTCTGACTTTGTTTAGTAAAAAATGCAATAGCATAATATTTGGATGTCTGATGGCAGTAGTTTTCATTATCTGTTTTCATGGTTTACAAGTATATTTTCTATCATGACATAGGTATTGACACAGGAGATTGGGGAGAATGTGAACATGCAGACACTACTTAATGAGACAAGTAACTGGAGAGGACGAGCTCAACAGATCATTACCCTGCAGCAGAAGGTATGTGTATTAGGCCATTATGTTTGTTCATTTGTTCTGTTCTTTACTGTATATGCTTCTGTTTGTAATATGTTTCTGTTGTTGTATTAAAAGCAGAAATGATTATCACTTTAAGCATTGATTGTATGGTTAAACTGTTCTTTTTTTATCGTGCTGCTGTTTATATTGTGAAAGACTATATGGAGACTATAAATATACAGTTTATTTAAATATCCAGTTTGTGCTCTGTATTTTGTGTGGTTGTTGTTAGTGCGTGTGGAGCTAGCTACCTCTTTGTGTTAGGTGTGGTAGGTGGTTATCAGTGTGTGGAGCTAGTTCTTTATATGAGGTATGGTAGATGTTGTCAGTGTGTGGAACTTGTACTGTGTGTGGTGGATGGTTGTCATTGTGTGAAACTTGTACTGTGTGTGAGGTGTGGTAGATGTTGTCAGTGTGTGGAACTTGTACTGTGTGTGAGGTGTGGTAGATGTTGTCAGTTTGTGGAACTTGTACTGTGTGTGAGGTGTGGTAGATGTCAGTTTGTGGAACTAGTTCAATATATATGTCAGAATCTTCTCATATAGTTTTCAATTGTTACATTCTTAATTTGCAGTTATTTTGTTACTTGCACTTTTATATATCAGTGTAGTGTATTTCCTATGTTTTTTTGCTTATTAATCTGTTTCTCTATACACCGATAGGTTGACGAGTTGAGAGGTCAGCTTGATGTTCAGCAGAGCGAAAACAGCAGCGAGAAGGCGTTAACTGCAAGACGAAAGCAGGAGGAAAAGCACAGAGAGGAACTTAAAAAGATAGAGAAGGAGAGAAGGGAGGCTCAAGAGGTTACTAAATTTTCGGGATATTAATCATTAATCTAGGGATTAATTAAAAGGTTTATTGGATTATTGTCTTTGTGATCAGGACAGTTCCAGAGACGTTCCAGTCTCCCCATGCTTTTTTCATGGTGACTCATGGCCTATAATGACAGAGACACACAATGACTGTTCACTGCCTAAACCATTAAGGATATCTCAGAACCTAAGGATATCTCAGAACCTAAGGATATCTCAGAACCTAAGGATATCTCAGAACCTAAGGATATCCATGCAAGAAAAAACAGATAGCCTGTCTCACTGGCTAGCAAAATAGGACTTGATATTAACAAGGACAAAACAAAAATAATGAAAATTCCTCTCAATCAAAATGGAAAAATACACATAGAAGGGACAGATATTGAAGAAGTCAATCAATTTGCATACCTTGGCAGCTACATAGACCAGGATGGTGACACCAGAGAGGAAGTTAGGATCAGAATTGCAAAAGCAGCATCAATCTTCAAGAATCTTGAGAACATATGGAATTCAAAAGTTATAAGCACAAAAACCAAGTTAAGACTATTCAATTCAAATGTAATATCCACCCTCATTTATGCATGTGAAAGCTGGAAATCAACTAAAGAAATAGAAAAGAAATTAGACTCTTTTGAAAACAAATGCCTAAGGAAAATACTCGGCATCAAGTGGAATGAATTCAAAAACAATGCAGAGATAAGACAGATGACTGAACAACAACCAGTCTCATGGGTGATCAGGAAAAGGAGATGGACATATGTTGGTCACTTGATGAGAAGAAATGATCAGAGAATCCCAAAACAAGCCATCAAGTGGAACACAACAAGCTGAAGAAAAGAGGCAGACCACGTGAAACTCTGAAGAGGACATTATTAAGAGAGGCCAAATTAACAGGCATAAAATCCTTTGATGAGGTTGAAAGACTCGCCGAAGACAGGAAACATTGGTGAACTACTTTGCGAGCCCTATATGACTTTAACGGCACGGGAAGGATATAAGATATAAGATAAGAAGGATATCTCAGAACCTAAGGATATCTCAGAACCCCTCTTGCACCAACAAGAATTCTCGTCATGGCAGTTTTTCTCAGCAAGAGATTTGTTTCCTCCAAAGATTTTAATCTAACCCTTGTACTTCTCTTTATGCACTTTGCTTTTGCTTTAAAATTATTGTTCAGCACAGATTCATCACATTATAGTTTCCTTACAAGTAACAGACACATGTAAAGAAATGTAGCTGTGTGATAATGCAAAAACTGCTGTAAAAAAACGAAGTCATTAAAAACTAAAAAAAAGTATCGTGCTTAGTAGTGTAGAATACGGTGGAATAAGACCAGCCTCTGATTTATAAGAAAAGTTTTTTTTTTTTTTCTGTTAGATGTCATTATGAACATCATTTTTTTTTCTTAGAATGCTGCTTTGAAATTGAAAAGTCTAGAAGTTGAAAATCAAAGTCTGAAGGATAAATTGGATGCTGCAAAAGCAAGGTAAAGTTTATGTCCAGCTTTGCATTTTTTTTTATTAGTCTTTGAAAAAGTTGATTATCTATTTCATTCTGAAAACTGCACTTGGTCCATGTTCTGTGAACACTTCTAATAAAGCCACATCAGTCATTAGATGCCATTCCAGACAGAGCTGATGATCATGCTTCTCCATCTTGTGTTGTCTTTTTTGTCTGCAATCAGTTCAAATGCTGTTCTTTTTTTCCCCATCCCATTTAGTCAACTTGTTGAAATACTCTTTTTTCAAATACTGTTCTTTTTTCCCATCCTATTTAGTCAGCATGTTGAAATACTCTTTTCTTAGTCTTTCTCTTCTTTTTCCACTGGAGTTTTTCAGTGATCATCAAGTCTTTACATGATACATCCAAAGGAGTTTTGACAGCCTTTATCTTGTGATTTTAAAATGTTTTTGATGTTTTTGCAACTTCTTTGGGATCTTGTTTATTGTTTTTCTTACTGATGAGGATATTTGTTACATATTTTTTTTTTCAGAATCACATCTCTGATATTTCAAATATTATATTTTTTTTTATCTGTGTTAATTGCCTGGTTTCACAAGATTATAGAATATTAGGCCAGATCAATCTTTTATAAAGCTTTTGTGAAATTCCAACAGATAAAGAGCCCTGTTTCGCACTGCTGAGGCTTACAGGTAATGTGGTACTGCAGATTGTGTTCTCCATGACCTCTTGACATGGTAGAATGGGATGTGATTACCATTATGACTGGCTTACCATCTTCTCCTTAAAGCTTCCTAAGTTTAACTATTTAACTCATGAATAGATTGTAGTACTATCTGAGAATAAATTTTGATGACAAATTTTGATAGAAAGAGACTGGAAGGAATAATTTCAAAATATGGGTTGGGTTAGAAATGTGCTACTTTTAATTTTATTTAGACTTTGCCTAAATATTACTAAGAATGTTGATTTGCTTAGGCATACAAGATCTACCAACACTGTCAGTGTTGTTGTAGAGTGAAAGAGTTAAAGATCTAAAGGCTTGTTGCTAGAGAGAGAGGTGAAAGAGATCTAAAGGCTTGTTGCTAGAAAAAGAGGTGAAAGAGTTAAAGATCTAAAGGCTTGTTGCTAGAGAGAGAGGTATTTCTGATATCCTGAGGAAATGTATGTTTGTTTTTTTTTAAAGCTAGTTTCCTGCCTCATAACAGCCTATGGAACATGGAATAAAGGTAGAAGATTACATTTCTAGTTTTACTATCTGGAGGAACAGCATCACCCCTATTCCTACAGTGTACTTCATAGAAATCTTACAGCACTTAACATTTTAGATATAATAGTGTAGTATCTAGTAATTGAAATGTTCTTTCCAGACTAAATGTTTATGAAGAATTAGAAAAATATTTTGGCCAAACACCATAAGAAATAACATCTTGTTGGCAGAAATGCAGATGAAGCCACTGACAGCAATTATTGAGGAAAGACACTGGCGATGGTTGGGACATGTGCTCCGAATGACTGACAACTCACTACCAAAAATAGCACTAAGATGGATACCACAGGGGAACAGAAGTAAGGGTAGACCGAAAGAGACATGGAGAAGAACAACAGAAAGGATGTGCCCTAGGCACTTAAGGTTCAGAGAGAGAGAGAGAGAGAGAGTAATTGAAATATAGAGTCTAATTTAGATTATACTTCTTTGCAAACAGTTCATTTTCTTGTTTCTTTTATATTCTAGAAACAAAGTGTTGTCCAATGAAATTAAGAGCCAGAAAGCACAGGTCCAGACACTTTTGCGAAAGAGTCGAAATGATGATGAGTTTATTGATGCTTTGATGGTAAATACTGCTGCCATTTTGTTCCACAGTTGAATATACTCACATCATCTGTGTTTTCAGTCATTGTTTTTTTGTCTTATCAGTCACCTATTGCTTCTTCTTTTCTCATCTATTACTCTGGTTAGTTCATTTTTGTTTGTAACTTTACAGTTAACGTCTATTATTTGTTAGTAACGGATTCCTGTTTACTCCAGTTATCATCTCAAAATTACATATCTTTCCTTTGCAATGGTTTGTAGTTACCTGCCTTCACTTCCTGGATCAGGCATATGAGCAACTTTTGTCACCATGGGGAACATGTTGGTTGGGTCTTGACCATGTGTGACTTCCTAGCTACATTGAACAATGACATCACTCTAACAGTGGTTCTCAAAGTCTGTTGTACCACCCTTCTCTTTTTTTTTTGGGGGGGGGGGTGGGAGAGGGGGCTGAAGGGGGAATCTAAGGCAACAGTGAAGGAAAAGGGAGCTACGGGTGACATTTGAACAATAAAGTGTTTAGAGGGCACTAGGTATGTGGCCTAGGACATAAACGGGAGGCAGTTCAGAAAAGTTTGGAAACCACTGCTCTAACATTATCATTTCTTGCATTATTTTTATTTCCGCTGTTTCTGCTTTGTGATATTTTTAGTTTAAGTCACTCTTTGAGAATTCCATCTTGTTTACAATTTGTTTACCATTTCCTGTTTCACCATCTCCATGAACTAACATTTCAGTTGTTTTGTTTTTTTTTAACCCACTGAGGACTTGAGTTCATGGAACTGAGTTTTACATGATATATTATTTTTTCCAGCAGCAAAAGTGCACATGGAGATTCAGTGTCCCTTACCCTGCAGGTGGATATTCTCATTTTTTTCCAAACACTGGTTTCTTTGGTACATACTTTCACATCTAGATCTGTTCCGTAGCACTGCTATCAGGTCTCCAATCAAGAACCTTTGTATGAAAAATATAGTTCCATTTTGACTGTACTACTCACATATCTGGTGTCTGAGTGGCGAAGTGGTTAATGCACTGGTCTTTCTTGGCGAAGGTCGGGGGTTCGAATCCGGCCGGAGGCACCCCAGTCATCCAGCTGTAGAAATGGGTACCCGACTTCTTCTGGAGTTGGGGAAAGAAAGGCAGCCAGGCATGATACTGACCATATCACCCTCTAGTGTACTGACAGGTCATGGAAAATATGGACACTAACACCGTATCCCTATGTGTCCCTAAGGCATGACAGGATTACCTTTACGTTTTTTTTTGTTTTACTCACATATCTGATAAGAAGCAATATTAATCTTTAATTGGTGAGAGATTGAATCATTTTATAATTTTCTAATCTTATCAATCATTTAACCAAAGTCATACCATTGTCTGACCTTACCAGTCATCATCATCATTTGCACAAGCATAATATTCTTTTACAGAAGCAGCAGGAGCAGATGAAAAAGCTGTTGGAAAACCACACCAAGCAACAGACACAACAACAGCATCTACAGCAGCAACAGTTACATCAAATGTCTATGAAAAGCCAGCAGGACAACAACGTTGTGGAACAGTTGAAAACAATTGCATCCCAGAAAGAAGCACAAGTTAAAATGTTGGAGATGGAATTACAACACCTGAAGAATGTGGTAGGTCAAATCAAAAGTTTTTTGGAGTTGTGACACTCAGTGGTAGGTCAAATAAAAGTTTTTTGGAGTTATAACACTCAATGGTAGGTCAAATCAAAAGTTTTTTGGAGTTATGACACTCAATGGTAGGTCAAATCAAAAGTTTTTTTGAGTTACAACACTCAGTGGTAGGTCCAGTGAAAAGTTTTTTGGAGTTACGACACTCAGTGGTAGGTCAAATCAAAAGTTTTTTGGAGTTATGACACTCAGTGGTAGGTAAATTCAAAACTTTTCTTTAGAGTTGAATGTGTACATCATTCAATGAAATGTAGCGAGCCTTAGTCTGTTTTTTTTTCTCTCTCTGGAACTGCAGGTCCAAGTTCTTTGTAGTAGATGCCATGTTGTTAAGCTTAGTTTGTTTTTTTTTTAAAATCTCTCTGGAACTGCAGATCCAAGTTCTTTATAGTAGATACCATGTTGTTGATATTTAGCCAGGCAAGAAGCTGGACGGGGATTTGTTTGAAGTTCTGAGCCACACTCAAGGAACATACTTCTGTACAGCTTCCACAGCTAAGGAGAACACATTAATCTTTCACTGGCTCATCATTCATCTATATCTTACATGCTTGTCACAAAACCTGCCCTACACTGTCCTATACTACATGCTTTAATGCCAGACTGTCAGCTATCCCTCATCTGTGTAATGTTTCAGCCGTTTAAAAAAATTATTTCATCTATCTTGACTACAGAACAGAAATTAAAATTAATTTCAGAACACGCATTTCTTTTTTGCATTTTATCTACTTTTTTGAAGAAAGCAGAAACAGTTGGTGAACATTAGCTGACCAAACCTTGCCTCGACTTTTATGAATTGTAGCCTAGAAGCAAATTGTATTCCAACAGTCTGGAAAATCAGGAAAGGAGTGACGTGATCCCGTCACCTTTATAGAAACAATATTCAGGAAGAGATTAAAGCAAAGAAGTACATGCAAGAATGGCCTGACTGAAATATTTTCTTTCTTATTTCTAATGATCCAGCATATTCAGAACTATAGTGCTAGTGGTGTTTGGCCTGCTCAGCAAGGTATAAAAGGTTATGAAAAGGCAACAGCTTCTGTGGACAGCAGACCATCCACCACATCAGATTCAGAAATCTTTGCTCCAAGGTTAGAACATTCTGTTAATTCAAGGGTGAGTCAAAAAATAACCACAAATCAAGGGTTGTAACCACTTAAAAGCATACAAAAAGACTGTTTGGTTTGCCTTTGAGTCTTTTCATACATTTTTCAAAGATTATGTCTCTTGATTTACTGTTACTTTTTTGACTTACCCAAAGTGTGATTAGTACATTTTTAGGTCTCATGAAAAGAGGTGCAAATTATCTAACTTTTCAAATCTCTCTCTCTCTTTCTCTTTCTCTATTCATTAACTCTCTCACATACGTGTGAGTGCACACACACACATACACATACAAGAGTGACAGAGATGTGCATGAATTTTAAAAAATAGTTTTGAAATGCTTTTTTCCCCAGTTTTAAGAATTCGACCTCCAGAATACTGGATGTTTTCAGCTTGTAACAAATTTCTCTGTGTTGTGATGTTCAGGATTATTAGCAAAGAAGAATGTGAAGAGAATTTTTTTTTTTTCATGAACAATTGTTATTCTGGTTCCAGATATTTCACAAGTGCACCATACTTGGTGAATTATTAATGCTTGATACATGTGTTTTGTATGTACTTCATACAACTGTTATGTATGTGAAATACAAAGGAAACTACAAAGTAAGAAGTCAGGCTTGCCACTGTTTAAAGTAAATTGTAACAGTTTTCAGTTAATTGATAGTATGAAAAATGGAACTTAAGAAAGTACAATTGTTGTTTCACACATCAGAGACATCAAGTACTAAAAAGTTCACCTATTTTTATGCACAGATAAAGACCTTTTATTTTCTTCTGTGTGACTTTGATAAGGTACTTAACTAAACATAGCAGTAAGCAAGTTGTGTCCAGGGAGTGGAATCATCATCTTCATCATTGTTATGTGTATTCTCTGGAACAAAGGTTGGCGGTAATGAATCTCCAGTTCTCTCCCCTTGATGGTGCACTCAGCCAGGCTGTGTCCTGTCTGTTCTCTATGTTATCTTCCCATCTACATCTCTGTCTTCCTCTTGCTCTTTTTCCTTCCACTTTTCCTTCAGTATATTGTTATGTGTTTTGATATGGTCAAAGTATTTTGTTTTCTTCATCTTTATTTCTTTGAGACGTTCACATTGTACTTGGAGCTGTTTTAAAACTTGTGCATTTGTTCTTTTCATTCTCCATGTTATATGGTTCTGTTGAACCACATTTTTTTTAAAAGTCCAGATTTCTATATCTTACAGTAAAACAGAGTAGATATAACATTCTACAAATCTTAATTTTGTTTTTATGGGTAGAATTCAGGATAACAGCGCTGTCTTCATGGTGTAAGATAACAGCACTGTCTTCATGGTGTGAGATAACAGCGCTGTCTTCATGGTGTAAGATAACAGCACTGTCTTCATGGTGTAAGATAACGGCGCTGTCTTCATGGTGTAAAATAACAGCGCTGTCTTCATGGTGTTGAATATATGTTTGCCATTCCTATTATTTTTTTTATCTCCATGTCATGTCTCCAATTCAGTTTAATGTATGTCCTAGACAGTGGAATAAGAGGAAGAAATGATGAATTATGGGAAATCACTTTACAATATTGTAGGTCTTTTGTTTTTCCTGTATATGACTATGGGTTTTTCATTATTTCTAAATCTTTATGCTTTTATTTAAACATATTTTCAATATTTGTTGTTGTTTTATTTTCTTGCTTTGTTTCAAAGTTCTTGTTGCCTTGTACAATCAACAATACCAATCCAGAGAAAGTTGTATGGTGATGTTTACACCCTACAGCAGACTACTACACTTTTCAGAGATATCCAACTTGATGTCTGAGAATGTTCAAAGAAGAAGAAAAAAAATGTGTAAACCAGTAGAAAGCTAAGGGAAAATGGTCACCATAAAAAAAGTTAACCAATAATATTGAAGTACTAGTGATCACATGTGATAGAAAATAAAACTTGGTGAATGAACACTTTCAAAAGCTATTTTATTTTGTTTTTATAAGTTGTGAATTGAGGGAAGTGTTTGAGTGCTCCTATGTAGTTAATTTATCAGTATAAATCAGAATGATTATAATGTTTATAAATTCAATGATGTCAAATATACATTTTCTGTTTATGCCCTTTAAGTTTCTTACAACTGTTATTTCCTTCACAAAGTGACAATATCCCATCAGCCTACAACAGTGCCAGGTCCAGATCTGCTTCAAGGGCTACAGACAGAGAGGCTACAGTTATCAGGTGAGCATAAACAATGTGAAGCGCTGTCTTCATGGTGTGAGATAACAGCACTGTCTTCATGGTGTGAGATAACAATGCTGTCTTCATGGTGTAAGATAACAGCGCTGTCTTCATGGTGTGAGATAACAGCACTGTCTTCATGGTGTAAGAAAACAATGCTGTCTTCATGGTGTAAGATAACAACACTGTCTTCATGGTGTAAGATAACAGCGCTGTCTTCATGGTGTAAGATAACAGCACTGTCTTCATGGTGTGAGATAACAGCACTGTCTTCATGGTGTAAGATAACAATGCTGTCTTCATGGTGTAAGATAACAGCACTGTCTTCATGGTGTAAGATAACAGTGCTGTCTTCATGGTGTAAGATAACAGTGCTGTCTTCATGGTGTTGAATATATGTTTGCCATTCCTGTTATTTTTTTTATCTCCATGTCATGTCTCCAATCTTCAGTTTAATGTATGTCCTAGACAGTGGAATAAGAGGAAGAAATGATGAATTATGGGAAATCACTTTACAGTATTGTAGGTCTTATGTTTTTCCTGTATATGACTATGGGTTTTTCATTATTTCTAAATCTTTATACTTTTATTTAAACATATTTTCAATATTTGTTGTTGTTTTATTTTCTTGCTTTGTTTCAAAGTTCTTGTTGCCTTGTACAATCAACAATACCAATCCAGAGAAAGTTGTATGGTGATGTTTACACCCTACAACAGACTACTACACTTTTCAGAGATATCCAACTTGATGTCTGAGAATGTTCAAAGAAGAAGAAAAAAAATGTGTAAACCAGTAGAAAGCTAAGGAAAAATGGTCACCATAAAAAAAGTTAACCAATAATATTGAAATACTAGTGATCACATGTGATAGAAAATAATACTTGGTGAATGAACACTTTCAAAAGCTATTTTATTTTGTTTTTATAAGTTGTGAATTGAGGGAAGTGTTTGAGTGCTCCTATGTAGTTAATTTATCAGTATAAATCAGAATGATTATAATGTTTATAAATTCAATGATGTCAAATATACATTTTCTGTTTATGCCCTTTAAGTTTCTTACAACTGTTATTTCCTTCACAAAGTGACAATATCCCATCAGTCTACAACAGTGCCAGGTCCAGATCTGCTTCAAGGGCTACAGACAGAGAGGCTACAGTTATCAGGTGAGCATAAACAATGTGAAGCCCTCTCTTAGTATCTCATTTTATTGCTCCACTGGCTCTGAGGTACTGACACCTTTCAAGCTTTCATCAGATTATATATAAGCCTTTCTTTCTTGTTCTCTCAGGTTGTCTGTTCATTTTACCTTCATCTCTGTGTGTCTGAGCTGTCACAGTGGTTCTTAAACAGGGGTTCATGAACCACCAAGGGGACTATGGACCAGCAAATGAATTGGCTCAGCTGAAATCTCAGCATCTTCTGGGTTCTGTTTGTTGCTTGGTTTTTGAAGAGGGGTCCACAGCTGTTCTCAGGCTGGAAAGGGGTTCACAGCCAGAAAAAATTTAAGAAGACAGTTCTAAGAGGTTCAAGTATAAAAGCTGTCTCATGAACCCAAAGAAAGGTTTATTCTCTATTCTATATGTTGAAGAAAAAAAGATTTACTTGGAAGCATAATTTGTACACGTCTCTAGTAACAAATGAATTAAAAGAGAGCAAAGAAAGAGATGCTTCATTAGTTGGCAAAATTATGGTCAACAGCAGCATAATGTGGCTCCAATGGACATATGATCTGGCATGGTGGGCTTTGGGACAGATTTTTCTCAGTGATCAAAGTGAAATGATATACGGGGGAAAATGAACAGCAGAGAACAAGACAGATAATTTCCTTAATTTTAACAAGAGCTCTTCAGCTTGATACCTTTTGCAGCCATGCTAAGTTGACACTTGACATTGTACATGAGAAGGTATTATTATCCATTTGCAGATTTAGTGTTCCCTGATTTTATATCAGCCTGCAGATTTAGTAAGTTCCCTGATTTTATATCTCTGAAGCCTGCAGATTTAGTAAGTTCCCTGATTTTATATCAGCCTGCAGATTTAGTAAGTTCACTGATTTTATATCTCTGAAGCCTGCAGATTTAGTAAGTTCCCTGATTTTATATCTCTGAAGCCTGCAGATTTAGTAAGTTCCCTGATTTTATATCTCTGAAGCCTGCAGATTTAGTAAGTTCCCTGATTTTATATCAGCCTGCAGATTTAGTAAGTTCACTGATTTTATATCTCTGAAGCCTGCAGATTTAGTAAGTTCCCTGATTTTATATCTCTGAAGCCTGCAGATTTAGTAAGTTCCCTGATTTTATATCTCTGAAGCCTGCAGATTTAGTAAGTTCCCTGATTTTATATCTCTGAAGCCTGCAGATTTAGTAAGTTCCCTGATTTTATATCTCTGAAGCCTGCAGATTTAGTAAGTTCCCTGATTTTATATCTCTGAAGCCTGCTTTTAGTAAGTTCCCTGATTTTATATCTCTGAAGCCTGCAGATTTAGTAAGTTCCCTGATTTTATATCTCTGAAGCCTGCAGATTTAGTAAGTTCCCTGATTTTATATCTCTGAAGCCTGCAGATTTAGTAAGTTCCCTGATTTTATATCAGCCTGCAGATTTAGTAAGTTCCCTGATTTTATATCTCTGAAGCCTGCAGATTTAGTAAGTTCCCTGATTTTATATCAGCCTGCAGATTTAGTAAGTTCCCTGATTTTATATCCCTGAAGCCTGCAAATTTGAGACCAGGCTTTATTTTTTTACTTCATTGTGAACCAGGTTCTGTATTGTGTTTGGCCACTGTGGCAAGCCATAAACTGTTACCCACAACTGACAAGTGCATTCATTGAAGGAAGCAGATGTGTCATTGGTCCACATTCTAAAACATGGCCAAGGAAGACAATAAATAATCATAAAGTTATCCAGATCAGTGAAGACTGAGGAATAAGAAAGGAAATCACTATGGAACTATAGACAGAGCAACATAAAATTCAGTAGTTTACGGAAAAGGAACAAATACTGTAAACCATTAATGAAGTTATCACTTTGATTTTTCAGGGGATCAGTAGCTCCTTTAGCAGTTCAGAAAGAGTTGTCCACCTTGCAGTTTCAGTTCAAGGAGGCTGAAGTCATGAGCCGTACCATGGAGGTTGAGAGAGACAAGATGAGAGAACTGGTGCAGTTGTTACAGGGCAGGTAGTGCTGTTAGTAATGATAATAATTGTACTTTTATAAGACAGTTTTGAAGCAGGCTGATATTAACTGTTGTGCAACATACCAAGCATAATTTTCATGAACAGCATCTGTCATGACAACTTCCACCGATGTTTGATATGCATGGCTGTTGGCACGGCCCAGTATCCTTATGCTTTCATCATCGTCTTCAGTTTGGCCTTCAGTTCCACCTCAGATGATGTTGCACCTATACACAGTCACTTTACATGTGGGTTTGCCTTTTGTCAGTTCTTTCAGTCCTTGGGCTGAAAGAAAGATCTTTCATGGGTGACTTATGAAATCTTTGTTATCTTAGTTTTGCTTCTCCTTCCCACCAGAAGTTCACCATAGAGTATTTGCCCAGGGATATGAATGTCAACTATTTTTGCTACATACTTTAAGCAATCTTTTCTGTACAGGACTGTCATCATAGATGAAACTTAGCAAGCTGCTGTGCCCCCATAGTTGGTTGTTTTGTTCTGCCATTCAGTGGCAGATTTTCATCTCTCCCTCTTTGTCCCTATCTCTCTCCTTCTCTGTCTCCCTCTCTATCTCTTTCTCCCTCTCTATCTCTTTCTCCCTCCCTCTCTACCTCACTCTCTCCCTCTCTTTCCCTGTCTCTCTCCCTCCCTCTCTCTCTCCTTGGCTGTCTCTCTTCCCACCTCTCTCTCTCCCTCTCTCTTATTTTTGTTTATGTATATATCTGTGTGTGCGTGTGTGTGTGTGAATGCTATTTTATTAGGTTAATTTCTTGTTCTCTTTTACTTCAAATGTAATAGTTTAATCTTACACTCTTTTGATATGTTTATTTCCTAATGTAATTTGTATACTAAAGAATCTGTGGAGAGGCACGGACAGAACTACAAAAATAAGATTTTTAAGGGCATGCATCTTTCCCATCACAACATATGCCTGTGTGACCTGGACTCTTAACAAAACAGCTGAGAAACACATACATGCCTTTGAATGTAAATGTTACAGAAGAGTTCTTCGAATATCATGGACACAAAAAAGAACAAATATATCAATACTACAAGAACTTGATATTGAAGAAGGTTGGGTACTAAAGAGGATTAAAAATAGAAAATGTAAATATTTTGGACACATTAAACATGAGAATTTAGACAAGACCATATTGGACGGGTACATAATGGGAAAAAGAAAAAGAGGAAGACCAAGGCCCAGATGGCTGCAAGACATTGCTGATAATCTGCAAATGGGCGCGTATCAGCAGCAGGGTATCTTGCTTACAGCCGAGAAGCCTACAGGAGAGCTGTTAGGGAGGCAAAGTTCTGCAAGGGACATACAAATAACTGACTGACTGACTGACTTTGGCATGAAAGACTGAGGTTGACAGACCATTCATACAAGAAAATACTAAATCAACAACATCAAGATTGTCATGTTGTTCTAGAATCTCATTCCACCCCACCCCAAAAAAGAAAAGAGGTAGAAGAAAACCTATTATTATGCAGTAGTAGACTTACAGGAAGGCAACAAAGATTTTGGTAGAAAGACATGAAACATTTGGCTGAATGGGTGTTTTCCACACCCTGAACTGCACACATACAAAAAAAAAAGAGAATGTACGTAAATGAAGGGATCAGTCAGTCTTTGCTCTTATAAACATTACCTATGTCTAGGCTGGCTGAAGAGACACAGAAGTTGTGTGATTCTCAAGTCGAACTTCAGACTCAGAAAAGGCAAATAGTGGAACTTGAGAAAAGATTGGCCAGGCAGAATCTTGAAGGTAAGGACTAGAAAACTAGACACAGTCACTGTTATTTTTTGTTAACTGTCAGATACATTTCAGTCCTTTTAACCCTAACAGACACCATCAGTTGTCATAGAAACAGAGTTTTGAAGCAGACTCAGCCAATCATCATCTTGCTGAACAGCTCCTCTCTTGGCTGACTCTACCAGTGTTGGACCACAGCGGCAGCGGACAATGTTTATGTTGCAACATCCAGTTTCCTTGCACATGTGTCCTCTAACTTCAAGTTAGAGTAGAGATAATCCAGAGATGTTTGGTGATGTTTTACAAAAAAAAAAATATAGAAGGAGGTAAAGGTGAGAAAGAATGGCAAAAGAGACCATAAGATGAGCACTAGAAATATTCACACAGAAGCATACAGGACAAAGAGGCAAGAAAAAGAAGATAAAATGCTAAATTTAGATATATAGGATATAACACATAAAAAAGAAAAAAAAAGGAGAGTACTTATCTACTTTTCTAAAACTCTAATTAGTTATAACATTTCACTTTTCATGTTATTCATATAAAAATAGACAGGACAGCAAAGGAGGAAAGAAAGAAATTGAAAACAGACTATTTATAGGAGAAATTCTACAGGAAGTTAACTTCTAGTTATCACATGTTTATTGCAGTAGCCTTATGTATTTTTATGTACTTAGCTATGTACAACAATTTTTTTTTACATTCGACTTCAAGTTCTTTTTTACAGCTTATGAAAACTATAGCATTACTTAGTCATGTGAATTTATTTATGAGCCTGGAACTTTGTAACAGCATTTTAAGACATTTTGACCTTAAAAAATCTTCAAAATGGAAACTTTTGCACCAGGGGGCTGTGCTTGACAAGAGGAGCAGCCCAGTGAAGCAAAATTTATGTGGCAGGTCACATTATGTTTGTTCTCATGAGCTTGACATTTCTTGAAAATTTTACTGATTATGCTGATATACGTGTGTAGTTTTGGTGGCAGCTCTTGTTAGGCCATTATAACCAAGATGAGCATATATATTAATTAACATATAACATATGAAGATAACAGTTGTAAAATTAAATGTACTGTAGGTTAAAAAAAAAGGAAATTAAAAAAAATGAGATGCAAAATATCGCTATCATGAATTCTCACAAGTGTTAATATTTGTAATGCATGTTTTGTAATTAATGTCCAGAGTTAGTGATGTATGATGCTAGAGTTAGTGATGGTATGATACTAGAGTTAGTGATTGTAGGATACCAGAGTTAGTGATGGTGTGATACTAGAGTTAGTGATGGTGTGATACTAGAGTTAGTGATAGTGTGATACTAGAGTTAGTGATGGTGTGATACTAGAGTTAGTGATGGTGTGATACTAGAGTTAGTGATGGTGTGATACTAGAGTTAGTGATGGTGTGATACTAGAGGTAATGATGCTGTTATAGAAGTAACTTAAGTCTCCATTCTACAAATTTTCAGCAAGTAAGAAAAAAGGTGCTACCAAGGTTCCCAACTCTGCATGTGATGCAAGCATCAATGATGGATCAGATTTTTCTCATATGGATAAAAATGAAATAATTACAAGGTTTGTCAGATGATCTTTTCTCTGTGTGAACAACAACACTAGGGAATAAAGAGCGAAGGGAGCTCTGTTATGCCATAGAGGCAGTTAGCAGATGTTATTAGTGTCATTATTTACCTTAACCTGTTGACACACTAAGGGGTGATATGGTCAGCATCACACTTGACATCTTCTCTGGCTCCAGCAAAAGCCATATATATCCATATTGGGGATTTCTCTGTTCAGATTCAAACCACTAACCTTAGCCATGAGAGACTAGTGCACTAACCATTTCCGACACAGACATCTGTTATAAGGCTATATGTAAAAATATATTAAAAAAGTGCTTGCTTATATATGAAAGTACTTGTTTCATTTTGTCTTGATGTCAGTTCCAGCTGCAAATGCTATTACTGGTTTGAGGATTTCAGATTATCTGAACAACTTTTCTTTAAATGTGGCGGCTAGGTTACAGGTCTGTACTCTTTATGTAATAACTATGTCCTGCAGCATTTGAATGTTGTAGGGGTGTGATAGCATACCTTGGCAGCTGCATAGACCAGGATGGTGACACCAGGAAGGAAGTTAGAATTCGAATTGCAAAAGCAGCATTGTCCTTAAAAAATCTTGAGAACATATGGAATTCAAAAGTTATAAGCACAAACACCAAGTTAAGATTATTCAATTCAAATGTGATATCCACTCTCGTTTATGTATGCGAAAGCTGGAAATCAACTAAAGAAATAGACAAGAAATTAGACTCTTTTGAAAAAAAATGCCTAAGGAAAATACTTGGTATAAAGTGAAACAAATTCAAGAACAATGCAGAGATAAGACAAATGAGCAAACAACAACCTGTCTCATGGGTAATCAGAAAAAGAAGATGGACATATGTAGGCCTTGTAATGAGAAGAAACAATCAAAGAATACCAAAACAAGCTATCAAGTAGAACACAACAGGCCGAAGAAAAAGAGGTCGACCACGTGAAACTCTTAAGAGGACATTGTTAAGAGAAGCCAGTTTAGTGGGCATAACATCCCTTGATGAAGTTGAAAGACTCGCCGAGAA
Source organism: Achatina immaculata (assembly GCA_009760885.1). Taxonomy (NCBI): domain Eukaryota; kingdom Metazoa; phylum Mollusca; class Gastropoda; order Stylommatophora; family Achatinidae; genus Lissachatina; species Lissachatina immaculata. The sequence continues at coordinate 36,827,052 of CM019694.1, forward strand.
CAGGAAAACTTGGCAAACAACTATGTGAGGCCTATGTGACATTTAACGACCACATGAAACTCTTAAGAGGACATTGTTAAGAGAAGCCAGTTTAGGGGGCATAACATCCCTTGATGAAGTCGAAAAACTGGCAGAGAACAGGAAAACTTGGCAAACAACTATGTGAGGCCTATGTGACATTTAATGGCATGGGAAGGATGTAAGAAGTAAGAAGGGGTGTGACATGTTAGTGTCTTCACATTTCTAGGCCACTACAGCAGTTGAGGTAGGGATGCCAGCAACTGTCCCTGCTGCTTTTGTTTTCCTAAGGAAACCAGTTTAGAGAGTCAGTGAAACCAGCTTTGCTTCACTGACCCAGGTATGCTGACTAGACAATGAGATGTTTTCAGTTCAGAAATCAAGGGAGCAGCATTCTATGACAGACATGCCACACAGATGAATGATGTTGATCTAGAAGATTTGAAATATACGGGCAGTTTTTAACAGGTTGTCTTCTTGGGACTAAGACAGTTGCTTGTCCTACATGTACCTGCATCACTTTCAAATGTAGCAGAGGTTACTTATATGTTACTACTTAGAAATGCAGAAAATAGTTGGTGTTCAAGCGCTAAAGGAACGTAGAGACACAAAGGTCATGCCTTGGGAGAGAAATTCCTCAGCTCTGTAAGCCATCCCCTGAAGGAGAGATTCAATAACTTGGCACTAAGATGGCTTAAAAGAAGCAGTTTCATTCATCAGGCCAAGTGTATGCGTAAGCTGATACCTGACCTTCCAACTGTAATCGCTCCATTATCATCTGTACCAGAGCATACACCATGGAAAGAAGCAGATTGTACACAAATAACTATTCAGACTGAAGTGAAAGGTGTGCAGAATGGTGAGATGCAGAGCAGTCTTGTAAGATCAACAGCCACACTTAGTGTGCTAAATGACAAATATCCATGTGACACCTGGATGCATGTGTATACAGACGGATCTGCACATAATGCCATAAAGAATGGAGGGGCAGGAGCACATATTGAATATCCAAACAACACCACTGACAAGATTTCCATACCCACTGGAAAATACTGCAACAACTATGATGCAGAAGTTAGGGCAGTTATTGCTGCAGTTGACTCCAGAATTGATACGTGCCCCATAGTAATTCTCACAGATGCAAGATCAGTACTGGAAGCTCTTCAGTGCAACAAACTACCAGACCTTAAGGATGCCTTATCAAAAATTGGCTTACAACATGGAGTCACTTTGCAGTGGATTTGCTCCCACTGTTGGATATAGGCAATGAGAAAGCTGACCATCTGGCCAAAGAAGGCACTGAAATGGAGCAACCAAGCATACCAGTCACCTATAATCAGAAGAAAAGCATGATAAAAACCTACAGGAAGCCACAAACACCACCACATGATGACTAAACAGTAAGGAACAAGTCACCATTTTCTGTCTCTGAACAGGACACAGCCGACTCCGAAGTCATATGTAATCAAAGTTTAAAGTTGGTACTACTAATCTGTGTACGTGTGCCCAGGTGCCCCAAACTGTGGAACATACCCTTCAAAACTGCACCAACTATGAGACACTGAGAAATAATTACTGGCCTGGTGAAACCACTAAAGAAGATAAACTCTGTGGTTCCATACATGAATTACAAAAAAACAGTGAAATTTGTCCAAGAGACAGGACTGCAGATATAGACAGACAATGTGAACGAAGAGGAAGAAGAAGAAATGTTACTACTGTAGTGTCCATAAGGTCTTATTTGCTATTTTATTATAAAACGTCTCTACATTGAAAGATGAAGTGATCTCAGTCATTAAGATCACTTAGACATCTTTCTATATGGCTTTACATGGATTAATAATATGAGCGGTGGTTTGTGTTAATAAGTGGTGGCTTCTCTGCTCATTGTGACACAGAAGGTAGTAACTGATGTTACATAGAATCTATGGATAGATACAGATGCTAACCCAGTGGAATGAATCTTGGCTTCTCTCCTCATTGTGACAAAGGAGGCAGTAACTGATGTATTTGATTCTAGGCATTTTATATAGAATCTATGGACAGATACAGATGCTAACCCAGTGGAATGAATCTTGGCTTCTCTGCTCATTGTGACAAAGGAGGCAGTAACTGATGTATTTGATTCTAGGCATTTTATATAGAATCTATGGACAGATGCTGATCTAGTGGAATGAATCTTGGCTTCTCTGCTCATTGTGACAAAGGAGGCAGTAACTGATGTATTTAACTCTCAACTTTTTGAAAATTGTTTATATAGTATCTGTGGACAGATGCTCACCCAGTGGAATGATCTTGGCTTCTTTAAGGGCAATGCCATAAAAGGGACTCTATTATTGACACTGGTATTCTGGATACCAATCCTGCTGAGTTTATAGCAACTGCTGGATAAAACCAAACTCTATTGCTGGTCCTTGGGAGCTGCTTCATTACACTTGAGGCATGCCCAGTAGTGTTCTGCATTCAGCATTAGGATGTCCTTCATTGTTTCTGCTGATGTGATTCAAATATTGTGTTGGTTATAAATTGTTTGTGTTCAGCTGCACAAGTGTTTACTTCCACATCCTCTAATCACTTGTAAGGTTGTAAGGCATGCATGGTATGAACTTCAGAGAAAAGTTTTTTGAGCTGAATCTTTGATTTGGTGTTTGAAAGATTGATATATGTCTTGTTTGTCTAATTTGATGTTTTCATGTGGGTTAACTTTAAATAACATATATATATATATATATAACAGCAATGCTGTAGTACGGGAAAATCAACTTCTGTCTTGTGTCCAGAGGAATACTATGTTCCTCTGTGCTTGTGATCATCACAAGGAGCAAGTGAGTGTGAGCTTGTTTAGTTTTTCCCAGCCTTTGGATTGAATATTAGATCCCCAGAAAGGGAGAGGAGACTATTGTCTGTCATATGCATGTGGAACCAGTGTACAAAACTGGACAAATCCTGCACTAACTGTTTGAGACAAACATCAAGATTGACAAAACAAATTTGACAGAGACTGTATTCAGCAGTGCTTCTGCTAACATCTGTTACTACAGCTTGGCCAAGAGCTAATGACATAATGTATTACCTTTGGTTGTGGACACTGCTGCTTCATAAGTTCAACATAAATGGTAGGACAAGCTGGCATTTAATCTACACTTGCTGTACTGTATTACTGCATAATCTCTTCACCACATTGTTTTCTTCCAAGAACTTTCAGTTTGTGGCTACAGAGATATTTTTTTAAAAATATCTTCCTTGTTACACCTGTCAAATTTTTCTTTCATCTTACCACCAGTGGCAGCAACAGTTGTCCTGTAAAATATTAACAATTGTTAAACAAGCACACAGATCGTTCTAAAACTCAGATTTAGTAAATAATACTTTGGAGCAGGACTTCCAAGGGGACTTTTGTTAGCCAGTACAGGTACAGAACAGTTTCTTAAAAAAAAAAAACACCACACACACATGCACACATATACAGAGAGAGAGAGAGAGAGAGAGAGAGATTTGATTAAGCCATTCTGTTTTCATTCACTTCAGGTTACCTGTTTAAAAAAAAGGGAAGCCTTCTAGTCCCTCCCTAAAACAGATGACATTCTCTCTAGACCCAAAGGAGGGCTATGCCCTGGCTGGACCCCTCCCCCCCCAACTCCACAATGGGCCTGCTTTGGAGTATATTACACTGAATATTTGGCAGGACTTCCAAGAATATTCTGAGCAGTTTCCAAGATTGTAGACTACACACAGATTGTTACAAGAAATGCATGTTGTTATTGCTCTTTAAAATGCTGATGGGGTAACAGATTTTCAGGACACAAAACCTGAAGCTTCTAGGCACAGATTAATGAAGTATAAGTAGCAATCCTGATTGAAGAAGCAACTAAAATAATCTATTGCTGCAGAAATCTGGCAAGGAGATGGAACAGTTATCTTATTATTGATGTCTCCTCTATAAAGAAAAGTGGCTGTACTGCCAGTCTCTTTCTGAAATAAATATTTCTGACTTTATTAGCAGTTGTAAACATTTATTTCATAACTGATGTAGGACTGGCTGAACTGATGGTGGTGCATTATCTCAGTCACTTTTTGTAGCTGATTTAAGAAGGGGTTGGTGCAATGTGGGCGGGGTACTTCCTCGTTCTGATTCTCAAGTGAAATGAAATAGGTCATGATGCTGTGCAGCAAATTTAACTTATGAGCAAAGAAAAGTTTCAGTACTGTTATTTCTTCTTCGGTGCAATGTTCAGTACTGTTATTTCTTCTTCAGTGCAATGTTCAGTACTGTTATTTCTTCTTCGGTGCAATGTTCAGTACTGTTATTTCTTCTTCAGTGCAATGTTCTTTGGCCAGATCAGTGGTTTCTGAACTTTTGTTTTGGAATGCTGCTCCATTCCCACATTGGCCACTTCCTTTATGCCACCTTGCAGGTACACAAACAAACACATTCTTCAGTTAGTTCTGATGTCTCTTACCATACTCTTTCTCCTCACCACCTAGATCTACTTTCTTTTTTAGTATCAGCAAATCCATTCTTTGAAAACACAGCTAAAGAAACTAAGTAAGGGGGTGGATGATGATACAAATGGATGAACTATGTCAAGTGATAGACAGAACTAAGGTTGGTTGGATGTTTCATAAAGGAAAGAAGCAGAGGATCCAGTGCAGATAACTTTCTCTGATGATTTGATACAGGAAGATGATGCTAACCTTCTCTGATGATTTGATACATAATGAAGATGATGATGCCGCCAACCTTCTCTGAGGATTTCCTGCAGAATAATGATGAAGATGATGATGCCGCCAACCTTCTCTGAGGATTTCATGCGAATAATGATGATGATGCCGCCAACCTTCTCTGAGGATTTAATGCAGAATGATGATGATGATGATGCCGCCAACCTTCTCTGAGGATTTCATGCAGAATGATGATGATGATGCCACCAACCTTCTCTGAGGATTTCATGCAGAATGATGATGATGATGCCACCAACCTTCTCTGAGGATTTCATGCAGAATGATGAAGCTGCCAACCTTCTCTGACGATTTCATGCAGAATGATGATGATGATGCCGCCAACTTTCTCTGAGGATTTCATGCAGAATAATGATGATGATGATGCCGCAAACTTTCTCTAAGGAGTTGGTTTATCGTGTACTGTAACAGGTTTTTCCTGTCTCTGATCCTGTCTATGGTGCCATGTTTGCTTCCTCGTTCTGATTCTCAAGTGAAATGAAATAGGTCATGATGCTGTGCAGCAAATTTAACTTATGAGCAAAGAAAAGTTTCAGTACTGTTATTTCTTCTTCGGTGCAATGTTCAGTACTGTTATTTCTTCTTCAGTGCAATGTTCAGTACTGTTATTTCTTCTTCGGTGCAATGTTCAGTACTGTTATTTCTTCTTCAGTGCAATGTTCTTTGGCCAGATCAGTGGTTTCTGAACTTTTGTTTTGGAATGCTGCTCCATTCCCACATTGGCCACTTCCTTTATGCCACCTTGCAGGTACACAAACAAACACATTCTTCAGTTAGTTCTGATGTCTCTTACCATACTCTTTCTCCTCACCACCTAGATCTACTTTCTTTTTTAGTATCAGCAAATCCATTCTTTGAAAACACAGCTAAAGAAACTAAGTAAGGGGGTGGATGATGATACAAATGGATGAACTATGTCAAGTGATAGACAGAACTAAGGTTGGTTGGATGTTTCATAAAGGAAAGAAGCAGAGGATCCAGTGCAGATAACTTTCTCTGATGATTTGATACAGGAAGATGATGCTAACCTTCTCTGATGATTTGATACATAATGAAGATGATGCCGCCAACCTTCTCTGAGGATTTCCTGCAGAATAATGATGAAGATGATGATGCCGCCAACCTTCTCTGAGGATTTCATGTGAATAATGATGATGATGCCGCCAACCTTCTCTGAGGATTTCATGCAGAATGATGATGATGATGATGCCGCCAACCTTCTCTGAGGATTTCATGCAGAATGATGATGATGATGCCACCAACCTTCTCTGAGGATTTCATGCAGAATGATGATGATGATGCCACCAACCTTCTCTGAGGATTTCATGCAGAATGATGAAGCTGCCAACCTTCTCTGACGATTTCATGCAGAATGATGATGATGATGCCGCCAACTTTCTCTGAGGATTTCATGCAGAATAATGATGATGATGATGCCGCAAACTTTCTCTAAGGAGTTGGTTTATCGTGTACTGTAACAGGTTTTTCCTGTCTCTGTATCCTGTCTATGGTGCCATGTTTGCTTCGTTGTTCTTATTTCTTCAGAAAGTCCATGACCTGCTTAATATGCATTAAAATTGTTCTGTTGTAACGGTTTGCTGACTGAATTTACTCCACTAGTTTGTCATGCCAAACTCTCATACTGCATATAAAGTTATAGTCAGAAATATGCATGGCAAAAAGCGACTGCGTCAGCTTTCCTTTGCAGGCAATGTGATCCTTTCAAACGCATATTTTCCACTTTGGAAATCACTGGTCTAGACCGTCTTCAGACTACCACGGGGCACTGCCGATTATGAGCACACCAGCATCGCTACAGTCTACACGTACTGCACATGCAAGACAAGTATTCAGACACCAAGGACACATTCTACAGCTGTGTCCCATCTACAAAGAAGCCCGAACCCAGCTCTGCCCCCTCCCTACCAAGAAGCCCGAACCCAGCTCTGCCCCCTCCCCTCCTTTTACCAAGAAGCCCGAACCCAGCTCTACCCCCTCCTCTCCTTTTACCAAGAAGCCCGAACCCAGCTCTGCCCCCTTCCCTCCTTTTACCAAGAAGCCCGAACCCAGCTCTGCCCCCTCCCCTCCTTTTACCAAGAAGCCCGAACCCAGCTCTGCCCCCTTCCCTCCTTTTACCAAGAAGCCCGAACCCAGCTCTGCCCCCTCCCCTCCTTTTACCAAGAAGCCCGAACCCAGCTCTGCCCCCTTCCCTCCTTTTACCAAGAAGACCGAACCCAGCTCTGCCCCCTCCCCTCCTTTTACCAAGAAGCCCGAACCCAGTTCTGCCCCCTCCTCTCCTTTTACCAAGAAGCCCGAACCCAGCTCTGCCCCCTTCCCTCCTTTTACCAAGAAGCCCGAACCCAGCTCTGCCCCCTCCCCTCCTTTTACCAAGAAGCCCGAACCCAGCTCTACCCCCTCCCTACCAAGAAGCCAGAACCCAGCTCTGCTCCCTCCCTACCAAGAAGCCCGAACCCAGCTCTGCCCCCTCCCCTCCTTTTACCAAGAAGCCCGAACCCAGCTCTGCCCCCTCCCCCCTTTTACCAAGAAGCCCGAACCCAGCTCTGCCCCCTCCCCTCCTTTTACCAAGAAGCCCGAACCCAGTTCTGCCCCCTTCAATCCTTTTACCAAGAAGCCCGAACCCAGCTCTGCCCCCTTCCCTCCTTTTACCAAGAAGCCCGAACCCAGCTCTGCCCCCTCCCCTCCTTTTACCAAGAAGCCCGAACCCAGCTCTACCCCCTCCTTACCAAGAAGCCCGAACCCAGCTCTGCTCCCTCCCTACCAAGAAGCCCGAACCCAGCTCTGCCCCCTCCCCTCCTTTTACCAAGAAGCCCGAACCCAGCTCTACCCCCTCCTTACCAAGACCCGAACCCAGCTCTGCTCCCTCCCTACCAAGAAGCCCGAACCCAGCTCTGCCCCCTCCCCTCCTTTTACCAAGAAGCCAGAACCCAGCTCTACCCCCTCCATACCAAGAAGCCAGAACCCAGCTCTGCCCCCCCCTACCAAGAAGCCCGAACCCAGCTCTACCCCCTCCATACCAAGAAGCCAGAACCCAGCTCTGCCCCCCCCTACCAAGAAGCCCGAACCCAGCTATACTCCCTCCCTACCAAGAAGCCCGAACCCAGCTCTACCCCCTTCCTACCAAGAAACCCGAACCCAGCTCTACCCCCTTCCTACCAAGAAACCCGAACTCAGCTCTACCCCCTTCCTACCAAGAAGCCCGAACCCAGCTCTGCCCCCTTCCTCTACCAAGAAGCCCGAACCCAGCTCTGCCTCCTTCCTACCAAGAAGCCCGAACCCAGCTCTACCCCTTCTACTAAGAAGCTAGAACCCAGCTCTGCCTCTCTCTACTAAGAGGCTAGAACCCAGCTCTGCCTCTCTCTACTAAGAAGCTAGAACCCAGCTCTGCCTCTCTCTACTAAGAAGCTAGAACCCAGCTCTGCCTCTCTCTACTAAGAAGCTAGAACTCAGCTCTGCCTCTCTCTACTAAGAAGCTAGAACCCAGCTCTGCCTCTCTCTACTAAGAAGCCCGAACCCTGCTCTGCCCCCTTCCTACCAAGAAGCCCGAACCCAGCTCTGCCCCCTCTACTAAGAAGCTAGAACCCAGCTCTGCCCCCTCTACTAAGAGGCTAGAACCCAGCTCTGCCCCCTCTACTAAGAGGCTAGAACCCAGCTCTGCCCCCTCTACTAAGAGGCTAGAACCCAGCTCTGCCCCCTCTACTAAGAGGCTAGAACCCAGCTCTGCCCCCTCTACTAAGAGGCTAGAACCCAGCTCTGTCCCCCTCTACTAAGAAGCCCGAACCCAGCTCTGTCCTCTTCTGCTAAGAAGCCAGAACCCATCTCTGTCCCCCTCTACCAAGAAGCTAGAACCCAGCTCTGTCCCCCTCTACTAAGAGGCTAGAACCCAGCTCTGTCCCCCTCTACCAAGAAGCTAGAACCCAGCTCTGTCCTCTTCTGCTAAGAAGCCAGAACCCATCTCTGTCCCCCTCTACCAAGAAGCTAGAACCCAGCTCTGTCCCCCTCTACCAAGAAGCTAGAACCCAGCTCTGCCTCCCTCTACTAAGAAGCCCAAACCCAGCTCTGTCCCCCCCCCCTCTACTAGGAACCCCGAACCCATCTCTGCCCCCCCCACTAAGAAGCCCGAACCCAGCTCTTTTACCAAGAAGCCCAAACCGACTTCTAACCCCTCCCCTCCTTTTACCAAGAAGCCCGAACCCAGTTCTACCCCCTCCCCTCCTTTTACCAAGAAACCCGAACCCAGTTTTACCCCCCTCCTTTTACCAGCTCTGTCCCCTTCCTACCAAGAAGCCCGAACTCAGCTCTACCCCCCCCCCCCCCGTCCTACCAAGAAACCCGAACCCAGCTCTACCCCCCCCCCCCGTCCTACCAAGAAACCCGAACCCAGCTCTACCCCCCCCCCTTCCTACCAAGAAGCCCGAACCCAGCTCTACCCCCCCCGTCCTACCAAGAAACCCGAACCCAGCTCTACCCCCCCCCCCCCCCCGTCCTACCAAGAAGCCCGAACCCAGCTCTACCCCCCCCGTCCTACCAAGAAACCCGAACCCAGCTCTACCCCTTCCTACCAAGAAACCCGAACCCAGCTCTACCCCCCCCCCTTCCTACCAAGAAACCCGAACCCAGCTCTACCCCTTCCTACCAAGAAACCCGAACCCAGCTCTACCCCTTCCTACCAAGAAACCCGAACCCAGCTCTACCCCTTCCTACCAAGAAACCCGAACCCAGCTCTACCCCTTCCTACCAAGAAGCCAAAACCCAGCTCTGTCCCCTTCCTACCAAGAAACCAGCTCTGTCCCCTCTTACCAATAAGCCCGTACCCAGCTCTGTCCCCTCTTACCAAGAAGCCAGAACCCAGCTCTGTCCCCTCTTACCAAGAAGCCAGAACCAAGCTCTGTCCCCTCTTACCAAGAAGCCAGAACCCAGCTCTGTCCCCTCTTACTAAGAAGCCAGAACCCACCTCTGTCCCCTCTTACCAAGAAGCCAGAACCCACCTCTGTCCCCTCTTACTAAGAAGCCAGAACCCAGCTCTGTCCCCTCTTACCAAGAAGCCAGAATCCAGCTCTGTCCCCTCTTACCAAGAAGCGAGAACCCAGCTCTGTCCCCTCTTACCAAGAAGCCAGAACCCAGCTCTGTCCCCTCTTACCAAGAAGCCAGAACCCAGCTCTGGCCAAAGGTAGCTATGCTGGAAGACAAACTTCGAGATGCAAAACGTGACCTCCAAAAGATTTCAAAATTTATCCGGACAGTAAATATAGACATCTGAAGCCGGAGCCAAAGAACTCGGAAGAAACACTTCAGTTGTTGCCTGCGTTCCAGTGGCAGTATATGGGAACTTAATGTTTAGTCAATACTTCGATGGGTTTTATTAAAGGCTCCGTTATAAACAAGGTACTAAAGCAATATATCTCTACTGTCTGAAACTCTAATATCTGGCACATTTTTTATGTAAATGTATCATTTCCTGCTATATAATTATGTACTTCTGTATTAGCTGCAACATCTAATTCTTTGGAAATGTTATGTTCACACATTGGATATTACTTCTGTTTTTTTTTTATATCAAGATATATGATGTTCTCTTCTGTTACTAGTTAATACTTACTTTACTTCACTTACAATCGAGATTTTACTCTTTCAGCTACAGTCGAGCTCAGTCTCTTTCTGCGTCTGTTCAACTACTCGCTTCACAGATTTACTTTCCCAGGAACGATAGTTCTCTCAGCGACAAATAGCAGCACAGTAGCAGCGATATTAAGTTATGAAGACTGTATTGGTGCACGGCGTGATGATGACGATGATTAATGTGACGGGTATAACAGTGACATTATACAATCCATGAAGACATGACAGGATGAAATTCTAACTCAAAACAACATAGAAATAGTTCCAAGCGACTACTGATTTCCTCAGACTTCGTCGCCAACAGGACTTCTACATTTCTATACAACTAATCTATCACACTACACAACAACACATTTTCACAGGCATTCTAACCTACGAACTCCCCTATCAGAAACAAAAACGTCAACTCCATCGCAAATCATCTGATTTCTCTCTCACGACTTTTCTTTCTCATCAGTTATACGTGCACCATGCCCAGCACGTGGTATGCAAGCATCTGACTTTAAAGGGGAATAAATTTAACCACAAAGCTATTGATTTCTATGGGACCTAACCCTTTTTATCCCAACTTTCCAATTCTATGATGAGTTGTCTAATTTTAATTCTATAAATTTATATTATATTACACTACATTCTACGCTGTGTTTCATGCTTATCCTAATGTAGAAACTAAGTTCCGCGCAGCGTAGTTAGGAATAATGCACCGAGGGGATGGATGAATAAATGAATGAATGATGGGGAAAATTCAAAATATTGTCGGAATTGTCAACATTTCTGTCCATCAAATGCCGACGCAATTGTATAAGAGATCTAAAACGTTGTTTACTTTTTGTATAGAAAACATGTTTCAGTGAGAAGACGTTGGGTTTATTTCCGCCACAACCCGTTTTTTTAAAGTCTCCCCCAATCCTCCTTTAATATCTATGGTTCAGCGCTTTCATTAACTGTCTTATCCATCAACAACAATCATCTCCGCTCTCGCAAATATTGTGCCTGTTTGTATGTGTTTTTTTTCTTTTTAAAAATACAATTATTATAATAACACTTCAATGAGTATAAACTGAGGGCAAGAAAAGCACTTTGCTACGTCTAGTCAAGGTGTTTTTGACATTAAGCTTGCGGTTGTCATGACCTACGTTGCTTTTGTTCTTTCATAGTGTTTATGATGCTGATGACGCCAAGCACCAGAGAGAACGGATGTGTGGCGAAATGGCCACACTGGCAAATGTGACATTCTGCCTTTCATCATTCAACTTCCACTCAACTTTCAGAGTGTATCATCACCACAAATAATCCGCCGAACTTTCGGTGGCATTTATCTTTCAGATTAAAAAAGAAAGAACAAAACATAAATTACATCAAATAAACAAGTGAAGAAGAAGAAGAAGCAGAAGTAGAAGCAGAAAAGGGGGGGGGAGGAGAGAATGTTATTTTTCAAAGGGTGAAAAGTGTCAAAGTATTGTCATATATATATATATATATATATATATATATATATATATATATATATATATATGAGAAAGAGAGAGAGAGAAGGAGAAAGAGAGAATGATATATAAGTGAGTTGTTAATGTTACGAGGCAGACATCTTCATATTCACTGTCACATTTATTTTAAAAAATGATTATCATCATCATTATCATCATTTCCATTATTACAACTGTCTTTTCTTTTACCTTCATCACCTCCATCGAGCCGTAACTAATATCGACATTAAAGAGTGTACGTCTTGATCAATTCCTTTCATTTCTTATATATATATATATATATATATATATATATATATTGGGTTAGCGGGGTAGGGGTATCCCCTATCAAAGGAGAAGTAAGACGCCTCCTTACCTCCGTCAGTCTACGGGACACCCTTGGGCAAGGTGGAGTACCCGTATAGCCCCCCGATCAGGGTGACGTGAAGCCATGGGAGCAGGTGGTGGATGGAATGGGAGAGCAGCTGACAGATAATGTTGGTTATGGTCACCATTCTATGATGGTAGGCAGATGATCTCAATGTAGGGACAATGGCTACGATCACTGACTAGTACAGTCACTGCCCGGAAGGAAAGCAATGGTAAACTACCTTCTGGAAACATACCAAGAAACCCAAGCAGCATTCATGGAAAGTCAAATAGGAAAAAGATCTGGTGGTGAGTCCCCCAGGCCAGATAGATCTAATTTTAACACTGGGGAAGAGTGTGAGGCAGAGGTCGGTACTAGTAATTGTGATGACGGACAAAATCCTGACGGTGTTACCAAGGAAAACCCCTGCATCAAACTAAAAAGAAAAATAAGAGTAGGAACATGGAATATAAGAAGTATGTATGCGGGAAAATATCAAGTAATAAGTGACGAGATGAAAAGAACGCGGATACACATTTTGGGAATCTGCGAACATCGATGGAAAGGATCAGGACACTTTAAGAGCGAGAATGATAATATATTTATATATTCTGGCGGAGAAGTAGGAGGAAAGAATGGAGTGGCTTTTTATTTGGACAAATCAACATCAAAAGCATTACTAGGCTACAATCCAGTAAGTGATAGAATCCTAACAATCAGACTTAAGGGCATTCCTAGAAATGTAACAGTCATCCAGGTATATGCACCTACATCAGCAGCAGAAGAAGATGAAGTAGAACATTTTTATAACACACTGCAGACGACAATGGACCAGGTACGGAAAAATGATATTGTATTTATAATGGGTGATTTTAATGCAAAAATTGGTACTGAAAGAGCAGAAGATGAAGGACATGTTGTAGGGAAATTTAGCATAGGACACAGAAATGAGGCAGGTGACAATCTAATGGCGTTTTGTATGGAAAATGAGCTAATGATCGCTAACACACTTTTTAAACAACATCCAAGAAGACTTTACACATGGACATCACCTGATGGGAAAACCAGGAATCAATTAGATTACATTTTAGTGCAAAGAAGGTGGAGGTCAAGCATAACATCAGCAAAAACTTTACCAAGTGCTTATTGTGACACGGACCATGAGTTATTAATAGCAGACATGAAGATAAAGATAAAAAAGATAGTTATGGGATCAAGACCACTCCGCTTTGACCTTACAAATATACCAGAACAATACTGTATAGAAGTGAAGAACCGTTTCGAAATCCTGATGGCTGTACAGGAAGAGATGACACCAGATGAATTGGCTACGCAGGCCAAAGATATCTTAGTAACAACAGCTAAAGACATGGTTCCAGTAAAGAATACACAAAAGAATAGATGGATCACAGCAGGTACACTAGGACTGATAAAACAATGTAGAAAAATGAAGACGCAATGGAGAGTGACAAACAACAACAAAGATAAATATAAAACTTTAACAAAAGAAGTACGAAGAAACATAAGAAAAGACAAAAAACAATACATACAAGATTGTTGTGAAAGAATAGAAGAACATCAGAGGTGTGGAAGAGATAGTGAAATGTTTAAAGAAATGAAGACATTGACGAGAAATGTCACACCTAAGCTAAATGTAATTTGTGATGAGATGGGGAATACCCTGACAGAGACAGAGGAAATTCTGGAAAGATGGAAGGAATATTGCAAAAGAATGTATGAAACAACCGACTGTGGAAGCAGAAATCAAAAGTGTGAATTATTATTGGAGGAGAAAGAACCCGAGCCGACAATGGAAGAAGTTTTATGGGCAATAAAGAGTCTGAAAAATGGTAAATCACCAGGATGTGATGAGATAACCGCTGAATTTATTAAAGCAGGAGGAAAGGAGTGTGCAACAATCTATCATGCACTATGTAAAAAGATATGGCATTCAGGTATTTGGCCAAAAGAATGGAAAAGAACTGTATTCATACCACTGCCAAAAAAGGGTAACCTGAAATTATGCACCAACTACAGAACTGTTGCCCTGATTAGTCATGCCAGTAAAATTCTGTTAAAAATCATAATGGGTAGACTTCGAAAGAAAATAGAAGAAGAAGTCAATATGGTCCAAGCTGGCTTCAGGCAAGGAAGAGGATCAAGAGATCATATATTCAATCTAAGATTAATAATAGAGAAATGCAGGGAGTTTAATGTGAATCTATATTTATCCTTTATAGACTACTCAAAGGCATTTGATTGTGTACAACACCAGAAACTTTGGGAAATAATGGAAAAAATGGGATTTCCAATACATTTGATACAATTAACATCACTGCTGTATTTAGACCAACAAGCAGCAGTAAGAATAAATGGTGAAACAACAAGTTGGTTTGACATAAAACAAGGGGTCCGTCAGGGGTGCATATTGTCACCCTACTTATTTAACTTGTATACTGAAAATATAATGAGGAATGTTAGAGAAGATGTAGACAAAGAATATTACGATGCCATAACAGTTGGAGGTTATGAAATACCAGAGATTAGATATGCTGATGACACAGTATTGCTGTCCACAACACAAGAAGGAATGGAAAAACTAATTATGTCAGTCCGCAAGAACAGCGAAGAGCTGAACCTCTATCTTAATGCAAAGAAAACTAAAGTGATGACAACTGACAAAACAAACAAGGCAACTGAAATATGTATCAATGAGGAAAAACTGGAAGAAGTGGAGAGTTTTGAATATCTTGGATCACTACTAACTAATAATGGAGATACAATGAGGGAAATTAAAAGGAGGACATCTATTGCTCTTCAGAAAGTAAAACAAATAAAGAATCTGTGGAGAGGAGCAGACAGAACCACAAAAATAAGATTTTTAAGGGCATGCATCTTTCCCATCGCAACATATGCCTGTGAGACCTGGACACTTAACAAAACAGCTGAGAAGCACATAAATGCCTTTGAATGTAAATGCTATAGAAGAGTTCTCCAAATATCGTGGACACAAAAAAGAACAAATATATCTATACTACAAGAGCTTAATATTGAAGAAGGCTGGCTAGTAAAGAGGATTAAAGAGAGAAAACTAGGGACAGATATTGAAGAAGTCAATCAATTTACACACCTTGGCAGCTACGTAGACCAAGATGGTGACACCAAAAAGGAAGTTAGAATTAGAATTGCAAAAGCAGCATCGATCTTCAAGAATCTTGAGAACATATGGAATTCAAAAGTTATAAGCACAAACAAAAAAAAAACAAGTTAAGACTATTCAATTCAGATGTAATATCCACCCTCATTTATGCATAGGAAAGCTGGGAAACAACTGAAAAAATAGACAAGAAATTAGACTCGTTTGAAAACAAATACCTAAGGAAAATACTCAGCATCAAGTGGAACGAATTCAAAAACAATGCAGAGATAAGACAGATGACTGAACAACAACCAGTCTCATGGGTGATCAGGAAAAGGAGATGTACATATGTTGGTCACGTGATGAGAAGAAACAGTCAAATCATCCCAAAACAAGCTATAAAGTGGAACACAAACAGGCCACAGAAAAAAGAGGCAGACAGCGTGAAACTCTGAAGAGGACATTGTTAAGAGAGGCTAAATTAATAGCCATAAAATCACTTGATGAGGTTGAAAGATTCGCCGAAGATAGGAAAAATTGGCGAACTACCTTGCGAGCCCTATGTGACGTTTAATGGCACAGGAAGGATATATATATATATATATGATTGCTTTTCTTAAATGCAGATAAGACTTATTTTCAAAATTTCCATCATCACAACATAACGGATCTTTTTTTTAATCTGAAATGTTAACTATAGTTTTTTAGATGTACAAAAAAGTTGTCTTTTTATGCTACAACTCCTGTCCTATCAGCTGAAATTAGAACTTCTGAAGTTTCTTTGTCTGAGTCATTCTCGTCTGCTACACTATTCTGAGCAGCTATAAACAGATTAAAGGAGAGTGCGGCGGCTGTCTAGAAGTGTTGGACATGCTGTCAAAGTACGGAAGTATTGATGCATGCACTGTATAAGACCTCATGCACTGTATAAGACCTCACGCTCTGTATGACCTCAATTTTTTATGAGCAGTCTGTTCCCCCCCCCCCCATTTTATTTATCTTTCTACATTCCCAGACTCAGTGAGAAAAGAGCGCAGTCAATGCATTACCCCCGGACCCTGTGGGCTAGTGGGGGGGGGGGGGGGGGGGGGTCGGAGTTGGGGGAGGGGGGGGGAGAATGACTCTAGAGGGGTAACTCAGAACAGGGTGAGGGGGGTCCGAAAACCGCCTCACAGAATTTCTCTCTGAGGCCCAGACCAAACGTGTTAACCCTTAAACTCAAGTGAGTCACAGCAACAAGCCGTGCTCAAAGACAGAACTTAGCCACATGCATCAGGAGGTCACCAGGCAAAATTTAGTGTACTTTGAAATAATATTGCCAATATATGATAGCAAAGTGTGTAGAGTTAACCTCGAAAAATAAATCACTTCAGTCTTGAGAGAAAGTATTACTGTTAACAGGACCGTAGTGGGTCGAACAGATGCTTTACCCACAGCAGGATACAGCACTACACAGTGGGCCATGAAGCCGTCCTGAAAACTATTCTTGTTTTTGATGTGTCATAGGGGTCAGGCACATCCTACAGGCTTGCAAAGGGGATTATCTAAAACGGGGATGCTTCACTTTTTCCGTCTTCTTTGTTGATATGTTTTGCTACTGTTATGCCAGTTCTTTCTGTCTTCCAAACAACGCATGCTCTTTGTTGATGTTGTTGTTGTTGTTGTTTTGTTTAAAATACAAGGCACTTTTACACATGCTCAATAACATTCACTTGAATGATTCGAATAAAAAAGCATTTGGTTATTGTTGTTTTTGATCCCTACCTACGCTTTTTCCAAAGCTGGCTCATACATGTAGAACTGATCAATTACTTTTCTTTGTGGATAATAGAAATTCAAATTTCTATAATAGTGTTATAAGAATAAAAAATGATTT
Source organism: Achatina immaculata (assembly GCA_009760885.1). NCBI lineage: Eukaryota > Metazoa > Mollusca > Gastropoda > Stylommatophora > Achatinidae > Lissachatina > Lissachatina immaculata. The sequence goes on from CM019694.1 coordinate 36,844,298, forward strand.
ATCCAGTGAATCCCATTTGATCTCGAATGCTAGGATCCTAGATGCACAGTTCTTGTTTTGTTTGTGAACAAAAATGAGAGGCCTTTTTCTTGACATGCCAATTCTTATTTGTACTTCTGCTAAATTTAGCGGCGCGGAACTTTCCCAACAAAAGGCGCGGTCTAATTTTGACTTCTGAATAAATAAAAGTTCATTCGGTCCAGTTCACTGTATTGAGTCTGCTCTGTCAAGTATGAATAATAACACATCCATGTTACAAATATTATCACCACAAATAATCCCTCGAACTCTTAGTGGGATTTAACGTTCAGATTAAAAAAAACAAGAACAAAAAATAAATTACATTAAATAAACAAAAGAAGAAGAAGAAGAAAGAGGGAGAGGAGGAGGAGGAGGAGAGAATCTGATTTTTCAATGAGTGAAAAGTAAACACACAGAGGTGCGTAATCTTCTGTTATTTATCTCCCAACTTTCATTACGTTGCAAACATTCAATATTAGCTCAGTAGAATGCGCACACAACAACGGACATGAGTAATATTTAAAATGACAAAAATATACATTCAGCTCTTATCCACATATTCAACAGTATAAAAATAATCAAATAATCAAACAATATAATTAAATCAATTCAATATGTTTTTTCTCTTATTTTTAGACTAATTATATACGGGACCCGACACACACACACACACACACACACACACACACACACACACACACACACACACAAGGGGAAAAAACGAGACTGAACCTATAGTTTGGGAACCGAGAGTGGAAGGGGAGAAACAAAAAGGTTATTGCAGAGCATGTTCTAACTTGTCACTGTAAGAGATTCCATCGCTTTACTCAGCACCAACGGGTGCGTGTTCAAATACGAGTCGTATACTTACGCTGGGTCGGAAAACAATGCAAGTCAAACGGAACAACGCGTTAACATCACGTTTAAGTGAAACTAAAGAAATCCGCGACGGAAACTTTTCAGTTATTGACAGAGGCTTAGAGTGTGATCGCTTGCCTCACATTTCTGAACGGCACAAATGATTTTCGGAAGGCAGAGAAAGCGTGAAAGATGATGACCGTCCATTGGATTTAGTACTAAGACAACGTGCCAGCCATAGCGCTTTGTCTGTGAGACCGTTTCTAGCAATTCACAGCGTCACTGTTCTCGAGTACACACCATATTCGTCAAACTTGGCTCCATGTGACTTCTATCTATTCCAAAAGATCAAGTTGATGCTTAAAGGAAACCCCTTTTTTGCCAGTAGAAAATGTGAGAGCAAAAAAAAAAAAAAAACACAACGACGGAGTTCCCCAACAGCGCTTAAAAAATGATCTGCAGAATTGCTATGAACGTTGGCAGCATCGTGTGTTGCTTTATGTCAATTCAAACGGGAACTATTCTGAATGAAGTCCAATTTGATTTTCTCAACTTGCTCAGTAAAATGAGATACATGTACAGTCTTTGTGTCGAGAGAGAGAGAGAGAGAGAGAGAGAGAGAGAGAAAGAGAGAGAGGTTAGGGAGGGGTGGAAGCTGAGGGTAATCTTGGTTCTCTGCTAACATTCACTGCTTTATATCTCTGTTGATCTGAAATGCTATGTCTTACGTTTTCTGCACTATATAGTTTCCCTATGTTATCGTTGATAACCTGCAAATAGATGCATCAGCAGCAGGGCATCTTGCTTACAACTGAGAGGCCTACAGGAGAGCTATTAGGGGGGCAATGTTCCGCAAGGGACATGCAAATGACTGACTGATAGTTTCACCTCCGTTTTTAATCTAGTCATCTCATAGAAGATATCTGGCGAGGCACAAACAATTAAGCTTATAACAGTCAACATGTTTTGTCTTCTTTTCAATACGCATTACTTCCGTTCATCATCTTGGCGTAAGTGTCCTGCATTTCGAGGATATTACCATAATGTAAGCGGGTGGGTGCCCTTTGCAAGTGCTGCTTCCCCTCTAAACTGAAATGAATCAGGCGAGGCAAGTACATGCTATATAAACTCAACTTCAACATAAAGTCATGTTAAAATCCGCCGAAAGCACCTACTGTTAGGCTAAAACCGGCACCGTTGAAGAACTCAGCGCCAGTTTGAAACTTACAGTTAATCAACTGTATCTGCAAACAGGTGTGAACAACGTAAATATTCCAAGAGGACATAACATCTTGCCAGTACACAATACAGGTGAACAAAATTACTCAAATCTTCAATCACTGTTTTGTCTGTTACTAACCATGAAGTTTTTTTGTGTAGCTGATACAGATGGAGAGATCTTATAACACAGGTATCACTTTGGATAGGGAATGAGTTATCGTGGCTTTCATTAAACTCTTGAAATAGATTTAAGAACCAGACGTCTGTGGTGGCTCCATCACCACAGGGAAACCTTCGAAAATAGTCTCATTCATCACGCTTTTGTAGGTAGAAGACCTGATGACGATGTTGAAGACAAGCTACATTTATCTTGGTCCTGATGTGGTTAAAGAAACCATTGCCTTCTTTCACAGAAGCAACAGCGCTGTCATATTTTTATTTTGTACTTTTGTTGAAGTTTTTTTTTTTTTTGGTCGTGTTTTCAATAGGTACATCATTTAATGAACCAACTTTTGATTAGTTTTCTCAGTAAAGTTCTATGTCCTTACTGAACCTTTTATTTTTGTTTACTGATTTCTATATTTATTTCACACTTCTAGTGTCATTCCTTCATTCCTATACAAAAAATAACCCGATAAGAAAAGAAATAAGGAAGTGCTACTCTTGCATCAAATGAAATTGGAAAGAGAAATAATGAAAAAACATAAGAACTAGGTAACTGAAATATTTCTGTCAGATCAAGAAGCATAGTGTAATAATTATAATGAAATATAAAGGCTATTTAAAACAACAGCAAGAACAGCTTTATGTGCATTTGTATATTTATATATATATATATATATATGGGCGCCTGAGTGGCGAAGTGGTTAGTGCACTGGTCTCTCATGGCGAAGTTCGGGGGTTCGAATCCGGCCGGAGGCACCCCAGTCACCGAGCTGTAGAAATGGATACCCGACTTCATCTGGAGTTGGGGAAGGAAAGGTGGTCACGCGTGATACTGACCATATCACCCTCTAGTGTGCTGACAGGTCAAGGAAAATATGGACACTAACACAATATTCCTATGTGTCTCTACGGCACGACAGGATTATCTTTACGTTTTTTAATATATATATATATATATATATATATATATATTCCTAAAAATTATTTGTGTATAATAATGAAAGTCATACAAGAGGGGGTAAAACTGAATAAAACAAAAAGCAAGAGAACGAAAAGTAGATAGCATAAAGAGATGAACTGGATAAAACTAACTGTAACTGTAACCAGAGACGGGCATCTCCACACTCCGGGCATTCCCGTTGTGCTCCACTTTCCGTTCCAACAGCCACTGAAGCGTGCGCCTGTTGATAGAGCCACACACACACACTGGTTGTGGAGAACACGCGCTAAACCACTTCTTTCGGGAAACACGTCCACTTTCCCTGTTCTACATCAATTCGATCATCCTCCTGATGTGATTGTCGTCATTCAACCCGATGTCGTCCTCCATATGCAGACTATCCAAGCTGGCTCTTGCAATCTCCTCCTTGTCCATTCTTAGGGTGCCCTGAATTGATGAGCGCCTGCCAACTTGACCGCTTTCTCATTGCCTTTGACTCCCCCCCTGACCTAGAGAGTATACTCATGTCAGACTGGATAGCCTCTAAAAGCTGGGGCTACTCCCTGCAGAAGTCTCTTTATTCTCCGAAACATGCTTTGGGAGTCCGTTACAATGATCCTATGTAAGTCGCCCCGCTCCACCAACCAGGAAATTGCTTCTGATACAGTCTGCACCTCCGTTTTCATGCTTGAAGTGGAAAGTTCTTGGTTTTACTCGTAGCCGGTTTGCCATTACGGATAGTTTAGGCCGGGTTTACTGTGAAAACAAGGAACAAAGCAAGGCAGAGGGCAATTACAGACAACTATCCAGTGGGCGACAGCATAGGATGATGGTGAACCTGATGAAAAACATAAGCCGAAATATTATACTGTCATGCTACTAGACAAAACTTCTTGCTCCTGGTATTATTAACCGCTGATTTGAAAAAAAAAGCCAGGTATCACTATGTGTTTGAATATACGAAGAAGTGAAGATGATAGTGCTAGAGCTTGTAGGACAGGGGAACCTGACCTGACCAAGGACCGAAGTGACGGTACAACTGCCAGGACCAGAGACAGAAGTGACGGTACAACTCAGGACCAGGAATTGAAGATGACAGTGCTAGAGTGACAGTATAGCAACGCTGTCAAGACCAAGAAACCTGAGCTGACCAAGACCCTATCCCATCTCACTGTTGGTGCTCTTAGTAACAGGAATTTTTTGGCACCCCAAGGAAATGAAGTCTGCTGGGAAGCACCGAATCTTTTCCTACTTTTTAGCCAAACTGGAATTATTTTAAGCTAGCGGTCGGAACCTACTCCTCATCCGGCATGAAGTTTATGCTTCGATGCCTTGACAGCATCAGCTGCAAATAAACACCCTGCTCTGTTCCAGACGACTGTATTTAGAATAAGATAATTCGATACACTCTGATGACGATATCGAATGCATCTTCATCATTATCTTTCGGTCAGCTGATCCAGATGACAATTTATCTCCAACAATGTCAGTTTCTCTGAGAGTTTCAAAACAAATGCCTAAGGAAAATACTCGGCATCAAGTGGAACGAATTCAAGAACAATGCAGAGATAAGACAGATGACTGAACAACAACCAGTCTCATGGGTGATCAGGAAAAGGAGATGGACAAATGTTGGTCACTTGATGAGAAGAAATGATCAGAGAATCCCAAAACAAGCTATCAAGTGGAACACAACAGGCCGAAGAAAAAGAGGCAGACAGCGTGAAACTCTGAAGAGGACATTGTTAAGAGAGGCCAAATTAATTAACAGGCATAAAATCCTTTGATGAGGTTGAAAGACTCGCCGAAGACAGGAAAAATTGGCGAACTATTTTGTGAGCCCTATGTGACGTTTAACGGCACGGTAAGGATAGTAGTAGTAGTAGTAGTAGTAGTAGTAGTAGTAGTAGTAGTAGTAGTCGTAGTAGTAGTAGAAGAAGGAGAAGAAGAAGAAGAATGTCAGTTTCGCTAGTTCCTAGATATGTCAGAAGTAATTATTACTGTAAGTCTAAAAGTAAAAAATAGACATAGTTTCATCAAGAAAATCTAATATATTGAATTAATCTCAACAGATTAACAGCTCAAAAGGCCTGTATTAAACTGAGAACACAGCAGCGCTACACAAGGACAGGACTGCTAGCCGTTATTTTCAGAAAACCAACATGAACAGTGCTTTCATAGTCATAGCCATTCTGTGTATCGCAATGCCACTTTCTGCTAGTCTACCAATAGAAATGCATTTTACCTGCATCCACAGAGGAAGGGTTAGTATTATATCATGGTGTTTGTCGTTGTTTCTGACTAGCAATAACTAAACATCTTTACTTGCTAAGTTTCGCTCTTGTTCTTTCTTTCTATACTGTCGCCAATTTCTCTGACCGCCTACTTATCCCAAAGAACATATCAACTTGCAGAGAATTTTAAAGTTTCATGTCCGAGAAGAAATGGCGATCTACTATAAGGTAAAAAGGTGCACATGGGAAAAAGTTGAGAACCACTGCCTTGGCCCATGAAAGTGAAGATGACTGCGGTAAAACTGGTTCTAGTAATAATGTAGATGGAGGTGTATAGTTCAATTTTACAAAAAACGACAAAGGAAACTGAGAAGAAACACAAATGGCAGAGAATAAGGAAGTAAGATGATAACGAATAAATGAAGAACATACAACATACAATATTTCGGAGTGAGCCTTTTTCAAGGATTACATACAAGAGCAACACAGCAAATAAATAATAAATGTTGCAGGCGGAGACCAAAAGCACCACTGACCTTCAAGAATCTTGAGAACATTCATTCATTCATTCATTTGCATGTCCCTTGCGGAATTTTGCCTCCCTAACAGAACTCCTGTAGGGCCTATCGGTTGTGAGCCAGATGCCCTGCTGCTGATGCATCCATAACATATGAGAACATATGGCACTAGAACACATGGCACTCAAAAGTCATAAGTACAAAAACCAAGCTAAGATTACTCAATTCAAATGTAAAATCCACCCTCATTTATGCATGCAGGAAAACAACTAAAGAAATAGACAACAAATTTGAAAACAAGTGCCTCAGGAAAATACTCGATATAAAGTGGAACAAATTCAAGAACAAAGCAGAGATAAAACAGATAAGCAAACAAGAACCTGTGTCATGGCTGATCATTAAAAAAAAAAAGAGATGGACATATGTCGGTCACGTGATGAGAAGAAAGTCAGAGAATCCCAAAACAAGTTATCAAGTGGAACACAACAAGCCGAAGAAAAAGAGGTCGACCACGTGAAACAAGCAGAGGCATTGGAGAGGCTAGTTTAGTGGGTATAACATCCCTTGATGAGGCTGAAAAGCTCGTGGAAAACAAGAAAACTTGGCAAACTACCATGCGAGCCTTATGTGACGTTTAACGGCACGGGAAGCATGTAAGATCCAGATCACATCCATCGTGAATTAGATGTGCCAGATCTCAAAGTAATTTTTAATAAAGTCTTTATAATATGGCACATGAAATGTTCTACATGAAGAAACTGAAATTAGTACATACCTACAGAGTATTTCACAAGAGGACAGACTTGTAAACCTTGCATTTTAATGGTGGCTGAAGCAGGTATTGAAATGTTGCCAATTTTATCAAGACGAAATCAAGAAAAATAAAAATTTTTCTAAATATATGAGCACATTTTAAAATATAAAAATGTATTTCCTTGCTGTACTTGTCTATTAAAGTTCATTCGAATGTAAAACTTAGTTCTGTATAGAGCCTTGGTGAAGCAGAAATGCTCGCTTCTGTCCTGCAGGTAGTTGCTGAACAGCCTGCACTAGGCCTGAAGATGATTTTTTACTTCAGACAATGTATATACTATATCTACATCCACTCGTCATCACCATCATCAGTATAGAAGTCAACAGTCTAGAAATGTTCTGTTGGCCAGAAAATACGCAACTCCAATGATTATTACTACAAAATAAGGCTTTTTTCTTTTAAACTACTCACTGCAGCCAACACTTTACTAAGCATGGGCAATAAGGAGAAACAGTCTACACACATCTCCCCCCCCCCCCAACCAGTGTCACTGTGATGTAGTAGAGGCCGCAGTCAACCAGACTTAGAAAATTATCATATTAATTTCTTGCATTTTTTTTTTTTTAGTTGTCAATATTTTAATTGTTGTGTCCTATTTTTTCCCCATTTTTTTTTTCTATTTCCAAAGTATCACCTTATTATACTGAACTGACATTTGTCTGTCTTTCTGCAGGAATACTTCAACGGACAAGCTATGCCCTCTCCACGTTGTCACAGGTGCCAGTGTGTTCTGGGCATTCCTTCCTGTTTTCAGATGCCTTGTGCAAGATACTAGTACTAGACAAGTTGAGTGTGCCACACGCTGGACCAAAGAAAAGTTTTCTGTGCAATTTATTTTAACTATTGAGATGCTTTTTCCTTATTCCTGAAGATGTCAGAAAAAAAAGAAATTTTGTCAGCTGAACCCCCCCCCCCCCCTTCCAATTAACTTTATAACATTGAAAGAAGTATGTTTAATCACACAACTGCTTCCATTTTATCCATTATTAACAGCTTTTACGTATATTTTTCGGATCAGCAGATCATGTATGTTATACTGGCATTGATTAGTATTCTGCCGATTAGAATTTTTCTGCATTAATGAAAACTATGCTCCAGACTTTTGTAAGAATTTTTACAATAAATGTATTCTTTGTTCAGGTAAAAATATGATCATTTAAATGTGATGTAAAGTGCTGATTTCAATTTTAATACTTTCATGTTGACTTTACCATGAGTGTTTAAAGCTGAAATTGTTACAATTTTGTTTGTTTTGCTTTCAATGTATTTTGGAAGAAGAGTGATTTTTGTTCTACAAGAGGTGTGATTGGACTAGTCAATAGCGAACTGTCCTCTCAGCTCTAACTCTGGGCTCATTACTTGTGTCCAGCGGCAGAGAAACATTTCTGAGATGTATATTAAAAGAAGCAAACCTAACCACATGATAACGTATGATGGTGTTCAACAACAATGAAAAATGATTTTTATTTCTTCCAAGGAAAATACTGAAATTTATTTGACTGCAGCTCCTGCTGCACCTCTTAGTTTAGGCATAAAAATGAAAATGTAATTCAGAGAAAAGAACATCATGACTTTGGTTAAGTCTTTATAGGTTAATGACAGTGTGCATAACAGATGATATACAAAAATATCAAGTATGACTGCAAAAATATTACCATAAAAATTATCATAAATTGTATAATTATTCTCTGATTAACCCTTTGAACAACTGTTCACAAATGAAGCTAAATAAGAAAATGAAAATAATTTGTAGTAGTTTTTAACATTTCCTGGTTTTATAAAGGGTTAAATTAAAAAGAAAACATTACAGATGAGGAGTTCTGACTTGTAAATTCAAAAGTTACTGTTAGTGTCTTCATTCCAACACACTCAAAGCCATCATATTTTCAATTCACTTAAGACATACAAAATGGACTAATTCTATCTCTGGTTTTACATATACAAAATATAATTTTATCTTCAGTTTTACATACTCAAAATATAATTCTATATTCAGTTCTACATACTCAAAATATAATTCTATCTTCCACACTACACACATACACAATACATTTCTATCTTCTGTTCCCAAAGACAGAATTCATTTTTACCTTCAGTTCTACACTCACAGAATAGATTTCTATCTTCTGTCCTAAATACACAAAATACATTTCTGTCTTCTGTTCTACACATATCTTCCATTCTACATACACAAAATACATTTCTGTCTTCTGTTCTAAACACACAAAATACATTTCTGTCTTCTATTCTACATACAGAAAATACTTTTATATCTTCTGTTCTAAACACACAAAATACTTTTCTATCTTCTGTTCTAAACACACAGAATACATTTCTATCTTCTGTTCTAAACACACAAAATACACTTTTATCTTCTGTTCTACATGCAGAAAATACTTTTCTATCTTCTGTTTTAAACACACAAAATACACTTCTATCTTCTGTTCTAAACACACAGAATACATTTCTATCTTCTGTTCTAAACACACAAAATACACTTTTATCTTCTGTTCTATATACAGAAAATACTTTTCTATCTTCTGTTTTAAACACACAAAATACACTTCTATCTTCTGTTCTACACACACAAGATACTTTACTATGTTCAGTTCTGTGTGCCCAAAATACTTTTATTTTTTATTCCTCAAAAGCAAAATACATTTTTATCTTCATGTCTATACGTATACAACATCAACTTTTATTTCCAGTTCCCCAAACATAAAATTTACTTTTATCTTCATTTCCCCCCCCCCCCACATATTTTTTTATCTTCAGGTCTATACACACACACACACACACACACAAAGAATCCATTGTTATTTATAGTTTCCCAAACACAAAACTCTTTTTTTTTTGTTTTGTTTGGTCATAAAATCCACTTTTATCTTCAGTTCTTATATCTTACACTCTTCCTATGCTGTTAAACATCACATAGGGCTAGCTTGGTAGTTTGCCAAGTTTTCCTGTTTTTGGTGAGCTTTTCAACCTCATCAAGGGATGCTATTCCAACTAAACTGGCCTCTCTTAACAATGTCCTCTTTAGAGTTTTACTTGGTCAACTTCTTTTTTCTTCGGCCTGTTGTGCTCCACTTTATAGCTTGTTTTGGGATTCTCTGGTTGTTTCTTCTCATCACATGACCAACATATGTCCATCTTCTTTTTCTGATCACCCATGAGACTGGTTGTTGTTTGCTAATCTCTGCATTCTTCTTGAATTAATTTATACCAAGTACTTTCCTGAGGGATTTGTTTTCAAAAGAGTCTGATTTGTTCTGTATTTCTTTAGTTGTTTTCCAGCTTTCACATGCATAAATGAGGGTGGATGTTACTTTTGGTTTTTGTGCTTATAACTTTTGAATTCCATATGTTCTCAAGATTCTTGAAGGTCACTGCTGCTTTTGCAATTCTAATTCTAACTTCCTTTCTAGAGTCACCATCCTGGTCTATGTAGCTGCCGAGATATGCATATTGGTTTACTTCTTCAACAGCTGTTCCTTTTATGTATATTTTGTCTTCACGGTTAATGAGAAGTTTCATTATTTTTGTTTTTTCCTTGTTAATCTCAAGTCCTCTTTTACTAGCCATTAAAGACAGGGTATCTGTTTTTTTCTTCCATTGATTTCATATTGTCACTGATAAGAGTTACGTCATCTGCAAAATCAAGATCTTCCAGTTGGGTCTTGTGTGCCCAGTCAATGCCCATTTTACCTGTGCAGCATTTCTTCATTATGAAGTCTATGGCAATTCCAAAAAGCAAGGGAGATAATATACATCCTTGTTTCATGCCTGTTTCAGTCTGGAACCATTCACTCATTCCTTCTTCTGTGTTGACTGCACAAATCTCTTATATCCATTGTAGAGGTCTCTAATGATGTTGACAATCTTAGATGGTATTCCACATATTCTTAAAATTCTCCACAAAGAATCTCTGTGTATGCTATCAAATGCCTTTTTAATGTCTATGAAGTTCAGGATTAATTGTTTTTGCTTTTTGATAAGTTCTTCAAGTATTATTCCTAGAGTAAAGATCTGGTTGGAACAGCCTCTCCCTTTTCGAAATCCTGATTGTTCTTCTCTCATTGCAGCATCCACTATATCTTTAATTCTATTCAGAATAACTTTGCAAAATACTTTTGACACAACTGATAGTAAGGTAACTTACTGGTTATTGCAGTCACTAAGGTTGCCTTTTTGTTGATATTTTAACAATGATTGCTTTTTCCCATTTAGGAGGGACCTTTTCTTCTTTCCAGACTTTATTAAACATTCTCTGTAGTTGGCTCATGTGGTCACTGTTAATAGCTTTTAACATTTCAGCTGTTATTTCATCTTCACCTGCAGTTTTGTTGCTAGCCATTAGATTCACTGCTGTTTCAATTTCACTCAATGTAATTTCATCTAGGTTGACACTTAGTTGTGGGACTGGTAAGTCGGTTTCAAGGTTTATCAATTTTTTTGGGTGTGGTTGATTAAGTATTTCTTGGAAATGTTCGGCCCATCTTTGCTTTTGGTCTTTACTTGATGTTAATAGGGTGCAGGTTTTGCTAAGGATTGGTCTTTCTTTGGATACAATAGTACCCGTTAACCTCTTTTGTATGTCATATAGAGTTCAGCTAAATTGATGACAACTGACAAAACAAACACGGCAGCTGAAATATGTATCAATGAGGAAAAATTGGAAGAAGTGGGGAGTTTTGAATATCTTGGATCACTTATAATTGATAATGGAGATACAATGAGGGAAACTAAAAGGAGGACATCTATCACTCTTCAGAAAGTAAAACAACTAAAGAATCTGTGGAGAGGAACAGAAAGAACTACAAAAATAAGATTTTTAAGGGCATGCATCTTTCCCATCACAATATATGCCTGTGAGACCTGGACACTTAACAAAACAGCTGAGAAACACATAAAAGCCTTTGAATGTAAATGCTACACAAGAGTTCTTCAAATATCATGGACACAAAATGAACAAATATATCAATACTACAAGAACTTAATATTAAAGAAGGCTGGCTAGGAAAGAGGATTAAAGAGAGAAAACTTAAATATTTTGGACACATCATGATAATCTAGAGAAGGCCGTCTTGAAAGGGTTCATAATGGGAAAAAGAAAGAGAGGAAGACCAATGCGAAGATGGCTGCAAGACTTCATTGATGATCTGCAGATGGATGCATCAGCAGTGGGCCATCTTGCTCACAACCGAGAGGCTTACTGCTGTTAGGGAGGTTCCTCAAGGGACATGCAAATGAATGAATGAATGAACAGAGCTCAGCAAACTCAAAATCCACTTTTCATATTCAGAACATAAAATCTATTTTTACCTTTTTTTGTTTCTCCAGACATAAAAATCTACTGTCTTTTCCTCTTCATATACAGAATTTACTTTAATCATGGGTCATGAACATCAGTGAACACATATTTGTACCAAAAAAAAAAACCACAAGAACATAGTAACAATTACATCATTGTAAACTGGCTCTTTAAAAAAAACCTCAGTATTTCTAGTATCTTGAGTGACAAGATCTAACTGGAACAAAAGCAAACAAATCAAGCCAATATCCTGAGCTGACTAGATATGACTGGAATAACAGCAAAAAAATCAAGCCAATATCCTGGGCTGACTAGATATAACTGGAATAACAGCAAAAAATCAAGCCAATATCCTGGGCTGACTAGATATAACTGAAATAACAGCAAAAAACCAAGCCAATATCCTGGGATGACTAAATATAACTGGAAGAACAGCAAAAAGTCAAGCTAAAATCCTGTGGTGACTAGATCTAACAAAAGGAACACCAAAAATCAAGCCAATATCTTGAGATGATTTGATATAACTGAATTTAGGGCAAAAATGAAGCTAGTATCTTGAAGTGATTAAATATAACTGGAACAGTAGTAAAACTCTAACCAATATCCTGAGGAGACCACATATAATTGAAATAACAGCAAAAATAAAGGTGGTTTGTTTGTCACACACAATTATTGCAGAGAGTTCCAAACTTGAAGTCTGCACTCTTGAGACTTGGGAAATTTACACACAAAAAAAGTATATATACATTTAGAATATGCTACTTCTAAAATGATCAAAATATCAAACAAACAAAAAATAGAAGTATGCCATTTTAACATATAAGATGATGAAACATAATCCTACAACAAATTTCACATATCAGACTTAACCAATGCCCTGGAATGATTTATTCAGAATCTTCCAATAAAATGCCAGTACTTGAGGAAATAAATATGCAGGAATCATCAAAAACTTCAACAAAAGATAAAGCTATCAGAACATAATGCATGACACTATTAAAGTGCTACACAGAGCCAGGTACACTCTGTGCTTGTGAGACTTGGACAACTCACAAATGGATGAAACAGAAATTGCAAACAGCATAGATGTGGCTTTGGTGAAAGATGCAGTCTATACCTTGGACTGCCAGAAAAACAAAGTAACAAAATTCTCAGACAAATTCTACTATAGTAAAAACGAACTGAAATTAATAGGAAGACTAACAACATTCCATGGACACACTGTGAGAACTTGACAATAATTTTAATATACCAAAGGAAAGGATAGAGTAGGAGGAATACAGAAAAATATGTGAGCAAGGTGACCTTGTGGCACACTAAAGAAAAAGCAACGGATCTGATTAGAGACACTAAAGATCACACAAAATGGTGAAGCATGCTTGAGTGATGGTGATGGTTTGCTGTCCCAGCTCATCATCATCACTGCAGGTTCCTCACTTTTCTGAACATATGCTTGATTTCTGAAGTTACCATGAGCAACGTAGATCTTTCCAGCATGGTCTAGTAAGTCTTCTTACACCCGAAGCTCTCACGGCATAAGTCACATGGGAACTTTCTGTGGATCTGAGAGTTAAGTAAAACAAATGTTGTCTCTTACATCTTATTCATCATTAATTTTTACTCAGTGGGAAACATAACACATTTTATGGCCAGGAAATGGTGAACCATGACTAGTCTAAATTCTACCTCCCTTCCATGATGAGGTTGCAAGAAGCTTGTTCTGTTTTAATGATCTGGCCAATGAAAATCTGCTTATAAAACTGGCTAGTTCTCTCGTGCTGATTCTATCAATATTTGACTGGCATAATTTGTCACAGGAACTACAAACAATGTTGCTTTGCAAGGTTATATAATTTTTGTTTTCTCCCCAAATGATGCAGTACAGAACACAGAGTACTCTCCATGTGACATTCTATTGCTAGGTTATACTTTTGTTACTACTCATCATCATCATCATTAGGTGCCATGCTGGCAGCCATTAGGAGCTATGCTTCTCCATAAAAATTGGTCCATAATATTTTCCATCAGTTCTGCTGGTGACTTTCTTATTGTGCCACTGCACTAAACTTTCCATGATTTTTTTCTCCTCGTCTTCCTCTGCCTCTCTTCTCATTTATCTTTTCTCTTGTTACGATATTTTAAAATTCTTCCCTTCCTCATTATATTCAATGAAAAACCATTATTTTCTTATGGGTTTAATTAGATTCCTTCCAACATTTACTTCTGTTAGACATTCCCCATTTATCATCTTAACTGTCCATTATACTCTTAACACTCTTCTAAGAATCAACATCTCTGTTGCCCCTAGTGATCTTTCCATCAATCTGTTGACTGCCCATGATTCACTTCCACAGAGTTGGTAAGGACTCAATGCAGCTTTCTAGAGTTCTTTTTCTGATGTTCAGTGATACTAATGCATTGCACATGTCTCTGATTTGGCTGAAAGCTGTTTACAGAAATCCAGATGCTTAGATGATGGTGGGATTGGCTGAACTGACAATGCTGAGCTCTCTGACTCCCACTGTCACTGTTTTTCTATCTACTAAGATGTACAAAAGAGTATTTGGCAACCTTGTTTGGAAAAAAAAAATTGGTTCCAAAAATGCAGAATATCTGACTATACAGGAACATCTGACAATACAGGAATATCTGACTATACAGGAACATCTGGCTATACAGGAACATCTGACTATACAGGAACATCTGACTATACAGGAACATCTGACTATGCAGGAATATCTGACTACACATGCTATCAGAAGACGAAAGACATAACAGGATATCACGCACAACTTGGTCACATAAAATATGAAACTTCACTTACATCACAATGGGTGAACAGCATGTACATTATACAGTGTGTTCAGAAAGTCACTATACAGTAACACAGTACCAATTCAGGTTTCACAGTGTTTGCGATATTTAGGTTAAACATCTTTATATGCCAATCATGTGTGCCAGTGAGAAAAATATTATGTGAGTTAATCGAGCACATACCTTATAGCGTCTGTTGAAAGTGGTCTCCCTGAGCATCCAAAAATGCTTGCATACATTTAATTTTGCTTGAAAATACCTTGTGTAGATCAGCTTGGGAGATGTTTTTTATGTAAGTGTTTACTGCAATTTTTAATTCATCTGGACACTTAACAAAACAGCTGAGAAACACATAAATGCCTTTGAATGTAAATGCTACACAAGAGTTCTTCAAATATCATGGATACAAAATGAACAAATATATCCATACTTCAAGAACTTAATATTGAAGAAAGCTGGCTGGTAAAGAGGATTAAAGAGAGAAAACTTAAATATTTTGGACACATTAAACATCATGATAATCTAGAGAAGACCATCTTGAAAGGGTACATAATGGGAAAAAGAAAGAGAGGAAGACCAATGCGAAGATGGCTGCAAGACTTCATTGATGATCTGCAAATGGATGCATTAGCAGCAGGCCATCTTGCTCACAACCGAGAGGCCTACAGGAGAGCTGTTAGGGAGGCAAAATTCCTCAAGGGACATACAAATGACTGACTGACTGGGTGATCACAATACACTGTAGATTTTACTGGTCTTCACAGATAAAAGTTTGTTGGATTTAGATCTGGTGACCGAGGGGCCATAAATTTCTGGAGATGATACGCTTTCTGAAAATCTTGTCCAGAAGTTTCATAGATCTAGCAGCTGTATGCACAGTAGTACCATCTTGCTGGAACCTGGGATACTTGATCTCATCCTCCTCAAGCAGCCCAATAAAATCATGGAATATTTAAAGAACATAGAACCAACAGTGCATTGTCTGGATACTGCAACCCACATTCTAACATTCTGGTCATGAAAGGGTGTTTCATGCACAGTGTGAGGATTGTCTGATGACCACAAACATGAGTTTTGTGAGTTAACATAGCCAGAGAAATAGAACCAGGCTTCATCTGTAAAAAATGTGACATCCAGAAAATGGACTGATTTCATGTGAATGTTCCTGGGAGTTTTTTTAGCAAAAAAGCTCTCACACTAAACTGGTGTATCTATGTCTTCTCTAAAGACATACTCAACAAGAAAAATATGTTCCTTAGTGAAAGAAACTGAAATAAGCAAAATAACCATAATGTAATAACCATTTTAACACTTAAACACTTTAACTGCTGTTTAACAGCTGAATACACAGACAATAACACCAAATGCTGATAAATATTACTTAAGATGAAACTTCTACATGCTTGACTGGCAGCTGACCTATTCCACACACATTACACCAAAGTCAACACTGCGCTACTGTATAGTGATTTTTGGAACACCCTGTATATCGAACTCACCACCCGCATGTGATATGCAAGGTTAGACTTGTTGTTGAAGGACCTGCAGCACTCATGACACATATGTGACTTTTCTCCTGCATAGAAGTGACGATCAACATGGTACTTCATTAATTCCTTCTCACAAGCACTGCATAGGTACTGATCTCTATTTAAATGCACACACTGAAAGTTAAAATAGTAAGATAAAAGTGAGTGAGATTTTTAACATGATAAACAATAAAGTCACATGGGTAATCACAGAGTAACCAAAAATATCATCAATCAGTTGAAGGATGCAATAGAAAAAAAGGTTGAATATAGTTACTTTGATCCAATCTTTCAGCAATCCATCAAGTTTTATCTAAGGAGTAGTTCTGAACAGTGGAAGCGACCCAAAATCATGAGAGGACTCAATGCAAGCAATTTCAGGTGAAGTCTGACAGTATAAAAACAGAAGAGTATTAATCACAGGTTTAGCATACTAACTTTGCTGCCCTGGATTGGTCCATGGGGTGCACTGGATTATTTTAATACACAAAATATCCACAAATCCTTGCAGCAGCACAGTCAAAACTCCTGAACACAGGCTACAATGATGCACAATCCATGCAGATATATTTTAGTCAAACCTGGCTGTATGGGCAGAGTGGGCATCAGGCAGATGTCTTGGAGCTGTCACTCAGGCTTGGACAGAAATGCATGCTTCACACATGCAGCAGGGATCCTATCTGGTACCCATTCTTTCTTACATGAACTACAAGGGCAATTCAATAAATAAATTGCAAAACGAGCAGGAAAAAACAAATGTCAGTACTTGCCTGAAATGTTTTTGTTTTTCAACATAATCCCGCTGCATAACATGCAGGTGGGATTATGCTGAATAATATCTGTCAGTGTGACTAGGAAGAAAGTCACCGGCAGCTCTAAGACAGGGAATTGTGGAGAGAAATGATCGCCTACGTCACGCAGCATGGCACTTAGATTAGATGTTCAGACACTTATCCTATCAATTTACAAGACCTTGAAAGTCAGCATCAAAGAAGGTTTCTGACTGCTATTGCAGACAGTGAGTTACCTCCTTGGCAATGTCTTCATCATCTCGGAAATGGTGACCACCCAGGTGATTTTTTAGGTGCTACAAAAAAAAGATGGAAATCATTGGGAGTTAAGTCTGGGTTATAAGCTGGATGCTGCAAGCACTCCCAACTGAAGGTTTTCAACACCTCCTTCATTCTTCTTGGCCATGTGAAGGTGGACATTGTCATCCAGGAGAATCATACCAGTCCTGAGGAAACCTAGGCATTTTCAGCACATGGACTGTCACAGTTTCTTCAAGGTGACACAGTAAGAGGTCGTGCTGACAGTTTCACAATAAGCCTGGGACTAGTCAAATTGAAACCCTATGAGTTTCAAAAAAAAGCTTAGCATAACTTTCTGTGCCGATGAGACAACCTTTAACTGGGATGGAGGGGTGTTTTCATTCCACAAAAACTGAGAAGGAGGGGTATTTCCATTCCATACATGCTCACTTCAACTCTGGTTGAAAGTGAGGGACTCAAGATTGATCGCTTGATACAATTCATTTGATAAAGATACTGCCTAAGGTGTCAGATGGACAAAGCCCATTTTGTTCAGTTTTTTTTCAGCAGACAACTGGCAGGGGACCTATCTTGCACAGACTTTATGGAATTTTAGCTGTTTATGCATAATGTTGGAGACAATTCCATGGGAGCAACCCACACTACCACCTACATCATCTATCAACACATGGCAGCCAGCACAGACCATCTCTTCCACACACTGAATTGTGGCCTCAGTTCCAATCCTCATGGGATGATCTTAATGCTCTTTCCTTGTCTGTGATGCTAGTTCATCCATTACTGAATTTCTGGATACAGTTATATAGCTTTTCTAGATACACACTTTTCACCATACATTTCTGTTCTCAGTCCTTTGGCCACAGAAAATGCACAACTCTGTTCTGTTCTTCTCATGTACTCACATGCAACACACTTGTCATATTAAAACAGTTGCTGTTAAATAACCATGGCATGCTGGGATATATAGCTTTGGTTTTAATTTCACACCAACTGGTGTTGCTACATGCTGCCAAAAAATCCTCAGTTGTTTTCAGTCTGTGCCGATTTGTGACATTTATTAATTTGTTCCCACGCTGTTGTCACAAGAGTTGTTTGATTACCAAAAAAATGAGGAATGGATGTGGGTTACAGCTGAGATCTAATTGTAGCATGTAGGGAGAACTCCCTGTAACACATGTTTGACAGTTCAGGAGAATGAACAACAAATCACAATCATCAAAACAGAGAGAACCATTCTCTAATGACAATCCCTACCCAATTTCTTGGGCATAAGCTCCTTCAGCTAGAGTTTGAATCTGAGAAATACATGGTTTTATCTGCCTGGAGTGGCAAATCTATATGTGCTGTGATGCTCTCACAGATAAAAGTTTAGACTGACTAAATTTTAAATAATTTTCTTTGACTTGAAGTCAGTTCTGGCCTATGGCTAATAACAAATAAATGCCTTTGAATTAAAAGAACCTTGGGTTTTTTTTTATTTAAAGGATACAAATAAAATACATGGTCAGTTTTCATTATCTGCTGATTCACTTATCTGCATCTATGAAAATGTAACCCATTTTCCATACATGCAGTCTTTTGACCATCTATGTTGGTGAAAAAATTTCCATCTCACAATGTTAACATGTGACTTCTACAAATGAGAGATGAGGTCTTTTATCTTGTGGCCTTTGTTTTGTTAACATTTTGTTCTGGTGTTTCACATGTTCTCAGTGTTCTATTCTATTTTTATGATTAGCTTATTACATTTCAATAATGCCAGGGAAGCGCAGTGATAACAAGAATGTTTTATGAAGCACTTCTAGGTCCAAATGTGCTGTGGTGAGCCTACTGGATAAGATTTATGTGCTTGGCCTGCTTTGTTCTAGACAGTCAGTAGCATCTGTAGGCAGACAACTCAATGTAAATGAATCAAACCATCTTGGATATGCCAAAAGGAAGATAATATTTGTAAATCTATGCATGGACCTGATCTGGAAAGTGCTAGAGTGATTTCAGTGGTTTGTGACAAAGCAATGGGGAAAGTGGAAATGTGTCATCACTCACCATTCAGAGTACATTCAGGTTTATAAACTTTTTTTAAAAAAAAAAATTTTGGTGTTAAATTGTGCATTCGCGCATCAGGCTTATTTTATGTATGACATTTTGTTAAACACAAGCACATAATACTTATATAAAATATGTACTTTAGAAGGGGGGAACACAAAATGATGTGCTTATGGTAAGGGGTAGGGAAAGTGAGTCACTTGAAATTAACTTGTAATGCAACACCACCATTACTCCCCTCCCTGCAGACGAGAACTTTCTGTAACACTGATATGAAAAAAAAAAACAAAACAAAACAAACCAACATCTGTGAATTAAATAAAGCATTGATAAGAAATAATCAGCTATGAATTAAATCCAACATTCTTAACTAATAAGCAGCCAAATGGAAAAACTTCATGTGTTTTTTTTTCTTCTCCTTCTCTACAAATCTTCATAATTCTACAATTAGAATTATTCTAGAAAATTATAATTATTATACTTAAAAAAATATTCAAAAATATATATATCTACAACTTAAAATTTTTCACCTTCTTTTCAGTGGGGCGAAGGTATGACTTGCAGCAAGGTTCACTGTCTTCAGTAAGATCATCATCATCAGGTTCATCAGACTCCACTGCCACTATTTCAACATTCTGGTTGGTGGGATCCAAAGAAAGAGCAGTTTGAGTCTTCACAGAGCGCCAAGATTTTGAGAATACCACATCTTCCTCAAATTCATCAAAATCTGGATTGTCTCCCACAGAGTTTTCAAATTCCTCTTTCTTCACTTGAGTATCATCTAAGGTAACAGAACGTCGACCTCCCGAAACTGGTGAAATTTAAATCTGATTATTTGTTTAAAAAAGGTTTAAGTAAAAAAAAAAATCATTATATAACACTGAACTTGGTTAATGAGAAAAAAAAATCACTGTACAAAAGGCAAAACGCTTTAGGGAACATCAGAAAGGCAAAATGACAAAATAAACAAAGCAGCAGAAACCATAGAACAATTCATGTGAGAAAGACATCAGAAAGTGACTAAGAACTGAACTTCACTCTACTAGACCTGACAAGCATCTAACCACCCAGTCACCAACTGGGCTGCTGAGTTTATAAGTCAAATATACTGATTTTTCAGTTTTCTAACAAATGACCCAGTCCTTCACAAATATTTCAACCAACTCGTCTCATCTAAAATTGCTTCTGACCGATATTTTTCTGCTGACTCTCAGATTCTTCCTAAAAGTATATTTTTAGTGACCAAGATTCCATTTCCAGCCAAAATTGCTCCTGAAACTAACTCCACAGCTGTGGTCACTTGGCACAAAGAATTATGTTATTTTATGTAAAAAATATATCTAAAAGGAAATCTGAAAAAATACTCTCTATTTTTTTAAAAGGTACTAGTACCAGTCAAACCACCACATCAAGAAACACATAATCAGAAGTTCAAAAGTTTACTTAAAAACTACAAGTATATGGAGGAGAAAGCACAGGCTTGATAGTGACTTATGAAATAGATAAATTACAAGACTAAGGGAAATAAACAAAACTATGATAGTTCATATATAAAACAGAAAAACTATAAAAAAATGTGTAGAAAAAAAACACAGGCTTGATAGCTGACTTATGAACTACTCATAGAAAAACTGTTTAAAAAAAAAAGGGAAATAAATATAGGTATGATAGTTTACTTAAAAGCCATCAGACTGAATGTTCATCATGTAATGTCACTGCAATGATAAGTGAACTGAAGCTCCAGAATCAACTGATAAATGTAAAAACATTTTAATCAGAATATACCATCAAAGAGTGTACAATGGTACAAAATCCATCAGGTGAATGCGAATGAGCTCTAGTCCAAGTATATCAAAAATGTGTGAGACAGAATATTTACTATGTAATTTTAAAATTTATTTCTGCTTTCTTTCTTTTTGTAGGTGTGCACTTCAGCTTAAAGTCAGATGGTGTGTGTTCAAGGACAGTGCAAAAACATGCACATCTCATAATAGTATGTGGGTTCCAGTCAACTTCCTCAACCGAATTGTGGTATAAACACAAAAATGATCTTTAGTTTTTCTAGCTCTAGTCTTGAATTAATAAAATGATGACTTATGAGCTATTAACATTTTAAAATATTAAACTTACTTCATTTTAGCCAAGCACAAACATGCTGTTGAAACTGGGCTCTCTACCCCAGAGGTGTCTTGGGTTCAAACCTTCAAGCTGGTAAAACAAACTGAAGCAGGATCCTGGAGAAAAAGGTGGGGTGGAGAGGGGGGTAGGAAGTCCTTTTCCTTTTTGCCTCACGCCTTTTTCTCATCTTTATCATGCCCACCTGGCCTTTTTACTACACCCTCCCCCCAATGTCATGTCAAGTCTTTTCCCCTCCCTCTATGAATTCTTAACAGTAGCTTGTACTATTATAGCTCTTCCACCAAGACAAAGCTTGTTTTGACAGCATCAATGTAGTGTAGCATGTCTGTGGCTTCCCTCAGTGGTCCTGGCTACTACAATGAGCTAGATACTGTGGCATAGATGAAGCCAAACAAATTATAGACACAACACTGGCCATCACAATCTTATTCTCAAAAAGGATCTGAATGATTCAGGAAATTTTAAAAATATGATGCAATAAAATTACTTGTGTGTGTGGTAGTGGTGGTGGTGAGAGGAAGAGAAGAGAGAAGAGATACTGCAAGAACAAGCAATTTTACTTCCAAGACTTTCTATGGTCTTGAAATATCTTGAAATCTTACTCTTTAAAAATCTATTTTCATTTCTGCTCCCATCATTTAACTAAATTATTGATCACAGACCTGAGCTCTTGGAAGGTGAAACAGTACGTTGGGCTTGTAGCTGGACCTCATCATTCGCAGGTTCCTGTTTTATGCTTGGCACTGGCGATGGGGTAGCAAAAGCCTGTCCAGACTAAAAACAAAAAATCCTAATGTTCCTGAAACAGGACTCAAAGTCATCTTTGCTTTCTGACCTGATCTGGATAATGGTGATGATACAAAGTTCCCATAATGGTCTTAAAAAAAAGTATGGGATTATCTTATTTAAATCTTGTCACCATCCCCTTGAAATAGTCCCATTTGGAATGTACATAGCAATCCCAGTGTCTCTTCCACACTACTAATGCACTACTAACTCCTTTTTCTGAAGGCCATCCAATACCGCCTGTGATTTTGTTTGGAATTCATCTTCAATTTCATTCTTGGGAATAAGATGAAGTTATAGGGGGCTATGTCAGATGAATAAGGAAAGTTTGGGATGACTGCCATGTTGTTTTCTGTCAAAAACTGTAATCTTGAGGGAGATAAGGGTGGGCATGTTATCTGATGCAGCAGCCAAATGCAGTTGTTTGGTCTTTTTCATCATACATTGCTCAAGCGATGACTGTTGTCTCTGGATCATAGTTGTAAATCCAAATTTCATCATACATCTCTCAAGTGATGACTATTGTCTCTTGATCATAGTTGTAAATCCAAATTTCACTGCACATCTCTCAAGTGATGACTGTTGTCTCTGTATCATAGTTGTAAATCCAGATTTCATTGCACATCTCTCAAGTGCCTCGAAACACTGCAGCAAGAAATCAAACCTCAACATATATACAAATGAAAAATAAATTTTCATAATTCATTGATTTACCTCAGCTTTTGTCTTCAGTCACTTCTCTCCTACACTAAAGTGAACATTCTATTATGTTTTTCCCTTATCCTCCCAAAACATATTTCATAAGATTGACAAGACCATGCTTCACATGGAAAGGACCAACCTATTCACAAACTCATAGCCTGAATACTTCACACATCCTGGGTATGAAGGACATCATGGTAATGGACAGGTTGACAATGTCTACATGCTAGGGGTGCTGAGACTGGTAAAGTCGGACATGATGGACAAATTTTGTGGTGATGAACAGCTGGAATCTTCAAGCAAATCTTTGGCCAGAACTTTCTTCTTCCAGATTGACAGAATTTTGTTGCCTGTTACAAAGAAAACCTGAGAACCCCTGAGAAAATTTTCAAGATCTTCTTTACGGTGTCTCACTACCTTCAGATGATTGAACAGTCCTTCTGAAAGGAAGTGCTCTTTGATAAAGACCTTTTCTGGGATTGTGTATGGTTCTCATGTCGGTTCCTGATATCAGTCTTCACATCACCTCTTTCCCCATTATTTTTTGTTAACTTTCTGCTTTTATAAAATGTAGGACTTATTTCATGCCTAACATTTTTCTTACATTCTTACATGAACTTACTAATGCAGATTTCCTAAAAAGTATCTGAACTGATTAAACTCTTATTACTTTTTGCTGGATTAAGATTGTGGTGAAGTGAGTTATGATTTATAAGTAATGTCTTTATTCTTTTTTTTTTAACATGAACTTTATTGTCATAAATCATTACATGATGTGGTTTCAGATACAAATATATACATAACAGTTACAATCAGTACGTCATGAGGATGGAGGATCTGTAGCGAGTTTTACAATGTCATGATGGAAGTGTTGGAGAAAATAAGTTCGAATGCTGTTGTGTCTAACTGTACGTAACTACTGAACTGTTGGTAAAGACAGAGATTGGTTGCTGAAGAATGACACAAATTTTTACACACAAATCTTTGTCTTGAAGCTTTAATGAACTAAGACTTGCCTCTCTTGACTGCAGCTTTCCTGAGCTTGAGGCAGATACACTTTTACCTTTACTTTCAGCCTTTTTTACATTATTCTCCATTTTCTGAAAAATGCAAAGTGTAAATCACATTTAATTAAACTGACAAATCAAAACTTATGCTCATACGATAAAGAACACACAACAATAAGAAAAATTCAAATTGCCCAAATTATGAATAAATCTATTTCAAATAGAAAATAAAAGGGAACATAACAAGAGGACAACAATAAAATAAAGAGCAACAATATCAAGAGGTGTGCATGTATGCATGTAAGTGTCACAGTGTGAATGAGTGAATGTAAAGGATGTCCCAAAAGTTCCTTTAACTTTTCCAAAGACCACTATAGGAAGACAAATGCAGCCACATGGAGAAAGTATGCTATATTTTAGAGAAATTCTTAACATTCTAGATATAGGTTACAAGAATTCAGTGATAAGTACACTGGTAAATGGCACACATCAATGTGATCATGGGATTCCTCATCAATTTTATGTAGCATATCAGATATGATGACATCTGCAATTCACTGCTTCAGATTATTCAGATCCTGTGGAAATGCGGGCATGCAGACATTGTCTTTAATGTACTCCCACAAGAAAAAGTCACAAATTATCTAGGGAGCCAATGCAACAAATGTGAATCACTTTTACAGCTCTGCCAATCCACTGATTGGGAAATTTAGCATTCAAAAAAAGCATGGATGTCTTGGTACTGGTCAGAGGGTGTCCTGTGGTGCTGAAAAAAAGAGCTTTGACTGTCTTCCTGAAGCTATCATCAATTAAAAAGCTCAGAAAATGACAGACCAATTATTACAGAATCTTAGACCCATAAACCTCCCTCAAAATGGCACAAAAGATGTTCAGCTTTGGTGAATTCTGCTTATGCTTGATGATTCATTTGCTGGAGAGGATAATTTTCAGTGACAAATCAATATTCCATTCAAGTGGCAATGTGAACAGACATAATGCTCATGTTGTCGGTTGCAGAAAACCTCCAAACATGAGCATTATGTCTGTTCACCTTGCTACTTATCTCTTCCTGTGCCATAGTCGCTATAGTGAGAATTTCCGGTTACTGCGACGGGTGCCATAGTCGATATAGTGATAATTCAGTTGTTTAAATGAAACGTTGATCTGTTATTTGAAAATTGCTCTCAGCAGACAAGTCATCCTTCCCGATCTTACTTTGAAAGTAGATACAGAATTGATGCTTGACAGCTTAGTATTAACTGCAGCTTTTACAGTTGCAAATGTGCTTTCATAACACTTATAGTGTTGTCACTGGTATCTGCAACTCATGAATGTCTCACTGCAGTGATTTCCATGGAGTGTATTGAAATGCCTTCCCCCACTTTTTAGCAAGACATAAATGGTCATTCACTGTGTTTCATCGGACACTAGTAACTTGTCTTTTCAAAGATATCATTGATAGACTGTGGGTCTATAAAGTTGTCGTTTCCAGAAATATGTATGGAAACTTCACTCTACTATAATAACACTGCTGGTTTTCACCAGTTCAAACATGCAAAATAATTTTTTGATTCAGATTCTGTCATCTTGCATATAGAGTGCTCTGGTGTATATAGAATAATATGTGGTGGATGATTTAAAACTTTGAAAGTTCCTCTACAAATTTGTCTTCCTACTCCATTTCTACATGTGGCACAAGCTTTCTCCATTTTGCTGCATTGTTTTCCTACAGTGGCTGCCAGAAGGTGTAAAGGAACTTATGGAACACTATATATATATATATAAATTTGATATTTCTCTTTCAAACATATTAATATTGTGATACTTTCTAATACAAAAGTTTTAATAACTGCTTGTCTGCACACAGTGAATTATTCCACTTAGTTTAATAACAATTTTCTGTAACATAAATATCTGAATAGACAATGAAATACTTATGAATCAACAGTTAAAAGTAAGATTTTCTTTCATCACATTACAATACAGTAATGTTGCTTTTAAAAATATGCAGATTAAAAAAAATTGATTTGATTCCCGAAATATTAAATTATTTATTTAGCCAATTGTTTAAACAGGCCAGCTTATTTACATTAGCTATATTTCAAGAGATGTTCTATTTTTCATTAACAACATACCAAAATATAGAAAGCAACGTTCACAAGGGACATTAATGAATGCGGATGCTGAATATTTTCTAACTAACTTTCCTTGATTCCCTGGTCTCGCCATCTCAGCAAGTTCAAGTAGTCTGACTGCGCCCCCATTCATTTTTCGTGGACGATACAGCCAATGTTGATGGATCATAGTGAGCCATAAACCGATGTTTAGTTCACGGGTAATAATTCCGGAATGAACTGTTACGATGATATTTAAATTCTTTATTGCAATATTTGCCCTTTACAGTATCGCTAGTTTTAAAGACTGACAAGGAGATAAGGCAGATGAGTGAATAACAACTTGTCTCTTCGGTGACCAGGAAAAGGAGATGGGTATATATCAGTCATGTGTTGAGAAGAAACACTCAGAGAATCCCAAAACAAGCTATCAAATGGAACACAAGAGACAGAAGAAAAAGAGGTCGACTATGAGAAACTCTAAAGAGGACATTGTTAAAAGAAGCCAAATTAGTAGGCATAAAATCCCTTGATGAGGTTGAAAAGCTCGCTGAAAACACCTGGTGAACTACCATGGGAGCCCTGTGTGACGTTTAACGTCATTGGAAAGATGTAATACGTAAGTTCCATTTAAAGAAAAACTTTCCATTCTCCCCCCCCCCCCCTTTTTCACCCTTGACTTTGTATGAAATAGACATCAGAACCTGTTACACCACGCCCGAAATATTATTTCGATAATAGATGCGAGAACAATACAGAGCTATTATACCAAATAAATACAATGCAATAGCAAAGATAGGTGGCGGATGGTGAAAGTCCTCCAGATATCGAGGATACTTGTGAATAAGGAGTTACCCAAATAAGCAGGCGCGGTGGTAGACTCAGAGAGCCAGGTGGGGGTAGTAGGTGGCTCTACTACTCCTATAAAGTGCCTCAGGTGCTCAGTGAGGGAATACCGGGCGGGTAAGAGGCGCTTTAAAACCTCTCGCTCCCGCTGCCTTGCGGGTAGGACAGGGTCCAAAGATTAGAGGAGAATCGGTACACAAACCAACAGAAGGCAACGGGAAACCACTGTTGTAGCTCCCAAGAACAATTATGCTTATTCAGAGTAATAGATTTATCATGAACGATGTTAATGGATGTTCCTCTGGAACAGCCTCGTCCGGTAGGGCAGCTCACGACCCACAGGTGAGGCCAGATCGTCATCAAGCTACTGGTGGCAAAACTAACAAGTTCAAAATAGCAACATGGAATGTTAGAACTTTATTCCAGGCTGGAAAACTAGAAAATGTAAAGAGAGAAATGGAAAGGATGAAGATCAACATATTAGGAATGAGTGAAGTTAGATGGACATGTGCAGGGAAGATAAACTCTGATAAATATACAATAATATATTCAGGATGTGAGAAACATGAACGAGAAGTAGGAATTATATTTGACAAACAAACAGCAAGGACAATTGTAGGATATTTGAACATCTCGGACCGAGTCCCGCTAGCCCAACTGAAAGGACGACCAATAAACATAAATATTATACAAGTGTACACTCCAACTCTATTATCAAGCAGTCACAAAGATATGCAAGATAAAATAAACAAGTTAACCCAGAATGCAAACAACATAGGACTAAAGATCAACGTAGGAAAGACAAAGTTAATGAAGCAAAATGTGAACAACAGAAATGTACTCAGAGTAGATAACAAGTTAGTGGAGGAGGTCAACGAATTTGTATACCTTGGCAGCAGAGTAGTAGAAAATGGAGACAGCACAGAGGACATCAACAGCAGACTTACTAGAGCAAACCAGGCTTTTGCAATGCTACAGAATATATGGAAATCAAATAAATAGTATAGATGAACAATGTTAAGAGATTCTATCCATCATACTGTTAAGGAGATAATACCACCGAAAAAGGAAGCCCCGAAAAATAAATGGATGACAGACGCCATCTTAGGACTGGTGGACAAGAGGTGGAGGAGTAAAAATAACCAACAAAAATATAGCAAGATAAATAAAGAAATAAGACGCAAATGCAGAGAAGCAAAGGAATTGTGGTTAAATGAACAGTGCAGAAAATAGAGGACTCCCATAATAAAGACAGCAAAAATATGCACAAACGAATTAATGAACTCACAGGCAGGAAAACAAAATATACCACAGTATGCCTGAAATCAAAAGAAGGTAATATGTTATTGGGAAAAGAAGACATTGTGGACAAGTGGACAGAGTATATCGGTGAGCTATATGGAGGAGAAAGACCAGAATTAACACTAGATACTGAAAAATGTGATTGACCACCAATACTTGAAGATGAAATCATAGATGCCATCAAACACATGAAGAAAAGAAAAGCGACTGGGCCTGATAATATAACAACAGAAAAAATAGAGGCGCTAGAGGAGATAGGAATAAAAATAATAACCAAGTTACTGAATGACATTTACAATAGTGGTTATATTCCCAGTGACCTGATTAAATCCACGTTTATAGCACTACCAAAGAAACCAGGTGCAAAGGAATGTGACGACCATCGGACTATCAGCCTCTCATGTCACATAACGAAGCTACTTCTGATAATTATTATGAGAAGAACAAGGGAAAAGATAAAAATGGAAATAGCAAATGAACAGTTTGGATTTGTTGAAGGAAAAGGAACACACAATGCCATTTATGCTTTACCAACACTAACAGAAAGAGCTTTAGAAGAACAGAAAGATCTCTACTTATGCTTCATTGATTACACCAAGGCATTCGACAAGGTGAAGCATAATGAAATTATTAAAATGCTTGAAGACATCAATATAGACGACAAAGACCTGAGGATTGTAAAACATATATACTGGCAGCAAGAAGCAGCAATTCGACTTGAAAACATAACTGGAAAATATCAACCTATAAAACAAGGGGTGCGACAAGGATGTGTACTATCTCCAGACCTTTTTTCTCTGTATAGCGAGAATATTCTAAGAACGATCACCACAGAACCAAGCATAAAAATTGGAGGATACAATATTAACAACCTTCGGTATGCTGACGACACAGTACTGATAACTGAGAACCAACAAGACCTGCAAAATCTCTTGGATAAAGTCGCCAAAGAAAGTGAACAGAAAGGCCTTACTTTGAACATCAAAAAGACAGAGACTATGGTTATATCTAAGAAACAGAATCCACCAACATGCAGTATAAAATTAAATGGAACTATTCTAAAGCAGGTGCAGAAATTCAAATACCTTGGAGCAGTAATAACTTCAGATGGGAAATGCAGAACAAAAATTAGGAACAGAATAGGCCAAGCAAAGACTGCATTTCAGAGAATGAGAAACATATTATCCAACACATCCTTATCAATGAATGTTAGAAAACGAGTCATAAAATGCTATATCGAACCTATCTTGTTATATGGAAGTGAATCATGAACAATTGGCAAGTCTGCACAAAAATCATTGGAAGCAGCAGAAATGTGGCTTATTAGAAGAATATTGCGAATCCCCTGGACAGCAAAAATAACTAATGAAGAATGTATGAGAAGAGCTGGAGAGATAAAAAATCTTGTCAAAAAAAATAAGAGAGACAATGTACTTTCATAGGACATGCAATGAGAAGAGGGGGCATTGAAAATATTATAACAACATGAAAAATAGAAGGAAGAAGATCAAGAGGAAGACCAAGAGAAATGATACTGGACAGTCTGACGGGATGGTGTGAGAGGAGATCACCAACTTAACTGATGGCCTGCATGAAGGATTGGGTAATCTGGAGAAGCATAACAGCCAACGCCAGTCGCCACGGCACATGATGATGATGATGAACAGATATTTTTATACAATCTTCATTTAATCAAAACACAGTGATATTGTTCATAAACAATCCTTAAAAAATCAACGATACGTCCTTAGAAAATCTTCATACGGCCTTCCTTACACTATCGCGCGTTTTTTAAATATATTTTTTTAAAGTTAGATTAGCCCAACCAATACTTATGACGCCTTATCCTACCTGAATAAACAATCTGCAGACATTAGGGCGTCACATGGTATTCTTTCCCCATCCCCTGGGTCTATCACGGCACTGGCCTGTGTCAGAGGAACACGAGATGTGATATCCAGTGATCACGTTGATTGGCAACTGCCGGTAAGTCACCGATTAAAAACAAGACGACCAATTTTTTGGAAGTCGCCTGTTGCCGTAACCGTTAAGTAAAAAACAAGCACTGAAATCGGTTGGAGGATAATAGGACCAGTAGTTTGATGATGCTTAATTTGCATGAAGGAGAATCAGCCAGTTCTGACTTTGTTTTCAGCGTGTGAGTATTTTGTAAAGATTAAATATCACTCAAAACAAGGAAAAAAGTTCACACTTTCCGCTGATATTTGTAAAGATGTTTCCACTTTCCCCACCCCGTTTTACTACCAGACTATCACATATCCCAAGTAATCACAATATTCACAATACTCTACCACACGCACTCCTGGACGCAGCTTCTTACAAGTCACAGATAAGCGCTTCCTTTTTTTTCTTATTTTTTCCCATTCGTGTTTGTTATAACCATTCATGTAAATTTATATTTCATCTACTTTTCCTACTTCTTTGTTCTGTGTGTTTTTGTATGATTCAGATGTAAACTGAGATGTTACATCAGTGTGCTAGTTACTTAATAAAGCTGTTCCTATCTTTGTTTTAAATTGTTTTAACACACTATCATCTGCCGATTTCTCGCTATCTATGAGGTTCTCAGCATTCAGTAAATTTTGCGACGTATTGCGATTTTAACGAGAATCTGGCAAACTGTCGCTTGTGCTTAAACGGTTTACTATTTTTCAAATCTCACCGCACTCGCGTTCTCTAATTAACAGCGTTAAAATGTTTAATCGTGGAAATTTTGTGCATGCCAATCGCATGAGATAACGGCGCACTGTCAGCAGTCCTAAGACAACACCCTTTAATACCGGTAACTGTTATCAAATGGACATAAATCTTATACTACAGTCCCCCGTGCAAGTAGGTGCTTCTCTCACCATTCCACCAGTTCCTTCTTTTCTTGGAAGAAACTTACTGGTTGTTCCTGAATCCAGGTCTCCGCCACTTCTTTAGTACCATCATCTGAGGTAAACCTGCAAACGCGTAGAACCTTTTTGAATATAACGAAGACATAGTAATCACGTGGCGCCAGTTCAACTCTTTGAGTAGAAAGAAGACGTGGTAATCACATGGTGCCAGTTCAGGTTTTAAAGGGGAACAGGAAGACGGTAAAACCTCAGATGTTGCATTGCCTCCACCGATGTCGCTGTTGTACTGGTATGTCACAATGCAAGAAAGACTGTTTCTGACAGCATTCCTCTTCTTTTGTTGGGAAATGGTTTATTGGAGGATCTGCTGTGAGTTTTACAATGTCATGATGGAAGTGTTGGAGAAAATAAGTTCGAATGCTGTTGTGTCTAACTGTACGCAACTACTGAACTGTTGGTAAAGACAGAGATTGGTTGCTGAAGAATGACACAAATTTTTACACACAAATCTTTGTCTTGAAGCTTTAATGAACTAAGACTTGCCTCTCTTGACTGCAGCTTTCCTGAGCTTGAGGCAGATACACTTTTAGGAGTACTTTCAGCCTTTTTTACATTATTCTCCATTTTCTGAAAAATGCAAAGTGTAAATCACATTTAATTAAACTGACAAATCAAAACTTATGCTCACAGGATAAAGAACACACAACAATAAAAAAAAATCAAATTGCCCAAATTATGAATAAATCTACTTCGTTATAGAAAACAAAAGGGAACATAACAAGAGGACAACAATAAAATAACGAACAACAGTATCAAGAGGTGTGCATGTATGCATGTAAGTGTCACAGTGTGAATGAGTGAATGTAAAGGATGTCCCAAAAGTTCCTTTAACTTTTCCAAAGACCACTATAGGAAGACAAATGCAGCCACATGGAGAAAGTATGCTATATTTTAGAGAAATTCTTAACATTCTAGACATACCTTACAAGGTTTCAGTGATAACTACACTGGCAAATGGCACACATCAATGTGATCATGGGGTTCCTCATCAGTTTTATGTAGCATATCAGATGTGATGACATTTGCAATTCACTGCTTCAGATTGTTCAGATCCTGTGGAAATGCGGGCATGCAGACATTGTCTTTAATGTACTCCCACAAGAAAAAGTCACAAATTATCTTGGGGGCCAATGTAACAAATGTGAATCACTCTTACAGCTCTGCCAATCCACTGATTGGAAAATTTAGCATTCAAAAAAGCATGGATGTCTTGGTACTGGTCAGAGGGTATCCTGTGGTGCTGAAAAACGGAGCTTTGACTGTCTTCCTGAAGCTATCATCAATCAGTCAATTAAAAAAGCTCAGAAAATGACAGACCAATTATTACAGAGTCTTAGACCCGTAAACCTCCCTCAAAATGGCACAAAAGATGTTTGGTCTTGGTAAATTCTGCTGATGATTGATGATTCATTTGCCGGAGAGGATAATGTTCAGTGACAAATCAATATTCCATTCAAGTGGCAATGTGAACAGACATAATGCTCATGTTGTCGGTTGCAGAAAACCTCCAAACACGAAGTTCATCTTGCTACTCAAATAAAACGTTGATCTGTTGCTTAAAAATTACTCTCAACTGACAAGTCATCTTTCTCGATCTTACTTTGAAAGTAGATACAGAAGTGATGCCTGATAGCTTTGCTAAAACATGTACTATCTGCCGCTTGCACGGCTGCAAAGGTGCTTTCATAACATATATTATAGTATTGTCACTTGTATCTGCAGCTCACGACTGCCTCACTGCAGTGATTTCCATGGACTGTATTGAAATGCTTTGTAAATTTCCCCCACTTTCTAACATGACATAAATGGTCGATCACTGTGGTGCATGATATAAAACTTTGAAAGTTCGTCTATAACTTTGTCCTCCTACTCCTTTTCTACTAGTGACATAAGCTTCCTCCATTTAGCTGCATTGTTTTCCTACAGTGGCTACCAGAATGTGTAAAGGAACTTTTGGAACACTCTGTAGACATGCGTTATATATATATATATATATATATATATATATATATTGTTTTGGAATCAACAGATCAACGTTTCTCACAACTAAATGTCAACCTAGATGAAATTACATTGCATGAAATTGAAACATCAATGAATCTAATGGCTAACAACAAAGCTGCAAGTGAAGATGAAATAACAGCCGAAATGTTAAAAGCTATTAACACTGACAACATGAAACAACTACAGAGAATTTTTAATAAAGTTTGGAAAAAAGAAAAGGTCTCTTTTAAATGGAAAAAAGGAATCATTGTTAAAATACAGAAAAAAGACAACCTTAGCGATTGCAATAACTGGAGAGGAATAACACTACTATCAGTTGTGCCAAAAGTATTTTGCAAAGTTATTCTGAACAGAATTCAGGTATAGTGGATGCTGCAATGAGAGAAGAACAAGCAGAATTTCGAAAAGGGAGAAGCTGTCTCGACCAGATCTTTACTCTAAGAATAATACTTGAAGAACATGTTGAAAAGGAAAGATCATTAATTCTGAAATTCATAGACTTTAAAAAGGCATTTGATAGCATACACAATGATTCATTGTGGAGAATTTTAAGAATATATGGAATATCATCTAAGATTGTCAGCATCATTAGAGACCTCTACAATGGATATCTTTGTGCAGTCAACACAGAAGAAGGAATAAGTAAAGTGTTCCACATTGAAACAGGCGTGAAACATGGATGTATATTATCTTCTTTGCTTTCTGGAATTGCCATAGGCTTCAAAATGAAAAAAATGCTGCAGAGGTAAAACGGGCACATGAGACCCAACTGGAAGATCATGATTTTGCAGATGACATAACTCTTATTAGTGACAATGTGAAATCAACGCAAGCAAAAACAGATACCCTGTTTTCTATGGCTAGTAAAACAGGACTTGAAATTAACAAGGATAAAACAAAAATAATGAAAATGATAAGAACAAATACACGTAGAAGGAACAGTGGTTGATGAAGTAAACCAATTTGCGTACCTTGTCAGCTGCATAGACCAGGGTGTTAGAGATTAGAATTGCAAAGCAGCACTGATCTTCAAAAATCTTGAGAACATATGGAATTCAAAAGTTATAAGCACAAAAATCAAGTTAAGATTACTCAATTCAAATGTCATATCCACCCTCATTTATGCATGCGAAAGCTGGAAATCAACTAAAGAAACAGACATGAAATTAGACTCTTTTTGAAAACAAATGCCTAAGGAAAATACTTGGTATAAAGTGGAACGAGTTCAAGAACAACGCAGAGATTAGACAAATGAGCAAACAACCTGTCTCATGACTGATCAGAAAAAGAAGATGGCATATGTATACCATGTGGTGAGAAGAAACAATCAGAGAATACCAAAACAAGCTATCAAGTGGAGCACAAGAGGCCGAAGAAAAAGAGGTTAACCACGGAAACTTTAAAGAGGACATTGTTAAGAGAAGCCAGTTTAGTGGACATAACATCCCTTGATGAAGCTGAAAGACTCCGAGAACAGGAAAACTTGGCAAACAACTATGCGAGCCCTATGTGACGTTTAACGACACGGGAAGGACGTAAGATGTAAGATACTTATGAAGCAATGTCTGACCTGACATTTCGACGTCACATGGTATTCTTGCCCCTCCCCTGCGTCTATCAAAGCACTGGCCTGTGTCTGAGGAATGCGAGATGTGATATCCAGTGATCACGTTGATCGGCAACTGCCGGTAAGTCACCGATTAAAAACAAGACAACCAGCTTTTTGGAAGTCGCCTGTTGGCGTAACCGTTAATTACAAAACAAGCACTGAAATCGGTTGGAGGATAATGGGACCAGTAGTTTGATGATGCTTAATTTGCATGAAGGAGAATCAGCCAGTTCTGACTTTGTTTTCAGCGTGTGAGTATTTTGTAAAGATTAAATATCACTCGAAACAAGGAAAAAAGTTCACATTTTCCGCTGATATTTGTAAAGATGTTTCCGCTTTCCCCACCCCGTTTTACTACCAGGCTATCACATATCCCAAGTCTTCACAATATTTACAATACTCTACCACACGCACTCCTGGACGCAGCTTCTTACAAGTCACAGATAATTTTTTTTCTCATTCGTGTTAGTTATACATCATTCATGTGAATTTATATTTTATCTTCTGTCTCTATTTCTTTGTCCTGTATATTTTTGTATGATTCAGATGTAAACTGTAACTAGTGCAGATCTGAATGGAAAAAAAAGCAACTGAAATGCAACAACGAACCAGATCCAATACACGAACTACAAAGACATCAGCAAACCATCCTTTTCCGCCTTAGGACAAGCCACTGCAGACTACTAAGTCACCATCGACTTAAAATGTCTCAGACGTGTCCATGTGGCAATGGAGACCAGACTCCAGAACATAGCCTTCAAGAGTGCCCAAACCAATGCAGACATGAAACGTGAGACATGGCCAGGCGACACAAGCTTGGGGCAAAAGGTTTGGAGCTCCTATCAGGATCTGTATAGAACTGTGGGTTTGTCCTGTCGACAGGGATGAGGATCCGATGTGACCAACAACCTCGAACGCAGAAGAAGAAGAAGATGTAAACTGAAATGTTACATCAGTGTGCTAGTTACTTAATAAAGCTGTTCCTATCTTTGTTTTAAATTGTTTTAACACACTATCATCTGCCGATTTCTCACTATCTATGAGGTTCTCAGCATTCAGTAAATTTTGCGACGTATTGCGATTTTAACAAGAATCTGGCAAACAGTCGCTTGTGCTTAAACGGTTTACTATTTTTCAAATCTCACCGCACTCGCGTTCTCTAATTAACAGCGTTAAAATGTTTAATCGTGGAAATTTTGTGCATGCCAATCGCATGAGATAACGGCGCACTGTCAGCAGTCCTAAGACAACACCCTTTAATACCGGTAACTGTTATCACATGGAAATAAATGTTATACTACAGTCCCCCGTGACAGTCTGTGCTTCTCTCACCATTCCACCAGTTCCTTCTTTTCTTGGAAGAAACTTACTGGCTGTTCCTGAATCCAGGTCTCCGCCACTTCTTTGGTACCATCATCTGAGGTAAATCTGCAAACGCGTAGAACTTTTTTGAATATAACGAAGACATGGTAATCACATGATGCCAGTTCATCTCTTTGAGTGGAACGAAGACGAAGTAATCACACGGTGCCAGTTCAGGTTTTAAAGGGGAACAGGAAGACGGTCAAACCTCAGATGTCGCATTGCCTCCATCGATGCCGCTGCTGTACTGGTATGTTCATTGTCACAATGCAAGAAAGACTGTTTCTGACAGCATTCCTCTTCTTTTGCTGGCAAAAAGGTTTCAATTTCTCTCTAAGCATATTACAGTATTTTGCACTGGTTACTGTTTGTCAGTGTTCCTGTAAATGCGCCACAATATGAGCTCCTTTGAATGTCCCAAAAGGTCAGCTTCATTTTCATTGTGGATGGCTGAGAAGACAGGTATGTCACCAGAATGTTGTCTCATGCTTTCTGATTCACAGTGAAGGATCCATGTCTCGTTGCCGGTGACAGTCGACTCTCGGATTTTCTTCATAAAGTTTCAAGAGTCCCAGCCTCCATACATTGTTGCTTGTGCGATCTGTACGCTGTTTGGGCATTGATCTTGTGTAAACTTTATGACATCCCCTGCCACCATGCATTATGGCATGTGCAAATTCATAATTGATATCCAAATATGCAGCAACAGTGAGCAACGTAATCCGCCAGTCCTTTCTCATCAAGACTTGCATCCTAACGACATGGGCTTGTGTGCGTGATGTTAATGGTCAACTATATCGAGCTTCGTCAGTTTACACTTGCTCTTCTCACTTAAAAACCTTTCTAGCTATTCATA
Source organism: Achatina immaculata (assembly GCA_009760885.1). NCBI lineage: Eukaryota > Metazoa > Mollusca > Gastropoda > Stylommatophora > Achatinidae > Lissachatina > Lissachatina immaculata. The sequence goes on from CM019694.1 coordinate 36,881,472, forward strand.
AACGTTTCATCTAGTTGTTTTCACTACCGTACTGAGCATAATGCATAACTATAATGTTGGATATAAACAAACTTAAGGTAAAATTCTTTTAATTCTGGCAGTCAGATGTAAAACTGATATGGATAACGAACAAGCTTCACTCAATAATGAGAAATATGAGATTATATTTAAGGAACAAGCTGACATTCTACAACACAAAATTAAAAGAAAAGAAGCGAGAACAAGCACTATATAGCCAAAATACTGCCGCTTTCAGAGTATATGACTCCATTCCTCTTTGTCTGATGAATACATATGGCTATGTTACTGTGTGAATCTATGAGTTTCCGAGTAGAGAAGTGGTTAATGCAAATAAGACTCTTAAGTCAAGGTTAGTGGTTTTAATTTGGCCAGAAGCCCCCAGTGGTTTCTTCTGCGGCTATGGATAGAAATGCGACTATGCTGATGCTGCCCGTGTCACCTGCTAGTGTAGTGACAGGTCAAATAAAAGAAAAAAAATACCAACACTACATCTCGTAAGTGGCCCTGAGACATGACGGGGTCATCTTCACATTTAAGTAAAGCTTAAAGTAAAGAAGCGCATTCTTATAATTCTTCTCTATGTGTTATTTTCCTACATTTACAAAGATGGCTCCATGTTTATTTGCACATAAGTAATATTATGCATTACAAAGAATGATTATAAAACCTGAATTAAAGAAACAAGAAGATCTAGGAGTCCATGGGACAGGAAGCAGATTGGCTCAGTTAAAAAACTCTTAGCATCATCTAGACTACATTTATTGCTTTATTTTTTTTAATGAGGGATCCGCAACCGCCGGAAAAGGGGATGCACAGAAAGAAAATGGTCAAGAACCACTGAACTAAGTGATGGCTTCTGTAAGATCTGTGATTGCTTTTCTTTTCACCTTTTAGTCGCATTTTATTTACACACTACTATTATGGTGACTGGTTTGCGGTGTTTGTGGCTTATATATACATGTGTGTGTGCGGGTGCGCGCGCGCGTGCTGCACACATCTACTCCAATCAATCACTGTTCGATATACGTATTTGTTAGATTTAGACAGAACTAATCGCACTATACCTCGTATAATCAGTGAGTCCTAACTACACGTCCAAGCTTGTCTTCTGGACCTCCAAAAAAAAAAAAAACAACTTGTGTAAGCCAATGCAACACTCCCACCCCAAACTGTCTTCATCCCCTCGGGCCCACACAGGGAGAGCCATCCGTCCCCCTGCGTGCTGTATCCGCTGGACCTCGCTCATGGGACCTGCTTGTCTTACTTTGACCATTTATGAAATCGTTTACTACGTCCGTTTCCCTGTACAAAGTAGTGATTTTACGTTTCCAGGCTTCACAGATTTATCACTTTCTTTCGAGACACGAGGCACTTGCACGAAATAAGTACAGTTATGAAGAGACACTGTTTATGTGATGTTTACGCATTTGTCGCTTAACAGAATTTGAGCTGCTGACAGATAATGGCGCGTAAATACTTCCGTAAATACTGCACACTGTCGCTTTACTTATTTAACTTGTATACTGAAAATATAATGAGGAATGTTAGAGAAGATGTAGACAAAGAATATTATGATGCAATAAAATTGGAGGTTATGAAATACTAGAGCTTAGATATGCTGATGACACAGTACCACTGTCCACAACACAAAAAGGAATGGAAAAAACTAATTATGTCAGTCCGTAAGAACAGTGAAGAGCAAAACCTCTATCTTAATGCAAAGAAAACTAAACTAATGACAACTGATAAAACAAATAATTCAGCTGAAATATATTAATGAGGAAAAACTGGAAGAATTGGAGAGTTTTGAATATCTTGGATCATTACTAACTAATAATGGAGATATAATGAGGGAAGTTAAAAGGAAGACATTTATCGCTCTTCAAAAAATAAAACAACTAAAGAAGCTATGGAGAGGAACAAACAGAACTACATCTTTCTCATCGCAACATATGCCCGTGAGACCTGATCTAGGACACTTAACAAAACAGCTGAAAACACATAAATGCCTTTGAATGTAAATGATACAGAAGAGCTCTTCAAATATCACAGGCACAAGAAAGAACAAATATATTCGTACTACAAGAACTTAATATTGAAAAAGGTTAGCTAGTAAAATGGATTAAAGCAAGACACCGTTGACAATCTGCAAATGGATTCATCTGCAGCAGGGCATCTTGCTTACAATCGAGAAGCCTACAGGAAAGCTGTTAGGGAGGCAAAGTTCCACAAGGGACATGCAAATGACTGAAATACTTCCGGTCGACAGCTTGCGTGTGCTTTCTTAAATAATCGACCGCACTATTTGAAATTTTGTGTGCACATATGAAGGTATAGTATATATTTTACACCAGTTCCCGAAGATTAGATCTATATCGAATGTTACTTGTACTACAAAACTAACATTGCGTGCATAAATCATTCTAGATAGCTGGAAAATGGTGTTCGCAGAAAGAATAAGTCCATCAAATTCAGTATAAATGTCTGACTCAATAATTCTTTCTTAACCAGAGATTCACAGATGCTGAGAAGAAGGCAGACAAAAAGAAATACATCACCTCGGTGGTTATATAGTGGCAGTTAAATCTGGCGAATCCAGAAATTGGGAGGCTTATTTCTGGCCGCACCAGGGCCGCCCCTGTCGTTAAATGCTGCAAGTAAATTTCCCATGATGCTTCTCTCTTCAGTTCGGGTATTTTCGCCAGTGATCGGAAGATCTTCGGTCAGATTTTGCTTCCGTGTTTATATAGAAGGCCATAGCACAAGTCCACCCATCATGGAGGACTAACTACCCTGGGTGCTCAGAGAGCAGAGCGCTCAAGAATTGAAAGCGCCCAGCACAAACGCGCAATGCGAAAACCCAAGGCAGCACAAGCACCCACGACTGAATCTGGACATATATGTTTCGTGTGTGGCAAAACTTTTAGAGCTCGCATAGGGCTAGTTGGTCACGCATGGAACCACCTCTCCTTACTTTGACTAAGATGAATCTGTGGTCATCATCGAAGACGATGGACGAACAACAACAACACCAGCAACATAGAAGGCGTTGTTCGATTTGGCTGTTAGCAACCAATAGTTGACATTCTTGCCTCAAGGTTGGCGAATCATAGTCAGCTAAGACCCCATCCAGGCTAACGGGGCAAGAATCGTTATAGTCACCATGATAGTGGAGTCTGCTAAAGAAGTATGGTATGCCCTCAGCTTTGGAGCACTACTCAGGACATAAAAAACTGCCGCCGTAAACCATTTACAATTAGACACAATAACACTATGCTATGCTTCAACACCTGCACACCATCGACTGCCAAGCACATCATATATAATGTATGAAATCATGCGCCACTTAACGTCGGCGATAGTTCTGTGAAATATGACGTTATGTGATTTGGATATTGTACGAACACCATATTATACATTTAGGAAACCTATTACTTAAAGCTGTTCCTACCCCCCCCCCCCCCCCAGTTTATACATTTTGGTATCACAGATTTACTGCAGTGGCTCCGTGTATAGTTATATACTCATACACTAATTATTATTAGCTGTATAGTTACAGCGGCAGGCCGTAGTTCGACATTGATACTCATGAGATTTTCTCAAAACCCATTTATCCTACAAAGTAAGGAACAACCTTGAAGATGTTCTGGTCCACAATCTCCTAAAGAGAGCACCAACCTCATGATCTGGGAAAAGAAATCGGTTAACATAAGCCAGCGGTTCCGAACATCAGGTAGAACCTCCGGATTAGGGTCATCCAGCTTTGAGGGTGGGGTGGTTTAATGCAACTTCGCGAGACGATATATGAAAATAAATTTTAAAAACATTTTAAGTTAAAAACTCAGGGTTTTAGGGAAAACCTACTGCTTCTTGTTTTCACATCTACATATGAAAATAGCAAAACCACACTCGCAACTATCCATTACAATATTTTTTGTTGAATTTCTATCATTAAAAAAAATCCTTTTCGCTATTCATGGGTCAAGTACTATTACTGGTTTGGGGTTGCGCTCACCAAAAAATGTTTGGGAACCGCTGCCAAAAAGCATCCGCATGCTAGTCTCTTAATGTGATATTCAATTTAGGGTGCAAAAAAGTACAGAACATTTATTGGGGAGACCTGCCTTTAAAAAAGCTTCTATATGACATCTCTCAATCAGTCTCCATCAACTTCAATGGTACCAACCATATAGGCAAGGAAGACTGCCCAGTTGCTGGCATCAGACAATGTCACCTTGATGATTAAAATCGGTTAGCCCATGACAACCCGCCTTGTTTATGGTTTTAAAATCCTGAAACTAGAAGGATTAAATTACAGGTTGTTTCACTTTAACGCCTATCTCATCCCTCATTTCTACCCTTCTCTTCAATTAGCTCCTTCTTCCTTTTCCTTCTTTTTTTCTTTTATATTACCGTCTCATTTCTCCTCATCACTCATACTTTTAACCATTCACATATACTCCAATCAATCAGTCAGTCAATCAATATTTTACTTTGACCAGACTTCCTTTTTTCACCCATTCTTTCTCCGTCCATTCATTTCGCTATCGCACCTACATGAGGGGAGGGAGAATACTTCTCTAATCGTCTGAGGAGTTTGATTATTTCGTCCTCTCTAACAGAGAATTTCATGTGCTCTTCTGCCAACAGTTATATTGCCTGACAATTCCCAGACCTATTTAAAAGCATACACTATTCTCCTCATGCTTTCTCTAGCCACAGTCATTCAACCTATTTGGCAAGTTCAATTTTAATTTCTTTCTCTTTTCATTTCTTACAGAACTGTTGCCCTGATTATTCATGTCAGTAAAATTCTGTTAAAACATCATAATGTAAGAAAATAGAAGAAGTCAATATAGTCCAAGCTGATTTTGGGTGCAGGAAGAGGATCAGAGATCATATATTCAATATAAGATTAATAATAGAGAAATGCAGAGAATTTAATCTGGATCTATATTTATCATTTATAGACTATTCGAAACCATTTGATTGTGTACAGCACCAGAAACTTTGGGAAATAATGGAACAAAATGAGATTTTCAACACATTTGATACAATTAATATCACTGCTGTATCTAGACCAACAGGCAGCAGTAAGAATAAATGGTGAAACAACAACTTGGTCTGACATAAAACAAGGGGTCCGTCAGAGGTGCATATTGTCATCTTACTTATTTAACTTGTGTACTTAAAATATAATGAGGAATGTTAGAGAAGATGTAGACAAAGAAATTACGATGCCATAAAAAGTGGAGGTTATGAAATACCAGAGATTAGATATGCTGATGACACGGTATTATTGTCCACAACACAGAAAGGAATGGAAAAAACTAATTATGTCAGTCAGTAAGAACAGTGAAGAACAGAACCTCTGTCTTAATGCGAAGAAAATTAAATTGATAAAAACTGACAAAACAAATATGGCAGCTGAAAAATATATATACCAATCAGGGCAAACTGGAAGAAGTGGAGAGTTTTGAATATCTTGGATCATACTAACTAATAATGGAGATACAGTGAGGGAAATTAAAAGGAGGACATCTACAGATCTTCAAAAATAAAACAACTAAAGAAGCTGTGGAGAGGAACAGACAGGACTACAAAAATACAATTTTTAAGGCCATGCATCTTTCTCATCGCAACATATGCCTGTGAGACCTGGACATTTAATAAAACAGCTGAGAAACACATACATGTCTTCGAATGTAAATGCTACATAAGAGTTCTTCAAACATCATGGACACAAAAAGAACAAATATGTCCATACCACAAGAACTTAATATTGAAGAAGGCTGTCTAGTAGAGAGGATTAAATAAAGAAAACTTAAATATTTTGGACACATTTAACGTCATGACAATCTAGAGAAGACCGTCTTGGAAGAATACATTATGGGAAAAAGAAAGAGAGGAAGACCAAGGCGAAGATGGCTGCAGGACATCGTTGATGATCTCAAATGGATGCATCAGCAGCAGGCCATCTTGCTCACAACCGAGAGGCCTACAGGAGTACTGTTAGGGAAACAAAGTTCCGGAAGGGACATGCAAATGACTGACAGTTATTTGTTATATAACTTTCCTCTACTAGCCTTTTGTCTTCCTTCTAGCTGCAGTAAAGCTGTGATAACAAAATGTAAGACTTTAGAACAAAAGCAGGAACAGCTTTATTAATTAACATAGTTTGTAACGTTTCGGTTAACACCTTTATCATGCATTATGTGTATGATTTAGGCATAAACAACTTTCACAAAATTAGCGAACTACCGTGCGAGCCCTATGTGACGTTTAACGGCACGGGAAGGATATAAGATATATGAAGAACTATCACTTATACTGTATATTTAGTTTTATACGCCAGAGCAGGCATTATATAGCTAAAATACTGCTGCTTTTAGATTATATGACTTCATTCCTCTTTGTCTGATGAAGACACACACACACATATATATATATATATATATATATATATATATATATGTTGTCTCGTTACTATGTGAAGCTACAAGTTTCTGAGTAGAGAACTAGTCAATGTACATCGACTGTTAAGGCAAGGTTGGTGGTTTCATCGAGTTGTTTCCACTTCCGTACTGAGCTTAGTGCATAAATATAAGATTGGATATAAACACCTAATAGCATGTACACACTGTGGTGGCTGTTGTAGCTAACAGCCTACATACACACTCACACACACCATGATGACTTCTCTAGCTACTAAAATGTATAAACTGGGGGGGGGGGGGTGTGTAGGAACAGCTTTATTACATAAAGAACACACAGTTGTGACATTTCGGCGTGAGGCTTAATTATAAAAAAACACACAGGAAAAAAATATAGAGAGAAGTATTCACATAAATGCTATGTACAAAATATGAATGGAAACAAAAATAGAATAAAATAAAATATAATGAATGTAGCACTTAAGAGGATGTGTTCAGAAATGCACATGGTGAAGTGTAGAGGATGTTTAAATGGAGACTTGTGATGTGTGATAGGTGGATCGTAAGTAAGGATTGAGGGGAGGGGGGCATGGAGAGGAGAGAGATACAGTGGTAGTCTAGCCGGGTGAAGGTGAAATGGCTGATTATAGTAGGGCTACAGTGATTGTAACATGGCGCTGTGAGGAGGTCTGAACTATGTGTTACAAGTGAGAAGGGAGTGGAAATTAAATCAGAGGGATTATGATTGTGGAAGAGGGTAACGTTAGGTGTAGCTGAATAGCGAGTTCAAACCATGTGATTCCAGCATTCCGTATTTCTAAATGTAGCGGTTCTCAAGCGCTAGCGCTAGTCAGCTTCTGTCATCGGCGTGACATTGTTTGATGACTATTACCAGAAAATCAGATTTGCCTATGCGGTTGGGGCCATTGAAATGACTAGGGTCTGGTTTCGAATCGTGCTGGGTGATATAGTACAGATGTTTCCGCGTGCGGTCCCCTAATCTGACACAAGTTCCACCAATATAAGTTATCCTGCATCTTTACACTGTATATTTATATACACTAATTATTCGCGTGCCCTAGCTAATACCATGCACACGCTGTGGCGGCTGTTCTAGCTAACAGCCTGCATACACCGTAGCGACTGCTCTAAGTAGCAGCCAGCACACACTGTGACAAGCTCTTCCAACAGGAAACGAAGAGAACATTGATTTTTTTTTTCTCCCACATGTTATCAGTTCCTTGATATCTCACAAAACGGGATCTTCTTGATGCTCTTGTGAGATATAGAGTAAAACTGTTGCTATCAAACACGATGATTTCGCTAAATCTTAAAGTTTTACATTTGACAAGATTAATGCTAAAGGTTCCAGTCGCTTTAGGGATGATGACATACTTTATCTAGATTTGCAGTTTTTTTTAATCTGCTGTGAATATGAAATTTGGAAAATTAAATTTGGCTTTCCTCCCTATTGTTTGGCATTTTTTTTATCTGGCAATCCTGCAAGAGAGGCTACTCTGCCTTTCTATCAGAAGCGAAAAGAAAGTGTAACGCTGTTGCTAAAGGTTTGAGATTTTTCAGTTTTCATGCGTGATTTCATACACCAACTCGCACTTCCAGGAAGACTGAAGAAGACGACGAATTTACCTTCATATCAAAACTATATTCAACTATAAGTGATAACAGTTATATAACTCTTTTTATTTATTCACTGCAGGAGAATTCGTAGTCTGTAGATCGAGGGCCTAAGGTGAGGGGGCCCACCATGTACATAAAATAATTAGTGTATAAGTATATAACTATACACGAAGCACTGCAGTAAAGCTGTGAAAATTTTTTTTACAATTTATATATAAATCACATTATCATACTCCACACTATCACCTCATGGTTTGTAAAAGCCCACAATCTCATTACTTCACCCCACGGGCAATCATCCCCATTTCACATCATTTCAGTTGAACATGAAATTGTTGATTGTTGAAAGAAGATAAAGTATAGATTCACATGAATACTATTTAAAAAGAAAAAAAATAAAAGAGTACTTAGCTGTAAATTGTAAGATGTGACTTGTCTGGCGGTGTGTGTCAGGAATGGATTTAGTAGAACGTGGAGACTGTTTAAATAGAGACCTGTGACATGTGGTCGGTGGGTTGCAACTGGGGGTGGTGGATGGGGAACTGGGGAGGGGAGAGAGAGTGATACAATATTGACCTAGCTAGGAGAAGTTGAAACAGATGATTGGGGAAGAGGGGTTGCAGAGTGATGCTGTGAGGAAGTTTGAAAAGTAAGAAGGGGTGGACTTAGTGGAGAGGTACTATAATGATTGAAGAGAGTGTTACGTGTAGCTAAACAGCGAGTTTAACCCATGTGGCTCCAGCGTCCCATAATTTTGAATGCAGCGGTTCTCAAGTTCCAAGCAAATAGGTGTTGGTGGGCTTGTAAAATACAGAGGTGACAACCCTGTTTGTGCCAATAGAAATTTTAATGTCTAAAAAGTGAACAGACTTGTCGAAATTTCATAAGTGAATTTTATGTTGTTATTGAGTGTGCTGGCGAATTCAATAAATTTTTTAAGGTCTTCCTGTGGCATACTTGTGATTCCAATGCCATCATCGATGTACCTTTTATAGAATTCTGGAAGTCTGCCAGTGTAGGTTTCCCATAATTTGACTTCCAGAAAGCCCATAAATAGACATGCATAACTGGGACCCATTTTCGTACTGATTTGCTCGAAGTATTCACCATTGAATTCGAAACCATACCTATTTGCTTTATACCTCCTCCCATCCTGAAGCCTGTAAGAACTCCATCCCATACTCCCAACTCCTCCGTCTTCGCCGCATATGTCGGGATAATTTGGACTTTATAGATCAGTCCAACAAGTTATTAGAATTTTTCCATCATCGCCACTACCCAGAAAAGGTCCTTCGTGAAGCCTTCAACCATATCCTACTAGTGAGCCGCGAAGAAGTATTCAGGAAAAAGCCTGTTACTCCATCTGACAGAGTTAAGTTAGTACTGCCTTTCCACCTGCACGGTCAGATGGTTAAGAAAATTCTTTATCGTCATCTGCCGATAATCCAACCCGACTCCGACACTCGCGCATTTTCTCTGATCCACCCCTATTGGCATACAAACGTGAGCCAAACCTTAAGGACATCCTCGTCCACAGCCACTTGAAGCAGAGTCTTACATATGTTGGCACCAGAAAATGTAACCGCCCCCGCTGCGTTACCTGCCCAGTAGTCTGGGAAATGAAAACAATCACCTTTCCCAAAACTATCCTCACTCTTCATGAGGGATTCACATGTGAGTAAAAGATTTGCAGGATAACATATATTAGTGAGACTGCCCTCATATTAGGGGACCGCATGCAAAAACATCTGTACAACATCGCCCAGCATGCTTCGAAACCAGTCCCAAATCATTTCAATGGCCCCAACCACAGAGGCAAATCTGATTTTCTGGTAACAGCCATCAAACGATGTCACACAGATGACACAAGCCGCCTGGAACTTGAGAACTGCTGCATTCAAAATTATGGGACGCTGGAGCCACATGGGTTAAACTCGCTGTTTGGCTACACATAACACTCTCTTCAATCATTATAGTACCTCTCCACTAAGTCCACCCCTTCTTACTTTTCAAACTTCCTCACAGCATCACTCTGCAACCCCTCTTCCCCAATCATCTGTTTCAACTTCTCCTAGCTAGGTCAATATTGTATCACTCTCTCTCCCCTCCCCGGTTCCCCATCCACCACCCCCAGTTACAACCCACCGACCACATGTCACAGGTCTCTATTTAAACAGCCTCCACGTTCTACTAAATCTATTCCTGACACACACCGCCAGACAAGTCACACCTTACAATTTACAGCTAAGTACTCTTTTTAAAAAAAAATTTTTTTTTACAATTTTTATTTATTTTTTTCTTTTTAAATAGTATTCATGTGAATCTATACTTTATCTCCTCTCTCTATTTCTTTGTCCTGTATGTTTTTGTATGATTAAGGCTCACATCGAAACATCACAACTTTGTAATTGTTAAGTAATAAAGCTGCTCCTACTTTTCCCTATTTTATACACCATGTGCATAGTTCCAAAGCCAAAAGGGTTCAAGAGGGGCCCGTAGTGGATGAAAATAGGATAATCAATCAACTGGGGGAGGGGAGGAGTAACTATTTCAGCATTACATTACAACATTTCTCTTAGAGGCAGTAGCCTATCGTCATGGCCAGGAATTCTGTATTTATGCCGATGGTTATTTGTGCGATTTGTGGACTCAAATATTTAAGGGTTTTTGTTTTTCCATATTACACTTTTATCGTTCTGGTGGGTTTATTTTTCAGAATGTGGGATGAGTACCATTTTCGCTTATTTTCCTTTTGGCATATCCATCCGTCCATCCAGTAGTTATTATTAGGTATTGTAAAGTTTAGTTCTGATAGCAAATTAATAGGGGAAAGGATTGTCTGAAATGTTGGGGAGTCAGAATTTTCAGAATAAACATTTAACAATATAGTACCTATAGCAAACATGATTAACGCAAAAAGTGTGCATAATGCTCACACATCACAAATAAGCACTGTATGTAGAAAAATATGTAGATATACTCATTCATTCCTTTGCATGTCCCTTGCGGAACTTTGCCTCCCAAACAGCACTCCTGTAGGCCTCTCGGTTGTGAGCAAGATGGCCTGCTGCTGCTGCATCCATTTCCAGATCATCAACGATGTCTTGCAGCCATCTTCGTTTCGGTCTTCCTCTCTTTCTTTTTCCCATTATGTATCCCTCCAATATGGTCTTCTCTAAATTATCATGACGTTTAATGTGGCCAAAATATTTAAGTTTTCTCTCTTTAATCCTCTTTACTAGCCAGCCTTCATCAATATTAAGCTCTTGCAGTATAGATATATTTGTTCGTTTTTGTGTCCACGATATTTGGAGAACTCTTCTATAGCATTTACATTCAAAGGCATTTATGTGCTTCTCAGCTGTTTTGTTAAGTGTCCAGGTCTCACAGGCATATGTTGCGATGGGAAAGATGCATGCCCTTAAAAATCTTATTTTTGTGGTTCTGTCTGCTCCTCTCCACAGATTCTTTATTTGTTTTACTTTCTGAAGAGCAATAGATGTCCTCCTTTTAATTTCCCTCATTGTATCTCCATTATTAGTTAGTAGTGATCCAAGATATTCAAAACTCTCCACTTCTTCCAGTTTTTCCTCATTGATACATATTTCAGTTGCCTTGTTTGTTTTATCAGTTGTCATCACTTTAGTTTTCTTTGCATTAAGATAGAGGTTCTGCTCTTCGCTGTTCTTGCGGACTGACATAATCAGTTTTTCCATTCCTTCTTGTGTTGTGGACAGCAATACTGTGTCATCAGCATATCTAATCTCTGGTATTTCATAACCTCCTATTGTTATAGCATCATAATATTCTTTGTCTACATCTTCTCTAACATTCCGCATTATATTTTCAGTATACAAGTTAAATAAGTAGGGTGACAATATGCACCCCTGACGGACCCCTTGTTTTATGTCAAACCAAGTTGTTGTTTCACCATTATTCTTACTGCTGCTTGTTGGTCTAAATACAGCAGTGATGTTAATTGTATCAAATGTGTTGGAAATCCCATTTTTTCCATTATTTCCCAAAGTTTCTGGTGTTGTACACAATCAAATGCCTTTGAGTAGTCTATAAAGGATAAATATAGATTCACATTAAACTCCCTGCATTTCTCTATTATTAATCTTAGATTGAATATATGAACTCTTGATCCTCTTCCTTGCCTGAAGCCAGCTTGGACCATATTGACTTCTTCTTCTATTTTCTTTCGAAGTCTACCCATTATGATTTTTAACAGAATTTTACTGGCATGACTAATCAGGGCAACAGTTCTGTAGTTGGTGCATAATTTCAGGTTACCCTTTTTTGGCAGTGGAATGTAGATATACTAGAATAAATAAATAAACTGAAGGATGTCCTAGGAGTTGCCTCCCATGTCCAGAAGATGGTTGTATGATGCAGTTTTGTATATCCTACAGTCAGGGAAATATAGATCTGCCAGACTGAAGGTCATGAGTATCATTATTGTTAAAAAAATTATTCCATCAAGTAAGAAAGACAAGACAGTCAGTGGAAAGGAAGACTGAGGCTGGATGAAGAGTTTGTGTCTCCACCTCAAATGCTGCTGAGTCCAAAGAGAACTGATGATGATAAATTAGGAATGTTACTTTGCATTTTTATTTTGCAATCCAACAGATATCACTGTACATTTTTTATACTCATTTAATGAGTCGGATTCTCACCAAACTGTGCTTTAGCTGCAGTTCACACAGTCCCGTTCATTCGAGATCCTTGGATCATTTTATAAAAAGACATGGTATTTCACATCTGAAATTCAGATTTTCAGCTGGGTCAGATGAACACTTTAGAGCAGCTACTGGAAGTCTGAGACATTCACAAGCACCAAGTGTGTTTCTATTAGTGGGTTACACAGTCAAGCGGCTTATATATAAAATGGCCGGGTTACGACCCACACTGGAGACACTTAATTTTGACAACCTGGTACTTCGGTCTTTGCCTGTGGATCCCAATGAGGAAAACACACGAAGACAGGTGAGTTATGAATATAGAAGTAATGCAGATGTAGTGAATTGCCTTATCATGTGAAGTGAGTGGATTGTGTAGTGGCTTCTTTATCATGCTGTTGTTTTAGATACTTTTGTTATGAAAAATGTCTGTTGTGCTAGAGTATGTCCACCAGTAAGTCATGATACATCAGGATACAGCACCTGTTAATTCTTTAAGGGCTGGAAAAATCAAGCCCACAAATGTGGGACTTATCTTGGGTCTGCAGTGGTAAATGCAAAACAGGTAAACATAAAAGGAGGCTGTAACTCAGCACAGCAAAAAAAACATCAATGTGGTCCTGTCATGCCATAGAGGCACTTATAGGTGTGCTTGTTGGTGTCTGTACTTTCTTTTTTCCTGTTGGCACATAACAGGATGATGTAGTCAGTGTTATGCTTGCCTGCTTTTAATTCTTCTATTGGCACATGACAGTGTGATGTTGTCAGTGTCATGCTTGGCTGCCTTTTCTTCTTCTGTTGGCACATGACAGAGTGATGTAGTCAGCGTCACGCTTGACTGCCTCTTCTTCTTCGGTCCCAGAAAGATGAATCAAATATTAATTTCCACAAGGCACATCTGGCTGGACTTGAACCACGGATTTTTTGCAGTGAGAGATGAGTGCACTGCCACTATACCACTCAGTGGTCTACACAGAAATGGCCAACAGAAAACATTTAAAACTCTCAAATAGAACAGTTGTATTTTTAAATCTTTTAACTGAGCTAGCAGAAGAAGATACACTATCAGAAGTAGATACAAATGAGCAGTTTTTTAAAATTACAAATATGAGAAAAGAAGATACAGTTTAAAAAATTACAAATATAAATGAAGAACAGTTTTATAATTATAAACATAAGAAAAGTCACAGAGTCTTGAAAAATAATTGAAAAGCCATTTCAGACATGAGCAAGAGAACAGCTGTGACTCAAACCATATACTGTGATAGAAGAACCCTCTCACAAGTTGAAGGCAAAATCAGCTTGGTCAGTTTGCATCTCTTAAAAAGAGATGCTTGATATACCTGCTCTTTAATGCATATCAGAAAAGTGACTCCAAAGTGGATATGAAGCCAGGAAACAGAAAATGGCATCTTTTGTTAAAAAAAACTCAACAGCCTGAAGTCCCTGGTCATGAGGGATGGCTATGTACAAGGAAACTACATACAGAGTGATGATATAGTAACTGTGACCAGACAAGAAGGCAAGAGTCTAAGAGCAGTGAGAGCTTGATTAGTGTCCTTCAGATAAGTAGGCAGACTAAGGAAAGACACTGTCCAGAAAGTCGCAAATTTGTTCCATAGGACAGAAACAGGCTGTATGCAGGAAACTCTCTAATGTAGAGAGTGGAACAACAACACAACTCCTTCAGATCATCAGAGGTAGTACCCCCCCTCAGACAAGTGTTTCTGACACTCTAAGGGGGGTGGGCCCCTCTGGGTCATGAGTCCCAGAGGTCTTGTGAGTTGTTGCTTTTTTTTTTTTTTTTTGTCCTGGAATTTAACCCATGATCTGGATTGCCTGGTTTGTGGATCTTAGGTACTTGATAAAAGGATGGGTTCCCTGAGCAGTTGTCATGGATAAGTTGCAGAGGAGGAAAGACCATTCTCATGATGGATGAGTTTGTTAGTCTGGTCTTGAACCCGATGGTTGTTAATTAGAGACAGAACTTGAGGGCAAGGATCGTAGAATTTTGAGTTGCTCATCTGAGTCGTGGGCTCCTGAATGTATCATTTTCTTTTCCAACAAACAATGGCCACACCTTTGTCCGCACTTTTTGTGATGACATCTTGTCTGTGCTGAAGTTGTGAAAGGGCGCATTGCTCCCCGGGGGTTAGGTTGGAATGTCATACACAGAGAAGATGAAGCTTGTTAATTTTATGAAGGGCACAATCAGTGTGAAGGTCCAGGGGTCAAGATGCTCCTACAGATGGTGTTGATGTGGATGGTTGTTGTGAGAAACAGAAGAAAGGGCCATCATTGGAAGTAGACAGATGATGAAGACTTAACTTTGTCTTGAAAATTGAATTTCAAGGGCAGACTACAATTAAATTGATCTGTATCTTGAAGAAGTGAGAACTGGTCAACAGATGAATGGAGGGGAGCAAATTATAAACCCTTACCTAAGACAGTCAATTCATCAGCTGACACTGGAAGATCAGGAGGAATACAGACAATCTTAGTAGGAGCAGAGGTGATCATGAATCAAGGAGAGGCTGAAGTAAGATGGACAGCAGAAAGTTTCTGCTTTCTGAGAGTAGAGAGCTGCAAGGAGCCTGTTCATAGAGTGAATAATCTGACACATCAGATGGTAAGTGAGATAATTATCAGATGTGATCTGGCAAAGTTGATCTGCTATTCAAGGTCAGAGTTGAGTTTTTGGTGTTCTCAACAACCACAGTGCATGCACTGAAAAGCATATTTGGTGTCACTTACCTGAAGGTTGTGACCAGCACTGGGATGGACAGTGCCCAAGGAAGGGTTAAATTTAGAGGTTAAACCTCTAGAATGACCTTTAGGCAAACGCAAGTGTTAATTCATGCAAGAGGTGAAGTGTGTCTTCTTGTAAGTGCTCAAAGCAAGGTCTTTTATCTCTCACATATTATATATAACAGCATGTGCACATTTTTGTTCAGGTACCAGGGGCTTGCTTCTCTAGGGTTAGCCCAACACCTGTTGTGAATCCAAGTTTAGTGGGTGTGTCTCTGCCAGCTCTTGAGCTCCTAGACCTGTCAGAAGATGAAGTGAGGCGACCAGAATTTGTTGAGTATTTTAGTGGAAACAAGATTCTTCCAGGATCAGAAACAGCAGCTCACTGTTACTGTGGTCATCAGTTTGGCTATTTCTCTGGTCAACTTGGAGATGGAGCGGCAATGCAAGTATTCACCCTGAAAGAGTTGCTTATTCTTTATTCTGTTATTTTTGTTTGAGATGACATTTTGTCACTCTTAGTATGTAGTTTTGAATTCTCAAATGGACAGTTGTAACTGATGTTGTTATTGTTGTTTGTTTTGTCATTTTGTTTTCTTCATTTGTTGTCTGTAACAGGGGCAGAGTCCCATATTCATAGGCAGAGTTACATAGTCTTATGTTCCTTTCATCCCTGTGTACAGTGTCATCCAGTATGACTAAACATACAAATGGACATTGTTCATCTTTGGACACAGTTTTTCAGTGGTCATTTACCAAGTATCAATTCTTATATCTGGGTTGACTGAAGCATGACATGAATGAGAACTAGCAGGCTTCAATCTGACCAACTGGGGTAATATTTATTCAGTTACTCCCATGCAGCTTATTGCTCTTGATGTATACTTGAAGCTCTTGGTTGTTGTTTGCCATGGTGAAGGTCATGTAGTACAGGCATCATACTAGTTTGGAAGTGAACTGTATGCAGGAAACTCTCTACTGTAGAGTGGAACAACAACACAGCTCCTTCAGATCACCAGAGAAAGTCCTAATTTTGTCTTGTGTTTTGGAGTTACAAGGCTATACATTACTTTGTGCATGTGAGACTTGGATATTAAACAGATCGATTATACAGAGACTAGAATCAGCATCAGAGATTTGGTTTTTGAGAAAGATGCAACACATACTTTAAAAGACTGGAAAAATATGGATGACGATGATGATGATGATGACGATGATGATGATGATGATGGTGGTGGTGGTGGTGGTGGTGGTGGTGATGATGGTGATGATGATGATGATATTTTGTCACTGTTGAAATACAGTATTAAATTCTTTGCTGTCATTTTGTGACTTTATAATTTATATGAGATGACTGTTGTGGATATGTCCAGGTAGTAAATGGCCATTGAATGTATGTAGTAAAGATATTATTGTCATAGATTTATAAACTTATAAATGATTGTTATAGACACATAAATTTATAAATGATTGTAATAGATATATAAATTTATAAATGATTGTCATAGATTTATAAATCGGTTTGCAGGTATCTAGGAGAAATTGTGAACAGAAAGGGTGAAAGATGGGAGATCCAGCTGAAAGGAGCTGGACTGACACCTTTCTCAAGGACTGCTGATGGAAGGAAAGTGTTGAGAAGCTCTGTCAGGGAGTTCCTGTGCAGTGAGGTAAATTACTGGGATTGATTGATTGATTGATTGATCTTTATTTCAAAAGGGTTAAGAATTGGGCACGCAGGCCTGTCTGACATTCTGGGAGAGAGATTAAGTGATGAAATTATGAAATGTAAATCATGATTTGAAAAAAAAAATCTCATGACCTTTGACATCTATAATTCTTCAGCACATTTGCTGCCATTCTTCTAGTTATTTCTTACAGCAGTAATTCACCTTCTCAGATTCGAGTCTGAATGTTTTTGTTTACCTTTCTCATCACCTTGTCTGTTTTGATGTTTGTGAAAGTAAACGTCACAATAAAATTTTGAGAACATTCCCTGTATAATGTCAACTTCTCCTGGGAGATGTCTGGAAACATTTGCTACCACAAAACTTCTGCATTGCCAGTATTCAGCACCAGCAGACACCATGAAAAGATGCTCTCATTTCACTTTGTGGAATAGAGGAAAATTAATCATGGAAACCTGGGGGACCAGGATAGTCAAAAGTCAAGAGTGCTGTCTTGTATCACTGTAATAATGGTTCAGTCTGTGTTTTTTTTCAGAAGTCTGTTACAAGGTAGAGTTTAATTCTGTTGATGTAAGATATTTATGTCACCAGATGCCAAGATTTCAGAGCATAATCATCAAACATGACAATGAATGATTGACTGATTGGATTTTATTTTGTGAAGGGTGAAGAATTGAGTATGCAGGCCCATCTTACATTCTGCCTTTTATCATACAGCTTCCAGACATTTTGCGCTGGATAGTACAGATATGTTATGTATGTAACAAACATGATTAAAATTGAAATAATGAAGTTGAAATGACAGATCTGTTACATTTCACTTTTACATCACATGTTCAATACAAAAATTAACTACATACATCTTACATCCTTCCCATGCTGTTAAACATCACATAGGGCTTGCATGGTAGTTTGCTAAGTTTTCCTGTTTTCGGCGAGCTTTTCAACCTCATCAGGGGATTTTATGCAGTATAATTATTCTCTCAGTCTCGCATATTAATGAATATCTACCAAACTACAGTGCAGTAGGAGAATTTAATATAAAATCATTGAGTTACGTTAGCTCATTGCTGAGTTACGTTAGCTTGTTGCAGAGTTACATTAGCTTGTTGCTGAGTTACATTAGCTTGTTGCTGAGTTACGTTAGCTTGTTGCTGAGTTACATTAGCTTGTTGCTGGATTCACTGAGGCAGCTTCTAGGTAGAAACCATCATAATAGGAAAAGGCTTGAAAGAGCACAGTGCCATGAACAAGCTGGATAAGGTCTTGACCAGTTCTTTGCTGGTGCTAATGACTTTGCCATCTCCTGCAGCACATCTGTCATAATTCCATTAGTTACACCGTCATTATCATTGATGTTGGCAGCAGTCACAGATAACATACCTTGAGTCACATTTCTTCACGAGACGCTATCTGTAAGTGTTTGCTGACACTTGATATTGTTTGTTCAGATACTTTGCAATCACTTTCTTGCCATTTTCTTTTTAAGTGTGGTACAAAATGTTATTCGTTTGATTTTTTTCCCTCATATTTCATTTGTAGTAGTACTTTTTTTTTTTTAATCACATTCCTGCCTTGAAATACACCTTATTCTTTTATATAATGTTATCTTTACTACACACATTCAAAGGCCTTTTACTACCTGGGCATACCCACCACAAGGGCTGGTTCATGCATTACTTCTGACTCCAAGGTCATTAGGGATATTTTTTATGATGGGAATCCTATTCAGGAGAAGTGCACTCTTGTCTTGAGGATAGCTCCCACATTTCTGAGGTAGGTATGTGGGGATTTTTCTCTTCTGCATCAGCTTTATTGTCCTTTAAAGTTCTTCTTAGGTTCAGAACAGGACACATCACCCTCAATAAGCACTTACACAGAGTGACCGCTGACCACACACCACACTGCATGCACTGCAACAGACCAGTAAAAGAAACAAACACCGTCTGCTGGACTGCAGTGCATTGAAGGACCTTCGGAAGAACCTGATACCACCAAACTCCTCAATCACCGACATTCTGTATGGAGATATAGAACAGCTAAAGAGGTCTTGTACGTTTCATTATCTGGCGCAAGGGGAAAAAGTGAAAACTTGTAAACCCAGGGATCGGAAAAGTCAAAGTCAAAAGTTCTTCTTTTGCACATTTACGTTTAATTGTGTGTGGTATGATGGAGAATAGATGGATAGGCAGATTTGTTTATTACTTATGAAAGAAAGAATAAAAAATGGAAGATTAAAATATTAGCCATTTAGTATGTTTATATTGATTTATATAATGAAACAATATATCAGTTCTATTTTTAGTTACATTTTCTTCATGTGATATAATATTGACTCTTTATTTTAGTTACAGTCTTTATCTAATATAATGAGTTAAGGTATAAGTGCTTTATTGTAGCTGTGCTGTCTTTAGTTAAACCTTTTTACTGCTACATACTTCTCAAGAGCCGGTCCCCACTGTGCTGAATACTTTGCTGGCCTACTTTCACCCAGTGCTGAATTCCATTTTGTCGTCTCAAAATTGAAGACGTGTTGGCGGTGCTGACAATTTTTTTATCACCAGAAAATAAACATGTTGTAACTCTGGATTCTTCCACTATTGTCTCATTTAAGTCACATTACGTAGCTCATAACACATTTATTCTTTTAATAATAAAAACGCATTGTTACTTAGAATCAAACAAAAAGACAATAAAATAAAATGTTTATTCTAACTGCGTCTTTCTAACCAAACAGCAGGCGTTTGATTTATCCATTCGACGCTTATTGTAACACTTAGTAGGTCAGCTCCAGAAATCAGACGTTTGTGAAAATAGAGGAAATGATTATGGCACAAAGCAATGATGGATGATCTGCTGTTTCCCCCCTATCTCTAACTTAGTTATAATCTATCTCAGTGGTTCCCAAGTAACAAAAGTCTGTGGACTCCCTGCTGTTTCAAAATCCAGACCATGGACCTCCTCCTGTTTCAAAATCCAAACTACAGACCCCCGTATTTTGGAAACGTTTCAAATCTATATGGTAGTTATTTGCTTTAAATGCAAAATAATTTTTTTTTTTTTTCAGAAAATGTGGGTGAGCTTTAATGAGTAAACGTTACACTACTCTAAAAAATGCAGTACAAACTTGGTGAATTTTCAAAATGACAATAATGTAGTTAAGAAAAAATAGACACAAGTTAATATTCCTACTTGTTCTGACAAAAAAAAAGGACCCAGAGTTTTTGTTACAAACCCCCACAGCAGGTTCCACAGACCTTCTGAGGTCTGCAGACCACCAGTTGAGACCACTGATCTATCCACCAATATCACAATAAGAAATTTGTATAGAATACTAAATGCTACACACACAGAGAAAGAAGCAGCGTAACAGTTTTTTTTAAGAGTGTACACTATGTTACCAAGGTACACAATGCTTGTATAATAATAGGCTTGCCCCTATCGCCTACTAAAAATGACACATTTCCAGCACATGGTTGGTTTCAGCATATGAAAGTAGGTCACATAAAATTAAAAATAGCTACCATGATTTCCCAGATATTAAATGAGAATAACTGTCTACAGCAGTGGTCAAGAAAAAAAAACATGTTTACATGTCTTTAGCACTGGATGATAGGAATATATTATCTAGTCCATAGCAGCAACGTGAGAAGATGAGTAAACATGTCTTTAACACTGTATGATAGGAATATGTTATCTTGTCCATAGCAGCAACTTGAGAAGATGAGTAAACATGTCTTTAACACTGTATGATAGGAATATGTTATCTTGTCCATAGCAGCAACTTGAGAAGATGAGTAAACATGTCTTTAACACTGGATGATAGGAATATGTTATCTTGTCCATAGCAGCAACTTGAGAAGATGAGTAAACATGTCTTTAGCAGCAGAAGGGTTAATATAACAAGTCAGATATTGGTTCTTCATTTTGGTTACTCTATTTGTAGTATGTTGAGTTGGTATTGGCTCTTTATTTTAGTTACACTGTCTGTATGTAGTATAATGAGTCGAGATAGGACTTTAGTTTGGTACATTCATAGACTGCACAAAACTAATTGTCAGCACACTATATCATGGTATCAAATGAATAAACTTTGATTTTCATTTTTGAAAGTACCCAGAATATAGTCAGATATCTAGACTTTAGTAACCCAAATGTAGTGAATTTTCAGATGTCCACTCTTAAGAAAATGAAGATTCAGCTGTGGTAGATCAACTAAGTGTTCACTCTTTAGAAAGTGAAAATTCACCTATGATAGATCAACCAGGTGTAGCAAATTTTCTGATGTTCGCTTTTGAGGAAGTGAATATTCACATATGTTGAATCAACCAGATGTAGTAAAGCTGTGTTTTCAGAATTTCCTGGTTGTAAGTTTTAGTTTGCTGTAAAAATTCACTGCTATCTTATTCTAACACAGGACAAAAAAAAAAGTAGGCATGTGTTCACAATCACATTAATTAATAAGAGATTTTTTAAAAAACTAGATAGATAACAAAAATATCACAAAGATGGACACCACAGGGGAACAGAAGTAAGGGTAGACCAAAGGAGACATGGAGAATAACAGAGAGGATATTGAGCAATAGCAAGAGCAGAAAAAAAAAAGGCAAAGGACAGGCGTTTGTGGAAAACTCTTGCGGAAGCCCCATGTGTTTTGGGCACTTAGAGAGAGAGAGATTGATAACAAATTTCTAGAAAGCTTGAAATAACTTGAAAGAAAAGCTGTCATCTGCACCAGTAGAAACTTAGTCTTCAAGGTCCTCCTTATAAAAGACAGACTCTCACCCTTAGAACAAGCAAAAACCACATCCTAGAAATGGCACAAAGAATGTGGAGTTTGGAAATTATCTCGGACTCCAGATTTTTTCATAATTAAAGATTATATCTGCTAGCCCATTCATATAGATTTTATTCTGAGGTAAGAATA
The DNA here is from genome assembly GCA_009760885.1 of Achatina immaculata. Taxonomy (NCBI): domain Eukaryota; kingdom Metazoa; phylum Mollusca; class Gastropoda; order Stylommatophora; family Achatinidae; genus Lissachatina; species Lissachatina immaculata. Next base: position 36,903,607 of record CM019694.1, read on the forward strand.
ATCGGTAATCATCTTTGGTCATTTCTTTTGGATGTTAGAACAAGAGTAATCATCCTCTCTAGGAAGTGGATTGGGGCTGAAATACAAAATGAACATGGTGATGTCATGCACCATGTTCATTCATTGCATGCAGATGATAGGGTTATGGCAATGATGGTTTGATGTCAGTAATGTCACAGGAAAGATGTTGAAGGCAATGCTAGTCTGTCCCAGTGATTACAACTCCAAAATGTTTCCTCCAGGTTTGCTCCTAAACCATTTCTCTTGAATGAAGAGTTACACAAGAGAGTGAAGGTTTAGAATCAGGCTTATCTTCGTCAAGATGATCTACCAGTTAGTGATCCTTATCACCCCAAGGCATTTGGTTTACATTGCTAGGAATTACTCTTGACTTTCAGTATGGGAGCAAAGATGACAGCTTATTTAATCAGGTCCAGCAAATCAGAACACAGAACCAGATCTTTTTGTTGGCTCACATAGTGACAGGCTTAGCCTGGCTAACGGGGCAGGGTTTGCCACAGTCACCATGAAGTCATGATGTTAAACTTACTTCTTCTGAGTGCACCCTGGGTCTTTAAGCCATCTCACTTGCATTTTGATAAAATTTTTGGGCTACAGCACTTTCGCTGCCTCAGCTGGTAATAAGATCCTGCTAGTAGTTCCACAAAGATACAACAACAAGCAATCCCACTGTATGAAAGCCAGAAAATAGTGGTGCAGTTTCATTTACTGATGTGTTTCATCTGTTCAGGTTTGGTTCATTTGAAATCTTTAAACCTACTGATGAAGAGACTGCAAGGACTGGACCTAGTGTAGGGCGTAAGGATATCTTGATCACTATGTTGGACTACACTGTGAAGAATTTTTATCCAGAGGTAAGAAGTTAAAAATTATATTTAATTCCCTTAATTTAAAATGTTACCCTTGTGGTATTTAGTACTGTCTTATCTTTAATTGCCATTTCCTTGACATCATCATTAAATGAAATGCGTTGCCTAGTTCCATTAGGCTTTAGCCCAGAGCATCCTTCTTCAGCCAGTGTTTCTGTCAGGTTGCCCTTCTTGACCTTTACCTGTTCACAGCCTTCTTGCAGGATAGAAGGTTGGAATCTCCCTTTGCCTGTTTCCAAGCTTTCCATTGTCTGGCTTGGGAGACCTTGCCAGTAGCTTTGTTACTGCTGGCATAGCACATGGTGTCACAGCTGTCCGCCATGACAAGATGGATGCATGTATTCTTCAGAGCTGTCTAGGTTAACATCAGAGAATGTTTGACGAAAAAGAAAAAGGACTGCCATGTGAAATGTACTTTTTGACCACTTCTTCTTAGCTTTCTGAGCCATTAAGGCTTATTTCTGCAGATAAATTTCGCCTCCATTCCTCTCTATTCCTAATCTTCTCTCTCCAGTTGGTGACACCAATTTCTTTTATGTCTTCTTCTATGTTGTCTTTCCATCTCTGTCTTGGTCTGGCCCTTGGTTCTTCATCTGTTCCATAACACTAATCTTTGTTGGCCCCACACTCCAACCCCCAACCTGGAGGACCAGGGTGCTTCTAAATCAGACTTGGTCTCATAATGAACTGCACTTATTTCCTGTGGCTCTTGTAAGGAGCCAAAGAGACTGGAATTCTTGTTTCTTGTGGCCATTCTGTTCTCCCATGTGCTTTTGGAAGAGGCAGTTTTCATATCTTTGAACAGTTATTTGAGCAGCCTGCATAAACTGTACTTACCTTGCAGCACTGTCTCTCTTAATGTAACAATTTTTAGCACAGTTGAAAACAATGAGACTTGTGAGAAGTAAAGTTGTAAAGTAAAAGCATGTGTTTGATCTACTGTTTTTTTTAATGTAATCATACATGCTTTTTCTCTAAACATATCAGTTTTGAGCAATATTTTCAGTTTGTCTCCAGTTTTTTCCCATGGTCTTGGCCATTCATTTCTTTACTAGCCACAACAGACATGGAGAGATGAAAAATGTGATGTGTCTGAAGTTCACCAACTCCAGGCATGAACTTTTTCTTGACCACATCATAAGCTGGTTGTTTCTGATGCTTTTATGATTCTGTATTTCCGTGTTTTGTCCTAGATTTGGACTGAGCACTCAGAGAACAAGGCTGTGATGTACATTGAGTTTTACAGGGAGATTGTAAGAAGAACAGCAAGGCTGGTAGCAGAGTGGCAGTGTGTGGGCTGGTGTCATGGGTAAGATATTGATTACAACACTTCATGTCTTCATTTGCTATAACTTAACTTCAGAGACCATCAGTAACCTAAGCCATAGGACCAGTGCACTGGCAGTGGATAGTGCACACCACTGTAAGAACCACTTCCAGAGATTGGTAACAGGTCACAAAACATTCAATAATCATTGCAACAGACAAGAAGATGAAGCTACATCATTAACACACTGGCTCAGAAAAAATGAAGAAAGCCAGCATATTTCATTGTTTAGCATAGAAGAAAGAAAGTATGGAAACTTGTATATTCAGAAAAGTGAAAATCAGGTCCAGTTTTTGTCTCCCAGACTTGAATCCTCAACTTCAGCATGGGATGTTGATGTTGAAACAGACAGAGATAGGTAGGATTTGGTTGGATAAGTTAGGTAAGATAGTCTGTTAATGTCCATTTGAGCTCTGGTGAAGCTGGATAGACTGATACCCATTGGTGGGATGTATTGATTGTTTCTTTATCTGTTTGAAACTGCAAACAGCCATTCTTTACAGCCAGTGCTGTGATGGTGTTGAAAGTATGTCAGGTGAGGCATGGCTTGCTTAAAACCTGAAGTGGAACCAAGAAACAAGCTCCACTGTAGGCTCCACCACCATAGGGATTATGGCATGTATTGGCCTATTTTTGAAGCCAAAGGAGCATATCAGCCTGTCACCAGAATGTCGACAGAGTGGTGGTATAGAGACTTTACAACGTCTGGCTTACCATACCACAGTGCTCTGAAGTGTTTCAGAAACTTGGGCAACAATTAATAGAGATAATATTTATGATGACAACAGTGCTATAGTTGCAGATAAAGAAGATGTTAAAGAAAATGAATTTTGTTCTTTGTTTATAGTAATAAAATCTTAGTGAGACTAAAACCTTTTTTGCATTTTCTTTCCTTCAGCCTGTCATAAGTTGTTGATTCTGTTCTTCAGGGTTTTGAATACAGACAATATGAGTATTGTTGGTGTAACAATTGACTATGGCCCATATGGATTCATGGATAAATTTGATCCAAATTTTATATGCAATGGATCAGGTATGATGTATAAATGACTTATAGTGTCCTTTCTTATCTTATGTGTCTCATATCCTTCTAGTACCATTAAATGTCACATAAGGACAAGGTAGTTCACCAATTTTTCCTGTTTTCTGTGAGCTTTTCAACCTCATCAAGGGATTTTATGTCTGTTAATTTGGCCTCTCTTAGCAATGTCCTCTTAAGAGTTAAATGTGGTCAGCCTTTTTTCTTCGGCCTGTTGTGCTCCACTTGATAGCTTGTTTTGGGATACTCTGATCGTTTCTTCTCATCACGTGAGCAACATATGTCCATCTCCTTTTCCTGATCACCCATGAGACTGGTTGTTGTTCAGTCATGTCTTATCTCTGAATTGTTCTTGAATTCGTTTCACTTGATGCCAAGTATTTTCCTTAGGCATCTGTTTTCAAAAGAATCTAATTTCTTATCTATTTCCTTAATTGTTTTCCATCTCTCGCAAGTGATAAATGAGGCTATATATACTTGAATTGAATAGTCTTAACTTGGTTTTTGTGCTTATAACCTTTGAATGCCATATGTTCTCAAGATTCTTGATTTTAATGCTGCTTTTGCAATTCTAATTCTAACTTCCTTTCTGGTGTCACCATCCTGGTCTATGTAGCTGCCAAGGTGTACATCAGAAGCATTACTAGGTTACAATACAGTAAGTGATAGATTCCTCACAATCAGACTTAAGGGCACTCCTAGAAATGTAACAATCATCCAGATATATGCACCTACATCAGCAGCAGAAGAAGAGGAAGTAGAAGACTTTTATAACACACTACGAACGACGATAGACCAGGTACGGAAAAATGATATTGTATTAATAATGTGGGATTTTAATGCAAATATTGGTACAGAAAGAGCAGAAGAAGAAGGTTATGTTTGTAGGGAAATTTAGTATAGGACATAGAAATGAGGCAGGTGACAATCTAATGGCGTTTTGCATGGAAAATGAGCTAATGATTGATAACACACTTTTTAAACAACATCCAAGAAGACTTTACACATGGACTTCTCTTGATGGGAAAACCAAGAATCAGACAGATTACATTTTAGTGCAAAGAAGGTGGAGATCAAGTATAACATCAGCAAAAACTTTATCAGGTGCTGATTGTGACACGGACCATGAGTTATTAATAGCAGACATGAAGATAAAGATAAAAAAGACAGTTACGGGATCAAGACCATTCTGCTTTGTTCTTACAAAAATACCAGAACAATACGATATAGAAGTGAAGAACAGCTTCGAAATCCTGGTGGCTGTACAGGAGGAGATGACAACAGATGAATTGAGTACACAGGCCAGAGATATTTTAATAACAACAGCTAAAGACATAGATCCAGTAAAGAAAACATAAAGGAATGGATGGAATACAGCAGGCACACTAGAACTGATAAAACAACATAGAGAAATGAAGACGCAGTGGAAAGTGACAAACAACAACAAAGAGAAATATAAAACTTTAACAAAAGAAGTACAAAAAACATAATAAAAGACAAAGAACAAAACATACAAGATTGTTGTGAAAGAATAGAAGGACATCAGAAGTGTGGAAGAGATAGTGAAATGTTTAAAGAAATGAAGACATTGACATGATGTGTAATACCTTGACAGAGACAGAGGAAATTATAGAAAGATGGAAGGAATATTGCAGAGGAATGTATGAAACAACTGACTGAAAGCAGAAATCAACAGTGTGAATTATTATTGGAGGAGAAAGAACCCAAACCGATAATAGAAGAAGTTTTATGGGCAATAAAGAATCTGAAAAATGGTAAATCACCAGGATGTGATGAGATAACAGCTGAATTTATTAAGGCAGGAGGAAAGGAATGTGCAACAATCTATCATGCACTATGTAAAAAGATATGGCATTCAGGTATTTGGCCAAAAGAATAGAAAAGAACTGTATTCATACCACTACCACAAAAGGGTAACATGAAATTATGGACAAACTACAGAACTGTTTGCCCTGATTAGTCATGCCAGTAAAATTCTGTTAAAAATCATAATGGGTAGACTTAGTAAGAAAATAGAAGAAGAATTCAATATGGCCCAAGCTGGTTTCAGGCAAGGAAGAGGATCAAGAGATTATCTATTCAATATAAGATTAATAATAGAGAAATGCAGAGTTTAATGTGAATCTATATTTATCCTTTATAGACTACTGAAAGACATTTGATTGTGTACATCACCAAAAACTTTGGGAAATAATAGAAAAAAATTGGATTTCCAACACATTTGATACAGTTAACATCAGTGCTGTATCTAGACCAACAAGCAGCAGTAAGAATAAATGATGAAACAACAAGGTGTCCGTCAGGGGTGCATATTGTCGCCTTACTTATTTAACATGTATGCTGAAAATATAATGAGGAATGCTAGAGAAGATTTAGACAAAGAATATTACGATGCCATAACAATTGGAGGTTATGAAATACCAGAGATTAGATATGCTGAAGGAATGGAAAAACTAATCATGTCAGTCCATAAGAACAGCGAAGAGCAAAATCTCTATCTTAGTGCAAAGAAAACTAAATTGATGACAACTGACAAAACAAACAAGGCAGCTGATATATGTATCAGTGAGGAAAAACTGGAAAAAGTGGAGAGTTTTGAATATCTTGGATCATTACTAACTAATAATGGAGATACAATGAGGAAAATTAAAAGGAGGACATCTATCACTCTTAAGAAAGTAAAACAGCTAAAGAATCTGTGGAGAGGAGTAGACATAACTACAAAAATAAAATTTTTAGGGGCATGCATCTTTCCCATCGCAACATATGCCTGTGAGACCTGGACACTTAACAAAACAGCTGAGAAACATAAATGTCTTTGAATGTTAATGCTACAAAAGAGTTCTTCAAATATCATGGACACAAAAAAGAACAAATATATTCATATTACAAGAACTTAATATTGAAGAAGGCTGGCTAGTAAAGAGGATTAAAGAGGGAAAACTTAAATATTTTGGACACATTAAACCGTTATGATAATCTAGAGAAGACCATCTTGGAAGGATACATAATGGGAAAAAGAAAGAGAGGAAGACCAAAACGAAGATGGCTGCAAGAAATCAATGATGATCTGCAAATGGATGCATCAGCAGCAGGCCATCTTGCTCACAACCGAGAGGCCTACTGGAGTGTGCTGTTAGGGAGGCAAAGTTCCACAAGGGACATGCAAATGAATGAATTAATATTATTTAACAAGTGAAATCACAGAAATACAAATACTCTGTATACAACCTGGATCACACGATAAAGATGAAGGTAATCATGTCATGCCTTAGCGATAAATTGAGGAAAACTGAGACCGAAACAAAACAGATCTTCTTCAAGCTACCAAAACATGTGTGATATGAAATGTGCATGGTGCTGTGTTTAAGATCTAAAAAAATTTTTTAATTATTTATTTGATGAATTAAATCCGAAATCCATTATATCGAAGTTCATTAAATTGAGGATTTACTGTATTGTGAGAGTAAACCAGGTTGTAAGATCCGGTTTATTTGAGCTTCAATTTCGTTTTTTTCTTTCCCATCTTTAACTTTCATCTATTTCATGTTTTTAACTGATGTACCACCTGACATATAGCTTTTCTTCATGCGGAATGGTCAGTGGCCTGTTTTTTTTTGTGTGTTCTTGCAGCTGTCAGAGCTGTTCATCCGTGGCTGCTTTGCAGATTTCTTTGTATGTTATTTGTAGCCTGTTTCATGGTTTCAGCTTTTTTTTCTGTTGCATTTTCCCTCTAGTAACTCTAACAGAACCCTTTCACCTGGTATGATTTTCATTAGAACATCCAGTTTTTCTATCAAAACAATTACAGTCACTGTCTGTGGTAGTCCTTGTACAGGTAACATTTTATTTTTGTTTTCAAAGGAAGGTTCTAAGAATATAAAAGTCAGGTATCTATACTTTTTTTTTTAAACTGGAATGGGTTTGAGATAGGTTTAAACCCAATCCTTTTTTCTTAAAAGAACAAGCAGCTAAACAGTTCATGCATATCCTATTTAGAATTGTGAATTGAGACTAATGAGCTGTGGATTTCAAACTACTGATATTGATTTGCAGTTTATTTAGTGCAACTAGATTTTAATAGTTTCAGCTTGTTATATAACCATAGAATAATGTTTCTGCATTGAATATAGTATTTACATTTGCTGTGTTACACACATCAGTGATTGCAGTGTAAATAATTTAGAAATATACTTTCAACAGTTGCTATGAGCATAAAACTACGTAGCTATGTATCATAGTCACAGAGCTGTGCACAGAACATCACTGAATAACAGCATTAGGTGCAACACAATACAGAGCTAAACGTCAGAGAGTTACAAGCTACTAAACTGTATCATTACCTGGAACTTTCAGATGACGGAGGCCGCTACACTTATATGAGACAGCCAGAGATCTGTAAGTGGAACTGCCTGAAACTGGCAGAAGCAATCCAGGATGTTGTTCCTTTATCAGAGACAAAGCCACTGCTTGACATTTTTGATGAGGAATTTGGGAAACATTATAAAATGAAGATGCGGCAAAAGGTATTTTTTTGGCATGGTTTAGATAACAAGTGGAAGATAACATCCCTATGCTTGTTTACATCCCTTTGGTTTTGTAGCTAGAGTGTACTTCACAAGCAGGCACAGTGTTCCATAAATGTTGATCTTATGCATCTTCTTTGATCTTGCTTGAATTATGGACTAGTGCTCTCTGCATGTGATGTTGTGATGATCTTGTTGGATGACGTCTGGTTACAATGACTTGTTTTAAGTTCTGAAGTGGGCTCCAAAAAAACGGCTTTTTGATATTCCACCACCCTGTACACTATGTTAATTCTGCTTCGTTAGCCAGGCTTCACCTGTCCACTACTTACATCTTACATCCTTCCTGTGCTGTTAAACATCACATAGGGCTCGCATAGTTGTTTGCCAAGATTTCCTGTTCTCAGTGAGTCTTTCAACTTCATCAAGGGATGTTATGCCCACTAAACTGGCTTCTCTTAACAATGTCCTCTTTAGAATTTCACGTGGTTGACCTCTTTTTCTTCGGCCTGTTGTGGTCCACTTGATAGCTTGTTTGGGGATTCTCTGATTGTTTCTTCTCATCACATGACCTACATATGTCCATCTTCTTTTTCTGATAACCCATGAGACAGGTTGTTGTTTGCTTACCTGTCTTATCTCTGTGTTATTCTTGAATTCGTTCCACTTTATACCAAGTATTTTCCTTAGGCATTTGTTTTCAAAAGAGTCTAATTTCTTGTCTCTTTCTTTAGTTGATTTCCAACTTTCGCATGCATAAATGAGGGTGGACATCGTCCACTACTAGGAGAATAAAAACAAATGAGGTTGATCAGGACCCAGTCTAGATTTAGTTCATCAGCTTTGATAACTGCACAGTCCCTCTTGTAGAACCATCATTGCTCCAAAAGATCGTCCAAAGAAGATCTTTATTGCACCTCCATGATCAGTATGTAAAACCACAGAAAACCAAATCGATCACATACTAATAAACAACAAGTGGAAACGGTCACTACAAGATGTGCGAGCAAGGAAAGGAGCAGATATAGGAAGTGATCACAACCTTCTGGTAGCAAAAATAAAGCTAAAATTAAGGAAAGCCAGAATCGGAGAACATAGAAAGATACATTTTGATACAAGAAAACTGATAGACCAGCAAACAAGAAATGAATTCTCAATAATACTTAAGAACCGCTTCAGTGTCCTACAAGATGAAGCAGAAATGTCCATATTAGAGTTCAATAAAACACTACAGGAAACAGCAAAAGAGGTGCTGGGATATCGGAAAAGGAGAAAAGAGGAATGGATAAGTGAGACCACATGGGAAAAGATAGAGCAAAGAAAAGAAATCAAGAAAAAATTACTGAACACCAAATCACAACGGCTTAAAGAACGAGTTTTAAGTAATTATGCACAAAAAGACAAAGAAGTGAAGGAATCATGCCGTCAAGATAAACGTCAATATTATGACAACTTAGCAGAAACAGCAGAGAAAGCAGCATATACAAATGACATGAAAACCATATATAAAATCACAAAGCAGATGACAGGTAACTTCAATACAAGATGTGAAAGTGCAGTAAGAACACAAAATGGACAACTGGTCAGTGGAGAAAGAGAAAAAATTGAAAGATGGAGGGAACACTTTAACACCCTACTAAACAGAACACAAGCAGCACAAGCAATAGATATACCTGAAGCAAAAGCGGAACTAAACATCAATACAGGACCAATAACAATAAATGAAGTAAAAGAGGCGATAAAGATGCTAAAATCAGACAGGGCACCAGGTGAAGATGAAGTGACTGCTGAGATGTTGAAAGCAGAAGAAACAGAAACACCAAAACAACTTTGCCGGATATTACAACAAATTTGGGATTTAGAAAAAGCCCCAGAAGAGTGGAAAACTGGTCTTATAGTAAAACTACCAAAGAAGGGTGACCTCAGAGATTGCGGGAACTGGAGAGGCATTACCCTACTGCCACTCACTAGTAAAGTATTTTGCAGAATAATCATCAACAGAATTGTACCAACACTTGAGGAAAAACTTCGGAAAGAGCAGGCAGGATTTAGGAAAGGAAGATCATGCATAGACCATATATTTGTACTTAGACAAATATTAGAACAGGCAAATGAGTGGCATAGCACAACATATGCATTATTCATAGATTTTGAGAAAGCCTTTGACAGTGTCAACAGAGATGCACTGTGGAAAATCCTAAGATGGCATGGCCTCCCCCATAAAATAGTTAATGTAATCAAAGCCCTATACGAGGGTTTTCAGTGCAAAGTTATCTGTGGAGAACATACCTCCAGCAGCTTTATGGTACAAACAGGAGTGAAACAGGGATGTGTACTATCACCAACATTATTTATCTTGGCAGTAGACTGGTTAATGAAGGAGGCAACATCAGACAAACGCAGAGGATTAAAATGGACCCTTGACACAGTGCTGGAGGACCTTGACTTTGCGGACGACATTTGTCTGTTATCAAGCAGTCACAAAGATATGCAAGATAAAATAAACAAGTTAACCCAGAATGCAAACAACATAGGACTAAAGATCAATGTAGGAAAGACAAAGTTAATGAAGCAAAATGTGAACAACAGAAATGTACTCAGAGTAGATAACAAGTTAGTGGAGGAGGTCAACGAATTTGTATACCTTGGCAGCAGAGTAGTAGAAAATGGAGACAGCACAGAGGACATCAACAGCAGACTTACTAGAGCAAACCAGGCTTTTGCAATGCTACAGAATATATGGAAATCTAATAAACTAAGCATAAATATGAAAATCAGGATATTTAAGAGTAATGTTCTAAGTGTACTACTCTATGGAAGTGAGTGCTGGAAAATCACCAAAACCATAGAAAACAAGTTGAATTCTTTCCAGACTAAATGTTTACGTAGAATTAAAAAAATATTTTGGCCAAACACCATAAGAAATAACATTTTATTGGCAGAAATGCAGATGAAACCACTGACAACAATTATTGAGGAAAGACGCTGGCGATGGTTGGGACATGTGCTCCGAATGACAGACAACTCACTACCAAAAATAGCACTAAGATGGACACCACAGGGGAGCAGAAGTAAGGGTAGACCAAAAGAGACATGGAGAAGAACAACAGAAAGGATGTTGAGCAATAGAGGGCTCACCTGGGCAAGAGCAGAAAAAAAGGCGAAAGACAGGCATTTGTGGAAAACCCTTGCGGAAGCTCCATGTGCCCTGGGCACTTAAGGTTCAGAGAGAGAGAGAGAGATGATCAGTATGATCTCCTGCAGCTACATAGACCTTATATTCATCTTTGTCATTTTTAGAATGAAATATTATTTGATATTCTTATCCGTTATCTTATTGAGCAGCATCTAATTCCTTTAAATCAGTAATGTCCTGTGTGTCTCTACCATAAAAAATATTCATTTTGGTAGTAGAAATTCCTGTGACTAAAATTTTTCATTTTTTAGTAGATTACTACTATAATATGTGATATTATAGTAAAATCTTTCATTTTTTAGTGTTAAATTAATTAATTTTTTATTGTTGTTGGAAATTACAGCATTTTCCAAACTGTTCTCATCACTGTAAGTGTGTATTCATTATCTCCATTTCCACTTGTACCAGACCCTTCCATATTTTATTTGAGCAAATAAGTGTTGTGTGAGACATATAGTTATAAAAATTATAACTGATGATGCTGTCCTGTTAACTGTGTTTTTTTCCTTTGTTCATGGCATGTAAAATTGATATTGATTTGTAATTTCAGTTTGGCCTCAAGAAAGAATACCCAGAAGATGGGTGAGAATTGTTTCTTTAACTCTTTAAATTCTATTTTATGGCAATAGTAAAGAGATTCCACATTACAGGGGTTATGGAGGGAGGGGAGAGGATAGGAACTATAAAATGCTACATAAATTTTTGGGTTTTTGGGAGAAAATGGATTGAGAGAGAGAAGGAAAGATAAAGGGAAAAACAAAAAAAAAGAAAAAGAGAACTATATTCTTGATATCACCTAAATATGTGGAAAAGAACTTGGCTGTGTTATGAAATAGAGTCATCTTTGTGAGTAAGAAGAGTGTTGTAGTGGCTCTCTTGCACTGCAAGGAAGTGGGAACAAAGGATGACAGCACAGTTTTCAGGTCCAGTAGTGTACATCTGGCCAAGACCCTGTTTCATTTCTCTCTTTGGTGCTCCTACTTCAGCATGACCAAAAGGACATGGGATCACTGTGGTCCCAGTGGTGGTGGAGTCTGGAGAGAAGTGCTGCACCATTTTCAGCATTCCAGGATTCTAGCCTCAGACATTAATATTTATTGTCTGGACAAATTGTGCAGCAGTTGTGTCCTGGTTTTGAGTTTCACTCTGGGTTTGCAAGCTGGCCACCATGATCTGCGCCTGATTGACACTGCTTATACTTCAACACCTTCACTGCTTTGCCTGCAAGGAACATCCTGCTCAAAGTTCCAGGGATATAGAACAAGAACAAGACTATAGTCAGGCACAAGTGACTGCTGAGGGAAACAGGAAACAGAAGATCATGTTTGGGGAAAGACACTTTAATCTAAACCTTTTGGTCAGATTTAAGTCATTGTGACGTGGACTGTGTAGTAGGCATAAAATCCCTTGATGAGGTTGAAAAACTTGCCGAAAGCAGGAAAACATGGCGAACTACCGTGCAAGCCTGTGTGATGTTTAACAGCACAGGAAGGTTCTGGATCTGGATGTGGACTATCACAGAAGAAGTGAGAATGAAAAAGGAGGATGCTGAGAGGATCTGGGCAGTGGTTCTCTGAGGAAATTAAAGAGATTAACATGCCAGGGGTGTGCTCAGTTAAGTGCCAAATCAGTGAGCCTGGATTTTTGTCTCTGCCTCACTTTCACTTATGTAGAACCCTCTCATTGAATGTTGTCACTGTACTTGTGCCAGTTTGGTTGATGTAAAGATCTTGTAGTTGAGTCTTGTAGATACACTTATGCCAGTTTTTAGGTGATGTAAAGACCTTGTAGTTGAGTCAAGTAGATACACTTATGCCAGTTTTTAGGCGATGTAAAGACCTTGTAGTTGAGTCAAGTAGATACACTTATGCCAGTTTTTAGGCGATGTAAAGACCTTGTAGTTGAGTCATGTAGATACACTTATGCCAGTTTTTAGGTGATGTAAAGACCTTGTAGTTTAGTGTTGTAACCAGACTTAATGCCATTTTGGGTTATCTAACAACACTTATCTTTGCCTTACAGTGAACTTGTCCAGAGCTTCCTGGACACTTTACATGAGACAGGAGCAGACTTCACCAACTGTTTTCGACATTTGAGCAACTTCCCATTCCCAGGTTCACAGAATTTTTCAGATGGGAGATCAAAAGTCCTGAAATATCTGCTTTCCCAGAGTTCATCACTGGAGGAGTTGCAGCAAGCAAACCGGCCACGAATGGACATCAGGTGGGTTCTGTAAACCCCATCTGCTCATGTCACATCTACAGAATTTAGATTGTCTTCTTCTTACAATTTTGACAAGTCAAAACAAGTCATAGAAGGATGCGTGGTTCTCTGGGGAACAAAGCTTCTTATAGAGGATCAAAAACTGATAAAACAAGAAATGGCAGTTGGAGGCTGTGTAAACTGTAGAACAATCTACACTTGAAGCACATTTCTGTATTTGATTCTTTTCAAGATTTACAGTTGTCTGCTCTTGTTATGCTGTGTCTTCGTCATTATTTTAAAATTTCTTTCATTTCTGTTTCTGCAGCTTTTGTATGTGTGTGTCTTAAGTTTTATACAGGTTTATATATGTTCTTCAAATTCTATTAAAGAACTTTCATAGTATAGAGCAATGATGAAAGCAAGTTCCCAAGTGATGTGCCTATTCCATTTTGTGTTTGGATCTTTTGTTTTTAGATGCCTCACTTTCCCTTCAGACCTTTTGTTTTTCCACAGACAGTTATCTATGTTTATGATGATCTCACAGAGCAACCCAGAGCTGTTGTCAGCCTTTGGCAGGAGCACACAACTCTTAGAACGAGAAATAGAGAGAATAGCGAGGTTCCAGGATCTGAAGGTGATTTTGTTTTGTTTTGTTTTCTTTGATTTTTCAAAAGTATAAGTAGACATGACATGACCAGATGGGATGTTACAGAACCTGACATTCACTAGAAAACTTAAAGGATTGGAGACCAAGAGAGAGACATCTTCATGGGCTTGTCACATATTTTAGAGAAAGAAAGGAAACCAAGCTGGTGAGAAATAGCAAGGAGGAGCTGATTTGTTTTTTTCTGATGGAGAACTGGTGGATGGAAGATCATGGTGGTTTCACATAAAAGGTAAAAAGAGGAAGAAAAGGAGGGAAAATGGAAATAAAAGATAGGATCAAACCAATATTTTGCCGGAATGTCTTATCAAGAGCAACAGAAAGAAAAAAAAAGAAAACTGATAAAACTTTCACCATTCATTAAGGGAAGTTCTTGATCTGTTATCATGTGTATTCTATAGAATTGTAACACACCAAATAGTAATCAGTCTTTTCAGTATGCAGCAGATTTAGATCATCAAGATTAAATCTGTTTATTTATTTGTAAAAAAAAAATATGGTAACTGATACTTACACTGAGGAAAATGTCGCAGAATACATCACATAGATGTCTGTCGGTGTGTACAAGAAAGAATGAACGAATGATCTTTATTTTAAAAGGGTGAAGAACTGGCTGTGCAGGCCCATCTTACATTCTGCCCTTTATCACTCCATCTTTCATTCTTCCTGTCTTCCCACACACTCCATTTAATAAACTATACAAATTACATGATTAATGAATATACATATTATATATATATAAGAATACAAGATGAAACTATAAAATATAAGTAAACAGCTTACATGAAAAATGCAAGATAAAAATACATTCACAAATATAGGGTAATGAACTACATGAGAGGTAACTAATCTAACAAGATAGCACACATACACGTGAACACACACACATAATACATTTTAATGAAGTTCTTCTGACATTCTAAAGATAGCTTATGAGCATAAAGTTTCTCTCTCTCTCTGAACCTTAAGTGCCCAAGGTGCTTGGAGCTTCCACAAGGGATTTCCATAAACACCTGTCCTTTGCCTTTTTTTCTGCTCTTGCCTAAGTAAGCCCTATATTGCTCAGCATCCTTTCTGTTGTTCTTCTCCATGTCTCTTTGGTCTACCCTTACTTCTGTTCCCCTGTGGTGTCCATCTTAGTGCTATTTTTGGTAGTGAGTTGTCAGTCATTCGGAGCACATGTCCCAACCATCGCCACCGTCTTTCCTCAATAATCGCTGTCGGTGGCTTCATCTGCATTTCTGCCAACAAGATGTTATTTCTTATGGTGTTTGGCCAGAATATTCTTCTAATTCTTCATAAACATTTAGTCTGGAAAGAATTCAGCTTGTTTTCTATAGTTTTTGGTGATTTTCCAGCATTCACTTCCATAGAGTGTTATTTTGAACATAAGGCAGATTTAATTTGTTTTCATTTATATCGGTTTGTGTCTGTTAAACTTGTAGACTTTAAGGAGAGTCCAGAAACTAGGGGAGTAAAATAAACAGTCTGGAAGACGGGATCCCAAAACAGTTGATGACAAGGTTCTGTCTAGACGATCTAGTCTCCTCGCAGCTGTTCTAGATTTTCATAAAGTTTAGATCTTGACCTTCCTTTGGAGTCAGAAGGGGTTTAGTGCAGTTTAGACAAAGGATAAGCTCTGATGTGCTTGGGGGTTTCCATAGACAACACAGAAAACATCTTTTATTATATCAGAAGTGTCATTCCTTTCATTACAGGAATCCACAGAACAGAAAGTTCAAGAAAATAGCAGTAAGAAGTGGAACAGTTGGTTGGATAGATATGAGGAGAGACTGAAGAAGGAGCAGGGAAATGAAGACGATTTGGAGAAACTGAGAGAACAGAGGGTGCAGATAATGAACTCGGTGAATCCCAGGTTAGGAAAGTTCCGGATGATTTTTGTTGTTGTTTAAGGTCTACACATCTTTTATAATGAAAATTTATACATAATAAAAATATGCAAAATATCACATGAGTGGCACACCTGTATTAGATATATGCAGTGCTGTTAAATGCTGCACAGGTAGTATTCCCAGTCATGTGATTTTTTTTTTTTAATCACATTTGTTTTGTATCCCCATGTCTTAGTTTTCTGTTGTTTAGAGTTTTATTTTGATTTCTCTGTTGTTTAGTGTTTTATATAGATTTCTCTGTTGTTTAGTGTTTTATTTAGATTTCTGCCTTGCTTAGTGTTTTATTTAGATTTCTCTGTTTAGTTTTTTGTTTACGTTTCTCTGTTTTTTAGAATTATATTTAGGTTTTTGTGTTGGTTATAGTTTTATTTATTAGGAGTTATATTTTAGGTTTCTCTCTTGTTTAGAGTTTATTTGGATATCTCTGTTGTTCAGTTTAGATTTATTTAAAAGTTACAGACACTGGCAGTCACTGGAAAACTTAGTGGGAAAACAAAAGAGAAGGTTGGTGAGAGAAAAATATCTACATGGGTTGACCAAGTGGCACAGGATAAAGAAAAGGTTAGAAATCCAAGGATCACACAAAATCATCACCAGTGCTTATTGACATGGCACATAATGACTAAATGGAAATGTTACACGTACCAGATACACTAATTTCACAGCTGAGAAAGAGTTGTTTAGAAGTGAGATTTAGTATAGGAGATAGAAAACGAGAATCAGTCAGTCATGTGCATGTCCTTTGTGGAACTTTGCCTCCCTAACAGCTCCCCTGAAGGCCGCTCGGTTGTAGGCAAGATGCTCTGCTGCTTATGCATCCATTCACAGATCATCAGCAATGTCTTACAGCCATCTTCACCTTGGTATTCCTCTCTTCTAAATTCTCATGACGTTTAATATGTCCAAAATATTTAAGTTTTCTCTGTTTATTCTTTACTAGCCAACCTTTTCCAGTATTAAATTCTTATAGTATGGATATATTTGTTCTTTTTTATGTCCATGATATTTGAAGGAATTTTCTGTAGCATTTACATTAAAAGGCATTTATGTGTTTCTCAGCTGTTTTGTTAAGTGCCCAAGTTTCACAGGGATATGTTGCAATGGGAAAGATGCATGCACTCAAAAATCTTATTTTTGTAGTTCTGTCTGTTCCTCTTCACAGATTCTTTAGTTGTTTTATTTTTTGAAGGCGATAGATGCCTTTTAATTTCCCTCCTTGTATCTCCAGGATTAAAGAGAGAAAAGTTAAATATTTTGGACACATTAAACATCATGATAATCTAGAGAAAACTGTCTTGAAAGGATACATAATGGGAAAAAAGGAAGAGAGGAAGGCCAAGGCGAAAATGGCTGCAAGACGTCATTGATGATCTGCAAATGGATGCATCAGCAGCAGGCCATCTTGCTCACAACCGAGAGGCCTACAGGAGTGCTATTGGGGAAGCAGAGTTCTGCAGGGGCAAATAAATGATTCAAGATATTCAAAATTCTCCACCTCTCCCAATTTTTCCTCATTGGTATATATTTCAGCTGCCTTATTTGTTTTGTCAGTTGTCATCAATTTAGTTTTCTTTAAGCATAAAGGTTTTGCTCTTCAGTATTCTTACAGACTGACATAATTAGTTTTTCCACTCCTTTTTGTGTTGTGAACAGTAATACTATGTCATCAGCATATCTGATCTCTAGTAATTCATAACCTCCAATTTCTGTGGCATCGTGATGCTCTTTTATTTTATGCTTAGGCATAAAATCCCTTGATACGGTTGAAAAGCTCGCCAAAAACAGGAAAACTTGGTGAACTATCTTGAAAACTTGGTGAACTTGCAAGCTCTATGTGATGTTTAACAGCATGCGAAGGATGTAATATATAAGAATACTCTTTATCTACATCTTCTCTAAAATTCCTCATTGTATTTTCAGTATACAAGTTAAATAAGTAAGGCAACAATATGCACACCTGACAGACCTCTTGTTTTATGTCAAACCAGTCTGTTGTTTCATCATTTATTATTACTGGTGCCTATTAGTTTAAATACAGTAGTGACATTAATTATATCACATGTGTTGGAAAATCCCATTTTCTTCCATTATTTCCCAAAGTTTCTGGTGAATGAATGAAAGAAACCCAGAGAAAAAAAATGTTGGTTCAGCTTGAATGTATTATTTTTCAACTGTCATTTTCTTGACTTATTAAAAGCTATTACATTGCATCTAGTTTTCTTCTTTTTTCTTTACTTTTCATTCTTTGAGAGGAACTAGTAATCCATATCAACTTGAGATCTTACCTCACGTGAACTCAGTACTCCCTAGACAGAGCTTGAGCCTGGCAAACTAAGTAAGGGTTAATGCGATCCCTGTTTGGATGAAATCTGCTAACACCTGACACAGCATCCAGCACAGATATCATCAAACCATCATATGTACACCCCAGGGAAATCAGGAAAACTATTGAAGCTCATCACTAAGATGTCAGAAGCATCATTATTGGCTGAAAGAGTCAACCAATCAGATCTCTTAGCACTTAGAACAACATTCACATCTATTTCTTTTCTTTTCTTTGTTTCAGATTCATCTTGAGGAATTATGTAGCCCAAAATGCAATCAGTGCAGCAGAGAAAGGAGATTACAGTGAGATAGAGACGGTTCTCAAGCTGTTGGAGTCTCCTTACAGTGATGACCCTGAGCTTGGAGAACTAGCTTCTAAGTTATCCATAGGCACTGAACCTAGTAAGTAATACATGTCTGTCAGATCTAGTGAGCTAGGTTCAACATCCACATTGAAGTATCTAACCCCGAGCAAAGTTGTATATAACTTTGTAGTTTTGTATTAATAAAAATAATGCAAGGAATTTTCTCAACCAATATTTAGAATAGAATGTCAGATATTTAGATATCTAAAACACTGACTTTACTTATCTCTGAAACATTCAACTTTATTTCTCTCCCCACAGACACTACATCCTCCCATGAAACTGGATCCGGTGAATCCTGCCAGAGAAATCTGTTGGATTACTTGGGGAAACCTCCAGCTTGGGCTGCAGATCTACGGGTCACCTGATCCTCATAATTCTGAGTGGTTCTCAGTCTGAATATGCCAGAGGGGTTCAAGCAGTTTGTGATGGGTGCTTGGTCACCTGAGATGTTTTATGTTGAGAGAGGGAGAGACAGTGAACAGTGAGAATGAAAGAAAGATGTCAAAGGAGGGGATTAAAGAATGTGAAAGTTACACAAACAGATAATTAGTCTAGTTCAGAGAAGTATTTGTTAATAAAAGCAAACAAAAAGTTTTACTTAGACAGAAACCTAAGTTAGGTTATACAGCTCCATTCAGGCCATTTTTGCTTAAGAACACCAGTTTGTGATCTAAATTCATAAATGTGCAGATATTTTCAAATAGCATAGTTTAAATAGATGAGATTATACAGCAGCCGTTCTTCTATGTATGTACTATATCCACACACATTCTGAGAAGAGTGAAACTGAATTTGTAAAACTGTCTTTATGAAGACTGCTTTCAGGTTGTTCATAACTTTACACTTTTTTTGTGTGTTGTTAGCTGACAAGTTTTATCTCCCCTCTCTCCAGAGTCTAGATATTTAACAAATATGCTGATACCCCTTGGCATGTCCAGACCAAAGCTACTCAGCATCTCTTGTCATTATTTTCAAAGCAGTCTTGCTGTTTTATACAGAAAAACACATTTTTTTTTCAAATTGATGTATTTGTTAATACCATTAAAACGGCTACTTTCTCTTAGAGTGTAACAATATATACAGAAATGTAGTGCTGGAGATACTCACTGATTGCTCCCATGACATTATAACATAATTAGATAAGATAGGTGTAAATAAGTCCACTGTTACTAAGAAGTTATTGGACAAAATGTCTTGGGCATTTTATTCTGAAAATCATTCGATTAACAAAAGGATGACATTCAAAGAGTTTGACTTTGGAGTGAAAATACCCAGCTAAAAATTAAAGTGTGCCATAGATCTCACAGAGCTGGCTTCATCTGTACCAAGATTTAGGCCAGTTTAAGAGATTTAATCATTCATCATGTGAAAATTTAGGTGCAAGAGGATTACATAACAAAGGTAACAGCAATCTGTGTACACACATCATCCACAGTAGCATTTTTTTTTCGAAACAATGACCAGGGCCAATGTGTTATTTTGTAAAAACAGAGAGATACATGACGGCTAGGAGGAAAGCTTCGTACCGGAGCCCTCCGCTGCCTGATGCTGCTTGGAAAGCTGACTTCCGTTTTGTTTTGTACAGTCTGTTTCAGTTATTTATGTAAATACTAATCTGTGTTTAGCCATTTTTATACTTTGTTCAGATTTTAGCATATATGAGATTTAAGATGAGGGAGTGTTGCCCGATGGGCCGAGAAAGAATTCTAGCACCGAGACGGTCCATAGATGAGGAAATCTATGGGTTTTATTTTATGTTTATTTTCTGCCTAAAGTTCTGTATAAACTCAGAAATTGTTCCCTAATCAAAGTTGTGCTGAAAAGTAATTCACTGTTGCTCATTTTGACTCTTAACCTATTATCTTAACATTCAAACCGCATTTAAAATAATTTTAAAAAACAATAAACTATGGTCATATGGCTTTGCTCTGTAGCGAGGAGGTTGTAATTTTATGCTTCCATAAATGCTAAATATAAGTACTGTATTCTTTCATGAAAAAAATGTTTGTGGGTATAGATGTTTGTTTGGTTAAGAGTTGAAGAAGATGTGTAAGAGTATGAACTGACATGCATTCAGATCACAGTACTTTTCTGTGCCTTTGGTACCAGTTCAAAGCATAATTTTAAAAAGTGAAGATTTGGTATGAGAATATGTCAGAGTACATGAAACAGTGTGCAGATACAATATTTTTGATTGCACAGAATATGCCTTCAGTTGATTTTCATCAACTGCTTCACCTTAAGCTGCATGTGTCTGAGACTGGAGGGGCCATCCCTTCGGTACTGCTTCACCTTGAGCTTCTTGTTCCTGAGACTAAAGGGGTCATCCTATTGGTACTGCTTCACCTTGAGCTTCTTGTTCCTGAGACTAAAGGGGCCATCCTGTTGGTACTGCTTCACCTTGAGCTTCTTGTTCCTGAGACTAAAGGGGTCATCCTATTGGTACTGCTTCACCTTGAGCTTCTTGTTCCTGAGACTAAAGGGGCCGTCCTATCGGTACTGCTTCACCTTGAGCTTCTTGTTCCTGAGACTAAAGGGGCCGTCCTATCGGTATTGCTTCACCTTGAGCTTCTTGTTCCTGAGACTAAAGGGGCCGTCCTATCGGTACTGCTTCACCTTGAGCTTCTTGTTCCTGAGACTAAAGGGGCCATCCTGTTGGTACTGCTTCACCTTGAGCTTCTTGTTCCTGAGACTAAAGGGGCCATCCTATTGGTACTGCTTCACCTTGAGCTTCTTGTTCCTGAGACTAAAGGTGCCATCCTATTGGTACTGCTTCACCTTGAGCTTCTTGTTCCTGAGACTAAAGGCTTCTTGTTCCTGAGACTAAAGGGGCCATCCCAGCTTGTAAGATAAGACGTGGAATCTAAAGCTTTATGTTGTCCCTAATGATGCTTATACATCAGGCTAATGAGCTTCCCATAATGCACTGACAGCTGTGTTCAGTTTCTCAAGTTTCATAGGCAAATGTCAGGTACCCATTTCTTTCAATTGCATTGCTGGAGCTCCTTGGTGACTGGTCAACAATCCACTCCCTCTACACAAGCTATGGCTGTACCAGATGTGAGTTTCATGCTCATGTAGTTGTCAAAAGGAATTTTTTTGTATAAAAAAAACAATTGATATTCAGAGTTTTATTTTAAAATATAACTGGCATTACAGAAAGATATTAATAAAAGTTTCATTTTAAGTGCGCTGTGATATATTCATTACATTATTGCTGAATGCTTATTTGTATGAAAAATCTGATATGCTTCTCATTGCTGATCTAGTATTTGCTCCTGTTGATTTATATGTAATATATATTAATGTGATATAAAAAGTAACCACCAATCAAGGAATGTAACATTTGAAAAGATATGAAAAGATTCAAGGGTGAATCAAAAAATAACCACCAATCAAGGAATGTAACATTTGAAAAGATATGAAAAGATTCAAAAGTGAGTCAAAAAATAACTGCAAATCAAGGAATGTAACAATTGAAAAGATATAAGGGTGAGTCAGAAAGTCGTTTCATTAATTTCCCTTCGTTGTGGTTTTGTTTGGTTTTTTTTTTTTTGACTCGCCCAACACTTGTGCAGCATAAGTAGCCAGAATTATTTTATCAAGACATACTTCACATCATACATACAAAAAACAAGTATACCAGTGTTCACTCTAAGTTGCACACACACACAAAAGATATGTATGCTGAGCAAAAAAAAAACAAACATAATATAATAAAAAATGTGCTACTTTTATTCTTCAAGTTAGTGATGTTGCTGTGTGCTATAGGCATATCAAAAATAGAAGAAAAATATGAATAGCATGTGTTTTGTTTTCCTGTTTTCCTTGGATTTTAATATTCCTTCTCTGAGTACTTTAAATTATACCAGTTATTTCATGTTACAATGCACAGCTGCAAACATAAAAATATCTTTTGAGAATATATTTGTACACTGGTTGAAATTTTGTATATGAACCACAAAACCTTAGAAGGCACATTGATTCAGACCACTGTTCCACAATCTACAATGATTCGGACCACTGTTCCACAATCTACAATGATTCAGACCACTGTTCCACAATCTACAATGATTCAGACCACTGTTCCCCAATCTACAGTGATTCAGACCACTGTTCCACAGTCTAGCATGATTCAGACCACTGTTCCACAATCTACAATGATTCGGACCACTGTTCCACAATCTACAATGATTCAGACCACTGTTCCACAATCTACAATGATTCAGACCACTGTTCCACAATCTACAATGATTCAGACCACTGTTCCCCAATCTACAGTGATTCAGACCACTGTTCCACAATCTACAATGATTCGGACCACTGTTCCACAATCTACAATGATTCAGACCACTGTTCCACAATCTACAATGATTCAGACCACTGTTCCCCAATCTACAGTGATTCAGACCACTGTTCCACAGTCTAGCATGATTCAGACCACTGTTCCACAATCTACAATGATTCGGACCACTGTTCCACAATCTACAATGATTCAGACCACTGTTCCACAATCTACAATGATTCAGACCACTGTTCCCCAATCTACAGTGATTCAGACCACTGTTCCACAATCTACAATGATTCAGACCACTGTTCCACAATCTACAATGATTCAGACCACTGTTCCCCAATCTACAGTGATTCAGACCACTGTTCCACAATCTAGCATGATTCAGACCACTGTTCCACAATCTACAGTGATTCAGACCACTGTTTCACAATCTACAATGACTCGGACCACTGTTCCACAATCTACAATGATTCAGACCACTGTTCCCTAATCTACAGCGATTCAGACCACTGTTCCACAATCTACAATGATTCAGACCACTGTTCCACAATCTACAATGATTCAGACCACTGTTCCCCAATCTACAGTGATTCAGACCACTGTTCCACAATCTACAATGATTCAGACCACTGTTCCACAATCTACAATGATTCAGACCACTGTTCCACAATCTACAATGATTCAGACCACTGTTCCACAATCTACAATGATTCAGACCACTGTTCCCCAATCTACAGTGATTCAGACCACTGTTCCACAATCTACAGTGATTCAGACCACTGTTTCACAATCTACAATGACTCGGACCACTGTTTCACAATCTACAATGATTCAGACCACTGTTCCCTAATCTACAGTGATTCAGACCACTGTTCCACAATCTAGCATGATTCAGACCACTGTTCCACAATCTACAATGATTCAGACCACTGTTCCACAATCTACAATGATTCAGACCACTGTTCCACAATCTACAATCTGGGGTGCTTGCTCAGCATTTAACGATAAAAGATTGTACTCACTTCAGAAACAAGCAGCATCCTGCACACATTACACATCATCATAAGTTTAGAATTCTACCTTTTAGAATAGACTCATTTTTAACAAAGCCAAATTAGTTCATAAAATTCTATTGCAAATTGCTTCTCCCTAAATCTAATTCAAAACATAACCAATGTCTAAACATTTGCCTTCTCCCTAAACCTAGGCTTGATCTATGCAAGAAAAGCTTTGCTTACTCTGCTGCTTACTTTTGGAATACCATTCCAGTCCCCCATTCCCAACCCTAGATGTTTAAGTAATGTTCACACTTTCAACTTCAGACTTTTTCAATATCTGTTGAAATTTGATTACATGACCTCTTCAGATTTGTATTCTCCTCACAGAATTATATTTATCAGAGTTACTAAAATAATTCTTTAAATATGTATTATCTTCTGCAGTGATATTGTGTGGTATGTTTGTGAATGTGAAAATAATTACATTACATATATGTAGTATTTTTATTTATGAATGCTTGGATCAGAAGTTGAATATAAAAGTTTTATCATTTAAAATTTTTGGTCTCATGCTCTTTACCTATTTAATACTGTCTGTATAAAACTGAATATTTGCGAAAGTGAATGTTGAATGATAAAGGGGAGGATGTTATACAGGCCTGCATGCTCAATTCTCCACCTCTTGAAAATGTAGTTCATTTGCTCCTTACAGGAAATCTAATGTTAAAGAATATTTCATATTCACCTGTTTTGTCTGAAAATTTGTGTATCATTTATCGGTCATTTATTTTTTAACTTGTTCATGTCTGATATCTGAAACTGTGTTCATTGATTTTGTTATTTTACTAATATTACATTAAAATTTGTCATATGTGATAATTTCTAACAACAGATTTTTATTATTTGTATTGATTTCTAAAGAAAAAAAAACACACACTGATATAGGATTTAGTGACACATTTGAGTATATGTTTACATAAAAATAAACATAAATGAAGCCACTACAATAAAGCTGTGATAACAGAATGTTAAAACTATTTAAAACAAGTAGGAACAGCTTTTTAACAGCACACAGTTGTGGCATTTTGGTTTATATCTTAAGCATACAATACAAAGAAACAGGGAAAGAAGATAAAGCATAGCTGTGACTTGTAAGAAGCTGTGACCTGACTAAGTGCTTCTTTTTGAAAATTTTTTCATTCTTATTTGTGGCATATCATTCATGCAAACTTATTTTTATCTTCTTTCTTTATTTCTTTGTCCTGTGCAGCTCACGAGCCACAGGTGAGGGCAGATCGTCATCAAGCTACTGGTGGCAAAACTAACAAGTTCAAAATAACAGCATGGAATGTTAGAACTTTATTTCAGGCTGGAAAATTAGAAAATGTAAAGAGGGAAATGGAAAGGATGAAAATCGACATACTAGGAATGAGTGAAGTTAACTGGACAGGTGCAGGAAAGATACATTCTGATAAATATACAATAATATATTCAGGAAGTGAGAAACATGAACAAGGAGTAGAAATAATATTTGACGAATAAACAGAAAGGACAATTGTAGGATATTTGAGCATCTTGAACCAAGTCCTGCTACCCCAACTGAAAGGATGACCAGTAAACATAAATATTATACAAGTGTACGCTCCAACATCTGAAAGTTCTGAAGAAGATGTACAGCTATTTTATAATGACCAGAGACAGCCCTGAAACACATGAAGTTACCATAGTGATGGGAGATTTTAATACCAAAGTTGGTAAAGGAAGAACTTAGACATCGTTGGCGACTGTGGACTGGGGGAGAGGAATGACAGAGGTAGTAAATTAATCAAATGGGCAAGAATACATAGCATGGTTGTAGGAAACACCTGGTTTAAGCAACATCCCCGAAGACTGACAACGTGATGCAGTCCAGACAAAAAGACTTTTAACCAGATAGACTATGTGTTCTTCTTCTTCTTCTTCGTTCGCACTGTCTGTCTATATCTGCAGTCCTGTCTCTTGGATAAATTTCACTGTTTTTTGTAACTCATGTATGGAACCGTAGAGCTTATCTTCTTTAGTGGTTTCACTGGGCCAGTAATTATTTCTCAGTGTCTCGTAGTTGATGCAGTTCTGGAGGATATGTTCCACGGTTTGGGGCACCTGGGCACATGTACATAGATTAGTAGTACCAACCTTAAACTTTGTATACATATGACTTCGGAGTCGGCTGTGTCCTGTTCGGAGACGGAAGATGGTGACTTGTTCCTTTCTGTTTAGCATGTGATAGTCATCATGTGGTGGTGTTTGTGGCTTCCTGTAGGTTTTTATCATGCTTTTCTTCTGATTATAGGTGACTGGTATGTCTGGTTGCTCCATTTCAGTGCCCTCTTTGGCCAGATGGTCAGCTTTCTCATTGCCTGGTATCCCACAGTGGGAGGGAATCCATTGCAAAGTGACTCCATGTTGTAAGCCAATTTTTGACAAGGCATCCTTAAGGTCTGGTAGTTTGTTGCACTGAAGAGCCTCCAGTACTGATCTTGCATCTGTGAGAATTACTACAGGACATGTATCAATTCTGGAGTCTGATAGTTTTTCAACTGCAGCAATAATTGCCCTAACTTCTGCATCAAAGTTGTTGCAGTATTTACCAGTGGGTATGGAAATCTTGTCAATGGTGTTGTTTGGATATTCAATATATGCTCCTGCCCCACCATTCTTTATGGCATTATGTGCAGATCCATCTGTATACACACGTATCCAGGTGTCACATGGATATTTGTCATCTAGAACACTAAGTGTGGCTGTTGATCTTACAAGACTGCTCTGCATCTCACCATTCTGCACACCTTTCACTTCAGTCTGAATAGTTATTTGTGTATAATCTGCTTCTTTCCATGGTGTATGCTCTGGTACAGATGATAATGGAGTGACTACAGTTGGAAGGTCAGGTATCAGCTTACGCATACGCTTGGCCTGATGAATGAAGCTGCTTCTTTTAAGCCGTCCTAATGCCAAGTTATTGAATCTCTCCTTCAGGGGATGGCTTACAGAGCTAAGGAATTTTTCTCCCATGGTCATGACCTTTGTGTCTCTACGTTCCTTTAGCGGTTGAACACCAACTATTTTCTGCATTTCTACTATTGGTGTGGACCTCATGGCACCTGTGATAATCCGTAGTGACTGATTTTGAACCTTGTCTAGATTATGCAGCGTAGTGTTTGATGCTGTGCACCAAGATGTTGAGCCATATTCTAAATGTGGTAGAATACTTTGCTGATATACATTCTTGAGGATTCTTTCACTAGCTCCCCATGTAGTCCCACTCAATTTTCTTAATATGGCTAGTTTTCTTCTGGCTTTTGCTTCTGCACTGTTGATGTGTTGCTTCCAAGTCAGTTTTGAGTCAAGAGTCACTCCTAAGTAAGTGGGTTGGTTGTCCATCCTTAAGGGTATTTCATTTACAAAGATCTTACCTGCTTTCTGTTTAGATGAGAGGGTGAACAGAGTGGTACTTGATTTCTCTGTGTTGATACTTACACACCATTTGTTTGTCCATGATGTCAAGATGTCTGCTGCTCTTTGGAGTCTCTGTGTAGCAACTGTCGCATATTCATCTGTACACCACATGACCAGATCATCTGCATACAGTGCTGCTTTGATTCCATAGGGAAGTTCCTTGACCAGGTCATTAATGAATACAAGGAATAGTGTAGGCGAAAGGACTCCTCCTTGTGGTACACCGTGTCGCAGAAGTACTTTCTGGCTTTTGTGTCCATCCATTACTACTCTAGCTCTTCTATTGTGTAAATAGGACTTTATCCAGTTGTACAGTCTTCCATTCACATTGCAGTTTCTTAGTTTCCACAACAGACCTTTTTCCATACTTTATCAAAGGCTTTCTTCAGGTCTATCCACGCTGCTAGTACAAGGTTTTTCTCTTGGAATGCATCCTCAATCTCTTGAGAGAGATAGGTCACTTGATCTTCCGTACTGTAGTACTGCCTAAATCCTGCTTGTTGTGGAACGAGAAGGTTTTCACTTTCTAGGTACCATTTTAGCCTCAGGTCAATGATGCGTTCCATCGTTTTGCATAGGCAGCTAGTGAGACTGATTGGCCTGTAGCTGGAGGCAGTATCACTGTTTTTCCCTGGTTTTAGCAGTGGTACCATGCTTGCTTCCTTCCAGATTTGAGGTAACTTACCTGTGCTCCAGCACATATTGAAAATATCCAACAGCTTTCCCATTGCTGCCATTCCCAGGTTCTTGATCATTTCATTGGACACTCCATCTGGTCCTGGTGATTTCCTTGGTTTCAGTTTACTAACTGCTAGGTCTAACTCACTGCGTGTGATTGGTGCATCCATGACCTCCACTTTTCTGACTTGTTCCTCCTCTTTCTGTGGCTCGATGCGCACTGTACGCTCCTTCTCTGGATGGATATCAATGTTGCAGTCCTGTGCAAACATGCGAGCAAAGTGATCTGCTACCTGCTTACCTGTAAGAGTTTTCCCATCCTCTATTAGTGTAATCTTTGTACTTCTTCCAGTACTCTCATCATTTAACTGTTTGATTAGTTTCCATAGTTTCCTTCCATCCTTTTCAAAGTTTAGGGACTCTGTTTTCTCTCTCCAACTTTCCCGTCTGGCTTGCAGCTTTGCTCTCTGAAATTTGGCCTTAGAATGTTGGTAATTATTGTGGTGTTCTTGGCATGGTCTATTTTCTGCTTGCTTTCGAGCTGCTTCCACGTCATCATGGAGTTTTCCCAGCTCACTAGACCAGTATGGTTTATAGTCCCTGCGAGCTCCTCTGGGAATGGTTTCACGAGCGGCCTGAAGGATACAAGCATTGAATTCCTTCACTATGCTGTTAATATCCTTACCTTCTATGGACAGCTGTCCCACCAGGATACCTGTACGATGTCTGTACATTGTCCAGTTTGCTTTTTTATAGTTCCATCTGGGGAGAGGGTTACTAGTGTTAAGGAGTTCATTTTCTATTGTCAGGAAGACTGGTCGATGGTCGCTACCTCCAAGTTGTTTTCCAACTTCACGTGTAATGTTCCACTTCAGATCTGGAGAGTGGAATGCCAGATCTGGTGTTGATTTTGTATGCCAAGCCCTTGAGTAAAATGTTGGGGCATCCATTGGCTGGTTGATCAGGAGAAGTCCATTATCATCCTGCCTGCTCTCAACTTCCTCTCCTCTCTTGTCTATGTGGTCATAGCCCCAGCTCTGGGAATGTCTGTTAAAATCACCACAGACCATCAGTCTCTCTTTGTGTGGGATTGTTCCTAAAGCAAGTGGGCGGTCATTAGGACAGTAATAGTTAAGGAGGTGGAAATCTGTATTACTACTTTTTAGATGGATCATCTGGTATTCGGCTCCTTCCATGTACACTCCCACCTGACATGCGGTGATGTTATTCTTAACAAGTGTGAGTACTCCTCCTTTTCTTCTGTCCTGTCGGTCTGATCTAAAACACTGGTAGCCTCTGATTTTAAAGGCGGCATCTTTGGTTAGGTGTGTCTCCTGTATGCAGCATATACTTACCTGCTCTGCAAAAAGTATGTTCTCTAGTTCAACCTTTTTGCTATAGCCATCTCTAACACTGCTGACACCCTCAGCATTCCACTGCATTATTTTAAGTTCTTGCTTTTTGGCTATTTTCTTCTGTTGTATTTTTTGGCCAGTAGCTCTACTCTCATGTCTCCTGACTCCACAAGACGAACTGAGAGGACCTCCAGTAGCATTGGGTGGACCCTTTCGAGGCAGGGGGCCCGGCACTGCACCTGCCTGGTTAGTCTTCACAGGGCGAGCACCATGTTTGAAAACTGTAGATATAGACATTTCATTAGCGATAATGCGTGTTACCCTGATTTTTGCGATGCGCCTTTTGGCTGGGTAACTCCGACTTCAGCACCTTTCCTTGCTAGGGCAGACTGTGGTCTTGCTCGGACTGCCATGAAGACAGTGTGGCTGGCCTGGCCAAAACTTTGTTTTCCAGCCTCTGGTGGCTGTACTTAAGCCCCTTCTCCATGTCAGATGGTTTGAGACAGTTCCACAAAGACACTCTGACTCTGAGATGAGGAATCTGATGAGTGCTTCAACGATATCCATTCCCCGCCACCTATAGTCTACTGGCTCTGTTTTGTTTACATCATTCTGATAGCCATTGTTGTAAAGACCCATAGGCTTGTCACGTCCTGGATTCATTGGTTTCACACCAGACTTCCCTCATCCCCGCCAGAGATCCCCATGTCCCCATCCGTCCACCAACCTGACATTACATTTTGCAAAAATAACAATTACAATTACAATTAGTGTTGATTGCTACAAGTTTCTGGGCTACAGAGGTAGGTCAGAGTTTTTAAGCAAACAGATCTATGTTCCCTGTCTCACAAACACTATGTTAAGATAAGTGTGCTCTTAACACAGTTGTTCCCAGGGGAATGGGTTTTAGTGAAACTAAAACTGAAATTTAATGCATGTGCTTCCACAGCTCAAGTCATTAAAAAGACATATTTTATATGGTTTCTGTATCAGGTTCACCTTGTCAAGTCATTAAAAAGACATGTTTTATATGGTTTCTGTATCAGGTTCACCTTGTCTAATGGCTGTCTCTTGGAAACCTGACCTCCTGAACTACAGAACACTACACAGAGTAAACAGCATACTACTACTTATACCTAAGTTCTACACTCAAACTACACCCATGCTGCTCTTTCTGTAATCTATTAAAAATTCAGCTTAACTCAGCTTCTCCCTTCCCAACAGTTATAATCTCAATACAACACTATCTCCCTACTAAACACTTTCATACCTATTTATTCATCTGTCATTTATACACTAGGTCAGTCTTCCTTTTTCCCCCCACGTGGAATATTTTTTTCTGTCCCTATGGAACACCTGTATTAAACTATTTACTGCTACTCATTTTTTGGTTCATATGTTCCCCCACAGAACTCTTAGAATATTTTTTTCTGTCCCTACAGAACACCTGTATTAAACTATTTACTGCTACTCATTTTTTGGTTCATATGTCCCCCCACGGAAATCTTGGAATATTTTTTTCTGTCCCTACAGAACACCTGTATTAAACTATTTACTGCTACTCATTTTTTGGTTCATATGTCCCCCCACGGAAATCTTGGAATATTTTTTTCTGTCCCTACAGAACACCTGTATTAAACTATTTACTGCTACTCATTTTTTGGTTCATATGTCCCCCCACGGAAATCTTGGAATATTTTTTTCTGTCCCTACAGAACACCTGTATTAAACTATTTACTGCTACTCATTTTTTGGTTCATATGTCCCCCCACGGAAATCTTGGAATATTTTTTTCTGTCCCTACAGAACACCTGTATTAAACTATTTACTGCTACTCATTTTTTGGTTCATATGTCCCCCCACGGAAATCTTGGAATATTTTTTTCTGTCCCTACGGAACACCTGTATTAAACTATTTACTGCTACTCATTTTTGGTTTATATGTCCCCCTCCTCCCAACTATCACTACCACCCACATACACATCCCCCCCACCTCCAAAACAACCACTGTAAAATATATCAATTCTACTAATAAAGTCACTAGTGTAGGTTGTAAAAAAAAAAGTCTTCCCTTTAATTTATCCACTAGATCACCATTGAGAAGAAGGATAGTAAATGTATAGCACACAAAATGTTAATCATGTACGGTTTGCAGTAAATGACATATGCAAGAGTAAGTTTAGTTTTTCCTAGTGCAGAACAAAAAAATGACTTTTTAACTGAACTGTCGTGGTCAAAATCAAAAGCATGTAGCAAAGTTCTCGAAAAAAAATCGCGGCCAAAACACTTCTAGACGTGAAAGAAAGAAAAATTACAAAAGAATCATTGGGAATCGAACCACGGACTCCAGCAGGATGAGCAGCCATCTAGCCATGAGATAACAGCACACCAACGAACTACAGATAGTACATTGCAAGATGCCTGCTCGCCCTACCAGAGTCCGAGGTTCAAATCCCAAGTAAATCCCCCGTGATTTTTTTTCTCTCTCTCACGTCCAAAAGTGCTTTGCCCACGATTATTTCCGAGGTCTAATCCTATAAAACTGTATTCTGTTACTTTACTATACGAAAACCTCGTTCCTGTAGCAAAGTTCTGTGAGATGTGTCTAGATGGGATTTTTCAGTCACGATCCCTTACGGAATCCTAGGGTTTCACAGAACCCAGGTTGAGAAATGCTACTCTAGTTCCTTCACCCTTTTGAAATAAAGATCAATCAATCACTCCAACTACATTCATCAAGCTGTTCTGCTTGTCTTAAAACCTCAGCTTGACTTCCACCATTTCCCTTTTGTGTAGAATGTTTTATTCCTTCAAACAAACGCTTCTTGCACATCTGTGACCTTAACATTATAGAGACATCATTGTAGCCTTTATTATCATGAATGTCTAATGACTGTGTAATTACAAGCGAATTCGTTTTTAGCATACCATGGACTCGTATAAAATACTTCCAATCAGCAGATCATCATATTAACTTCTATTTATCACTCATTCATTATTTACAATAGATACTTACTTAAATTTATCTCTGAACCATCAAGATGCACAACAGAAACGTGTTTAACGGAATTCTGCTACCAAAAAAAAAAAAAAAAACCAATTCTATTTTACATCCTGCATAACTTTCCCAAAAGATAACACCGCCATTTTGACAAAAATGTTCTGCATTCAAGTAGTCAAATACTACTTCAAATATTTAAAAGTAAATAATACACTTCGATAGCCACCTGTAAAGAATGTATTGTTTTCTGTTTGAGTTTCCTTGACGGCGACGCTACAATTATGTCTTTATCCGGTTTTTCTCGTGGAGTTCTGACCAGAAATTTATCCATCTTAAATTCTCTCAACAGTTCTCATTGATCAGCGTCTTCCTCGTTCCAGACTATGTGTTAATCAACAAATGATTCCGGAATGCATTACTGACAACAAAAACCATGCTAGGAGCTGACTGCAATAGTGACCACGACCGAAAGTGGAAAAATTAGACTAAAGCTAAAGAAAGCAGGCAGAAAAGTGAGAAACATCAAACTGAATACAGAACTCCTTAAAAATGACCAAGAACTGTGAAAACAGTACAAAGTTATTATAACAAATAGATACAATGCAATAGCAAAGATAAATAGTATAGATGAACAATGGGCAATGTTAAGAGATTCTGTCTACCAAACTGTTAAGGAGATAATACCACTGAAAAAAGAAGCCCCTCAAAATAAATGGATGACAGACCACATCTTAGAACTAATGGACAAGAGGAGGAGTAAAAATAACCAAGAAAAATATTCATTCATTTGCATGTCCCATGTGGAACTTTGCCTCCCTAACAGCACTCCTGTAGGCCTCTCAGTTGTGAGCAAGATGGCCTGCTGCTGATGCATCCATTTGCAGATCATCAACGATGTCTTGCAGCCATCTTCGCCTTGGTCTTCTTCTCTTTCTTTATCCCATTATGTACCCTTCCAAGACGGTTTTCTCTAGATTATCATAATGGTTTAATGTGTCCAAAATATTTAAGTTTTCTCTCTTTAATACTCTTTACTAGTCAGCCTTCTTCAATATTAAGTTCTTGTAGTATGGATATATAGCAAGATAAATAAAGAAATAAGACACAAATGCAGAGAAGCAAAGGAAGTGTGGTTAAATGAACAGTGCAGACAGAGGACTCTCATAATAAAGACAGCAAAAACACGCACAAACGAATTAGTGAACTCACAGGCAGGAAGAAATCAAAAGAAGGTAAAATGTTATTGGGAAAAGAAGACATTGTGGATAGAGTACATCGGTGAGCTATATGGTGGAGAAAGACCAGAATTAATACTAGATACTGAAAACTATGATAGATCACCAATACTTGATGATGAAATCATAGATGCCATCAATCACATGAAGAAAGGAAAAGCGACTGGGCCTGATAATATAACAATAGAAGAAATAGAGGCACTAGAGGAGATAGGAATAAAAATAATAACCAAGTTACTGAATAACATTTACATCAGTGGTTATATTCCTAGTGACCTGATTAAATCCACGTTTATAGCACTACCAAAGAAACCAGGTGCAAAGGAATGTGATGACTAGCAGACTATCAACCTCTCATGTCACATAATGAAGCTACTTCTGAAAATTATTATGAGAAGAACAAGGAAAAAAGATAAAAATAGAAATAGCAGATGAACAGTTTGGATTTGTTGAAGGAAAGGGAACACACACTGCCATTTATGCTTTATGAACACTAACAGAAAGAGCTTTAGAAGTACAGAAAGATCTCTACTTATGCTTCACTGATTACACCAAGACATTCGACAAGGTGAAACATAATGAAATTATTAAAATGACTGAAGACATCAATACAGACAGCAAAGACCTGAGGATTGTAAAACATCTATACTGGCAGCAAGAAGCAGCAATTCGAGTTAAAAATAAAACTGGAAAATATCAGCCTATGAAAAAAGGGGTGCGACAAGGATGTGTACTACCTCCAGACAGCGAGAATATTATAAGAAAATCATCACAGAACCCGGCATAAAAATTGGAGGATACAATATTAACAACCTTGGTATGCTGACGACACAGTACTGATAGCTGAGAACCAACAAGACCTGCAAAATCTCTTGAAGTGAACAGAAAGGCCTTACTTTGAACATCAAAATGACTGAGACTATGGTTAAATCTAAGAAACAGAACCCACCAAAATCTGTATATGTAAAAATGAATGTGTGTATGTTAGAGCATCACGCTGGAATGCCTGGAGCAATTTCAACCAAACTTGGCACACTTATGACTTACAATCTTGACAGTGCACCATGGGGGTTAGATCACCCCAGGATACCCCTATGACCCCTAGGGGTTGGGGTGAAATGAAAAAAATAATCGAAAATGAATGATATTAGTGTTGAATCCATAGTTTTGGGGTAGATGATATGAATAGTGACACTCCAGATGCCGTTTAAGTCCAAGCTCAGCCCCAATTGGCATGGGGTCCTAGGGGTGGGTGTGGGATGGGGTGATATGTACAAATAATCGAAAATGACTGATTTTACTGTCAAATCCATACTATTCGGGGTCGCTGAGATGAACAGTGGCACTTGCAAGTTCAGCCCCCCATCAGCATGGGGGGGGGGGGGGGGGGGGGTGAGAAGTGAAAAATAAAATGTCCAAACTGGCTGAAATTAGTGTCGAATCCACAGTGTTCGGGGTCACTAAGCTGATTGGTGACAGTCTTGATAACAATTAAGCCCATGTTTAGC
This sequence comes from Achatina immaculata, assembly GCA_009760885.1. Taxonomy (NCBI): domain Eukaryota; kingdom Metazoa; phylum Mollusca; class Gastropoda; order Stylommatophora; family Achatinidae; genus Lissachatina; species Lissachatina immaculata. The sequence goes on from CM019694.1 coordinate 36,938,648, forward strand.
TGAATAGAAGGAACAGAACTCTGTAGAACCACCTAGACTCTGTAGAACCTTCTAGAAGGTTGTGGAAATGAATAGAACATTGTAGAACCTTCTAGAAGACTGTGGAACTGAATAGGCCTCTGTAGAACCGTCTAGAAGGCTGTGGAAATGAACAGAATGTTGTAGAACCGTCTAGAAGGTTGTGGAAATGAATAGAACTTTGTTGACTGGGATAAATAAATACCCAGGCAATGCCGGATAATCAGCTAGTGCAGTATAAAATTAAATGAAACTATTCTAGAACAGGTGCAGTAATAACTTCAGATGGGAAATGAAGAACAGAAATTAGGAACAGAATAGGCCAAGACTGCATTTCAGAGAATGAGAAACAGATTATGCAACACATGAATGTTAGAAAACGAGTCCTAAAACGCTATATTGAACCTGGATGGACAATAGGCAGGTCTGCACAAAAATCATTGGAAACAGTAGAAATATGGTTTAGTAGAAGAATGTTGCGAATTCCCTGCACAGCAAAAATAACTAATGGAGAATGTATGAGAAGAGCTGGAGAGACAAAAAATCTTGTCAAAAAAATAAGAGAGACAATGTACTTTCATAGGACATACAATGAGAAGAGGGGGCATTGAAAATATTATAACAACATGAAAAATAGAAGGAAGGAGATCAAGAGGAAGACCAAGAGAAATGATACTGGACAGTCTGATGGGATGGTGTGAGAGGAGATCACCAAATGAGCTAATGGCCTGCATGAAGGATCATGTACTCTGGAGAAGCATAATAGCCAACGCCAGTCAGCTCAGCACGGTACCTGAAGATGATGATGATGAGGTATAATAAACTGAACTGTCATAACTTTGTGCTCGTTAATTAACAAAGCTGTTCCTAGCTTTATTTTGCTACAGTTGTAACATTCTGTACAGGATTTATCTCCTCAATTTTTACAAAGAAAGTCTTCAGACACAGTCACAAGTTTTTTTTTGTTTGAAAATTTTAATCATCCTCTTCATTCACAGTATATAAGATATTAAATAGTATCTGAAATCAACATCTGCTGGTCAAATGGAAGAGAAAAAAAAACCCTAGTCCCTTACCCTCTTTAATGCAGTGGAGTTCAACAAATGCATTCTATATTAATATACTCTTTTATATAAGCATAAATTTCTATCACAACATACAATTTTATTATAATAGAAACTTCTACCACAACATTTTTCACTTTACCACAAACTTCTACTAAAATGTAAACTTTCATTAATATCACAAACTTCTACTGCAACATAATCTTTCATTATAGCACATACTTTTAGAACATAATCTTTCATTATAGCACAGACTTCTAGAAAATAATCTTTCACTATAGCACAAACTTCTATAATATGAATTTTCATTATAGCACAGACTTCTACTATAATGTGAATTTTCATTATAGCACAAACTTCTACTACAACATGGAACTTTCAATACAAACTTCTGTAATATCAAACTTTTATAGCAACATGCAACATTCATTCTACAACAACATAACCATCTACAAAATAATAAACTTTTAACAACAGCATAAAGTTGTACTACAATTTGATTGTTGTGAGTGCCAGAAGCAGTTGGCACAAAAGGTTAAAGAAAATGCAGAAGCTGAAACTCACATTTCAGCAAGTGTTCCTGAAAGCCATAAACCTGGATAAAAACAGTTTCAGTAACAAATGATGATAAATGTTGCAGTGTGAGCATCAGATTCTGCCATCTGTAATTACAAAGCTGCACATGAGCTCACATGAAATGACCTGCTCTGTTTTCTCATTGCATTTAACTATTTTATCCAACATGGGGGTTATCTGGCAGGTGGTGCCACCATAATGGAAGTGTTGAGAAGATGTGGGGAGGGGGGATGAAGGAGAAGGAGGCACCAGAAACAAGTGAGCAAAAAAAAAAAAAGCTTTTTGGAGCATGAGGGATGTGGCCCGAGAAGCTAGTAGAAGAAAAAAAAGTTTGAAAACCACTGATCACAAGAGAACAGGAATTTTATGAGCATCTAAGAAGAACAACGCAGAGATAAGACAGATGAGCAAACAACAACCTGCCTCGTGGGTGATCAGAAAAAGAAGATGGGACATATGTAGGCCATGTGATGAGAAGAAACAGAGAATAACAAAACAAGCTATCAAGTGGACCACAACAGGCCGAAGAAAAAGAAGTCGCCACATGAAACTCTAAAGAGGACATTGTTAAGAGAAGCCAGTTTAGTGGGCATAACATCCCTTGATGAAGCTGAAAAGACTCGCTGAGAATAGGAAAACTTGGCAAACAACTATGCGAGCCCTACGTGACGTTTAACAGCATGGGAAGGATGTAAATAAGAAGCAAATGTGACACATTAAATGATGAAATTCAACATTTTCTTCTACGACATGAGCCAAATTTCCAGAAATGCAAAGAGAAGAGAAAATACTCTTAACTGGGAAGAAACAAAAAAATGCCAAAGAGAGCTGATGAAGAAAATAACAGATAATTTAACACAGTATATTTTTATTGATGAGGACATTATGGCCCCAGAGGTCATGCCAAATTTCTGAGAGATAAATATATAAATGCCCTTTTTTTTTTTTTAAAACAGCAATTTTTTTTTGGGGGGGGGGGGGGTGGACAGGGACAGGAGTGCCCTATACAGAAAATGTTAGTGCTAAAAGGAGGGTCCAAGAATAGAAAACAGTTTAGAAACCTTGGGGTCTGATAAGAGTGAATCATTCATTTTAAAAAAAAAATCATCAAATGAGGCAATGATCACTCTAAGATCAAAACCTACAGAAAGATGGTTGCATGCCACACCTGGTGGAGATGGTGTAGAGATAGCACAAGATGATTATGACATGTCACATTCTCCCATCATCCTTGGCCGTCTCATCTTACTCAGGTCCAAACATCCTCATATATTCTACTCAGCAACCATCATTAAATTATCTAAATAAGCAAAATATATATATATAGTAAAATCCCATTATAAATGACCCCATTTATAATGGAGCAATGGTAATAATGGACCAGGTCCGCATGCCTATATATATATATTATTCTGGATACAGCAGACTTTGGACATAATTGACTAGTTCGTCAATCCCCTTGAAGTCCATTGTCAAAAAATTTTAATGTAAAACAATGAGCTCAAGCAATGAGAACCTGGCAAAAGAAAATTACTGGCAAGATAAAATTCAATCATAATTTTTTTTTTCAGATATAAGATAAAGACAAAAACAGAAAATTACTGGCAAGATAAAATTTGATCATAATTTTTTTTTTCAGATATAAGATAAAGACAAAAACAGAAAATTACTGGCAAGATAAAATTCGATACTATAATTTTTTTTCCAGACATAAAGAAAGACAGAAACAGAAAATTACTGGCAAGATAAAATTCGATCATACTTTTTTTTTTTTTTCAGATATAAGAATGTAAGATTAAACACCAAGTTTCAAGAAATTAACTACAACCAATTTTTTTTTTACAAGTTACTGAAGTGGTAAGGGGTGGCAGAAATTGAGAAAACGAATAAAATTTCTCATCGAGCAGTCATTCGCTACCTCTACATCAAGGGCTTATCATCGAAGGAGATCTATGAGGATATGGTAGAGACTAGGGGAGACTATCCCTTCTTACAGCACAGTGAAGAAATGGGCACCTCAATTCAAACATGGAAGAGAGAGTCTGGAAGATCATCCCCATCCAGGAAGACCAAGAACAGTAACCACTGATGAAACCACCAGCAGAATACATGACATGATAATGGTGGATCAATGACTAACTGAGCGGTACATTGCTACTGAGTTGGGCATCTACCAGTAATGTGTTCATGCCATTATTCACAATCATCTTCAAATGACAAAGGTCTCTGCTTGATGGGTCCAGAAACTTCTTGGAGCTGATCACAAATGACAGCGTCTCAACATGTCAAGAGACAACCTTGGCCATTTTTCTGCAGATCCTGAAAAGTTTCTTCAGCAATTTGTGACTATGGATGAGACTTGGGTTCATCATTTTAAACCAGAAACCAAAGAACGGTCAAAGCAGTGGAAACATCATGGATCCCCACCTCCAAAGAAAGCAAGGATTGTTCTGTCTGCAGGCAAAGTGATGGCTTCCATCTTTTGGGATTCAGAAGGTGTGCTATTGGTAGCCTATCTTCAAAAGGGCAGAACGGTCACTGGGGCCTTGTGAAACAACTGCGGGTCAAACTGAAGGAAAAGTGTTGAGGGAAATTGATGAGAGGAGGCATCTTTGAGCAAGACAATGCTCCAGTTCACAAGTCAGAGGTGGCAATGGCTGCTTCTAGCTTCTTGAACATCCTTCTTATTCCCCATATTTGGCCAATTCAGAATATTACCTGTTCACCAAACTAAAAAAGGAACTCAGTGGTCGCAAATTTTCTTCAGATGATGACGTCATTCATGCTGTAGACCACTTTCTACTGGCACAATATGCTGACTTTTACAAAGAAGGGATCCGTATGCTCCAGGACTAAGTGCATAAACTTGCAATGGGACTATGTTGAGAAATAACCCAAAAAAGCTGTCCACAAATAATCCGTTGTACCTTATGCCGAGAACTTACCAATCACCCCTTGTAATTTCTTTTTCAGATATAAGATAAAGACAGAAACAGATCTGAAATAATCTGAATTATGTTCTTAAGATCAGGGAAGATCTGCTGTCAATCAATCAAATGCCATGCCATGTGGCTTAGGCGATCATTTCTCTCCACAATTCCCTGTCTTTAGACTTGATTATGAGATCCACCGGTGACTTTCTTCCTGGCCACACTGACAGGCAATCCAGTAACTTCTCTCTCTGTCTTCCTCTGTCTCTTTTTCCTCAATTTTTCCAGTTGCCTCAGTGTGTTTCAATTTTCCTCTTCTCAGAAAATGTCCTACAAATCTCACTTGTCTGCTTCTGATCTTTGCTGTAATTTGTCTTTTAACTCCAGCCTCTCTTAAGACTTCTTTGTTGGTTTTCTTAGCTGTCCATGGTACCTTCAATGTCCCTCTTATGAACCACATTTCCATGGCCTCCATTTCTCACTGTACTCTCTTATTCACAGACCATGCTTCACATCCATAAAACAAAATTGGCTCGATATAACATTTAAGTACTCGGAATCTTGTTTTCATTGATATGAATCTGTTGCACAAGATGTTTCTCATTTTCTAGAATGCTGACTTGGCCTGAGCATGTCTGCTTTTTATTTCGTTGTGACATTTCCTATCAGCTGTTATAATTGTTCCTAAGTACTTGAATCTATCAACTTGTTTGAGTTCTGTGCGATCGATGGTAATGCTACATTCTGGTGGTATTCTATTCCTTGAGATGACCATCACTTCAGTCTTCTTTTTATTCAGACAGAGACCTTTACTTTTACTTTAACGAACCACCATGTCCAGAAGAGCTTGCAGCTCCCCTTCATTTTTAGCAAATCAGAACTGTGTCGTCTGCTTATTTTAAGCTGTTAAGGTTGTACCCGCCAACTGATATTTCTGGCAAGTTCACTATATTTCTCATTATGTTTTCGTTGTACAAGGAGAAGAGGTCAGGAGATAGAACATATCCTTGTCTCACTCCCAATTTTATGTCTTGGAATGCTCTTATTTGGTCCTCAACCCTCATTGCTGCTGATTGCTGCCAATATATATGTTTTTCATGAGTTCCAGATCTTTCCCATCTATGTTGATGTCTTCCAGCATTCTTATAATTTCTGTGTGTCTATCAAATGCTTTACAGTAGTCTATGAAGTGTAAGTATAGGTCTGTCTAGATCTGCTGTAATACTTTTAATGAACCCAGAATGCCAAAATAAAAAAAAAATAACATACTAAGAAAACGTACATTCTCTGAGTATTTCATAATGCAAGCCAGTTACAAATGACATATGTCTTCTACTGCTGCAGTGTTTTTTCAGACATCAATTTTTATACTCCCCATTGTTTTTAGGGATGTGATGTTTTCCAATAACTTGTCTTTCACATGGACTGCTTGGCACCACAGCCACTTTTGCAGCTGTTCAAACAATCTGAAGTCTTGTTCTACCATCACTCCTGATTCACTGCAGGGGCAGTTTGAACTGTTTCTGTTCATATCACAGGACTGAGCTTCATATGATTTGTTTCCTTGTACATAAAGGGATCCAGGGTTACAACCTGCAAAATGATATTCTCCACCTCAGATGCGGTTCTGTTCAACACTGCTGTATCAGGCACCTATTTTTACTGCTGCATCAACAAGAAGTTGCCAAAGGAGAGTCTAAAATACATATACTCAACTTTAGACATTTCGGTAGTTACTACTCAAACCCCTCACTTTATATAGTTGCAGACTAGTGACAATTTTTCAAATGACCAATTCAAAGTAGACATGTAACAGGATATGCAAGTGTCAAATAATTACTTATGAATTACATGAACAAATTTTCCAACAGTTTCACATATAAACAGGTCATACAATTAAATTCTCATGCAAATAGGTAAAACTATGTGTGTATATGTGTGCTATAAAATATTCTCACACATCTGTTATCAAACTGCATAAACAGAATTATCAACAATCTCAGATACAATGAAGTTTCAAAATCACAACAAAATATCATGTTTTCTTCTTTCAGTTGGTGCTGACTGTGGACAATCGGGCACTTGAATGCTGAGAGTGGTTACTCAAAAAAATAATAAAAAAATTGATGCTTGCCACCTCCCGCAAACAGCCAACATCTACCTGCTTCAAAAACTGTCATGTCTTGCCAACAAAGATCCATTCTGATTATACAAAAGTGACTAGGGGGAACTTTGCCAGTTTGTCTGTACAGCATCTAATATAGCATAACCATGTTAGCAGTCATTGCTACAGCTTGACCACTTGAATATCTATGAGTTACAGCCAAGATTTTCTCATCAAATGCTCTTCCAGTTATTATGAACAGTTGTTTATTTACTAGCATGCTTCTAACTACACTGGATGGAATCTAACAGAAATGAAAAAAAAAACTAATCATTGAATTACTAATGGAATTCCAGTTATTTATATATATATATATATTTATAACAAAGGCACAACAGTACATGGAAAATTCCCAAGTTTATATATACGAAAGCGCTTCTAGGGTATTTAAACTGGAATAAATATAATATTAAATATGTAAAAGGAAGTCTTAAGATTATATAATAAAAATATTCCAGGAATACTTATAAATCTATATACATACATGTGTAAATATTTTACATGCATTTGGCAGTTCAATATCATCTTTAAGAAAAGTTACTAAAATTATATGTATACACACACACACACATGCACACAGTGTCCTATAAGTTCCTGTACTCTCTCCAGAGGCCACTGTTAGAAGACAAATGTAGCTATATGTTGTATATGTATGTATATATAAACACACACATGTAATGTATATGTATGTATAAACATACGCATGTAATGTATATGTATATATAAACATACGCATGTAATGTATATGTATATATAAACACACACATGTAATATATATGTATATATAAACACACACATGTAATGCATATGTATATATAAACACACACATGTAATGCATATGTATATATAAACACACACATGTAATGCATATGTATATATAAACACACACATGTAATGTATTTATATATATATAAACATACACATGTAATGTATTTGTGTGTGTGTGTGAGAGAGAGAGAGAGAGAGAAAAAGGGAGAGTGAACACACAGCTGCAATCTACATTATGTGAACAGCCTCAAAATTACACAAATACGATTATATGGAATGCTTGCATTTATATGGAACATTTTCTTTATAAGACAGGTAGAATAAGAGCAGAGTCACTGTGCTAGCCACAACTTGCTTGTATTTTATATCTTACATCCTTCCCATGCCGTTAAATGTCATGTGCTTGCATGGTAATTCGCCAAGTTTTCCTACTTTTGGCAAGCTTTTCAACCTCATCAGGGGATTTTATGCCTATTAATTTGGCTCTCTTAACAAGGTCCTCTTTAGAGTTTTATGTGGTTGACCTCTTTTTCTTCGGCTTGTTGTGTTCCACTTGACAGCTTGTTTTGGTGTTCTCTAATTGTTTCTTCTTATCACATGACCTGTCCATTTTTTTTTTCTGATCACCCATGAGACAGGCTGTTGTTCACTCATCTGTCTTATCTCTGCATTGTTCTTGAATTCGTTCCACTTTATACCAAGTATTTTCCTTAGGCATTTGTTTTCAAAAGAGTCTATTATGGAATATACAAATATAATTTGGAATTACTGAAATATACAAATATTTTTTTTAAATGTAGCTCAGTAATGAAAGTTTGAAAATTGCTCTCCTCAACAAAACTCTGAGTATGGCTTTCTGTTAGTGAGCTCAATTTGTTTAAAAAAAAAAAAAAAAGAAAGAAAAAAAAGAAAATAATTTGTCTACATTGTAGACATCTGTGACAATGTAGACATTGCAGAAATTTGTAGCTACATTTTTTGCTTTAGTGAACTCTTGATCTGTTTGAATGGTCATTTAAGAAACAAAGTGAATCCTTCTTCTTCAGCGTTCCTGAGTCTTCATGGAACTATAGTTTATAGATTTGATCTGTTCAACTATGAACAGTGTGTTTAAAGAAAGAAAAAAATTCATCAAACCAGTGATGAAGTGTCAAGCATAAGAAATGTGACCTACTTCTTCGTTGACTTCTCTTCATTGCTTATCCCTGAACTGTTCAGACCCCCCCCCCCTCCCCCCCCACTCTTTTTTCCCCCAAAAGACCACTGCGAGTTATATTAAAAAACAGTATCTGACCTTGACCCCAACTTTATACAATATATATATATATATATATTTTTTTTTTTTTTCTAAAGGCATTTCAGCCGAAGTTCAACTGGCTTTTCTGACTTGGTTTTACATAAAAAAATAATTTACTTTACAAATCCAATTTTGATTCCACCATCTCCACAACTGAAACAATTTTGACTTATGTATGAAAGAAAAGGAAATGGCTGCAGCTATAACAGTCCTTGATCTGACTTGCCATTTATGAGTGTGTTTGGTGACCCATAACCTAATATGTGCTAATATATATGTATAGTTAGTTCCATAAAAGAAAACATGAATATGACAGTTCAGCTGGGAAAAAAATATACATGGAAAAAAGTGGCTTATTTGCTTTTACAAAAACTACTACATATTTATATAAACTTATGTAGTAATTTAAGTCACTTAATAAAAGCAGATATTTATACCAACTGACAAGGTCATTTAGCAGGAAATCACTCATGAAAAGTGATATTTATATAAACTTTTCTGGTGGTTTGGCCATAAGTCATTTATGAAATGCAGATATAAAACTGACAAGGCCGTTTAGCTGGGACGGAAAGAAAACCATTATAACACAATTTTATCAGCACAGTAAATATGACATGAGAAATATATCCCCATAAGGAAGCACAGTGTGCTGCAGGTTTTGTGACACTATGTCATCTCACATTTTATATGTAACACTTTCCATATCCAATGTCATATCTTTCCTTGTGACATTTCATCTTTACATATGTGTATATATACTGAATGTCCACAATATCTAATGAGGACACAATATTACACGTCCAAAATATCTACAAAATGCTTCTTAATTTGGGGGAAGAGGGAGGGGAATTGATTCAGCAAATGGCAGAAAGATAAAAAGCTGAAAGCATCAAGACTTTAAACTTTTCTTATACATTTTATAAAAAAAGTTAAGACCTTATGTAGAAATCTGTTCATTTACAGGTTATTTTGCTCCTTTTCTCTCTTTTAGATTTTACTTTTTCACTCTCTGATGCTTTCTGAATGCCTTGTGCGGTTTAGTTAGAGATAATTTAGTACCTGAACTACTAATAATAATTTAGTTCTTGAACTATTTATAGCTTGAATGAAACAATTGTTACTGAAATGAGCCAGGAAACTGTTACAAAGCTGGATTGCCAAAATTTGGTACGAGTGAAAAAAAAAAATCCTAATCAAAGATACTGATCCTGAGGTATCTTGCTGCCAATTACTGTCAGAACTGGCCTTACAAAGAATGTGTCATAGTTATAATGATCTGCCTCTCATAGCCCCTCCATAAATGTTCAAAAAATGTGGTGCAATGCAGTACCGTTTTTATTAATGGCCAATAATTGCAATATTTAAATCTGACCAATGAAGTTTAAAAGAAAAAGATTTCCATAACTGATATATACATTTTTTTTATATAGTTCCCAAACTTAGTCTTGAAAGGGTTAACTTGAGTCAGTCAAAGTAACCTAGTCCCAAAAGGGTTAACTTCAGCAGTGAAAGGCAATAACAAATATTTAAAAATAACATCTCTCCTTCAGCAGTACAACTATAACCTAAATAGAACATGACTATTTAAACTTATGTATCCCACAGTTACTAAGGCATGATACATATGCTACATCTACTACTGAATATTGCTATCTAGCACCACCACCTGATATGGAGAACAGTTGGGAAGACCAACTTTACCGCAAAACCAGCCATAGAATCCCTTTTCCCAGTCATGAACTTCTAACAACCATCGTTGCCATGACCATGAAATCTGCATCACGGATGCCACAAGGGAAATAACAAATGCTGACAAAGTGACTGTTAGTGGGAATGATAATATAATCACAGGGCATATCGCAACTTTGTGGAAGAAGGATTTTTCCTCACTGAAATAAATGATGAAATTGTACCAGGCCATGGAACCATGATAGAACGAAACACATAAAGAAAGCACGATGACAACTGGCATGCACAAAAGTGACCACAGAACAATATGTGGACCGTATTCACGCCCACACCCAAGCTTGACATCTTCTTTTGACTTGGCTTCTTGAGATGATATTCGATACAGTTCTCTTTCTGTTAATGAAAGCCGAACCTGGGAAATAATAAAACATCATTTAAATGTTGCTGTTGGGTAATATAAATATGTAAAGAACAAATACATCCATACTACAAGAACTTAATATTGAAGAAGGCTGGCTAGTAAAGAGGACTATGATAATTTAGAGAAGACCGTCTTGGAAGGGTACTTATGGGAAAAAGAAAGAGAGGAAGACCAAGGCGAAGATGACTGCAAGACATCGTTGATAATCTGCAAATGGATGCATCAGCAGCAGGGCATCTTGCTTACAACTGAGAGGCCTACAGGATAGCTGTTAAGGAGGCAAAGTTCTGCAAGGGACATGCAAATGACTGACTGACATTTAAATGTAGAAAAGATGAAGAAAGAGATAAAGCAAATAACTGAATGATATGACAAACAAAGGGAGTCCACGAGGACTGTCTTCTCACCTGTAAAGCAGAAACTTTTGGAGGTCATTGCTTACCATAACCATTTTATATTATCAAAAATCTAGTAAAAAACAACCAATTAAATTGGCTGGAGGATAACAGGGTCAGTAGTAGTATGATGATGATGCTCAATTTGCACTGAAGAGAATCAGGCAGTTTTGATTCTAGTTAAGCACATGAGCATCCTGTATTAAATCTCACCGCAAATAAGATTTAAAAAACAATTCACATAGCATTTAACTCCCACTGACATTTGTAAAGTGTTTTCAATTTTAACTTGAAAAAAAAAAAAATAGAGTGCTGAATACTGTGTTGATAAAACCAGTACTTCAGAAAGCATTTCAAGCAAGTGAAGGACAGGTACAACTGTACTCGTTTCAGAAAATTCTAGCGCAAATCACTGAGAAGGCTGTGGGTTTATGGCAAGCTACCAAAAATCTCCAGTTAACCCAGCTATAAAAAATGAGTACCTTACAGATCTGGGAAAAGAACTCTTGAAAGTGGGGAATATATGCCTTCAAGGTTGGGGGGGGGGGGTTGACATTATTGCCAAGATACAAAAGAACCTTAAACAGATGCTGCCATACTTACTTCATTAGAGTGCCAGACTCATAAACTTACTTTAATACACAGTCCAATACACTGACACTGTTGAACTTACTCCAACAATCTGTCTAGCATATAGATGCTGCCATACTTAACTTCATTAAACATGCTGTCCAACATACAGAAGCTGATATATTTACTTCAACTGGTGTACTCACTTAAACAATATGTCCAACACATGGATGCTGATGTACTGACTTCAACAGGCTGTTCTACATATACAAGCTACTGTAATGATTTCAACCGGCTGTTTTACACATACAAGCTACTGTACTTACTTCAACAGGCTGTCCAACACCATTTCCTCGTGTTACAGTTCCTGTCATTGTCACACGCTGACCGTCACTTGGGCCTGGACGTCTCCGGTTTTTAGGCATGCTCCCTGCTATCATTAATTCTGCTGTCCGGGTTGGGGACTGGTGGCCATTCTTAGAAGTGTCTGAATGAGAGGACACTCCATAAGGTAGTGGAGATGCTGTGCTGGTTCTTCTGTCATCAGATTTCTCATGTAACGGAGAATCACTCTTCGTCATCAATGATTCCATCTGTTCATCATTTTCGATGTTCAAACTAGAATCGTCTATGCTCCCTGAAACGCCTGCCATAATTTGAGCGTGCTAACTTCCTGATCACAATGGTTCGTAAGAATAAACTAAAACTACGACCTGTTGAATATTACAATCAAACTTCATTATCACGTCACTTTGTAATTAGCGGAAAAAACATCATCAGATACAAACATTTGTCAATTATACATGAAATGATATCTTTTAAATACAACGTAAATCCTGGCCTTATTTGTTTTTGCATAGATATGATGTTAGACGAAGTTTCAGAAGTTTTTCATCATAATCAAAGAGTGCACGGCTCTGTAGAACTCTTCTGTACAAGAGAAAAATAAATAAAACAAATAGAATGACAATAGGCCTTTATGGCGTTTGAGAGCCTAATATATATTTTTCTTGAATGCAGAAATATACCATCTCTCCAACTTACTTTCTAAGCTATTTAACATGTATTTTAAAAATAAATCTATACAACAAGTGGGTTGTTTCTTTGACTGTTTATGTCACATCTACCGATAGATGGGGTGGGGAATGAAAATTTTCAAACACTGGCAAGTAACAGGGAAGCTACTCTGGAATACAGCAAAGTAAACAAAAGGACACTGACCGAAGGCAGATGGTGATATGGTGAGATTTAATGTAATCCACGACGTTATTACTATATAAACAGTTGGCTAGCCACTTTGCGCTAAGTCGAAAGAAGAAGCACAACAGTGCCACTAAAATTGGTGTTACTAGATCACAATATAATGGTATCAGCAAGGAATTGAAGGTGAAATATTAGTCACGTACGTTAATAAGAAAAATATTCATATTGTCGGGACGGAGAAGTAATGATGACAGAGTAGCCAAATGTAACTGCAGTTAACAAAGTCCTTACGTGTTCTGATCTTAATATATACCAAAGTGTACGGTCACTCTTTTTCGGGCTGATTGTCAGCTTTAAACGATGTTTACCACTTCATCATCCTAGCCAGTCTCCATGAAGATATTAACGAATGCCCTATAAACATCTGCCGAACTGCTACCGCAAAGGTAGCTATCATCGATGAACTACCCACTCTGTGAGTCACAGAAACATCTGCATATCTCTGGACAAAGATGATAATGATTTTACAGACTGCTAAATTCCACATTGACACAAGCGATTCTCTTTATACTGAATGAACCTGAAATTTTCTTTAGAGAATATTCCTGTCTGTGACAAGCTATTTATTCACCCATACAGATCACAGCGTTCCCATCCCCGGAGTTTTATCAGTGGCATTATTTCAGCTGACACGGTGAAGATGTTTAGGCACAGCATCGTGTCAGGTTGGGAGCTGAGTGTGGCAGATATCTCTGTCAGCCCCTGGAGCTAAAAAGCAGAGGGTGAGCAGTGTTCTTTAGCAGACTCACCCCCATGATGATCCCTACCCTGTTAGCCAGGCTAGGCCTGTTACTGGAGAACTGGGACAGGGTCTTGATCAGCTGTGGTTCCCTAACCCTAGTATGTCAGCTTTAAGTTGCTGATTGCCAAAACGGACGTCTTCACACTCCCCCTGGCCCTTCCTGACTTGATATATAAAGATTCATAATACAATAATGAAAATGATACTAGTGGGAAAAGTAGAAGGAAAAGAGAAAGAAGTCAACAACATAGACTGGTGGACAATGTAAAAAACAAGACTGGACTGAATTTGGCCAGGTGTACTGTGAAAAAAAGGACAGAACAAACTGGAGGACCACTGCAGCCACCCTTCCATGGGGTGAGGGCACATGATGATGATACTAGATGGGCATACATTCAAAAGGCTCCTCCTGAGATTATCCACTTTTAAACCTGCTGCCTTTGACAGACATTAGCAGAAAGAAGCTGATAGGTTTCTGCTGACAAAACATCAAAATGGCAGTTATTTTCATAATACTGTAGTTTAGTGGAAGCAAACTTTATCCTGTACTAAATGAGCAGTTTTTCCCTGGGGCTGGTCTGATAGATTAGGTAAGTCATCTATAATCCACCACCCACTATCCAGCCCCAGTACATGTTTTCCAGGTCATCATAGCATTGGCTGTAAAGCAGATGTTCGCAGTTGCTGGAGATATTACATTTACTGTGCTTCGAACACAATAGGCCGAAGAAAAAGAGGTCAACTACATGGAACTCTAAAGAGGACATTGTTAAGAGAAGCCAATTCAATGGGCATAACATCCCTTGATGAGACTGAAAAACTCAAAGACAGGACATCTTGGCGAACTAACATGCAGGCCCTATGTGACATTTAATGGCACAGGAAGGATGCAAAATGCTTCAAACACTAGAACAAGTGACAAGGCTCACATATCTGGGACACATGACACCTGACAATGGGAAATGTGAAATAGAAATTAAAATGTCCAAATCCATTTACAGTATAATGAAAACAAGTGCTCACTTCAAAACTTATGGCACAGAAACTGAGAGTTATTACTTTCCATGTATACTGCACACATCAACAGAATTGTACCAACACTTGAGGAAAAACTTCGGAAAGAGCAGGCAGGATTTAGGAAAGGAAGATCATGCACAGACCACATATTTGTACTTAGACAAATATTAGAACAGGCAAATGAGTGGCATAGCACAACATATGCATTATTCATAGATTTTGAGAAAGCCTTTGACAGTGTCAACAGAGATGCACTGTGGAAAATCCTAAGATGGCATGGCCTCCCCCATAAAATAGTTAATGTAATCAAAGCCCTATACGAGGGTTTTCAGTGCAAAGTTATCTGGAGAACATACCTCCAGCAGCTTTAGGGTACAAACAGGAGTGAAACAGGGATGTGTACTATCACCGACATTATTTATCTTGGCAGTAGACTGGTTAATGAAGGAGGCAACATCAGACAAACGCAGAGGATTACAATGGACCCTTGACACAGTGCTGGAGGACCTTGACTTTGCGGATAATATTTTCTATTATCAAGCAGTCACAAAGATATGCAAGATAAAATAAACAAGCTAACTCAGAATGCAAACAACATAGGACTAAAGATCAACGTAGGAAAGACAAAGTTAATGAAGCAAAATGTGAACAACAGAAATGTACTCAGAGTAGATAACAAGTTAGTGGAGGAGGTAAACGAATTTGTATACCTTGGCAGCAGAGTAGTAGAAAATGGAGACAGCACAGAGGACATCAACAGCAGACTTACTAGAGCAAACCAGGCTTTTGCAATGCTGCAGAATATATGGAAATCCAAAAAACTAAGCATAAATATGAAAATCAGGATATTTAAGAGTAATGTTCTAAGTGTACTACTCTATGGAAGCGAATGCTGGAAAATCACCAAAACCATAGAAAACAAGTTGAATTCTTTCCAGACTAAATGTTTACGAAGAATTAGAAAAATATTTTGGCCAAACGCTATAAGAAATAGCATCTTATTAGCAGAAATGCAGATGAAACCACTGACAACAATTATTGAGGAAAGACGCTGGCGATGGTTGGGACATGTGCTCCGAATGACTGACAACTCACTACCAGAGATAGCACTAAGATGGACACCACAGGGAAGCAGAAGTAAGGGTAGACCAAAAGAGACATGGAGAAGAACAACAGAAAGGATGTTGAGCAATAGAGGGCTCACCTGGGCAAGAGCAGAAAAAAAGGCGAAGGACAGGCATTTGTGGAAAACCCTTGCGGAAGCCCCATGTGCCCTGGGCACTTAAGGTTCAGAGAGAGAGAGATACTGCACACTTCTCTATGGTGTAGAAGCAAGGACATAAGAAAATGGAAAAAAAAAAACCTGAGGTTGATGAAAAATGAATATACAGAATAATTGGGCAAACTCCACAGGCAGAAAACAAAACATACAAGGAAGTACTAGATCAGCTGAAATTGAAAAATAACGAAACAAACATAAGAAGCAGACAGTTCAAATATTTTGGCTGCATCAACAGGCATGACACAAGACAGAACTTGTGGAAAAAACTGAAGGAAAAAAAAAGAGCAAGAGGATGATGACCGAAATGGGTGGACAACAACAACAAAATGAATGGAATTCACACTTAGCAAAGTATAGTATATAAGTAAGGGACAGAACAAATTGGAGATTCAACCATCCTTCAGGAGATGACACAAAATGATGACAATGACCACCATTTGTCAATGAAACTCACAAGCATGAGAGATCTTCAATTCAATTCATTTTTTAATCATTTTGTACTTCACTTACTGCATACAAGGTAAGGGTTTATGTATAACTAAAAAACACAAGAAAACATAGGAGAGGAAAGAAAAAAAAAGGATAACAAAAATATATGCAGTATTCGCAAAACTTATAATGAAATCTAAGTACTGGAGCATGCAATGTATAGTGACAGTAAATGAAATCTGCACTCAATATAACAGCAGACCAAGGTAAAGATAATAACAAAACTAGTATACAGTCTCAAAGACAGCAGCTATTATAAAATACACAAATGATGCCAAGTACACATAATGATTAATAGCAAATCAACATATAATGAAATAACTTAAAACAAGCAACAATAATAATGTTAAACCTCTATTTCTTCCTTTGTCACATTAAAGAAGCATCGTCATTTTAATAACTTCTGTTCAAAATTTATAAACTGTTGTTCTGATTCTGTATCAGATAAACAAATTTTTCATAAGCTGAAAATTTTGATTACTGAAAAATAAATATTTAAAGTGGAGAAATATAATTTTTTGTTAATTTGAAATGTACTACGGTTTTGTGATAATGTTAGTGAAATTTAAACAGCTGTAACAATGTTTTTGTCTTCTTCAGATACTAATATAAAAAAAAATAATAGCAATATAGTAAACCTTGTTTTTTTGTTCTCACTGAACAATGGTTTCTGTTTTGCTGTGCTAACAGATTGTTGAGGTACTGGCGGCTTGGGGTACATGATAGGGATAAACATCCTTTCTTAGAATCCTAAGGTCATAGGTCAACTTTGGGAGGTCAGTAAAACATGCTCACTGATGGAGCTGAAATTTCTGAGAATCCCAAGGTCATAGTTCAACTTTAAGTGATCAGAAAAATAAGTGAAAGCTATGGTCAGTAATAATAAAAAGAGGACTGCCTCATTACCAGTAGCTTCTATCATAATCAATAACAAAGAAATACTGAATTAAAAAGATGATATACTTAACACAGAAAAAAAAAATAGTTAAAAAAACAAACCTGTGTATGCATCTGAAAACTTCCTAAATATGACAAAAAAAGTATTACAGTGCTATACAGAGCCAGTATTGCTATATGGTTGTGAAACTGGTCAGTCAATAAAAAGATGACAAAGGAAATGGAAGCAACGGGGATGTGGTTTTGGAGAAAGATGCAACAGTTACCCTGGGCAGACAGAAAACTATTGAAGAGGTTCTCAAATAAGTTTCAGAACAACAAAAACTAGTTAAAATGATAAGAAAAAGGCAATTAAAACTTCTTAGAAGTATCACGAGAACCAAAGGCCCTTCATGCATGCTACACAGTGCAGACAGACCAGAACGACAAAGCTGCAAGACTGAGGGTTAAAATGATAATTTCAGAGCTGTGCAAGGAGATGGTGACAGAAGAGGATCATACCATCACAACTCAAGACATCTGCACAATACTCAAAAGATCACGAAACACCATGTCCCGATGGCATCTGATATGAGGACATAGGCAACCTGTTGGACGACGACACGGAGGAAGTGGTCAAAGAGTTCAACACCAACATTCAGAGTGGCCAGATCAAAGAATGGCTACACAGCTAATGCTACTGCTTCCAAAGCCAAACAAAGACCATTCCCAGATCAGTGCCTACAGAATCATCATGATGCAGAACACTGTTGGCGAGCTACTGGAGAAAATTGTTGCACGTAAATTGCTAGTGGCTTGGAAGGATGTTGCATGTTCCCGCCCACACCTGCAGGGTTTAGAAGTAACAAAGAGACACAGCTCAATGCTGCAGTCTTTGCTCAAGACATCTTTGAAGGTTTTCAGGCCTGAGTAGAGACGTGCACAGCCACAACAGACCTAGAATATGCATACAACAGAGTGAAACTACCTAATGCACATGCTTCCTAGACTGAAGCTACACCCTTGGATAGCTGCAGCCCTGATCCAGAGAAAGGTGGTTTTCTGATATGGCAGTTGGTCTTCAGAGCCAATAACAATATGTATAGATTTTCCGCAAGGGTCTCCGTTATCACCAGTCTTATTCAGTGTGTATGCAGTGACAGTCACTGAACAACTTGTTGGGAGGGGAAGGACTCTGTTATTTGCTAATGATATTCTACTATATCAACAGGGAAAAGATGGACAAGAGATTGCCAATGCATTGCAAAGTGAACTTGATTGAATTTTCTCCCGGTGTGAAGTCTCTAACGCCCATGTCAACCATATAAAAGCATCAGTGACATGGTTCTCACTGAACAGCCATATTGTTAACACTGATATGCCTGTTGTGAGATTGGATGGTGAGGATGTGACCAGAACCAACTTGATGACATACTTGGGAGTGAAGTTTGATCGCATCTGTGTTTCAAGAAACATGTTGACCACGTGATAACAAAAGCTTGCAAAGGTCTATTGGCAATGAAGGTCATTGCAGCTGCCAACACTGAGCAGAGGTCACTGCACACATCGAGTATGCCCTAGCCATTGTCAGCCCTGCTCAGATAAAAAAAAACTCAAAAAGGTGCAAAATGAAGCCACGCAAATTATCTTGGGGTGTATGAGACACTTCCTGTGTAGCGATGAGATACCTTCTTGATTTCCCCACCATGAATCACAGGATCAAGATCTGGAGGGTGTGTGCTTACCTAAAGATAAGTGCAGATAAAAAGTACCCATTGCACCAAGAACTCAAAGAAAAGGGTGACAGACTAAAGGGGGGCAAACCATGGATGGGTCATGCAGAAGATGTTATCAAGCAGGTCTGTGAACTCGATAACATCAACCTTGGCGAGGAATGGGTACCTGTGCCTCCAGCATTCAGGGACATCTTCTCTTGCATTGTCACGCTTGACAAGAGAAGCAGGGAGCAGAATCCACTTGTGAATGCTGAGCTCAACGCTCTCATCAGTGAAAACTCTAGTGAAGCAGATGCTGTGATTTACACAGATAGGTCTGTTGTACGCTATCAAAGGAGTGCATGGACATCCACAGCACTTTTGGCAGGCAAAACAATCCAGGAAGCCAGAGGTGCCTTTGCTATGATCACAAACAGTATGACAGTAATGATGGCAGTAATGAAAGCATTCACATGGCTGGAGATGCAAGACTACACCCGTGTCTGCATACTAAGTGATTCAATGAGCATGATCCGGAAGGTCGAGGCAGGTTTTGTACGCAGGCAGTGGCTTGAGTCACTGCAGAAATCAACGATTTGCAGAGTCACCTTCATCTATGTTGCTGGGTACGTGGCCATCCAGGGAAATGAGACAGCTGATATTGCTAATGTGCTCAGAGAGACAGGCAGAGTGGAGGACTTTGAGGGCAGTGAATCTACACCACTGCTCAGATCGAAAGAGCACAGACTGGCAAGCCCAGAAACGAGAGGCATACTGAACATGTGAGACAACTTGTCAACCAACTCAGGACAGGCACTATCAGCCACAGGATGCTGATGGTTATGTTGAGTGGGGGATGTGAGCATATGGACATGTCTGGAGTGCAATGATGATGTCCCAGACCATAAACAATCATGAGAAGACAAAAGTTGGAGAACCTAGTAATGAATGGAAAATTCAAGGGAAAACAGAAGAGAGAAAGGCCAAGACAAGAATATCTCAGTGGACTAACCAAGTGGCAAGGAAGAAGAAAAGCATCTGAACTAGCCAGAAACACCAATAACTACAAAACAATAATAATATGTTTAATAAGGAAATAAACAGAAGCTTTAAAAAAACTATAATAAGTAGCTGAAACAAATGCATTTTGAAAAAGGTAGAAGAATTTTTTTAAATACTGCAGTTGATAAAAAAAAAAAAATGACTGATTGTCCATAGATGATTTGTTGAAACACTGATATTTTTGTATGTAAATGGGTGCACATATGTAGAAGATAGTGTATTGTATATCAGAATGAAACAAAATGATATCAGCAAGACCAGCAGCAGAGATGCTGCTTCAAATAAATACATGGAATAAAGAAAGGCTTCAGCACAGAACAAAAGAAATATAAGGAAAGTCAGAAATAATTGATCAGCAGCAATATAAGACAGCACAAAGTAGAACAATATCCATCTCAAGTGTGTAATTTTCATACAGAAATTATCATGACACAAGAAAAAAAAAAAAAACACCAACATTTTTTAATCAAGAAAAAAAAATCCTGAATTTGATAACCAACAGAATTTAAAAGTACTAGCTCTATATTTTCTTTTTTTTCAAGAGACTACATTTTGCATGCCTTAGTTGGCAAAATATAAAGTTCATAAGCATTCAACAGAAAATAATGTGTATATATATATATTAGTCCCTATCTTATATTGGAGTTCCATTCTGTTGTAAGTCAGATAGAGTAAGTCAAATACCACCACTAATGGCATTGTTTTCTCTGCTTGTTTCAGAAGGTTAGAAAATATTAAATGTCAAAAAGTTAAAATGTTATCATGTGGCATTTCAGCTTATTTTTAATACAAAAGAAGCATAACTGCACCGGCTGATCATCGTAATTCAAATGCATCTGAAGTCAGTTACCATATACATATATGAGATTCTGGTGCTTTCTCCATAAGAAAAATAGATTACATGATAATGCAAACCATACAACAAAATGGCTTATATTTCAAGTATGTGCCTTTCAGAATGTACAGCACTGCCAGTCTTAACTCACAGAGAAGACTGGCTGAAACCAGTTCTACTAGGTGTGCCAATAAACCAGCTTATTACCACATGTGAAGACAGAGAACCTGGCAGTCACCGAAAAACTCAAGGGACAAAAAAAAATTATTAAATTAAAAATTAAGCGAGTCCTCGATAAAAATATTCAAATAGGCTGAGATATAGTCACACAGAAAAAAAGAAGCAGCTGGTCCAATTAGTTACCAAGGGTAACATAACACAAAGAACACGGTGGACATTATGTATGAATTATTTATATATATTATTTATATATATTATTTTTAATTAAATTTGTAATATCCAAGCTGGTGGTTCTCAATATATTTATGATTACAGGCCCTACATGGAGTGATCAATGTCTTCATAGTCCTTTCACCAGACTATCAAAACCACCCTATGAGATACTTAAAAAATGTCAGTAGTTTGATGTTACTTTACATGTTGACAGCTAGGAACTGAAAAGATGAAATAAAACTGCTCTGAGCTTGAAGGTATGCTGCCCCCCCCCCCAAGCCTGATCTACACAAACCATAGAGAACAGATTAAGCAGACAATGAGCTCATCATTTAATAACCTACTATGATGATGTTGGTTATTGTTGTCTGAATTTCCTAGTTTATGTGAACTAGATCTTTTTGAATTTCCTAGTATATCTGAACTAGATGTAATTGGAAACTGATATGAGTAGTGAAGAACATGCAAATGAAAGTATCACATCAGACAGAAACATGTAAATGAAAGCATCATATCAGAAAATATGTAAATGAAAGTATAACAATCAGGCAAAAACATGCAAATGAAAGCATCACATCAGACAGGCAGTGTGGTACTTTGGTCTTCCAAAAGCAAGCTCTCAGAAGGCTACACCACAATTAGGAACATGTCAGGCAGGTTGTAATATCACAGAATTAACTATCTCAGCTCCATCAACATGATGGCACCAGAGGCAAACCTGGCCACAGCAACCAACACTAACACAATGTCTGCACTCGTTCCCACAGTGGGTAGTGTGAGGGGGGGGGGGTAGAGGGAGGGACTGGGGCTAGGGCTGTGGCCTGGGATACAAGGGGGCAGCTACTCAACAAACAAACAAAAGTTAGGGAACCTGCAATATAACCCAACAAAGAATATGATAGTTAAAAAAAAAGGAAAAAAATAAACAGATTAATGCTGTCAAGTACAACATGGCCACTTCTTATATGGTATATTCAAAACTACTCAGATACTATCAATACCGAAAAACAAAACAAAAACAAAAATAAACTGTTATCATACATGTATAGAAATGAACAAATATATACTTTTATGAACTGATTGCGCATCAAACAGAGACAGGTGTAAATGAACTCTTATAAAGCAAGTATTGCTAAAATAAGAGATCATCATGATGAATAATCACAAAAATAAGACCTACACAAAATCTGAGTTCTACAATTAGGATTTATTTGGTATAAATAAGTGCAACTTAATGCTTCAAATTATTGCATGACAGCAACTGAATAAATGCTACAAGGTTATGTTACAAAGTTTTGCTAAATTCTATAAAAATAACAAAAACAATTGATTGCATAATGAAATGCCTGTTCTGGATTTTAGCCTTCTTGGTGTCATGCTTCCACTGAAAAAAAAAAAACATGCCGAAAACATTGTGTAGATGCCATGATGGCTTCGCTCACTCATTAATATTAATTACGGAGTTCCCATAATTATTTTAGAAGCTTGACCTCATTTCATTCATTAGATGGCAGCACAGTACTACACAAAATGTTATTTGGGGTTAACTCTGCGTATGGGGTAAAACCAGGTTAGCCCATATAACATACAAGGCTAACAATCTTAGAATGGAAACATTGGCCCGTATAGTATTTAGGTTAATGCCAAGAAGGTTAACAAATAGTTTAACTCATTCCGTGCGTTTGGTTGATATAGTGACACTTCCGGTATCCCGAAGCTACTGTATGGTCATTATAGTGACAACTGTTTGTTTCAATAAAAACAACCGGTGTAACATTTAGATTGTACATATTTCGTCTGCGATTCCGGTGACACTTTTCAAAATGGCGAAAGAGTGCCTAGTTACGAGTGATGCCAAGCGAGAAAAAGGAAGAGACGCATGGAAATTTTTCAATTTTTGATGATGTAGATAGGGGTATGGACGTAGCCTATGGCCACCCCGCTGCTCTTGAATGTTTTCTAAGTAGATCTAGACATATTTAGACGACTGGAGAAGTAGTTAGGAGTAATTAGAAGGTTAGTTCAGACATTCATTGAGCGAGAATGCAACACAGAATCACAATACGAGATCGACAAGTAGATCTCAGTAACACAATAATTGGTGTATAAGTATACAACTATACACTAAACACTGCAGTAAAGCTGTGATACTAGAATGTATAAAATTGGAAAAAAGTAGGAGCAGCTTTATTACTTAACGATTACAAAGTTGTGACGTTTCGGCGTGAGCCTTAATCATACAAAAACATACAGGACGAAGAAATAGGGAGAGGAGATAAAGTATAGATTTACATGAATACTGTAAAAAAAAAAAAAAAAAAGGTACTTAGCTGTAAATAAGGTGTGGCTTGTCTGGCGGTGTGTGTCAGGAATGGATCTGGTAGGACGTGGAAATTGTTTAAATAGAGACCTGTGACATGTGGTCGGTGGGTTGTAACTGGGAGTGGTGGATGGGGAACCGGGGAGGGGAGAGAGAGTGACGCACTACTGGCCTAGCTAGGAGAATTTGAAACAGGTGATTGGGGAAGAGATGTTGCAGAGAAGAGGGGTTGCTGAGAAAATAGCGGGGTTGCAGAGTGATGCTGTGAGGAAGTTTGAAAAGTAAAAAGGGGTGGATTTAGTGTGATATATGTCATCGTGTGCAAAAGATGCAGGATAACATATATCGGTGAGACTGGCCTCAGATTAGGGGACCGCATGCAAAAACATCTATACGACATCACCCAGCATGCTTCGAAACCAGTCCCAAATCATTTCAATGGCCCCAACCACAGAGGCAAATCTGATTTTCTGGTAACAGCCATTAAACAATGTCACGCAGATGACACAAGCCGCCTGGCACTTGAGAACCGGTGCATTCAAAATTATGGGACGCTGGAACCACATGGGTTAAACTCGCTGTTTAGTTACACGTAACATCATCTTCTTCAATCATTATAGTACCTCTCCACTAAATCCACCCCTTTTTACTTTTCAAACTTCCTCACAGCATCACTCTGCAACCCCGCTATTTTCTCAGCAACCCCTCTTCTCTGCAACATCTCTTCCCCAATCACCTGTTTCAAATTCTCCTAGCTAGGCCAGTAGTGCGTCACTCTCTCTCCCCTCCCCGGTTCCCCATCCACCACTCCCAGTTACAACCCACCGACCACATGTCACAGGTCTCTATTTAAACAATTTCCACGTCCTACCAGATCCATTCCTGACACACACCGCCAGACAAGCCACACCTTATTTACAGCTAAGTACCTTTTTTTTTTTTTTTTACAGTATTCATGTAAATCTATACTTTATCTCCTCTCCCTATTTCTTCGTCCTGTATGTTTTTGTATGATTAAGGCTCACGCCGAAACGTCACAACTTTGTAATCGTTAAGTAATAAAGCTGCTCCTACTTTTTTCCAATTTTATACAGACAAGTAGATCTATACATCTCAGATGGTAAGTAGTGCAGATCTAGACCTCGCAGATGGTGAGCTGGCCACAATCAGTGTCTAAAAACATCACATTACTTTTTTTTTTCCTAAAAAACTCTGCATTTATGAAATTTTCATTCATTTAGCTATACTTTGAAACATATTAAGTATACGGAAGTACATGGAAATACTGTTTTCCATTCCATTTTACAACTAGACCCCCTTACAGACCAAGACCCGCGTTTTTACTCCCGCACTCCAGAGCATGTCCGGAAGTGTCATTATAATGACCAAACGCATGGAAAGAGTTAAGAGAGTAATAATTAACAATAAACCATGTACATTATGCTGTGACATAACTGCCAGTCTCTCTTTATCTCCATCATTACTAGGTTGTGGAAATAAATGCGACGTTTCAAATATCTTTCATGTATCAATGGAATGATCGTTCATATGTAAAGGAACATCACTCAAAACTAAGGTGGAAACTTAATGAATGTGACACATTGGTTTCACTCAACCAGTGGAATGAAGACATCATCCTCCTGCATAATAAAAACTAAAGCTATAAGGAGCCTGGTATCTGGTGCCTATTAGAGATGGCTGAAAACATAAAAATATAGGTAATAAAACGTGTGGAAATTTTAAAAAACAAAAAAAAGAATGCAGCTGCCTTATGGGCACGTTCTTTGACCAAATGGTTAAATTAGTTAAAAAAAGGAATGCCATACGTTCTTCCTAGATATTTCTTTTTATTTAGTGAAGTTTGGTAAGAGATTTCATTTTTTTTTCTGAAGTTATTTTCTTTTTTAGCTTTATAATATTATAATTAAAAGAAAAAAAAATACATTTATTTCAAAACTTTGTTTATACTGCCACTATCTGTATGTTTAGTGCTGACTGATTCTGTGCTACTGCATGACACTGGGTTCACCCTGCGACCTGCCTTGTGGAGGCCATACATGACCCCCAGGTCAGGAATGCAATGAACAATTTAGTTACATGAAAATCAAATGACTGGTTGCCTCAGTAAAACTGTAGAACAAATGTAAAAATACACAGGGAGATATCTGAAACATGCCTCCTCCCCACACAGCTCTGGTTTGACAAGCAGGGAATAAAACACTATTTTGGTGCTGGAAAATATCCAGTTTAAGAAACAGGAATTTGTATTTAGCTGAAATATACATATGTGACAACCTGCATGAAGGCACTTACGGATTTTAGCTTGGTTCTTTCCAGCACAGTGCTCCATGCAAGCTCTTGTCAAGCAGCGCTCAGTGAACCAACTAATCAGAATACAACAATTTAAACAAAGATAATCTGAACAGCTATACTGCTGTACTGCTTTTCGAGAAAACCGACATATGTCTAATTTTACATTGCTTATTTATATGGTTTTGTTGAATGAAACTTAAGAAAGAAAAATATATATAGAAGGAACAGGTGCTGAAGAACATGTCTCATTGGTGATCACAAAAATGAGATGGACATATACTGGTCACGTGACGAGGAGAAACGATCAGAGAATCCCAAAACAAGCTATCAAGTGGAACACAAGCCAAATAAAAAGAGGTCGACCACGTGAAACTAAAGAGGACAGTTGGTTAACTTTTCCCACGCCTAATGACTAAAACTGGTCACTTCCTGTATGTGTGTTCCGTGCCGTGTGACTATTTTTTTTATACCTGTTTTGTTTCTACAAAAATGGTGAAACTTTTTAATTGTACATGTTTTATTTGCGCATGTCCAGTGACCCCTTTCATCATGGCAGAAGTGTGCTTAGTTATGAGTGATGTCGAGCAAGAAAAATGAAGTTGTTGATCTAGAAATTTCAATTTTAGGTGATGTAGATAAGGGTTATCGACATGCCCTGTGACCAGACCACTGATATTGAATGTATCCCAAGTAGACCTAGACATATCAGATGACTGGAGAAGTAGTTAGAAGATTATTTCAGACATTAACTTTAGTGAACATAGCCCATATGATCACAAGACGAGACCTATAAGTAGTTCTAGGCATCTTAGATGGTACGTACTGTACATCTATACCTATCCAACAGGACACAATTATTGTCTAAAAACATCCCATTACTTCTTTTTTCCTAAAAAACTCAGCATTTATGAAATCATCATACATTTTTAGTTATTTTGAAACATAATAAGTACACTTATGGAAATACTGTATTTCATTCACTTTTCCAACTATACCCCCGATACATATCAAGACCTGCACTTTTACTCCGGCACCAAACGGAAAGTCCGTGTTTCTTCCTATGGCATAGAAAGAATTAAGAGAGGCCAAGTTAGTAGACATAAAATCCCATGACGAGGTTGAAAAGCTCGCTGAAAATGGGAAAACCTGGCGAACTACCATGCAAGCCCCATGTGATGTTTAATGGCACAGAAAGGATGTAAGATTTATATGCTGTATATAAAGGCACAAATGACAGCTTTATTCAATAGTTATAATTTATATGCCTAGAGAATGCTACTGCAACACGTTGATTACTGTAGCAAAAATGAGGCTGGGATGTTATCATGGTTTACAGCAGTGATTCTTAAGTTTGTCTTTTTAGTTTGCCCATGGACCGACCCCCCCCCCCCCCACCCCCCATTTCTTCTGGCTTGAGAACAGATGTAGACCTCTTATTAAAACAAACCCATAAATAGATCCCATATAAATACATAAATAAGATTTTTTAATCATGTCACTGGTGGTCTGTGAACCTCCCAAAAGTCCCAGATTAAAAACTACTGTTTTATGGGATATTTCATGCTGCCTTTGCAAGCTTTCACTCTTTACCTTTGCTATTTGGGGGTTAGGGGTATGGCTGACAGCAAATGTAAGACTGGTTCAGCCAGCTCTAGAAATATACTTCAGCAATATCAACAAACTCTGGTTATGTGTCCTCACAGAAGAAGAAATAGTGTTAGGTACTACTTCTCCAGTTACACTTTTCTGTTACACTACCTGAAGATTAACAAAACAGTTAGGTTTAACAACAGTATATCACTGGGTTTAGTCATGAAGCTGTGTCTATTCCTGAACATACACAACATATGAACAACAACTAATAACAGAGTGAAGGGTGCAGGATATTTCACTTTTATGTTTCTTAGCACACAGTGAAAAAAAAAAGCCACTGTAATTTATAAATATGATGTAACTGCTCAAGACAGGCGTTATCTGGTGAGAAGGGAAACAATTGAATTAATTAGGCCAGAGTAAGCAGTGGTTACCTGCCCATTGGTTCTTTACTGGCTCATCTGAACTGATAATAAAATGGTTTATAAAGATCTTTTATTATTATTCCTTGGTGTTATTTCACTACGCTTTCAATTCAATGCTTGCTTACTTCAAGGGACAGTCGTGGCAGTCACACTGACTCAGCTCAGCAAGAGAAACTTAATATAATAAAAACTAACCAAGCCAACTCTCTTCTTTCAAAAATAATGCACAATTTCTTTGGCCCATCATGTTCACACAAACAACTCTCTCTCCAGTTTTGGGTGATGAGCATTCATTTCTAAAAATTAAACCACTAACAAAGTCCACCTCTAAGAACAACACTTTCACCCCTGCATTAATCTCACTGCTCTGCCAGAATAACCTCTGATAAGAGCATCTTGGTAGAAAAAAAACTGGAAGTTGCTCTACGATGTAAAAAAAATATGGGTTGGATTAGAAATGTACTACTTTCTATTTTATTTAAATTTTTTTCCCAATATATCGCTCTGAGCAGTGATTCACACAGATGTCCAAGATATACTAAACCTGCCAGTGTTGCTTCGGGGTGAAAGAGTTAAAGTGTTCTCATTTTTTTGCATAAGCAACTCACAGTATTAAAAAGCAGTAGGTTAATATGTACAGCTAAACTCTTACATGTAACACTGTTTCACGCAAGAAACACAGCAACATGTAGATCAACAGTTCAACATTCAAGTTTGAACCTCTTTTGAAATATGCATTTACCAGAAATAGCATAAAGTCATGATATTTGTCAATTCCTCAGATTCATGTAAATGAAAAGAATTTCAGTTCTCGAGCATTACTAATCTCTTTCTAAGGATCTTAAGTTCTTGAAGCCACACAAACTGTAATCAACCTGATGGCTGAAAACCTGCCAGACCTGTACAGAGGGTCTTGACATGAGGAAAACCTATAACCTTTACTGGGTCTTGACATGAGGAAAACCTATAACCTTTACTATGGAGATAATGAAGCAAATTTAGAAAGATTCATGTTGAAAGTAAAGATGATTGGTGAGATGATGAAATTTGCTGGAACACTTCAATTAACAGTTTAAAAAACTGTACATACTGAAAACAGTTTAAATGAAACTTAGACTGATAAAAAAAATCTAAACTCTGTGAATAATAACACTTAATCATAGAAAAGTAACTGAAAAATGTAATCAATCTAAAATTGAAAATTAAGGACTGTGGTCACCTGTTTTCTGTAGAAAAATGAAAGCCAGTGACATACATTCATTTATATAGCACAGAAATGTCCACCTGTGATTTATAACTAGCATTTCCCTACTAGATCTGCCTGCGATGTATAACTCTTGCAGGGAAATGCTTGTTAACTTCTGCTGATGTGCAACTCTATGGGATAAATGTCTGCCTGTAATGTGCAACTCTTGTAGGTAAATGTCTGCCTGTAATGTGCAACTCTTGTAGGTAAATGTCTGCCTGTAATGTGCAACTCTTGTAGGTAAATGTCTGCCTGTAATGTGCAACTCTTGTAGGTAAATGTCTGCCTGTAATGTGCAACTCTTGTAGGTAAATGCCTGCCTGTAATGTGCAACTCTTGTAGGTAAATGTCTGCCTGTAATGTGCAACTCTTGTAGGTAAATGTCTGCCTGTAATGTGCAACTCTTGTAGGTAAATGTCTGCCTGTAATGTGCAACTCTTGTAGGTAAATGCCTGCCTGTAATGTGCAACTCTTGTAGGTAAATGTCTGCCTGTAATGTGCAACTCTTGTAGGTAAATGCCTGCCTGTGATTGTCAACTCTTGTAGGTAAATGCCTGTCTGTGATTGTCAACTCTTGTAGGTAAATGCCTGCCTGTGATTGTCAACTCTTGTAGGTAAATGCCTGCCTGTGATGTGCAACTCTTGTAGGTAAATGCCTGCCTGTGATGTGTGACCCTTGTTACTGTGATTTCTGCATGTGATCTGTAATGCCTGCAGACTGTCTGTAACTATAATAATTTTCAACATGGAAAGCAAATTCTTCTAATCACATCAAAATGTCTGCATTTAATTATTTTCATCCATTTCTGCAATTCTCAGCAGTACATGTTCAACTCTGAACCACAAAACATAATCAAATTTTATGCCGCAGCACAAACATATAGAATGCTCAAACTTGTAGCACAAAACAATTACAATTTTCTTCAAGTGGTAAAAAGAGAAGCTGGGAAAACATACTGAAACAATCATAACAAATAACATACAGTAACAAACATACTATTTTCTTCTCAACAGATCACAGAAAGGTATTATTTTGGAAGCAAACGGTAACAAAGAAAACTGTACAACAAACTGTACACCGTCATGTGTTGCTGCTCTATTCCAGGTTTAGATAACTTCTCACTAAAAGTCACCTCAAGAAATCTCTCAAAGTCTATGGATAGTATTACACAAAGCATCTCCATTGCATGTTCTGTATAATCTTTCAATCCAATTATAACTGGGGAAAACAGCCCACTCATTAAAAAAAAAAATAAAACATCCTCCATTAATCTTGATTACTATTATCTATTTCTCTTCAATTTTTGTTTGTCACTGCAGTTGGGCACATAACACATATGTATTAAAGCCTTTCACTTATGATGATCATTTTTCCATGTAGGAAAACCATCTTAGTCCACTTGCTTTCTCTTAGAATTTCTTTCATTACACACGGAAATTATAACATTTCTTAAATTTCATAACCATTAAGGCTCTGGTAACTCGTCTTGTCTGAAAATAATTTACAAAGTTTGAAAAAATATTCATTCAATGTCATGACTGATATGATTCTGAAAACTCTTTATGTCTGACAATTACTCATTATTTGCTACTTTTAAAAAACACTCACTTGATCGTCACACTGCAAGTACAGACCTCCAATACAAATCTATAAACCATCAGTTTCTGTATTTACATTATAAGGAATATTGTATAAACTGTTTCAACACTTTATAAATGTATTTTCCAAAATAAATTTTTTTAAAAATGATATAATGTGCAGCCATACAAAACCAAAAGAACTTTAGAACAAAATAAAACAGCTGATAACATGAGAACATTTCATTACTGGAATATTCATTTCTGTTTTCTTTTTAAGGAAAAAAAAATGGCCAAAATGTGTTTTCACATTTTCTAAACACATAAACAATAAAAACATAATTTCTTATCAGGTGGCATGATTTAGGATGTTAAAAAATTTTATCAATGACTGCCATTCATGCTTTTTCTTAATGTAAAACATCGACTGCGATTTATGTTCTGTTACTTTACTTTTTTTGACTGATGTTTAAAATTTATTTCACTTGACTATATGGGCAATGTTTTTTTCTCTTCAAACACAACATTTAACTATGTTCATAATTATTTTACCTCTAGTATGACAGACTTTACACAATCCTTCTTATGAAAAAAAAATCACTCCAGCATCTATAAATGTCATATAATGTTGATGGTACATTTGATTCTTGCCTTAAAATGTAATGTTAAATAAAATTTTAACTGAATTAAACAACATAAATTACTATCACTCAGTGATACTCAATACAGAAGTGTCACTCTAAATCTTGATGATGCTACTGGGAGTATCCTGAATACGGTGGCTGCTGTGGTGGATAAAAGGGATATCCAGGATATGATTGTCCATACTGTGGATAAGGTACCTGTGGATAAGGAGGATGCTGTCCTTGCTGTGGGTAAGGAGGCTGTTGTCCTTGCTGGGGAAAAGGAGGCTGTTGTCCCTGCTGGGGATAAGGAGGCTGTCCTTGCTGAAGATAAGGAGGCTGTGGGTAAGCCATGTATGGATTATATGGGTTGTAGCTTGCAGGTATTTGTGGAACTGGATAGCTTGGGTATGAAAGATAACCACTTGTGCCAGGGTAACCACCAGCTTGACCTAAGTTGAAATTAGAAGAAGAAAGGGGCATGGTAAAACAAAAACAAAAAATATATATATATGATCTGCATGTGCTGGTCTTTAGAATGTTCACTATAAATAAACTTTTATGCTAATCAAACATGCTACTTTACCTAGTGTAAACTAGCTCCCTTATTTGCTCATTAATTTCAGTAGAACTGAAGATTTGCTCAGTTTTTATGTTTTTTTGGGGGGAAATATATAAACATAAATAGTGCCAAAGCTGTGGAATGATTAGTCCACTAGTCTCTTATGGTGAAGGTTAGAGGTTTAAATCTACCCAGAGGTACCCTAGTCACACAGCTGTAGAAATCTGTACCTGGCCTCTTCTGGAGCTGGGGAAGGAAAGGCAGTTAACCCTCCAGTGTGCTAACCACATCACCTTCCAATCTGCTAATAGGTTCTAGGAAAACATGGGCACTAACACTGCATACCCTAGGTGTCTCCATGGCATAACATGGTTATCATTACCTTACATTATGACCATAAACACAAATGATTTTATCTGGCTACTCAGAAAAGACAACTGATTTACACCATAACAGAATTAATACTTGTGGCTAGCAGATGTGAGTCAAATAATTACCCCTATGAACTTCTCAAACAAACACCTGAAATATTCATAAAAAGACAGCAACATCCTTGCTGCCCTGAGAAGTTCACTGGCTATTTCAACTCTCAGAGTTTCTGTACTGTCTCTACTGGGAATGCGGAGGACTGTGTTAGAAGGACAGTCTGGGTTAATGAGCCAGGGCTGACAAAGATCCTCAACTCTCTGTTATGCTTCCAAGCAAAAGCTATTTAACAAAGAAATGGTATACTGATGCTGCGAGAAAGAACCTAAACTAGGACTGGGATAAGCTAACATACATACTTACCATACTGATCTGCCTGCTGAGCTGGCTGTGCTGGGCTTGAAATATTTGACTGTGATGGTGATGGGGCAGATGGTGCAGAAGGAGCTGTTGATAAGTATTATATCAATAACCAGAGACTGCTCTCCAAAACACATGCATGAGAATAAATGTATCCTTATATACACAAAAATATATCATAATCTAAGAGAAAAATTTTTAGATCATTGTGTAAATAATGTGTAGTGAGGTTTAACAGTCTATCAGATAAAATGTCCCTGCCTTTTCCTTTGCTCATCTACTGTTAACTAGGCCTAGCTTTACTCAGCAACTGATGTTTATATCACATTCTATTTTTCTCTTCATACACTAACAACGTTGTCTACAAGACAAGTATTACACCTTACAGGTAGTTAGTCCCCATTTTTAGATGCATTTTCCCTGACACCAATGGTGCCAGGTTACTGTTTTGGGTCAATCTGATAATGTTAGTAGTGGGACTTCAAGCTATAACCTTTCAAAAAACGTTTAATATAGACTATATTTCACAACAATATGGCGAAAGAGGCAGAAAAAGCAGCAAAAACAGGAGACAGCAAAACTTTATATAACATACAAAAGAGGCTAACAGGTACTATTACATCTAAAGAAAGACCAATCCTTAGCAAAACTGGAACACTATTAACATCAAATAAAGACCAAAAGCAAAGATGGGCTGAACACTTCCAAGAAATACTCAATCGACCACACCCAAAAGAATTGTTAAACCTTGAAACTGACTTACCAGCCCCACAACTAAATGTCAATCTAGATGAAATTGAATTGCATGAAATTGAAACAGCAGTGAATTTAATGGCTAACAACAAAGCTGCAGGTGAAGATGAAATAACAGCCGAGATGCTAAAAGCTATTAATAGTGACAACATGAGACAACTACAGAGAATGTTTAACAAGATTTGGAAAGAAGAAAAGGTCCCTTCTAATTGGAAGAAGGGAATCATTGTGAAAATACCAAAAAAGGGCAACCTTAGTGACTGTAACAACTGGAGAGGAGTAACCTTAATATCAGTTGTGTCAAAAGTATTTTGCAAGGTCATTTTGAATAGACTCAAAGATATAGTGGATACTGCAATGAGAGAAGAACAAGCAGGATTTCGAAAAGGGAGAAGCTGTCTCGACCAGATCTTTACTCTCAGAATAATACTTGAAGAACATATTGAAAAGCAGAAACCATTAATACTGAATTTCATAGATTTTAAGAAGGCATTTGATAGCATACACAGAGATTCATTATGGAGAATTTTATGTCTATATGGAATACCATCTAAAATTGTCAACATCATTAAGGACTTATACAATGGATATGGTTGTGCAGTCAAGACAGAAGAAGGGATGAGTGAATGGTTCCAGATTGAAACAGGCGTGAAACAAGGATGTATACTGTCTCCTTTACTTTTTGGGATTACAATAAACTTCATAATGAAAAAATGCTGCACAGGTAACACAGGTATTGACTGGGTACATGGGACCCAACTAGAAGATCTTGATTTTGCTGATGACATAACTCTTATCAGTAATAATGTGAATTCCATGCAAGAAAAAACAGATAGCCTATCTTCACTGGCTAGCAAAATAGGACTTGAAATTAACAAGGACAAAACAAAAATAATGAAAATTCCCATCAATCAAAATGGAAAAATACACATAGAAGGGACAGATATTGAAGAAGTCAATCAATTTGCATACCTTGGCAGCTACATAGACCAGGATGGTGACACTAGAAAGGAAGTTAGGATTAGAATTGCAAAAGCAGCATCAATCTTCAAGAATCTTGAGAACATATGGAATTCAAAAGTTATAAGCACAAAAACCAAGTTAAGACTATTCAATTCAAATGTAATATCCACCCTCATTTATGCATGCGAAAGCTGGAAAACAACTAAAGAAATAGAAAAGAAATTAGACTCTTTTGAAAACAAATGCCTAAGGAAAATACTCGGCATCAAGTGGAATGAATTCAAGAACAATGCAGAGATAAGACAGATGACTGAACAACAACCAGTCTCACGGGTGATCAGGAAAAGGAGATGGACATATGTTGGCCACTTGATGAGAAGAAATGAGCAGAGAATCCCAAAACAAGCTATCAAGTGGAACACAACAGGCCGAAGAAAAAGGGGCAGACCGCGTGAAACTCTGAAGAGAACATTATTAAGAGAGGCCAAGTTAACAGGCATAAAATCCTTTGATGAGGTTGAAAGACTCGCCGAAGACAGGAAAAATTGGCGAACTACTTTGCGAGCCCTATGTGACGTCTAACGGCACGAGAAGGATATAAGATAAGATAAGATATTTCACAACCACTTTCAAATGTCTGAATAAAGAATATGAAATAAGAATGAACAAAAACATAATTTTAGTGTTCACAGTCTGAACTAAGTTTTGTGAAATCTACATTAACAAATTATGAGATTACATTTCTTTGTTTCAATGAAATAATGTGAAAGAAACTTTTTAGCTATCATCTTTACAAAAACATGACAGGACAGAACAAAGGAATTTTTAAAAACAAATTGGTACACCATACTTGATGAGCTATTTTGCGTTCAATGTCCAAAGATTATGTGTGTTTGTGAGAGAAAGAAAAAGAGAGAGAGAGAGAGAGAGAGACATACAAATGTCTCTATTAGAAGTTTAACATTTTGAATATTTTACTGAAAATGAATTTTTTTTCTGAAATCATAAACATTTAAAAACTATAATTCTCAGATGCGTGGAGAGAATGGACGAGAATAGTCAGACAAATAAAGCTTATACAGAAGTGATTAATGGAGGAAGACCAAGAGAACGGTTGCGTGACAACCTTGAAGAAGACCTACAAGCCCTAAGAGTGGACATTTGGCAGGAGAAGACTGAGAACAGAGAGGAATGGAGACAAGTCTTGTCTGAAGCAATGAGCCACAATGGCTTGGAAAGCTGAATGAATGAATAATTCTTTTTAGAAGAAACAATTATATCTTTGCTCCATACACACAACACATATAAAAAGTCCACAGGCCAGTGTTTGACATTAACTGTTCTGCTGTAACTAATTTATCACTTTTTAATATAAAACACATACAAATATATACTGATGCATACATACACATATGAATATCTTTATGAGTTTACTGTATTATTCATTACATTCTTTTAACTCTTTCCGTGCGGCAGAAGAAACATGGACGTGTCATGGCGTGCGGGAGTAAAACGCGGGTCTTTGTCAGTAAGGGGGTATAGTTGTAAAATGGAATGGAAAACAGTATTTCCATGTACTTCCGTATACATAATATGTGTCAAAGTGTAGCTAAATGAATGAAAATTTCATAAATGCAGAGTTTTTTAGGAAAAAAGAAGTAATGTGATGTTTTTAGACACTGATTGTGGCCAGCTCACCACCGGCTAGGTCCAGATTCGCGCAACTTACCCCTACTTACCATCTAAGATGTGTAGACCTACTTGTCAATCTCGTATTGTGACTCTGTATTGCATTTCCGCTGCATGAATGTCTGAAATAACCTCCTAACTACTTCTAACTACTACTCCAGTCGTCTAAATATGTCTAAATCTACTTAGAAAACATTCAAGAGCAGCGGGGTGGCCATAGGCTATGTCCATACCCCTATCTACATCGTCAAAAATTGAAAAATTTCCATGCTTCGCGTCCTTGTTCTCGCTCTGCATCACTTGTAACTAGGCACGCATTCTCCATTTTGAAAGTGTCACCGGAATCGGGGACGAAATATGTACAATGTAAATGTTACACCGCTTGTTTTAATGGAACAAACAATGTCGAATTTTCGACCATACGCACGCTGGGGACCATCGGAAGTGTCAAAAATTCGACCATACGCACGGAAAGAGTTAACTTTGTTTTGTGTGAGATAAGAAAGCCAACTATCAAATGCTTAAACCAGATTTACCTGTGGTTGTTGCTGTAGTGGCTGTGCTGCCTTCTGAAATGGTTACAGATTTGGGAGGAACTGCTGGTGGGGGTGGGCGAGGTGGTGCAGCTCTTGGGGCAGGCTTTGGGGCATTCTCACCTGCACCAGCTTCAGTGTCCAAAGAGAAATAAACACCAAAACAGTGTTACCTTTCTATAATATTTAGTCATTCAGACAATGATGGGACATATATACACAGATTAACTAAACTATGGAAGAATCTTGGGATGGAATCTGTTGTCACCATACCCCCCTCAATCCACGTACTTAAAATTTAGCTGATGCCACAATGAAGAATCTGTAACACAGACATCGATGAAAAGTTGTTTGTTTTAATTTCTTTGGCGGAGCTAAGAAGTCAGCTCCAATACCATCAATCCCTATCCCTACTAGACAGGTTGCTTCATTTGCTGCACTTTTTGGAATCAAAATCTTGTCCAGCTACAGTTTCCTGGATCAATTACAGAAACAGTGATCTTACTTGAGCCAGTGATGGAAGATTTATCTATGATTTCTAAATTCATTCTTTTGGCAATTGAACAATGAATAAAATGGGAACAACATATTTAGTGATCAAAGGAGATCTTATGATAATAATAATAAATACAAAACAAAAATGATGAAAAATCTACCAACAGATATGGAAATATAAAACAGACATGTAGTAAGCACAATATCTTTAGAAGCACTTCTTGTGGCCAGATCAGCATCAAAGTAATCTGATAAGCTTCACTATATTTTGTTAGAAAACACTCATTTATTCACTGACTGCATGCTGTTACGACAGAAGCTGACGATTATGCTTCTTTCTGTGCAGTCACTTAAATCTCTAATCAAATCGCTTGCCTTTCTTTTTCCTGAGCTGATCAGCTAATCCAAACAGGCATTTTTTTCTCTCATAAACTATCAGACTCTAACTTCTATCTTCCCATGACATATCTAGAGAACTCTGACTGAAGTCACTGGCTCTACTGAATGTTTTTTTTAACTTGATTAAGAACTGGGAGACCAGTACAATACACAGTGAGATCAAAGATCAGCACCAGTATTACTCTACTGGGAGATCTGCATGGCGAACAGATAAAACAAATGTTGGAAGCAAATGTGATGTAAATATGGAGAAAGAGGAATTATGTACTGTGGATGAGTACTCTTACTTACATCTTACATCCTTCCCATGCCGTTAAACGTCACACAGGGTTCGCATGGTAGTTTGCCAAGATTTCCTGTTTTCGGCGAGCTTTTCAACCTCATCATAGGATGTTATTCCCACTAAACTGGCCTCTCTTAACAATGTCCTCTTTAGAGTTTCACGTGGTGAACTTCTTTTTCTTCAGCCTTTTGTGTTCCACTTGATAGCTTGTTTTGGTATTCTTCTCACCACATGACCAACATATGTCCATCTTCTTTTTCTGATCACCAAGGATAACTACTCTACATGTTAAAAATCTTCTTAAAGAACTCACATAACAAGGGGAAAAAACATAAAAACCATATAGAAAAGACAATAAAAATTCCTTTGGGGGGGGGGAGAGAGACCAAGTGACAGGCATCTGAACAGGGGAGGTAAGTGGTTTAACAAGCAAAAGGCAACCTATATGTTAGAAATACCAACTTTCACACAAACTCTAGAAGACTAATCACCAACACCCCCCCTCCCCCCAAAAAACAAGCACATGTAAAAGGCAAACCTCGTGTAAAGCCAGACTTCACTGCTCACCTTTACCTGATTGCTGTTCAGCTCCTTTCTGGTACCTTGGCTGGACAGGTGGTGCCTGTGTGGGGGCATTAGCAATAGCTTTCTGGAGATCAGCCAGAAGCTCCTCTTTCTCAGTTTTACGAGCAAGACAGAAATCATTTATCTTGGACTGCAGGCGGACTAGCAAGGGGGTCAGATCATTGTAAAACTGAAAGTACAAGTATCCAGGGTTAAGCGTAATCCTTCTGGAAGTGTCTTATTTAACACACAAGACTGGATTCTAGAAAGTTAAATGTTTGGCTGAGAAAATATGTTTTACGATGAAGTCTAGTCCTATGCTAAAGCAATCCAATTTCCATTCCAGTCCAACAATCAGTGGAGTCTAGCATGCTGTCAGGATGTATCTCTTAAAAGATGTATAACCTCCTTTCATACTCCATCAGTTATGGCTCTCCCCACTCTTATCTGCAATGCTGTATTTCTGGCTAACCACCCATATTTTTGTATTTCCAATATTTTATCTTTTGTCTCTCAGCTTTTGCTACCATAAGAACTATCCCAACACTCTTTTGTCAACATTTATTACAAAGGCAGACTTTGTAAAGTTAATACGTGAAGAAAGTAAAGAATATACAACTAGGAACAAGAAAATGCATGAAGCTAAAATAACTTGTTCTAATAAAGGGTATAAATAACCCAGGGAGCAGTACAACAGAGGAAGATAACTCCATGTGAAGACAGGGTAAACAAGAGAAAATATACTAATGAGGCAGGCACAAAAGTGGCAATGAGAAAATGAATGAGTTTTTTAATACATGACCTGCAATAACTCAACAGAAGTAGACCTACAGCATAAGTAAAAGGTAAAATTCCCATTTCCATGCCATTAAGGTATATTGGGGAATACACTGTTAGCCAGCATTTTCCATGACCTTTGGCACATTTCTGAGTGGCAAAGTGGTTAGTGCACTGGTCTCTCATGGCAAAGGTCAGGGGTTCAAATCCAGCCGGAGGCACCCAAGTCACCCAGCTGTAGAAATGGGTACCCGACTTATTCTGGAGTTGGGGAAGGAAAGGCAGCCAGGCATGATACTGACCATATCACCTTCTAGGTCTAGGAAAATATGGGCACTAACGCCATATCCCTATGTGTCACTAAGGCACAACAGGATTACCTTACCTTTTGGCACATGGCAACACTAATATTAATCAGGATAAAAACCAAAACTGAAAGAAAAACATGATGATGATGAAATTATGGATGGGCTAGATGAGAAAATCTTACAGATCCCAGAGCCTGCCACCAGCATGACAACAGTTTACCTTAGTTCCTTCTTCCAGATTCTCGCTAAGCTCCACAAAGCTGTCAAAACCAGCAGCCAGATCTTTCAGGAGTGACTCCCTCTGAGTTCCATTCTGATTTGAAGCTTTGGCATTGCAGAATTCAGTGTTTAGATTCTGTAATGGGAAAAAAAGAATGTAAATGATGGATAGAACAAGGAATGGGAAAACTAATTATATCAGTCCGTAAGAACAGTGAAGAGCAAAACCTCTATTTTAATGCAAAGAAAACTAAACTTTGACAAACGACAAAAAAAATAAGGCAGCTG
This sequence comes from Achatina immaculata, assembly GCA_009760885.1. Classification (NCBI taxonomy): domain Eukaryota; kingdom Metazoa; phylum Mollusca; class Gastropoda; order Stylommatophora; family Achatinidae; genus Lissachatina; species Lissachatina immaculata. The sequence goes on from CM019694.1 coordinate 36,978,931, forward strand.
AAATATATATATCAATGAGGAAAAATTGGAAGAAGTTGAGAGTTTTGAATATCTTGGATCATTACTAACTAATAATGGAGATATAAAGAGGGAAATTAAAAGGAGGACATCTATCACTCTTCACAAAGTAAAACAACTAAAGAATCTGTGGAGAGGAACAGACAGAACTACAAAAATAAGATTTTTAAGGGCATGCATCTTTCTCATCGCAACATATGCCTGTGAGACCTGGACACTTAACGAAACAGTTGAGAAACACATAAATGCCTTTGAATGTAAATGCTACAGAAGAGTTCTTCAAATACCAAGGACACAAAAAAGAACAAATATATCCATACTACAAGAATTTAATACTGAAGAAGGCTGACTAGTAAAGAGGATTAAACAAAGGAAAGTTAAATGTTTTGGACACATTAAACATCATGATAATCTACAGAAGACCATCTTGGAAGGGTACATAATGGGAAAAATAAAGAGAGGAAGATCACGGCAAAGATGGCTCCAAGACATTGTTGATGAACTGCAAATGGATGCATCAGCAGCAGGGCATCTTGTTTACAACCGAGAGGCCTTCAGGAGAGCTGTTAGGGAGGCAAAGTTCCACAAGGGACATGCAAATGACTGACTGAATGAAATGATAGACAGCCACAAATTTCTTTAAAGGCAGATGAAGAATGCATCATTTTCCTTTGAGGACAGGCTGACAGAAAGAAAAACAGATGGCCAATCAAAGACAACTGGGTGAAGAACTAGGCCAATCAAAGACAACTGGGTGAAGAACTAGGCCAATCAAAGACAACTGGGTGAAGAACTAGGCCAATCAAAGACAACTGGGTGAAGAACTAGGCCAATCAAAGACAACCGGGTGAAGAACTAGGCCAATCAAAGACAACCGGGTGAAGAACTAGGCCAATCAAAGACAACCGGGTGAAGAACTAGGCCAATCAAAGACAACCGGGTGAAGAACTAGGCCAATCAAAGACAACCGGGTGAAGAACTAGGCCAATCAAAGACAACCGGGTCAAGAATTAGGCCAATCAAAGACAACCGGGTCAAGAACTAGGCCAATCAAAGACAACCGGGTGAAGAACTAGGCCAATCAAAGACAACCGGGTGAAGAACTAGGCCAATCAAAGACAACCAGGTGAAGAACTAGGCCAATCAAAGACAACCAGGTGAAGAACTAGGCCAATCAAAGACAACCGGGTGAAGAACTAGGCCAATCAAAGACAACCGGGTGAAGAACTAGGCCAATCAAAGACAACCGGGTGAAGAACTGTGCAAGGTAAGATGAACAAGCATCACACAAAGTCTGGCTGAAGAGTGTGAGGAATGGAGAGAATCTTGTTGCTGCTCTGTAAGAAACCATAAAGTGTTTTTGAAGATAACTGCAGTCAACCATACCCATGGACATAGATTATGAAGAACTTTCAAAGTATTGAAACACCATTTTAATAAAAATAGAAGGTATGGTAGAATGAGGGAAGTTTATTTTCAAAATGTAAATAATCATTCATGCATACAAGGTGCACTTTGTCACTTGACCTTCATATTGTCACTCATATTCAACACCTTTGCACTATATGCAACATGACAATGTTTAAGTTCAGAATGATGGTACGTCACAATCCATCATCAAAACTTGTCACTTGAGCACTGAAATAACATGTTCATCCTAACAATAGGTTATAAACGTCAAAAACTCACAAGCCCTTGAAATTTGTCATCAAGGACACCACTCACTCTCATCAATGAAAAATCTATAGACTGAAATACTAGCAAGGGATGCTACTCTAATGCTCTGAAAGATTTTGCCATCTTCTTTCCCACCTGACATAACCAAAGTGTGCGCAAGAAATTTTCTTCCATAACACACCCACTTTAAACTGTATAAAGTAAACTTAATGTTGTTTACTTGATGTTAGTAGAACATGCCAACTCAAAGAGATAACCAAATGATAAAGTGAGAACAGAAAGAGAGGCTGACTGTTACACTGATCAGACACTTTGGTTTCAATGCTTTCCTCCCTTTCCATCACATTTATAAAGATTTAAGTGACCACTGACCTGAATCTGTGCTAAGATCATCTCCTGTCTGTGTAAGCTATTGGACACTTGCTCTCGTAGTGGAGCATAGACCTTGTCCAGCTCTGAGGCTGATATTGTCTCTTCATTGATAGATCCCTCAGAATGAAGGGCAGCAAAGAACTTCCCACCTGTTAACACAATAAATATCATTTATAGCACCAGTGACAATAAACACAGCCATTTATACCACCAGCGACAATAAACACAGCCATTTATATCACCAGCGACAATAAACACAGCCATTTATATCACCAGCGACAATAAACACCGCCATTTATATCACCAGTGACAATAAACACACAGCCATTTACAGCACCAGTTACAACACAGCCATTTATAGTTCCAGTCACAATAAAGATACATGTTTGTTTATATACAATTACTTATTTTTCTGTCCCAGCTAATAATTAACTTCTCTGTCACAATTAAATAATTAATGTTAGTTTCTGTGTGACACCCACAACTGCCAGATTTTTCATGACAGTTAATCAAAATAAAGAATTTTTTTTTTCTGTGTAACAAAAAATTGATATCACAGGGTTTTATGCCTATAGATTAGTTGTGTGTTATGGTCCCTACTACCTTAGTCCTAACCCTAGTCTTTGTCTAATAAATCAAGTGCCAGGTGCTCATTTTTTATTTAGGTCAACTGTAGCATGCTGAACGCTGGGGTTCTAGCCCTCTTCCTTCACTATGTTGGCTAACCACCCCACAACACAGATAACCACACGCAATGAATTGTGTTTATAATTCTGTCTTCTCTCATGCAATGTTGCCATGGAAAAATTCAGCACAGACCTTTAGCATTACTGATGTCTTGACTACCCACACAGTCTGCACTCCATACTGCCTCATCATTCTTTCTCTGTTTCTTAATGAAAAGCAAGGAAATGGCTGAATTACTATAAAATAGCTTCTAAGATTGGAGGCTGTGGATTGTGCCCCAGCTCACAGCTTCTTCCATTTGTCAGGGATCTCATCAGTGTAACCAGTGTAATGAACATGTAAACAGCGTTGAGGTTCTCTTTCAAGGGATGGGATCAGAGCAGTTACAGTCCAAAATGAAGTGATATGCTTTACCTTTTTAATACTTTTTTTTTAACTGAAAAAACTGATCTGGCCACAGTTTCATGCCATGATTAGACCATTTTATATCTGAACACATCCTGAAGCCATTCATTGAGGACAACAAATACACATAAAAGCTGGACGCTTTAAACTGTGGTTCAAAGATGTGTACAAAATGAAACAAGAAAACACTGTAAGAAACCCAACATGCTGGGAAGCACTGCTCCCAAATGTCCCAAGCAGAAATGCTTCCCAGGTGATCCCCGAGGAAGAGTGAAAGGAAAAGCCCACATCAGGCAAAGGAAAGAAAATCATGAAGAAAGGATTGCCAGGAAAAAACATATATAAAAGAGTGGTCTTCATTCTTATGGTCAGAAATGACTGAATGTAGCAATTATTATAATGTATGCTAGAATATTCATCTTCTGTCACTTACAGCCTTCCAAAAACTAGTAATCAAACTTGGCTCAATCCCCCTGCTCTTCACAGCTCTTCTCAAGTTTACCATTTGCACCATTATCTACCACAGTTTTACAATTACTTTTATGTCTTGATAATACCATTAACCAAAAACCTCTACTCTTCTGCTCTGATCTACACAGATTTACTGTCCCTTATACTACATAAACATCTTATTAGCAGAAATGCAGATGAAACCACTGACAACAATTATTGAGGAAAGACGCTGGCGATGGTTGGGACATGTGCTCCGAATGACTGACAACTCACTACCAAAAATAGCACTAAGATGGACACCACAGGGGAACAGAAGTAAGGGTAGACCAAAAGAGACATGGAGAAGAACAACAGAAAGGATGTTGAGCAATAGAGGGCTCACCTGGGCAAGAGTAGAAAAAAAGGCGAAGGAGAGGCATTTGTGGAAAACCCTTGCAGAAGCCCCATGTGCCCTGGGCACTTAAGGTTCAGAGAGAGAAATACTACATGCTTTTATGCCAGACTGAAAGCCTGGAAGAATAACTCTTTATCACTGCTTCCCTTCTCATTTACAAATAAACCTGACAGTTATTACTGATCTGGTGTACATTTTATGCCGTGAAAACATCAAACAAATCTAGACATGTTCACTTGCTGTTGTATCACAGCACTGTAGACCAGCAATTGCCTACTAACATACAGCAAAGGGTCTGCAGATGTGCTGCAGAAGAGGTAAGTTTTAAATGATAAAATCTCCTCATAAAAACTGATAGGTTGCCTTGGGAAATTTTTTTGCCTTGTCAGAGTGAAAAAAAGGTTTCAGTCACTGCTATAAATGATACTACCTGTAGCTGCCAAATTCACTCCTTCAGTCACTGCTATAAATGATACTACAGCTGCCAAACTCACTCCCTCAGTCACTGCTATAAATGATACTACCTACAGCTGCCAAACTCACTCCCTCAGTCACTGCTATAAATGATACTACCTGCAGCTGTCAAACTCACTCCCTCAGTCACTGCTATAAATGATACTACCTGCAGCTGCCAAACTCACTCCCTCAGTCACTGCTATAAATGATACTACCTGCAGCTGCCAAACTCACTCCCTCAGTCACTGCTATAAATGATACTACCTGCAGCTGCCAAACTCACTCCCTCAGTCACTGCTATAAATGATACTACCTGCAGCTGCCAAACTCACTCCCTCAGTCACTGCTATAAATGATACTACCTGCAGCTGCCAAACTCACTCCCTCAGTCACTGCTATAAATGATACTACCTGTAGCTGCCAAACTCACTCCCTCAGTCACTGCTATAAATGATACTACCTGTAGCTGCCAAACTCACTCCCTCAGTCACTGCTATAAATGATACTACCTGTAGCTGCCAAACTCACTCCCTCAGTCACTGCTATAAATGATACTACCTGTAGCTGCCAGACTCACTCCCTCAGTCACTGCTATAAATGATACTACCTGTAGCTGCCAAACTCACTCCCTCAGTCACTGCTATAAATGATACTACCTGTAGCTGCCAAACTCACTCCCTCAGTCACTGCTATAAATGATACTACCTGTAGCTGCCAGACTCACTCCCTCAGTCACTGCTATAAATGATACTACCTGTAGCTGCCAAACTCACTCCCCAGTGAGTGCCTCAGCAGTCTATGACTATGGCAGTAAAACCAGCCATTAAAAAAAAAAAAAAACCACAAAAAAAAGACCCTAAGGCAGTATATGGTTATGCTTTTTCCTCAAACCTTCTGGCACCCCTTACAATAATGCTAGACTTTCAGATGCATGGATTTTGCTGGAGCTGAGTGAGTTTGGACAAGCGCTTTCTCCGTGCCAGTTGCCCAAATCAGGCAGAAAAGCTCAAATCTATCAGTTTCAAAACTGTCTCTACAATGAAATGAATATTAACTTTAATTCTGAACAGAATGCTACACTCTACAACTGGTTCCATTCAGTGAAACATAGTAGCACAGAGCACACATGCATTTACTATTCAAGACCGTAGAACCGAGGTGATCATTCCCAACACTAATGTAAACCAGAAACTTACTCATGTCAAACTTTGTGTCTTTTAGTTCTGCCTCAGTCACTTCTCTCTCTGCCTTCAATGTGTTCACCTGAAAATAATAAACATCATCATATGCTGTGCCAACAGACATCTGAGGTCACAATTTTCCTTAAATCTCAACCTTTGCTGTCTTCTAGCTGTTCAGCATGTGACTTTCTATCATGCCACCATGTCAGATAATCTATGATCTTCTCTCTACCTTTTTCCACCTCTCTTGTTGTTTACTGTCCCTGCTGTTACCATGTTTTTAAGTTCTTCCCTTCATATTACATATCCAATGAATGTTGATTATCTTTTTTTTTACTTTCACAACTTATTTCTTTTCCTAGATCATTCAGTGAAGGAATAGTTGGTAGTGAAGACCTTGTCCAGTTAAGCAATAATTCTGGCAACAGGCTATTGTGCTATTGCTGACTAGCCAACATGGCAAGAGCAATATGATCACTATGGTGGTAGAGCTTACAAATAAACTGATTTTTCTTCTTAAGTTCTTATAAAATAAAAACAGAGGCCACAATAGCATACTTCAAATCCATTATGTAACATTGCTCTTTGCCATGACTGTCATTAGCTGCTAAGAACTAGTTCAAAGCTTGGACATCAGGCAACACCACTAGAACTCTCAAAACTGCCAGAAAATTTTCTTTTCTTTGGAAGTTTCTGGGAGTCCAAGATAACAGGGCAGATGAGACCAAGATAGCAGGGCAGATAAGACCAAGATAACAGGGCAGATGAGACCAAGATAACAGGGTAGATGAGACCAAGATAACAGGGCAAATGAGACCAAGATAACAAGGCAGATGAGACCAAGAAAACACGGCAAATGGGACCAAGATAACACGGCAAATGGGACCAAGATAATACGACAAATGGGACCAAGATAACAAGGCAAATGGGACCAAGATAACAAGGCAAATGAGACCAAGATAACAGGGCAAATGAGACCAAGATAACAATGTGGAGACAGAGATGCACCCCTCGAGCTGAGATGCTGTTCCTGGCCCATAGCTGACTGCTTGCAAGTTGGCCAAGACCCTATTCTATCCCCGGTGGTACCCCTCGAAACAGACAGTAGTCTGGCCAAGTAAACAGGGATTGCATCTGGAAGACAAACCTGGTCATAAAAATGCATCATAATTAAGCTGGATGTGTTGGGTCGAAAGGGGCATAAGTGCAACACAAGACATCTAATGTCTTTTTGAGGGCAAACATCAACAAAAACAACAAAGAAAACAATGTAAGACCTGAAGCATAACATTTCTGTCAAGAGTGGCAAGTGGCCTCAGAGACCCAAACAAAAGATATCATTTAACTAATCAAAGTTTTTCTTTGTACCAAAACAAACAGGTACAAACCTGTTCAATAAGATCCTTCAGCTGGGTAACCACACTGCTCTTCTGTAATGAAGCAGCAGCACAAGCTGCTGGGAGAGCGGACTCAAGTTCAGACTGAAAAGGCAGAAAAACAAATTATGATTTAAAAACTTGTTTACTGATCTTACTCTGTTAGAAAGCGATAAACAAAATCTAACAGGCCAAAAAGAGACTTAGAAATGTCCACAGTAGACTGTAGTAACTTTGTTATTTGTGGCCCACATAAATGATCTTGATGTATGGACTATGAGTTGGATTATAAATATGTTAGTGTGACCTGCTTGAGTCCATGAAGTGGACACAAAAGCTGGTTTCAGGATATTTCTAACAACATGGGAAATATATTTTGTCTCAACCCACTGACCTTATGTAACTGGAGCATTCCTATGAGGAGGGCTGGCATCTTGGCCCACTCTGATTAGGTGCCCCTAATAACTACTGAAACAGCCATCACTCTCACTCAGGCATTTGTGACTTCACATCTCCTGCTTCATCTCCATTTCTTTGTGTATCTTAATGTGGACAAATATTTCTTTTCATATTTTCCTGAATCTTCTGTGCTCGGTTTCATATATGCCCTATAGACAAGGAGATAGGCTGCTTTCACAAATCCCATCATCAGCAGAGTTCTTTATGGGTATCTCAGTTTCCCTTCTATGCTCTTTTCTTGAGGCTCTCAGGTCTTTGTAGAAGGTGCAGGTTGCAAGATGCAAATACACAGTACAGTTTATCTAGATGGAATACTATCCTCAGTGATACTATCTTTCTTTACTCTTTAAGTGAATGTTTTCCCTTTATTTAATGCACTGCCAGATTCTGCATCAATACAACCTTTCTCTCTACTTCAGCATTCAGGTTCTTTGCTTTGGCTACAGCTGCTGCCTTGACATTCAAGTAAACAATCTTATAGCTTTTCAAGAGTTCTACAGCTCCTGGCCATATCATAGGTCATAGTGGGATGGGCAACATTAAAAAGTGAGTCTGAGTGTCTGTCAATAAAGGACATTTATTATTTTCACACAACAACTTAGCAGTTTACAGTAAGTTCTTTGGCAAAAGAACTATACTGGTGTCTCTACATTTGAAAGATTTGGTTGATTCTGCGAAACTTTTAATCAAGCAAGACTTCTTGGAACATTCTAAAGGAAATGAAATAAATTTTGAAAAAAACTAACTGGCATGAACATTCATCATTAAAAAAGCAGTAAACATTCATTTTTTTAAACCATACCTTTGGTTTAGACAAAAGGGATATAGCACTTTTGTGTGTGTTGTACTTGTCATGGACAATACTGTCTGCCTGTATGGCTGTGTCCAGTATAATTTTGTATTTGCCAGCCTCTTCTCTCATGGGCTTTGTGAGACCTGCTGAAGCTGTTCTGGTCCATTTCTCCTTGAACTGGTCCCTCAGCTGTTGGTCTGATCTCTCTTCCTCATCAAGGACTTTCATGCTCTGCATTGATTCAGCAATGGTCATTAAAACAAAAAAGAGACAGCAAAGTCATACACACAGAAATGATCATTAGACTATATGGTGCAATGTATCACAGTGATCACTATGTGATAAAAGCTAGGAATGGGGCTAGCAAAAGTACAGTGGCCTAAATCTCTTTCAAAAGGTAGTGGGTTCATGACCTTCTACAAGAGGCATCCAGTTAACTCTGTTGCAAATGTGGGTACCATTTCACCAGTGTTGAGGCAAAGCAGCATCCATAAATAATGAAAACCTGCCTTCAGCAGTTTGATGCTACTTCTGAAACGATAGTTTCAGTGAAAAGTTACTCTGTTTAAAGAGAGCATGTCTGTGAGTTATGGTCTGAGAAAATCTGTTTTCATTTGGAAATGAGGGGATGATTATATCTTACAGGATATTTCAAATTTGAATCTCTATAAACTGGAATAAAACTATATAGAAGCTGCTACTTCTTATGTAACTTTTTTTTTTTTTTTTTAAAGCCCCACTTAGTGGCTCACAGAAGGAAAAGAATTCCAGAAGAGAAAAAGATTCGACGGCGCCCATACGCAAGTCTCAATAAATGGCTCACTTAGAACAGCATACATACCTCATCTAATATCTCCCTGTTTCGAGTCAGAAGCTCTGGAAGATCTCTCATTAAATTATCAATTTTGTCGAGCCCTCCCATATCCTGAATCTGCTGAGCCTTATCCAGCAAAGACTGGGGCACACCTTCACCAGACAGGTCCTCAAGTGCAGCAGGAAGGTTCAGTGAGGCAAGGACACTGCAGGGACACAAATACCATTTATGCTAATCACTGGCTCACAGCAAGTAAGAGAAGAGTAACTTATTAAAGACTTTACCGTATTCTCCTCTTCTGTAGCTTCTAGAGAAGAACCTGAAAGGAATGTCTTGTGGGATCATTAACTCTTTCCGTGCGGGAGGAAGAAACATGGACGTGTCGTTCCGTGCGGGAGTAAAACGCGGGTCTTGTCTGTAAGGGGGTCTAGTTGTAAAATGGAATGGAAAACAGTATTTCCATTTACTTCCGTATACGTAATATGTGTCAAAGTGTAGCTAAATGAATGAAAATTTCAGAAATGCAGAGTTTTTTAGGAAAAAAGAAGTAATGTGATGTTTTTAGACACTGATTGTGGCCAGCTCACCATCGGCTAGGTCTAGATTCGCGCTTCTTACCCCTATTTTCCATCTAAGATGTGTAGATCTACTTATCGATCTCGTATTGTGACTCTGTATGGCATTTTCGCTTACTGAATGTCTGAAATAACCTCCTAACTACTTCTCCAGTCATCTAAATATGTCTAAATCTACTCAGAAAACATTCAAGAGCAGCGGGGTGGCCATAGGCTATGTCCATACCCCTATCTACAGCGTCAAAAATTTTAAAATTTCCATGCTTCGCGTCCTTGTTCTCGCTCGGCATCACTCGTAACTAGGTGCGCATTCTCCATTTTGAAAGTGTCACCGGAATCGCGGACGAAATCCGTACAATATAAATGTTACACCGCTTGTTTTAATGGAACAATGATTGTCGAATTTTCGACCATACGGTAGCTTGGGACCACCGGAAGTGTCGAAAATTCGACCATACGCACGGAAAGAGTTAAGTGTCAAAGGTGTAAAGCTGTTCACAGCTTCCAGAGAAGACTACTACCCACACTCAACTTTGGCTGATGCTGTGTTTAGAATATATTTCCACTGGACTGACACATGTGCAGCAGGAACTACTTTACATTCCACACCTTTTCATGACAAGCCAACTTTCTAACAGCCATTTCAGTTACCCTGTTTCATGTAACAAAAATTTAACCTGATTATTTAAAACAGTCAATCAAGCATGTTTTCATGTCAACCAAAAAAAAAAAACAACTTCAAAACCCTAAGAAATACCAAGGTTAAATGTTACATTTGGGAAAAAAAAAAAAAATTCCTTATTAAATGCCAGTTGTATTCTATCCTACCTATTCATCAAATCTGTAGCACTTCGAAGTCTTCCTACTTCCTGGCTAGAAATCTGTGACCTGCGGTTTTCAAAACTGGTCAATGCTTCATGAACAGGGAGCGGAACAATCTTTTCAAATAAATCTGAAAACACAATAGAAAGAAACTATTAAAAGAAGAAAAGAAACAACTCTTTTTTTGCTGTTAATAAACAGAGCCAGAAAGCACTGTGGTGGTGTGACAAGTGTAATAATGTGACACACAGAACATGCTGTGGTGGTGTGACAAGTGTAATAATGTGACGCACAGAACATGCTGTGGTGGTGTGATGTGTAATAATATGATGCACAAAACATGCTGTGGTGGTGTGATATGTAATAATGTGGCAACAGAACGCGGTGTGGTGGTGTGACAAGTGTAATAATGTGATGCACAGAACACGTGGTATGACAAGTGCAATAATGTGATGCACAGAACACGTGGTATGACAAGTGCAATAATGTGATGCACAGAACACATGTGTGACAAGTGTAATAATGTGATGCACAGAACATGTTGTGGTGGAATGACAAGTGTAATAATGTGATGCACAGAACACGTGGTATGACAAGTGTAATAATGTGATGCACAGAACACGTTGTGGTGGAATGACAAGTGTAATAATGTGATGCACAGAACACGTGGTATGACAAGTGCAATAATGTGATGCACAGAACACGTTGTGGTGGAATGACAAGTGTAATAATGTGATGCACAGAACACGTGGTATGACAAGTGTAATAATGTAATGCACACAATGCACAGTGCTGGCGTGATAAGTGCACCAGTTGTAGAAATGGTCAGCAACTGGAAAACAGTTTTTAGTACATTTGTTTTTTTGCTACAGAATAATGATCCTATGGTAAACACCCAAAATAGATGCTAAAAATTACATAAACATTTCTCATTAAGAGACAAATAAAAGAATCAATTATTTCTTATTTTTGGCTCGCTACCATTTGGACTTTGGAATAAACTGCATTATTACTGCATGAAATTTCTGTTACACTGGTAGTAAATTGTTCAGAAAGTGATGACAGATCTGCAAAAACAAGTCTGAGAAGTCTCCATCTCCACATAGCAAAGAAATAGTGAAATCATACTGAAGTATATGAACATATATTGTAAAAGAAAAGAAACGCATAGCTTATATAAGCTTCATTTTTTATATGTTATGACAAAAATTTTTTTTCTGGGTATCTCAAACCAAACCAAAAATTGTCACCAAGATATCAGGTCCATGATTTAGTGTGAATTTTGCTATTCTTGTGTATAGTCAGAAGGCAGTAGCAGACCTTGCTAATCACGCATTTTTTTACCATAACTCATGTTGCGTTTATGGAAAAGTCGTGATTTTTGTGGTAAACACATCTTACTTCCAACGCAAATGAAACCCTATAAAAGGATGAGGTTATACAAACAAACTCAGTTAATTTTCAAGCAGACAATTATGGCACGTCTATCACAAAATTTTCAAAACATTGCTACTGGTCGCCTAAAGTCAAAGTCAGGTTGACAGGCATTTAAATGTGCAGCAGAGTACCATCAGTCGACTTTGGTACCGTTTTCAAGCCACTGGCTCAGCTGAAGACCAATACCGCACTGGACAACTCAGGGTGACAACAGCAGCTGATGATCACTTTATTCAGAAACAGGTTTACAACAGCTTCCTCAAGTGGCTAGTCATTGCTTGCAGGACGTCGTGTGTCTGATCAAACTGTCCAGAATAGACTGCATGAAGCTGGACTGGTGGCATGACGACCTCACCGAGGTCCTGTCTTAATGAGATGCCATCGCCAAAATCAACTTGTTTGGGCCAACCAGCATAGGCCCTGGACAACTGACAATCAATGGAGACGTGTCTGGTTTAGTGATGAATCTTCCTTTTTGTTGCACCGCCATGATATGCGGAGAAGGGTCTATCATAGGCCAAATGAATTTTTTGCCCAAAATTGCGCTGATGAAGCTCCTCCACACGGTGGTGGAGGTGTAATGGTATGGGGAATGACCAATTTCAATGGAAGGAGTCCACTGGTGCAGATTGAAGGAGGCTTGAATGTGCAATGATTCGTCAATGAAATTCTTTGACCCCATGTCCTTCCATTTTTGACTGCACAAAGGTCTGTTTCAACAGGACAACACCAGATCCCATTTTGCATGGTTCACCACACAGTTCCTGACTGCCAACAACATTCTCACCCTTCCCTGGCCATCCCTGTCTCCAGACATGAATCCGATTGAGCACCTATGGGATGAGCCGCAAAGACGTGTTTGTCGCCGAAACGTTTCTCCAGCCAATCATCATGATCTGTGGCAGGCACTCCAGGAAGAGTTAATCTGCTGAAAAAGTATCGGACACTCCCTAATTTTTAGCTCTACTCTGGGACTGAAAGAAATAGCTGCCATAACTCGCTCCTAATCTGACATAATGCTGTGCCTCAACATCTACACATCAGCTGAAAAAAAAAAAAAAACATCAAACCCACTCACAGTTCCTGGGAGACAGAAGAACAAGATCTCACCTACAAACTTTGAACTCATTGGTTGTGACAATGGAGTTGGTTTAGCTACAACAGCCTTTCCAACTGGCTCGAGGGTTTTCCTGTCGGGGATTTTGTCATGGTAAATTAGATTGTTGTCCTTCTGAGCCGTCTCTAATGCTCGATCTATGCGAGTCTGCTCTGAACGGAAATTGAAGGTTGATCCTCCCCTATTCTGTGAGGCAGTGAGCAGTTCTTTTGCATGCTGGGAAGGCAAGAGAATTTGTTAATTATAAAAAAGATGCAACTTTCCTAGCCCATAAAGAAACTATTAGCAAGAGAACAAAGCAACAGCTAAAATAAATCATTGTACTTCTAAATTCACCCTTTTCCTACTGCAGCATTTGTTAATGGAAATCCATCACTTTCTTCCACACCATCCACCATCATGTCACTTTTCAAAGAAAATTCATTCTTCAGTATTTCATTTTCTAAAGGAAAACCATCCATTATTTCATACTTTGTACAAGTAAAATCATCCATCATTTTATATTTTGTACAAGTAAAATCATCCATCATTTCATATTTTGGCACCTGTGTGTATTCATCACAGTTATAACACACATATAAAACAAACACAAGATAGCAGTTTCATTAATGTTTTCTAGAAATACAGAAAATAGCAATCTGGTTTACTTCAGAATGTTATAACTACTGGAAACTACTAGTTCTATGAATTTCTCCCACAGTGCACTACCTTTCTTTAGTGGACAAATAGCCAGCCCCCAATGGTAGTTACATTAAGTAATCTATGTTTGTACTCAATCAAGTAAATTTCTGGGGGTAGGAAGGTACAAAGTTTTGATTCTGGTCTGAAATTTACTAAATGTAGTGTATACAACAGAGAGAAATGCCACGCTGCCAGTTATTTCACAATGAATGGTTCTTGTAGAATGATCAAATAATTGTGAAAGAAAAATAACTGAAACAATAACAACAAACAAACAAAAAAACAGAACCCGGCACTATGACAAACATCTGACAGTAAATTATCTATCTCAATCAGCAACAGATATACTTGACTTTGATTTATTGACAAAAAAATGTTTTATTATTATGTTTCATCTTGTTTTCAAACTGCTCACACCTTATACATTATGACCCATCTAAAACTAGACCATATTAATTAACTGTAACCTATTTTATTATTATAAGTTAAAAGGGAAATTAAAAGGACATCCAACACTCTTCAGAAAGTAAAACAACTAAAGAATCTGTGGAAAGGAACAGACAGAACTACAAAAATAAGATTTTTAAGGGCAAGCATCTTTCCCATCACAACATATGCCTGTGGGACCTGGACACTTAACAAAACAGCTGAGAAACACATAAATGCCTTTGAATGTAAATGCTACAGAAGAGTTCTTCAAATATCATGGACACAAAAAAGAACAAATATATCCATACTATAAGAATTTAATATTGAAGAAGGCTGGCTAGTAAAGACAATTAAACAGAGAAAACTTAAATATTTTGGACACATTAAACATCATGATAATCTAGAGAAAACTGTCTTGGAAGGGTACATAATGGGAAAAAGAACGAGAGGAAGACCAAGGTGAAAATGGCTACAAGACGTTGTTGATGATCTGCAAATGGATGAATCAGCGCCAGGCCATCGTGCTCACAACCGAGAGGCATACAGGAGTGCTGTTAGCGGGGCAAAGTTCCACATGGGACATGCAAATGAATGAATGAATGAACCTATTTTATGGAAATTATTTCTGAAATGGCGAGATCCTTCAGCTGCTGTGCATGGGGTGAAACTCCTCTCAGCCAGTGAATAAAGATGCAATTAGGGTTGTCATGTGATGCCAGCGTAAGAAAAATGATGGAAAGGCTTAAATGAAGTTTAATCTGTATTCCTAATAGTCTTGCTGTAAAGGCTACCCATATCACAGCATCTCTGCTCTGCCATGTCTTATGTACACCCGAACTGGAATAATATGCCTAACTGGCTTAATACAGGGGTGAAATTTAATATGTGGTGAGGATTCGTCCTCAACAAAAGCTACATTCTGGTCACCACCAGAAAGGGCAGCGGCCATGACCACCAAACTCTGAAGTCAGAGACACTGGACCAATGTTTCCTCTAAGCTGCGCTGCCTTGCATAGAAAAAAATCATATTGAGCACAAAATTTTTGGAGCCGCACAGAAACTGGTACTTTTATTTTCCAACTTCCAGATGTTATTGCTACAATTGCGATCAAGAAAAATACAATGACGGTACATGTTTTTTCTTTACTGTTTCTTTCTTGTTGAGAAATGACTTTTGGATCGGAAAGTCTTTTATCATGTAGTTTTAGTAGTACTGTAGCAGAATCGTGACGAGGCAAGTGGCCACACAGAGAATAGAGGGTAATTAAAATAAACGGGCAGATTAATTTCCACTGCGTCCCACTTCATGGGAAAGGAGAATGTCCACTGAGCTACTCAAGTATGCAAATTGATCTTGGTAGCTAACACCAGACGTCATTAGAGCTGTCTTGTTTTCTTTTTTTTTAACAGCAGTAGATTTATATCTCTGTGGAAATGTGCAAAACTGTGTGTAACTCAACTATGTTTCTGTAGTGTTCAAACTGCTACTGACAAAGACTCTTGTACCCTGTGCCCTATACTTTTCAAGTATAAATTTGGGTGGCTAGAATGTCACCTTTGAAAGTAACTCTGTTCTAACCCATAATTAAATGGCCAGACAGCAAAGTGTGGGATTGAGATATTAGTTATGTCTTACTATCACCCTAATTTCATCTTATATTGTTTGTAAATTGAAGTCTTTTTTTTTAAACAGTCTCTGTAAATTATCCTTGATAGGATAAACTGAACTTCAGACAACCAGGACGTCCAGAATTTCTTTGTTCAAGAGCTTTATGTTCTAGAAGGGTATTTCAGGAGAGAGGGATACAAGTAGGGACTGAACTTGAGAGTATCAACTGAATTCAAATGGGTTGTCAGATTTGTAGAAGAGATGGCAAACAAGAGTGGAAGTAGAATCTAGAGTCTAAGTTCACACTGTGCTGCATGCTAACTTCTGGAGGTGATTATTCCATAGTATACTATTCATACTGTTGGAACCAAAGTATTCCACTGATCTGGTTGAACAAGACAATGATCCAGTTCATAAATACTGTCTGGATAAATTGACCAAGCCCAAGTATCATGTTGCTACTGCTATTTACAAGAACTGGCAGAGTTGTGTCGACTTCTTCAACGCAATACACTAACTACAATTCAGGTGTACCAATTTACAAAAGCCAAGATTAGAAAACTGCGAACACAGTATCTTGGTTCAACTATTCATTTCTCAGCAGAAATTCAAGATCTCATAACATCATACCAAATTCCTGTTGACACAGCTACGGTAGTTTGCTTTATTGAAGGAGTATGTGATCATTTTGATGGCTGTTTTCCAGAGGACAAGCTTGAAGAGTGGTATATATTTGATAATGATTTGTTTTTATCTATTCAGAATTTAGAGGAGTTCACTTCTAGTAGACAGCAATTGGCCTTGGCCGCACGATACAGTTCAGTACTTAATAAGGCACAAGACATCTTCATAAAAGATTTGCTAAATCAGTATGTAGAATTCAAATTAACTGTAAGTGAGAAAATAAAGACAGGTGCAATGCAAACTTTCGGAGATATTATTTCCTACACATTTCAACAGGCACAATTCAGAGAATTGCCTTTCCTTCTGGATATTTGTGGAACATTTCAGGCGTCTAGTGCAGACTGTGAAAGAGGCTTTAGCCTGATGAATCTGATCAAAACTAAAGCCAGGAATCATTTGGAAACTGATCATTTGGATAACATTATGAGAATCAAACTCTACTTAACTTCAGGAAACTTAGTCAACTTGGACACTGTTTACACATTTTGGAAAAATGACAAAGGGCAAAGAGAAGTTTCTATGAGACACTAAAAATGACTGAAATCCCATTTCTGAACTCTGACGAACAGAATAAATGTGTGAAAGTGAAAAGATATTTTTCCTATATATTTTTGCTTTGACCATCTACATTTGAGACCATGCTTTAATTTGAATACAAGTTATGATCACGAACACAATGAAGAAAGAGAAACTGATGACATTTACTTGTGACCTCCTCACCAACATCATCTTCCAGCAATTAATGTTAGTCTTTTGCTTCACAACATTCTTCAGGATCAGAGGATAACATTAGTGGTGAGTACTTGTTCAACATATATATATACAACGTTACTACACATGTTTGCACACAATATTTTTTTTCCCTTAGAGGGAACATTGCACTTGACCAGTGTAGCCTAATTTTGGCAACCTCCTCTCACCCGGTGGATTTCATATCCAAACAAGGTCGAGGATCTGTTGAGGAAAGTCCAACTCAAAGCTCTCTGGTGCAATGAAAACCACAGTGTCATGCAATTGTGCTTCTGTGACCCACCAAGAATATAGGCCCGAGCCCCCTGATGCTCTGAGCCTCCTCCTAAATGAGATATATCTCGAGGACCACAGAAGTAAATTCAGTAGCAACATGGGGTGATCTTGGTGGTAGAAGTATACAATGAAGAAGAAGATGGAAATTATTGTATACTGGATAATGGACTCAATGGTCACAATAGTTCTTGAGATAACAGCATAGTCCATGCAATACTGAAGTGAAGAAGTTGAAAATTTACAAACATGCAAGCTCTCATACAGCTAAGAAGACAACATTTACAAACATGTAGTCTCTCATACAGATAAGAAGGCAAAAATGTATAACCATGCAGTCTCTTATATACTAAGAAGGCAAAAATTTACAAACCTGCAGTATCTTATATACTAAGAAGGCAAAAATTTACAAACCTGCAGTATCTTATATACTAAGAAGGCAAAAATTTACAAACCTGCAGTATCTTATATACTAAGAAGGCAAAAATTTACAAACCTGCAGTCTCTTATATACTAAGAAGACAAAAATTTACAAACCTGCAGTCTCTTATATACTAAGAAGGCAAAAATTTACACACCTACAGTATCTTATATACTAAGAAGGCAAAAATTTACAAACCTACAGTATCTTATATACTAAGAAGGCAAAAATTTACACACCTACAGTATCTTATATACTAAGAAGACAAAAATTTACAAACCTGCAGTCTCTTATATACTAAGAAGGCAAAAATTGATAAACCTGCAGTCTCATATATGAAGAAAGCAAAAATAAGAAGGCACAATTAACACACTTGCAGCCTGTCATACAGCTCAAAAAAATTTTAAAAAGGCAATTCTAACCTGCAGCCTTGCAATCTCTTCTCCATAACTCTTGGTCTGCTGAGCTACACAGCTTTGGTAGAATTCTGACATGCCATGGAAAGCTGCCTGCTTCATCGTAACAGTTGGAAGCCAGTCCTTTAAAAGTAAATATCAACCAAATTATTCAAACTATATAAAACACTAACCAAAGTCAGGAAAAAGTTACTTGGTCAACAGATGAATGATGCTGTTACCAGTTCTGTGGTAGGGATAAGCAACAGCCTCTAGCTCAATCATACAGCACAACAGACTGCAGTGTCATATGTTTACCCAAATAAATTCTGGTACTAAAAATGTGGGCATGTGTGGTACCAAAAATATAAATTACATTGTCTTATATATAAAGACTGGAGAAAGCACACAAATGGTCACTGCCTTTAGTAGTTTCAGACAAGTTGGATATTGCTGTCAACAACCTCTGGTTGATTATCCCCCCCCCCCTCTCTTCCTTTCTTCAAACATGTTAGCAAAACAAAACTGTATGTAAGAATAGTTTGTGTTCACCTTTCTGTGATACATAAATGTTTGGATAAGTTACAGCAATAAAATGTGCTATAAAAATATTCACAACAATATTTCCTTCCTTCCATGCAAAGCCAACCAATACTGCATGATGTTTCTACTAGCAACTGTAGCTGCCTTGATCATTAATGAATTCTTGCTGAACTGACACAACTCATTCTTGACCCCAGTAAGAAAGATCAGACTTCTTAATAGATAAATAACACTTTTCATGTTCATGTTACTATTTTAATGCACACAGTACATCATGTACACTCATCTCAGATCACACTGTTAAAGACATTATTATTCTGAGACTTCAGTTAACTGATTTTTTACCTTTGGCCACAGTTCTCTGATAGAACCTAGCTGCATAAGCTTCATTGCATCTGAGTAAAGCTCTGAGGTCTGGTAAGCCAGTTTGGCTATCATTGCATCCTTCATTTTGTCTGTGGAGAGTAGGATTACATAACCTATAGCACTGTTGTTCTGATCAACATTTTATTCATCTGTTATGGTTTCCTAAATCTTGTATATAAAAGCATTAAGGGAGACTATCTATAAAGAATGAAGGAGCTGCGACTGTTTGTCAACCTCTTTGTGAGAAAAGAGAAGAAATGGAAATGGTGGACAATCACATGCACACCTCTTGCTGTGGCTTCATGTATCTCTCTCTCTCTCTCTCCTTAAGTGCCCAGGGCACATGGGGCTTCCGCAAGGGTTTTCCACAAAATGCCTGTCCTTTGCCCTTATTTCTGCTCTTGCCCAGGTGAGCTCTCTATTGCTCAACATCCTCTCTGTTGTTCTTCTTCATGTCTCTTTTGGTCTACCCTTACTTCTGTTCCCCTGTGGTATCCATCTTAGTGCTATTTTTGGTAGTGAGTTGTCAGTCATTCGGAGCACATGTCCCAACATCCCCAGCGTCTTTCCTCAATAATTGCTGTCAGTGGCTTCATCTGCATTTCTGCCAATAAGATGTTATTTCTTGGCTTCATGTATCTGGGGTTCTTATATTCTTAACAATGTCTTTGTTTTCTCTGATGTCTGTCTTTTTTTTCTCTACAGCAGTTACTAAGTTACTGTTTTTTTTTCTTTTTTCATTATTAATACACCTGCTGAGCTCATCAGCTTTTTTTTTGCAGCCAAAGCCAATATGAAAATGGCACAAGTTCTACAAATGCTGATTGTATTCATACAGGCTGATTCTTATGGCTGGAGTTCTAAACTAGTTTTAGATCTTTTAATTTTGAGGTGAAACTTCAATACCTGACTGTCATGTCGGTCTCTCATAAATGTGAGTGCAGGATTCAGTTGGTTACAGCGTTTGTTAGTCTGCAATATTGTTATTCACAAACTGCACCCCACCTTCTATAGCTAATCTAACTCTGGATGTTTTTTCTATATGTAGAAATTTTATCCTTCATGACTTTCTTACATATGGTGAATTTTTCAAATATGTATTAATCTTAACTCTTGTGTCTTGTCTATATGTACTGACTTAGGTGACTTTTCTTTGCATTGTAATCTTACCTTCTGTGGCTTTTCTTGGCACAGTAATCTTACCTTTGGTGGCTTTTCTTCACACAGTACTCTTACCTTGGGTGGCTTTTCTATAAATAGACTCTTGTGCTTGTGCTAGCATGAGAGCTCTCAAGGCACTGAGTACGTCAGGGTTGAGGTCAGGTGTTGGATCTTGTCGAACATGAGACAGAACAATATCTTTCAGATGACCATATATCCCACAAGATTGCTGCAGGTGTTGGAAGAAAGAAAGAGTTTTGCTTAAAATCTGGTGCAGCACAGTCACGTTAATCTCAGCACATTCACATTAGGTATGCTGAGAGAACTGACTACCAGTCTTGAATTTAGACAAGATCTATAACACAGTCCTTGGGTGATTTTGAAGTTTAAACTGAGTCATTATGTTTCTTTTTTTTAATCTCTTAAATGTTAATATATTCACTCACTATATTTGTTCCATCTTTTTTTTTTTTGTTGTTGTTCTGAAGGAGGTTTAAAAGCTAAAAAAATAACAGTACTGCCTTTTCCTACTAATTTTACTATCAAACTATATTCCAAGCCTTTTCTGCAGTGACTTTGTATATATTTATGTATGTACTATCATACATTTCTACATCTGTACCGTATATATTTATATTTGTAACATCACACATTTCTACATCTGTAATCTTTTTTTTTTTTGTAGAGTCCACTACACTATAAATCAAGAGTCAGAGTGAAGTCTGAACATTTCATTCCACTGTCACTCTTAAGTTTGAAGGGAGTTGTCAGCAAACAAATCATTACAATTTTGGTCCAGTAGAAAATTGTCAGACTACCAAAACTGTTCTTGAAGGGCAGTAAACTTTTAAGTTGTAGCAGCCAAGGAACATCATGAATGCAGTAGAATATTTTGGAAGTGTAGCAAGAAGTCTACAGACACTGCCAAGGTCTCTGAGAAATCTGTACAGATCATCCTCTGATGTCACTTATGACCTGGCAGAAATCTGTCATTTTTTTTATGAACTCATTTTTATTATTGATGAACTAAAATGTTGACTCCTTTGTGTTTTGAGCTGCAAAGTGTTCATGGACAGTGCCAATGTGTTCATGGACAGTGCCAACTGTGTACGCCTCTTTAATATCTAACAAAAGCTGTGATATAAAAAAAAAAATCAGCATATTGTATTTGCTATTTCATTCAGTACAAGCTGGAAGTTCTGTCTCTCCTTTATCTTCATGGAAATAAAATCTTTGAGACTTGCCATTATTAGCACAAGTTTGACACAAGACACTTTGTGCAAAAATCAACACATTTTAATGCACAGAGCACATTCATCACCATCATCATCATCACATGCCATTCCAAAGAAGTCTGACAGCAAAGGATATCCAGCATGCTCTGCCTTTTATCTCTAAGCTTATTTCTGCCAGTTTGTGTTTTCTATCTTTCAGTACCATTGCCACATTATTCTTCCTTTCCCTTCAACTCCTCTGGCATGTACTTGTTATGATATTATGTCTAGTTCTAACTTTTTTTTTAAATATGGTTTTTCATGTTATTTCTTCTCTCAAAAGTCCAATGATTTTTTTTTCTACTCTGTAAATCTGCTCCATTCTACTGCAAACAATCTGAATTACAACTACATAAATCAGATTCTGTTAAAATAACCACAGGTGAAGTTTCAACACAACCCACTCTTAATAACAATTTCCACGACATAAACAGATGTCAACCAACTTGGCATATGACACTCATAACAACATCACAGCTGATAAACAAAACAGTGGAAGCTGTCACAAAAAGCTGACAGCAGCCACACAGACAGAAAGGATGTTTTACCTGAAAAAGTTTTACTGTGAGTTTCAACCCCTCATTGTTATCATGGCTCTGGGCGGCTGCAATCTGAGACTGAAGAGCAGCGATATTGAACAAGATGGACACTTTCTCATAGGCCGCAGATGCAATAGCTGATTGGGGAATCACATAGGATATCTTTTCACACATGCAGCAGACAATGTGTCACATGATATTTATATGATAAGAATAATTCTGATTAAAATTATTTACAAAACATACATGTAACAAAACTGGCCGAGCTGTATTTATGGGTAAATAGAAAATATAACTAAATTTTATAGAAATATGTCATACATGTAGTACATGAAACACCAATGAGTATATATGGGTAAATGCAAATGTCTGATTAAATTTCTTGTAATTATATATCCATTACACAAGGAAATACTACAAATAAATAGAAAATACCTTTTCCCTTGATGCCACCCATCAAAACTCTTCCCAGGTATTTCAAAGCTATGAGGGTCATACCAAAAGTCGTGAACAAAATTTTTTTAAAAATCAAAATTTATAGATAGAGAAAATATAAATGTATCACCTTAAATTGCATCCCTTTCTTCACTTTTCAACATAATCTCCACTTCTCTGCACATTTTTTCCCCATCGCTCTGCAAGTTTGAAAATACACTCCCAGTAGAATTCCATTCCAGCTGACCGAAGGCACAGACACACTGCTTTCTGGACGTTCTCTCCTGTGTCGTAGTGATGGCCTCACATTTGTTCTTTCACAAAACCAAAAAGATGGCAATCACTGGGTGCCAGGCTGGAGCTATAGGCAGGGTGTGGAAGAATTTTCCAACCTATTTTCTGAATTTCCTCAGTTATCCGGTGAGCAGAGTTTTTTTTCACAGCTTTGTGATCTTCAGTCAACAAATGTGGGACCCATCGCGCACAAACTTTTCTATAACCTAGGGTTTCAATCATTTCCTGTACTGCACTGTGTCCCATTCCAAGATTTACAGCGATTTCAGATACTGTGACACGTCTGTCTGGTCTAATGATGTCATCAACCCTTTCCATGTTGCGTTCATTGAATGCAAGTTTGAGGGCGACCAGTACGAGGCATATGTTGGATGTTCATGTTTCCATCTTTGAAATGTTTCACCCATCTCCTAACACTGCTAGCACCTATACACACATTTCCATAAACAAGCTGAAGTCTTTGGTGAACTTCAGCAGCGGGGATTTCCTCTTTAACGAGGAACTCAATAACAGCACATTGATGAAACTAAACTTCAGCACCCACCATTTTGTTTCTGCTCCGCGTGGTCATGGACACATGATGGTGATGTCACGTGACCTCTACATGAAGTGCAAAGGATGCAGATTAAGGTGACACATTTATATTTTCTCAATCTATAAATTCTGATTTTTAAAAAATTTTTGCTCACGACTTTCAGTATGACCCTCATATATCATCATACATGTTCTTCCCAACTATTTCAACCATATATTTTTATACTTTCTTTCCACCTATTTCAAGCATATATTTTCACATGCATTCTTCCCAACTATTTCAACCATATATTTTCACATGCATTCTTCCCAACTATTTCAACCATATATTTTCACATGCATTCTTCCCAACTATTTCAACCATATATGTTCACATGCATTCTTCCCAACTATTTCAACCATATATTTTCACATGCATTCTTCCCACTATTTCAACCATATATTTTCACATGCATTCTTCCCAACTATTTCAACCATATATGTTCACATGCATTCTTCCCAACTATTTCAACCATATATTTTCACATGCATTCTTCCCAACTATTTCAACCATATTTTTCACATGCATTCTTCCCACTATTTCAACCATATATTTTCACATGCATTCTTCCCAACTATTTCAACCATATATTTTCACATGCATTCTTCCCAACTATTTCAACCATATATTTTCACATGCATTCTTCCCAACTATTTCAACCATATATTTTCACATGCATTCTTCCCAGCTATTTCAACCATATATTTTCACATGCATTCTCCCCAGCCATTTCAAGCATATATTTTCACATGCATTCTTCCCAGCCATTTCAAGCATATATATATATATATATGTATTCTTCTAAGCAATTTCCTCTAATTATAATTTCCATGTGTTCAGCACAGACTTTCTAGTTCTTGGTAGATTCCATGGCAGATAACTATTTAGCACAGACTTTCTAGTTCTTGGTAGATTCCATGGCAGATAACTATTTCAGTTTTACAGGCCTTCATAATAACCAGTATCAATTCTTTTTAGAAAAACTGCAGTATAATTCATCATCATCAGCTCTCATGAGAAAAACCAACTGATGCTTGTATAGAAAGTGAACGTTAACAAAATTCAGTGAAACATTTATACAACAAAATCTATTCTTACCCAAGTTTTTCTTGCCTGACAAGAATGACCCTTCATCAAATGCATCTCTCCACTTGAACTGTACCCAGATCTAAGTATTTAAATATGAAGTGAAGAAGTAATTAAGAATTGGAAAATAAATTTAAAAAAAAAATAAATAAATGCAAAGAGTTTTGCCACTGGTGTCCATGCTCTCTGAGAAAGCTATATAGTTTCGTATCACAATGCTTGCACATAATGGTATAATGCAATCTGCATTATGTGCAAGTGTTGTGAAGTATATAGGGGAGACCAGTTTACGTTTAGGAGACTATTTTCTCTAACACCTTAACGACATATCTCAGAGGGCATGGACGCCAGTGGCAAAACACTTCCACCAAAGAAACCACCAAGAAAAACAGGACATTTCTGATATTGCAATCCGCTCCTGTTCTTCTGATGAACGTTTCCGTAAGCTCTGTTCTAGAGCCTTATTTTCCAGGCTGGCTGTCTCCACCCAACTGGAATTAAAAACAAATTCAGCTTTCTTTAAACATCTTTAAATTTCCATCCACTTTCTGGTATCTATACTGTACTTTCTTTCCTTCGTCGGCCCCACTCATTCTGCTGTAGTTTTAGCTTCATTACCTCCTTCTTCTGTAACAGCCTCCAGGTGTTTATAACTTTCTTGCCTCTTTCTGTAACCCCCCCCCCAACCTTCCACTATTGTTCTCTCGCTTTCCAACCACATAGCCTAAGGTTTCTGATTGGCTGAAGTTTTGAAGTTGTTATCTTACATCATTCCTTAGCCAATCACT
This sequence comes from Achatina immaculata, assembly GCA_009760885.1. Taxonomy (NCBI): domain Eukaryota; kingdom Metazoa; phylum Mollusca; class Gastropoda; order Stylommatophora; family Achatinidae; genus Lissachatina; species Lissachatina immaculata. The sequence continues at coordinate 37,004,269 of CM019694.1, forward strand.
CATTCCCACCCTTCAGTTCTGTTTACCTGGGCCCATTCATACTCGGCTTTCAAAGCAGGAGGAGACCAAAATGATGAGTTTTTCATGCATTTTTTTATGTGCTGTGTTGCTCTTGTATGTAATCCTTGAAAAAGGCTTACGCTGAAATACTGGACGTTGTATGTTCATCATTTATATGTTATCATCTTACTTCCTTATCTGTGTTTCACCTCAATTTCTTCAATTCTTTTGTCATTTGTAAAACTGAACCATACACCTCTATCTACCTTTAAAACTATATTTTTATACCCAGAAGGAAAGAAATGGGGAGGTGGGGGGTGTAATGTTACAGACTACATTTTCATACCTAAAGGGAAAGAGTAAGAGGGTAAGGCTTATATTTAAAATTTTTAGAAGTGAAGTTTGGAATTCAGCAAACAACAGCTGGAAGCACTGTCAAGAAAAGAAAATGTTAAAAAAAAAATGATTCTGTGAAAATCATTGCACGCTTACATTTAAGTTAAAAAAAAAACAATCAAACATCTAACCTGATTCTCTGCTATTGGCAACTTGTTCTCAATTGCTAAAAGTTGGTCGTAGTACCTGTAATAACAAACAGGTTGCTTTAGTCTTGAAATTTTTTTTTAAATGGGGGGGGGGGGGGGGGGGCTGCAGGGCAGCATGCTCTAAAAACTGATTTCTCAATCTTGGAGACATGATGAGAAATATGGTTAAGCCCAGGATTTATTCTGTTGGAAGAAAAATTGTTAATCCTGTCTGCAAACTCTGGGGCAACTGCTCTCTTGTACTCACAAAGCATAACCCCAGGAAGTACTGGGAAATCAGTGTATACACCGTAACTAATGAATGATCAGCATGTGAGGCCTAAAGACAATAAATACTCATGTATAAGTGCTGTTTAAGACTACTCAGATGAAAGAACAAAATTTATTTTCATAGTGCATACAGGCCCGTCCAACACTCCTGGCCTTTATCTTTCAACTTCATAAACTATTTCTAATGCACTCATTCAACATCAATATAGCACTTTTAATATATTGTAAAAAAAATGATAATAAATAAGAAATGAACAGCTTTTTTTATCAACTGGGAGGCCACGAACAACTGATCGGGTGGCATGAAACCAAAAGGGAAAAAGAAGTTGAGAATTATTTATGAACAAATGTGTGCGAGTTTGTCTAGACTAATATGGATGCTCCACCATATAGTGCCAACCCACGGTATTTCTAAACAGGCATATCCCTTCTTCCCTACCCTACCCCCGCCCCCACCAACAATCCTGCAGGATGGTCTCTTCGAACAAATGCTAGGAAAGAAAACTGTACACAAACTAACGGAATGAACATCGACCCCGCTGGTTTACTTTCATTACCTATTATATACATCACACAATGAAAAATCATCATACATCACACAATGAAAAATCATCAGAGTCAAAAAGGAAGTTAGACACAACGATGTGCGTTTACCATTTACCCACACTGGGAATTAAAGTACCAAATATTTAAAGGTTTTAACACTTCAATGAAATATATTTATTATAAAAATAAAATACATTTATTATAAAATGTATACTTCCATTATCTACGATGGTCTGGTCATTGTACTTACCTATACATTACTTCTAGTGCGGATTCATGTTTGTCTGCAGACTTCACTATCACTGAAGCTCTCAGTTTGTTAAATTCAGTCAACGCTTGATTATAGTCATCTGGGTTAGCTTGTGTAAACGTATTCTGAATAAACTTTTTCAAAGGTTTCACCAGATCAACTTCATAAGTCTTTTTCAGCGGTACAGAGATGAAAGACGCCATGTTGGTTTTTGTGTTTGGTCACCCGGGATTAATTCTTTCCAAAAATGGGCGATGTAAAAAACGTGACTACAAAGAATCCGTTCATAACTAGCTTTTAACGAAACGAAATCAGGCTTAAGGATCTTGATTGCTTTTCAATAATTTTGTTTTTAATTAAAAATATTCTTTTTTGTCGTCATTTATTAAATAAAGATAATGATTTCAGCACATAGTGACCAATGCAAAGTTTGTTGTCCATAAAATTAGCCTAAGCTGAAATTAGCTTGTGACTGTAGAAATCTAAAAATAGAAGAATGGACTCACACCCATCCCGTATACTTTCGCAATCATCGGTGACCCGAAGCTTATTATATTGTCTTCTTATATCTTATATCCTTCCCGTGCCGTTAAACGTCACATAGGGCTCACAAGGTAGTTCGCCAATTTTTCCTGTCTTCGGCGAATCTTTCAACCTCATCATGTGTAAACGCGCGTATTTATGTCTCACGTGGAGAATTGAATTTTTGTTTTGTAGCACAAGAGTTAAAAGCTTCAGATCCAAAGAATAAAACCAGGAAGTTCGTGAAATATAACGGCATTTTTTAGAAATCAGTTTCAAACAGGTTGATACTAGCTGTTTGCTACGAGCGTTTCCTGCCTCACCTAAATAACGGGTAAGATAATGTGTCTTGGACCGGTCTCTTCTGGGCTGCACTATAGTACCTCCAGTCCTTCTTAATGTGAATCTATATTTATCCTTTATAGACTACTCAAAGGCATTTGATTGTGTACAACACCAGAAACTTTGGGAAATAATGGAAACAATGGGATTTCCAACACATTTGACACAATTAACATCACTGCTGTATCTAGACCAACAAGCGGCAGTAAGAATAAATGGTGAAACAACAACTTAGTTTGACATAAAGCAAGGGGTCCGTCAGGGGTGCATATTGTCACCTTACTTATTTAACTTGTATACTGAATATATTTCAGCATAGGGCCAGCAACCCTATCTGGTAAAAAACAATCAGACTGCTACAGAAACAGAAGCAAGGGAAAAAGCAAATGCAGGTGGAAGGAGAAATGCGTATCAGGAAACTGAGCCCATGAAGGTTGTGGATGAAAGCCAGCCACTGGAAGTCCCCAGCCCGACTGCAGACCTCCTGGAACCTAAACAAAAGATGCAAATAGGCAGCTGGAATGTAAGAACACTAAACCAGACTGGAAAACTAGCACAAACCATCAAGGAAATGCACAGATACAAACTAGACATACTAGGAATACAAGAAGCAAGATGGACAGGACAAGGCAGAAGGAAATTAACAACACAGCACACAGAAGATACAATAATATGGTCAGGTAAAGAAGATCTTCATGAAGGAGGAGTAGCATTGATTATAACAAAAGAAGCATCAAGAGCATTGCTGAAATGGACCCCAATAAATGAGAGATTATTATATGCACGTTCAACTCAAGATTCACGAAGCTGTCTATTATAGTTTGTTATGCACCAACAGAAGCAGCTGAAGAGGAATTAAAAGAAGATTTTTACAACAGCCTCCAAGCCACAGTAGAAACATACCCAAGCATGATATGCTACTCATCTTGGGCGACTTCAATGCAAAAGTAGGTGAAGGAAATGAAGATAGAAGAAGAATCATGGGAAGAGAAGGAATCGGAGAAATAAATGAAAATGGAGAAAGACTGTGCAGTTTCTGTGAAGAAAACATGATGACCATCGGAGGGACAATTTTCCAACACAAAAACATCCATAAGGTGACTTGGAGGTCACCAGATAAAACCACAGAAAACCAAATCGATCACATACTAATAAACAACAAGTGGAAACGGTCACTACAAGATGTGCGAGCAAGGAAAGGAGCAGATATAGGAAGTGATCACAACCTTCTGGTAGCAAAAATAAAACTAAAATTAAGGAAAGCCAGAATCGGAGAACACAGAAGATACATTTTGATACAAGAAAACTGAAGACCAGCAAACAAGAAATGAATTCTCAATATACTTAAGAACCGCTTCAGTGTCCTACAAGACGAAGCAGAAATGTCCATATTAGAGTTCAATAAAACACTACAGGAAACAGCAAAAGAGGTGCTGGGATATCGGAAAAGGAGAAAAGAGGAATGGATAAGTGAGACCACATGGGAAAAGATAGAGCAAAAAAAGAAATCAAGAAAAAATTACTGAACACCAAATCACAACGGCTTAAAGAACGAGTTTTAAGTAATTATGCACAAAAAGACAAAGAAGTGAAGGAATCATGCCGTCAAGATAAACGTCAGTATTATGACAACTTAGCAGAGACAGCAGAGAAAGCAGCATATACAAATGACATGAAAACCATATATAAAATCACAAAGCAGATGACAGGTAACTTCAATACAAGATGTGAAAGTGCAGTAAGAACACAAAATGGACAACTGGTCAGTGGAGAAAGAGAAAAAATTGAAAGATGGAGGGAACACTTTAACACCCTACTAAACAGAACACAAGCAGCACAAGCAATAGATATACCTGAAGCAAAAGCGGAACTAAACATCAATACAGGACCAATAACAATAAATGAAGTAAAAGAGGCGATAAAGATGCTAAAATCAGACAGGGCACCAGGTGAAGATGAAGTGACTGCTGAGATGTTGAAAGCAGAAGAAACAGAAACACCAAAACAACTTTGCCGGATATTACAACAAATTTGGGATTTAGAAAAAGCCCCAGAGGAGTGGAAAACTGGTCTTATAGTAAAACTACCAAAGAAGGGTGACCTCAGAGATTGCGGGAACTGGAGAGGCATTACCCTACTGCCACTCACTAGTAAAGTATTTTGCAGAATAATCATCAACAGAATTGTACCAACACTTGAGGAAAAACTTCGGAAAGAGCAGGCAGGATTTAGGAAAGGAAGATCATGCATAGACCATATATTTGTACTTAGACAAATATTAGAACAGGCAAATGAATGGCATAGCACAACATATGCATTATTCATAGATTTTGAGAAAGCCTTTGACAGTGTCAACAGAGATGCACTGTGGAAAATCCTAAGATGGCATGGCCTCCCCCATAAAATAGTTAATGTAATCAAAGCCCTATACGAGGATTTTCAGTGCAAAGTTATCTGTGGAGAACATACCTCCAGCAGCTTTAGGGTACAAACAGGAGTGAAACAGGGATGTGTACTATCACCAACATTATTTATCTTGGCAGTAGACTGGTTAATGAAGGAGGCAACATCAGACAAACGCAGAGGATTACAATGGACCCTTAACACAGTGCTGGAGGACCTTGACTTTGCGGACGACATTTGTCTATTATCAAGCAGTCACAAAGATATGCAAGATAAAATAAACAAGTTAACCCAGAATGCAAACAACATAGGACTAAAGATCAACGTAGGAAAGACAAAGTTAATGAAGCAAAATGTGAACAACAGAAATGTACTCAGAGTAGATAACAAGTTAGTGGAGGAGGTCAACGAATTTGTATACCTTGGCAGCAGAGTAGTAGAAAATGGAGACAGCACAGAGGACATCAACAGCAGACTTACTAGAGCAAACCAGGCTTTTGCAATGCTACAGAATATATGGAAATCAAATAAACTAAGCACAAATATGAAAATCAGGATATTTAAGAGTAATGTTCTAAGTGTACTACTCTATGGAAGTGAATGCTGGAAAATCACCAAAACCATAGAAAACAAGTTGAATTCTTTCCAGACTAAATGTTTACGTAGAATTAAAAAAATATTTTGGCCAAACACCATAAGAAATAACATCTTATTGGCAGAAATGCAGATGAAACCACTGACAACAATTATTGAGGAAAGACGCTGGCGATGGTTGGGACATGTGCTCCGAATGACTGACAACTCACTACCAAAAATAGCACTAAGATGGACACCACAGGGGAGCAGAAGTAAGGGTAGACCAAAAGAGACATGGAGAAGAACAACAGAAAGGATGTTGAGCAATAGAGGGCTCACCTGGGCAAGAGCAGAAAAAAAGGCGAAAGACAGGCATTTGTGGAAAACCCTTGCAGAAGCCCCATGTGCCCTGGGCACTTAAGGTTCAGAGAGATACTGAACATATAATGAGGAATGTTAGAGAAGATGTAGACAAAGAATATTACGATGCCATAACAATTGGAGGTTATGAAATACCAGAGATTAGATATGCTGATGACACAGTGTTACTGTCCACAACACAAAGAGGAATGGAAAAACTAATTATGTCAGTCCGTAAGAACAGCGAAAAGCAGAACCTCTGTCTTAATGCAAAGAAAACTAAATTGATGACAACTGACAAACCAAACAAGGCAGCTGAAATATATATCAATGAGGAAAAATTGGAAGAAGTGGAGAGTTTTGAATATATTGGATCACTGCTATCTAATAATGGGGATACAATGAGGGAAATTAAAAGGAGGACATCTATCGGTCTTCAAAAAGTAAAAAAATTAAAGAATCTGTGGAGAGGAGCAGACAGAACTACAAACATAAGATTTTTAAGGGCATGCATCTTTCCCATCGCAACATATGCCTGTGAGACCTGGACACTTAACAAAACAGCCGAGAAACACATAAATGCCTTTGAATGTAAATGCTACAGAAGAGTTCTCCAAACATCGTGGACACAAAAAAAACAACAAATATATCTATACTACAAGAGCTTAATATTGAAGAAGGCTGGCTAGTAAAGAGGATTAAAGAGAGAAAACTTAAATATTTCGGACACATTAAACGTCATGATAATTTAGAGAAGACCGTATTGGAAAGATACTTAACGGGAAAAGAAAAAGAGGAAGACCAAGGTGAAGATGGCTGCAAGACATCGTTGACGATCTGCAAATGGATGCCGCAGCAGCAGGCCATCTTGCTCACAACCGAGAGGCCTACAGGAGTGCTGTTTGGGAGGCAAAGTTCCGCAAGTGACATGCAAATAAATGAATGAGTCTTGGCCAAGTCTAATTCTCTTGCCCCTAACAAATGTACCGTTGCTCTAACACAGTCATCTCCGCCCCAGAGATGATAACAAATCGTTATCTATGCGTAGTTATATCGATTGGTGAAGATTTCACTTTCACCTTAGATATAACGGTGGACCCGGTGGAAACTTAACATCGTTTATTTAATACTAATATGTGAACAACGTGGTGATAATATTTTTATGCATTTCGTAGTCTCTCTGGTGTGTTGACCCCACTGGTGCCCTTACCATGGGCTCCAATCTGTATATTCCGTTTCTAAAATCATTTGTGCTAATGGAAACAGCTCAATAAAGGATTTTTGTAAAGATATATCCACTTTGCCTTGATCAAGCTGTAATTTGCTATGTCCCATAACTGGTAGTTTATTCAGAGCTTTTTTTTTCAATATGTACTGAATTTGTCCTTGCAAGAGAGAGAGAGAGAGAGAGAGAGAGGAAGAATGCAACAGATAGATAGACGTGTAGCATATGAAGAAACAAAGAACAGGCATAAAGACAAATGTATAAAACAACACCCTAAAGCAAAAACAGATGACGAATGCTACAAACTCTCGAGAAACGACCAAATAATAAACGTCCGACTGAGACTGCAGGTTGAGACACCAACTGTACTAGAAGCTCAAACTTGGCTCGACAAACCTATGTATCTACAGCAAAGAGCAACAGACACTACATCGCATCCTCCAGAGTTGCCAACTACGCAACCCATCCAGGCAAATTCTTCTTCTTCTTCTTTCATTCCTCCCTTCCACAATACTGATAATTCTTTCTAAAGTGGGCCGGGGGGGGGGGTGGGGGAGAGGGGAAGGGAAGGGAGGGGGAAGGTGGTATGAACAGGGGAAGTGTGAATAATACAAAAGATGTTTTATTTGATGGCTGGAAATCTTTACGATAAATTTTATAACAAAAGTTACAGTTAGCTTTTTGTTTTATCCCTTCATTATTTTGGCAGGTTACGACTAATAATATTAGTTTTTATTTGAACTGTTTTTCCATGTAAACTTTTTATGGGTGGATGTGTACTGCATTGTCCATATTGGTTCCAGCAAGCAGTGTTTGATAAAGGATATGAAAGGGTTAAAGTGTGCTCAGATGCGGCCAGTAAAAAGTAACCCAAAGCAACGACGCCTATGTAGATGTCACGCTACGTGGCCGTTGTAACATTGTGGGAATAAGTCTTCCCTGCATCTATTAGTTAATTTATGACAGATGAGATAAGAGACCATGGATACCATGACCTGTCTGAGTTGGTGGAAGTTTGTATGTAGGATGGGGAAAAAAAAAGGGTGAGACATGATAACAAAGACAACAAAGACTTGAGAATAAAACATGAAATGTTTGTCTATCTATTTGTCTGTCTCTCTGTATCTGTGTATATGTCTCTGAATTTCTATATTCATGTGCATTTGCATATTTGCCTCTTTGTTTGTGTGTGGGTTTTTTCTTTCTTTCTTAAAAATATTTGTAAAAATGATGGATGGAAATAATTCAGTAATGACGTATATGCATACATACATACATACATACATACATACATACATACATACATACATACATACATACATACATACATACCCACACATACATATAAAGAAGTGAAACAAAAGAATCTTTCTTTGAGCATGTAGCGTCTCTACCATTGCGAGATATCTCAAATTATACAGTATAATAAAGCCTGGATAATTCATCAGACAGTACCATGAATGTAAGAACAAAGATAATGTTTTAACGTGAATGCTACCGCAAATTCTGGTTGCATTATGCACTGAATTGAAGGCAGTCTAAAGCTTTCGGATCTATGGATAATTTATGTATATTTGTTCATGTCACAGCCGCGAAGAATAGTTTCATAAGAAATGAGGAAATATGCTGCATCATATGCGTAACTTGACCAATTCAGATTCGTAAGAAATTATAACTTGTTTGGGCACAGCTTGGGAGGTGCAGATGCGTGTCTTGGCGTATCATCATCATCATCATCATCATCATTCACAAAGCATGGGAGATTAATTTCTCCATTTCAAGTGGTCTCTGGTGTTTCTAAGCAGATCATTCGCAGTATTTTTCACATCATCTGCCTTGAAGTTGAAATCTTGTCTGTAGTGATGGTTGTGGTATGTGTAATACAGGTGGCGATGTAGCCGTAGTAGTTGTAACTGTTTGTAGTGGAAGTAGCAAAAGTAGTAGTAGTAAATGTTTCGATAGTAATAAGAGAAGCACGAGCAGTAGTAGTAGTAGTAGTAGTAATAGTAGTAGTAGTAGTAGTAGTAGTAGTAGCAGCAGTAGTAGTAGTAGTAGTAATAGTAACAGTAGTAATAGTAACAGTAGTAGCAGTAGTAGTATTACCAGTCGTAGTAGTAGTAATAGTAGTAGTAGTAGTAGATGAAGAAGAAGAAGAAGTAGCAGCAGCAGAAGTAACTGTAGCAGTAGTAGGAGAGCTAGTAGCAGTAGTAATAACTGTTGCTCTTGTAGTAGTAGCAGTATTAGTAGTAGTAATAGTAGTAGTAGTAGTAGTAGTAGTAGTAGTAGTAGTAATAGTAGTAGTAGTAGTATTAGCAGTACATAACAGTAGCAGTAGTTGTAGCAGTAGTAGTAATAATAGTAGTAGTAGTATTAATAATAATAGCAGCAGCAGGATGCATCAAAAGCAAGCCATCTTGCTTACAACCGAGAGGCCTACAGGAGTGCTGTTAGGAAGGCAAAGTTCCGCAAGGGACATGAAAATAAATTAACGAATGAATGAGTAGCAGCAGTAATAGTAGCACCACTAATAACAGCAGTTATTGTTGTTTAGTAGTAGTAGTAGTAGTAGTAGTAATAGTAGTAGCAGTAATGGTAGTAGTAGTAGTAGTAGTAATAGTAGTAGTAGTAGCAGTAGTAATAGTAGTAGTAGTAGTAGTAATGGTTGTAATAGTAGTAGTAGTAATAGTAGGAGTAGTAGTAATAGTAGTAGTAGTAGTAGTAGCAGTAGAAGTAGTAGTAGTAGTAGTAGTAATAATAATAGTAATAGTAGTAGTAGTAATAGTAGTAGTAGTAGTAGCAGTAGAAGTAGTAGTAGTAGTAGTAGTAATAATAGTAGTAGTAGTAGTAGTAGTAGTAGTAGTAGTAGTAGTAGTAGTTGTTGTAGTAGTAGTAGTAGTAAGTAGTAGTAGTAGATATTGTTGGTTTTGCAGTGAGAGAGAAGAAAAGAAACAAACTGTATATTTGTGAGTATGGCAGACATTGTGGTGTGTCTGGTATGTGTTAAGCTGTACGCTTATGTTCTGATTTTTTCCTTTCTTTTGCTGCCAGAGTTTCTAGACATTATGAACCAATAAATCTTAAACAAGATTTCCGCTTGGTCTTTCTCTCGAACTGTGAAGTGATATACAGTACTTGCCACGGGAAATAAAACTATTTCAGATCTAAAAATTTTACAATACGAATAACAGAACAAGATAAAAAATGAATAGTTTTCTGGCAAGCAATAAATATATTGTTCTTTTGTATTATAATTTTGAAAATAATTTCCTTATTTTGCTATCTTTGTTTTGTGAGCTACTTTGAAACACGTTGTTTGAAAGAACTTCAGCATAAAGTGGGTGCAGGCATCGAGACCTCTAACAATTGTAAATAATCTGGTTACAGTATCAACAGCGGTTGGGGTTGAAATGATAAGATTTGTGAATGAGGTCCTGTTCCTCTGCTATTGTATGAAGGTAAGCGGTACTACTTGCTCTGTCAAGATGTCTACTTTGTGAGTGGTTGAGAAGTCAAGTTCTGAAGGAGTGCCACCCCCACCCCCTCCTCCCGGGAGGTATAACAATCCAGAGAAGTTGCTGGTATCACCCCATCTTCTGATAACTCTTTACAGCTTTCCAAATGTATCGATCTCGGTTTTTTTTCTTCCTTTTGGACAAACTCAAGAAGGTGTTTCTATATAATTGATAATATCCTTCTTCAGTATGTGACCCCGTCTGCTTAAGTGAAGTAACAAAAGGCATTAAGTACACTACCGGTAGGTGTGTGTGTGTGTGTGTGTGGAAGAGGGGGGGGGGAGAGTAGAGTCGAGGATTGGCCACGCTCTGAGGAAACCTGACGCCAGCGTAGCAACGCAGGCACTGACATGGAATCCTCAAGGAAACAGAAAACGAGGAAGACCTAGACTTACTTGGGTAAGAGAAATTATGACAGTGCTCAGAGACAAGGGATACACGTGGAAGGGAGCAGAGAATAATTCCAAGAACAGGGATGACTGGATAGCCTTTATCTGTGACCTATGCTCTCAAGGGAGTGAAAGGAGATAATGATGATGACGATGAGGAGGAGGATGAAACTTCCCACAAACATTTAATATCTACATACTTAAAAACCCGTGTCAAAGGTGAAAACTAGCCATCGTTAATGAAAAAATAATAATCATAATTAAGTTTTCACAAATGTTCAGTATAAAAAGCCACAGATGCTGACTAAAAGCAAGTCTACGAATGGAGGGGAAAGAAACAGAAAAAAGAACTAACAACAACAACAACAACTTATTCTTAAAAGTGTATCCACTTCAGAGACAGAGATGTGCATGAAATTCACTACATAAATTTGCATAAAAAGAAAAAAATAATAATAAAAGAAGACAATAAGGAAACTCAGTGACAATACAGAAATATCAACATTTTATCAATTGAAATCCTTGAACATGGAAGCACGAAACAATTTTATGACCAGATTCAGAAATTAAAACTAAACCCCTCTTTATGCCAGAAAAGACTACGCCGCTGGGATTACAAAGGAGACTCATATTCTGCTTTCTTTGTACCAAAGTTATCACAAATCACAGTTCCCATGCTTTCAGTCATAGCTGCGTTAGCAAAGTTATCGTCCCTTGTCGATAAAGTCGGCTCCGATTTCAACGATAGAGAGAAACAATCAGACTATACGGTGTACGTTTTCATAACCGCGTCTCTCTAGCAAAACTCCTTTCACTTAGCGATTAAATGCTTGCTCACAGAATTTAATTAGTCGCGCAAGGTCTAAGACACTTGAGCAATTAATCAGGTTCTGCGTCGGGAGAGTGCGTGACCAGTCACGTCTTTATGTTAAAAATTCAGCTCATAAGTTTTTAATTCTCACGTATCTATGGGAACCGTAGCAAATCGCTTGGTTACGTTTACGGTACCCGCGTGGTTTATAATCGGCAATAATACGCTCTATTCGTAGTGTGCATCGTTGCTCTGTGCGAGGTCTTGTCGAAGAAACTGCATATGTTGTGTTACAAACTGAAGCTCTTTAGTGGTAAACTTTTAATAAGGAAAAAAAAAAAAGACAGACCTCATCAGGACGTTCCATAGGCCAGCTTTTTTCGCGATTGTAAACCAATAAATCTCGATGAAGTTTGACGTTCTTATTGTGGCAGCAAAACTGGAGTTGTCAAAAACTAGAACTAACTACGCAGCAGTCAGACTTTTTCAGAGGACAGAACAAAATATTATAGCTTAGCGTTTTTCTTTCTGGTGTCAAATATTTCATAGACATACCAGTTGAAGCGAAACAGCCATGCGTTAAAATTAATCGTAGACAAATAGCTTTTTTCGACAAAAATCTCTGTTATGAGCATTATAAACGGAACAATATATCGCAGAGGTTAGTTATTACGATATATTTAGTTTTTTTGTTTTTTAATAAATGTTACTCTCCAGTTAGAATACAAGGAAGATATATAAAATAGCATAGGGATACTTATATAGGAATAGAATAGGTAGAGGAAGCCGAGCACAAAGTGAATTCTACATACGGTTTCAAGTTCATAAAAATATGGATCGGAAATGATATTGTCTTTTCCACGTTGTTAGAATAGTATGTACTTTGCGAGAGAGATTGCAATGATCTTTGTTATATTCTTGGGCGTCTGTATTTCTCTACTGATTTATTTTCTTGAGTTTATGTCAGGAAAAAAGCTAAGAGTAGTGGAGCTTGCGAAGAAGTCTTTTTTTCCGGTGTGTATTCCAACTAACTGAGGGTCCACAGATCGTAGTTTTAGAACCGCTTGCTTAATGCTAGAACGTAGGCAGTAAATGAAGAGAGGAAGGAAGGTGTGTCTTTTGAAGCCCATGTTCGAAACTGATGTAAGTAACTTTTCTTTATTTAAACGTTTTTTTTTCCTTTTTGTCTTATGTTTATTATCTTTCTTTTATTACATTTATTTTATTTTCTAAGTGTTTCACTCACTACTGCTACTACTACTACTACTACTACTACTACTACTACTACTACTACTACTACTACTACTACTATCTCACTGGAACCGCGAGTTGATGTTTCTGTAGCCTATGCTGCGAGGATGTTGAGGTATAACATCGTATCGACTTAAGAGCAGGTTATGGCGGCTAATTCTGTTTTCAGGCAGAACATGGGTCTTCTATAGTTCGCCAACCATAACGCCAACATGCCAGCTATAGTTCGCCAACCTTGACGCCAACATGCCAACTATAGTTCGCCAACCCTGACGCCAACATGCCAGCTATAGTTCGCCAACCATAACGCCAACATGCCAGCTATAGTTCGCCAACCCTGATGCCAACATGCCAGCTATAGTTCGCCAACCATAACGCCAACATGCCAGCTATAGTTCGCCAACCCTGATGCCAACATGCCAGCTATAGTTCGCCAACCATAACGCCAACATGCCAGCTATAGTTCGCCAACCATAACGCCAACATGCCAGCTATAGTTCGCCAACCCTGACGTCAGCTATGGGTCGCTGATCGCAAATCGGACAGCGCGTTCACATCTCACCCCCCCCTCCCCCCACCCCCCAATCAATCACTCTGAGGTTTGTAACCAAAAATCGCAGTATGAAGCAGTTTCCTGAAGGCGGCAAATGCTAGGTGCGTCCCAACTCACCAACTGGATTCATGAACGCCATACACGGGTAAGCGAGCACAGTGGTTTGCGTGAGAGACTACTCAAGCCAGTCGTGTCATTTTGTTTGATGACCGGGTTGCCAACACGCACAGAAGCCGTACAGCAAGGAATATTTTAATGATCATCTGAAACAGCGGATTGTGTGCTAATATTTAAACTTTTAAACAGTTCTTGCTGTTCTCTCTCCGCCCCCCCCCCCCAAAATCTCTTTCGTGTCCCCCCCCCCCCCCCCCCCAATCCCGGATTTGCAACCAGATATCTTACGGTATGGAGAAGATCTGCTAGAGAAAATGTATGACATTTTTAAAAAAATTACTTGCATGGGTACGCCATACTCTTTCTTGTCATAAAAAAAAAAAACCAACGTAAAATCGTGCAGCAGAATTCACTTTATCAACATCTCCATGAGTCTGTTCGATTTCAGTTATCCTTTATTTCCTACATTCTGGCTGCCTTATGAAACTACAGACGAAATATTTTGTTTTAGAAGAGAAGTAAGAACAAATACGTGAAATATTATATCTCTTATGTTTAAAAAGAATCTCCTTAATATCTTAACCACTTTTATTGCAAATAAATTTGTTCTTCCGTGAAATTTGTGGTATAGCATCAGTTCTGTGGTATAGCATCAGTTCTGATCAGATAGCTTCATGCCAATAGGCGTAGGTGGTCACCTCTCTCCATCTCGCTCGATCCTCCGTGTTTCGAATCGAGTCGATTGCAGTTTTCAAGCCAAACCACGCGGCCAAGCCATCCAGATGTTTCTGTCTCTCCGCCTTCTATCTCTTTTGCCATTTATCTTTCCAGTCATGACCAGTCAGTTTCACGAGACCTTCGCGTCTGCTGATGTGTCCGAGAAATTTGGTCTTTTTCTCGTGTACGGCACTAGCTTGAGATGTTCCTTTGCCTGCTCTAATACTTCCTCATTTGCCTTTCTGGCTGTTCATGGTATGCGAAGCATCGTTCTTAAGAACCACATTTCAATAACCTTTATTCTTCGTTCTGATTGTTTGTTCATAGTCCATGTTTCACTTGCATAAAGTAGAATAGGTTCTATATAGCATCTTAAAACTATCTTTCTTATTGTCACACATAATAATTAGTATATAAGTATATAACTATACATGAAGCCACTGCAGTAAAGCTGTGATACCAAGACTTTATTATTGTCAAAGTTCTAGCATAGTAAACAGTTTGAATGAATGATTGAATGGATAACACATCTTAGTCGTCATGTTTACCGCATATAATAAGAATGGAGTGCTAGGAGATGTTAGAACCTGATATAATGGTGAAAAAAAAATGTAACTAGTTTTTAAAGCACACGGAAATCTGCTTCTTCTCGTAAAAGTTATAAACAGTCAGACTTTATAAATATGCTTAAATGCAGTGGAAATTTGTATCGATACCAGCCCCTTACCCAAGTGGTCTATCGATGCATCGATTTTCTGAAGTGCCCAGCGAAAGAGGTAGGTAGACAAAACCAGTAGAAGGATTGGAGATATAAGCGAAAAGTATGAGAGCAAAGAGGCTTGGCGGTAGATACTTTAGCCTGAGGTTATATACTCAGTCATTCTCTTACTAACCTTTCTTTACAAAAGACCAGTCATAATCAGTGTTATAATCTAGCAAGAAGTCCAGTCATAACCAGTGTTAATCTGACAAGAAGTCCAGTCATAACTAGTGTTAATCTGACAAGGAGTCCAGTTATAATTAGTGTTAATCTGACAAGAAGTCCAGTTATAATTAGTGTTAATATGACAAGTCCAGTCACAGTCGTAACTAGCGTTAGTCTGACAAAAAGTCCAGTCATAACTAGTGTTAATCTGACAAAAAGTCCAGTCATAACTAGTGTTAATCTGACAAGAAGTCCAGTCATAACTAGTGTTAATCTGACAAAAAGTCCAGTCATAACTAGTGTTAATCTGACAAAAAGTCCAGTCATAACTAGTGTTAATCTGACAAGAAGTCCAGTCATAACTAGTGTTAATTTGAATAAAAACCCACTCATAAATGTAAAAAGAAATCCAGTCGTACCTAATGTTAGCCTGAAAAGAAGTTTATTTATGGCTAATGTTAAACTGAGTACAATTATAGTTAGTTTTAAGCCGAACAGAGATCCTGTCTTAGCTAGTGTTAACCTCAGTAGAAATTTACCGAGGAAAAGCAAACCACGTTTATCGTTTTCAGAATGTTGTGGTGGAATAAATTCAACACAGGTTACACTTTATGGGACACTCTGTAATAAAAAAAAGTCTAAAAATCCCTGGTTGTAGTCACTTTTCAAGAAAAGCCTTAAAGTACGCCATACATCTTCTTTTTAAGAAGACTCCAGCTGTGGGGAAACGTTACAAGTAAGCCAAGCAATAAAGCAATAAAACATGTTCTTGCTGCAAAAGGAGATTATTGAACCTAAAGCGTTATATCTCTTGTAGCAGATTTATGAACCCAAGGTTTAAATTCTATGAAGGAGTACGTTGTTTTAAGTGGCTTAGAGAGTTCGCTGGGTTAAGTTCATAACATAGCACGGTTTTTCTCCCTTCTTTCTTTCACTGACTTCTTTTGCTTCTTGGTTTTAAAAGCCTTTAATTCGTGTATCATTTTTAGCTGTTTTTTTTTAAAACCTGACCAGGAGGCTATTCCACCTCGTCGTGGTGGCTCTAGTAAACATTGACATGCTTCTTCGACCTGGTTGGGGAGTAAGGGGGAAGGGGGGGGGGTAAGACTGGTTAATGTACCCAAGGTGGTAAAGCCTGTTAAGAGTTAGTTCCATGTATCCCCTGTGGGTTTTCAAGGAAGCCACCGCTACCCCACTCACCAACCGATGTGTTACCTGTACTTTGCATCGTTTTGACCTTGCAGAAAAGAAAAACCCAGATGTAGTCAACGCCTAAATCAATTCAAGGAAAGTTTTATGGGGATGTACGCTAACTCCATCTTATCACAAGATAAGATTAAACAAGTCGACGACTGAGAGTGATCGAAGAAGTCTCAGCCTCGACTTCACAGAACAAGAGGTCGTAATTCCAGGGAGGTAAGAATTGAGAACAACAGTTATCATCATTTGCTGATTTTATTTTTATTTTTAAAGCAGTAACAGACATCTGTGTATTCCGCCAGTGTTGAACACCCTCCATCACAAACTAGGACAACGTGTGCCATATTGTTTTGTTACTCTGATTCAAAATTGGTAAAAATTATTCGTATATGTCAGTTAACTCCCTTGTCCAAACTGAAGAAAGAGATTTTTAAAAGGGCGTGCAGCTGCTTCTAAACGCAGAAAGTGGACTGTTAAAAAAATATATGAAATTTTGGATGACAAAACAATCAGTAATATGATGTGAAGATCATCTATTCATATTGGCATACTTATATCAAACCTATGTTTAGCCACTAGCATATTTAGTACTGTTCCGCGCTTGTCACATTTAGTGTCACATACTCCTAAATTTATGGCTGGAAGTCTGTTTATACACAACTTCATGGCACGGAAATAAAGTGCACCACTTGTTTTCAGTACTGGGTCGAACTTGTAGCAAGTCTAGTTTTGGGACTGTTGCAAATATAGAGTTAGAATATATTCTATATACTATATTCTATATACTATATTCTAACTCTATATTTGCAACAGTCCCAAAACTAGACTTGCTACAAGTTCGACCCAGTACTGAAAACCCTATCTTTCTAAGCTTCCCAACGCTAGGCTTGGTACGAGTTCGACCCCAGTACTGAAAACAAGTGGTGCACTTTATTTCCGTGCCATGAAGTTGTGTATAAACAGACTTCCAGCCATAAATTTAGGAGTATGTGACACCAAATGTGACAAGCGCGGAACAATACTAAATGTGTGTGTGTGTGCGCGTGTGCGTGCGTGCGTGCGTGTGTGTGTGTGTGTGTGCACACTTGAATAAACTGATACAATCCACGATTGGACAATGATAAATCTGAGACCCGTCTCTAAGTGAATCAAGGCTTGGAGCGGTAAATCAAAAGCAAAGATTATCAGTCACTGAAGCATTTCCCCATTTGTTGGTTTTATGGAGTGGGGGAGTTTTGAGACCATAGACTGACAAACTCAGAATGGTGGAATATTGATCTTCTACAAACTACAATTCGACGGTTTGTACATAATCTGCAGGACATCACACTTTATTGAATGTCACAGATTATGGCGAAGAGTGTCTATTGGGGAAAACGTTGAGAACCACTGATATAGAGGCAGGGCCGTGGAGAGCCAGCTCGGGTTACTACCGGCAAACCCCCCCCCCCCCCCACCGAAAATTCTGTAAGCAGAATGTCATATCGTTTTCGTGGACTGACTCTAAAAAAAAAAAGAGAGTGAAAATAACTCCGGTCCCTCAAAAGTCCGAGCTTCAATACAACCATGGCGTGCCCCCACCTCTCGTCCGGTTTGTCTAGAGTTCAGAGGTGAAAGTGAACTTACAGAACAACACGTTCTCTCCCTTTACGCGTCCTATCCTTCTCGGAATGTACAGGGTCCGGCATAAAGCTTAGCTGGATTTAACTGACGTAGTGCGCAGAAACTGAATACGTATGGAAAAAACCATGACATCAGAGATGAATCAAACAAACGGTCATTTTTAACAATGGCTTCTTGGCAAACACAACATCGCGCATTCACCGTTGAAACTTATTTTAAAAGTGGAGAATCGTCTATTACTGTACAACGAAAGTTTCGTCGCTATTTTGAGTTGCATCCCCGTGATAATGTCCCCGATCGGAGTACAAACCAATTTTGAGGTGGGTCAAAAAATTTAAGGAAACCGCTGATTGCTTTAATAACAAGTCTACTGGTCGTCCAAGAACTCAGCAGACACCTGAACGAATTCAGAAAGTCCACAAAGCATTGCTTCGTAGCCGCCGGCAATCAGCTGTTAGGAACGCTTTGGCACCTGGCATCCTCTTATTGTTAATAGTGATCTTTATATGCTGATGCTAACTGAATACTTCATTCCAGACTTGGCCAATAAAAATAAGAGACTAATATGGTTTCAACAAGATGGAGCAACTGCTCACACAGCCCGTCAGTCCATGGTCATGCTGAGACAAACATTTCCCAATCGTCTTATTTCCAGATTTGGGGATATTCATTGGCCGGCACGGTCACCAGATTTATCGGCCGCAAACTTCTTTTTGTGGGGGTATCTCAAGAATACGGTGTATGCTAATCGACCACAGTCAATTGCAGACCTAAAAGATCGAATCCGATACTGCATTCAAAATATCCCTTTGAACATGTTAAATGGTGTTATGCAGGCATTTTCCAGACGCCTGGCTGAATGTATCAAATGTAATGGCGGTCACCCAAATTGGCGTAATTTTCAAAACCTAAGTATGATTGTCAGTAATAATAAAAATATCCACTTTTCTGAGTTTCATTTCACTTTTTTTTTTTTTTTTTACCAAAAACATGTAAAGCGCTTATTTATTTTCTTTTTTTAAAATCCGGCTATGCTTTATGCCGGGCCCAGTATTTTCTCTCGACAGCGAGAAAAAGTCTTATTGTTTAGTTTAGATGGCTGCTTCAGTGAAGGTAATGTTCAGAGTGTCAGTGATGTGTTGGGTGCATTGTCTTTTCTCTTTTGTCAGGCACTCAGAAATTAAACTCAAGAAACGAATGTAAGGCAGAGGGGAGGGGGGAAAAGGGGAGAAGGACGCATGTAGGGTGTGTGGTTGTCTCTAAGCCAGCCTTTCTGAGCTAAGTGTTTCTGAGATGAATGCTTCTAAGTCTTTCTGAGCCAAGTATTTCTTAAATGAGTGCTTCTACGTTAGCTTTCTGAGGCAAGTGTTTCTGAGCTAAGTGTTTCTAACATAGCTTATCCAAGTCAAGTATTTCTGAGCTAAGTGTTTCTAACTTAGCTTATCCAAGTCAAGTATTTCTGAGCTAAGTGTTTCTGTGTTAGTGTTTCTGAGCTAAGCGTTTCTGAGCTAATTGTTTCTAACTTAGCTTATCCAAACCAAGTGTTTCTGATCTATTTTTTCTGTGTTAGTGTTTCTGAGCTAAGCGTTTCTGAGCTAAGTGTTTCTGAGCTAATTGTTTCTAACTTAGCCTATCCAAACCAAGTGTTTCTGATCTATTTTTTTCTGTGTTAGTGTTTCTGAGCTAAGCGTTTCTGAGCTAAGTGTTTCTGAGCTAATTGTTTCTAACTTAGCCTATCCAAACCAAGTGTTTCTGATCTAAGTGTTTCTGAGTTAAGTGTTTCTAGGTTAATCTTTCAGTGCTCTTCTCATTGCCACTTTTGCCATTCCTTCTTTCGCTCTCTCTCTCTCTATCTCTCTCTGTCTCTCTCTATCTCTCTCTGTCTCTCTCTGTCTATCTCTTTCTCTCTCTCTGTCTGTCTCTCTCTCTCTCTCTCTCTCTGTCTCTCTCCTAAGCTGCATCATACACCTTTTGACAATCTCTACTCTACTAAAACCAGTTTTATCCCGGACCTCAACTCATCCATCAAGTTCAAATCTGAGTTTTCAAGATTCTGTTTATACTCTTTCTCCTTCCCTCTTTCTTTCTCTATCTCTCTTTCTCTCTCCCTCCCCTCCCCCTGCATCCTCTCTATCTATGTGTGTATTTGTCTGCATTTTCATATGAGCTTAACCAGAATGTTACTATCTTCCACTTTCTACCTCTGTACTACATATTCCCACCCACCTTTCCTCTTCCCTTATCTATAACAATGTTCTCTTTTGTTATATTTGTGGCCGCCAACCAAACAAAGCAATTTTAACGCCCCATTCTGCCTCGTAAAATACTGTCAGTGTCGCAGCAAACACGTGTACACACCAAATGTTTACACATTCAATGATTTGATCGCAGAACACAAGAGGACTTACAGAAGAAAATGGCGTGGACCAACAGTGCAATAATAGGACACGCTGTCCTTGTTCAAATAATGCCTGGAGACCCAACTGTCTGTTGCTGTATACAATCGGTAAATGATTGTTCTGTTTTCATGCGGTTTTTTCCCCTTTCTTTTTGTTAATTATCATACGACGATATTATATGTTATAATGCATATAGTAATATTACTTATTACTGATAATGCGAAGAATTTTACTTGGTTATAGAATATTTAACCTCAGATATGTCTGTGAGACCTGGACTCTTAACAAGACAGCTGAGAAACACATAGATGTCTTTGAATGTAAATGCTACAGAAGAGTTCTTCAAATATCCTGGGCACAAAAAAAAAAAAGAAAAAAATATATCCATACTACAAGAACTTAATATTGAAGAAGGCTGGCTAGTAAAGAAGATTAAATAGAGAAAACTTAAATATTTTGGACACATTAAATGTCATGAGAATTTAGAGAAGACCGTCTTGGAAGGATACATAATGGGAAAAAGAAAGAGAGGAAGACCAAGGTGAAGATGGCTGCAAGGCATCGTTGATGATCTGCAAATGGATGCATCAGCAGCAGGCCATCTTGTTTACAACCGAGAGGCCTACAGGAATGCTGTTAGGGAGGCAAAGTTCCGCAAGGTTTATGCAAACGACTGACGGACTGATAGAATTTTACTTGGTTATGGAATTTTACGTGGTTATAGAATTTTACTTGGTTATAGAATAGAATGGCTGGTTAGTAAAGAAGAGTAAATAGAGAACGCTGAAGTGTTTCGGACATTTTAAAACGTCATGAGAGTTAGGATGAGCCAAGTCTTGGAGGGGTACAAAATTGGGGAAAAGAACGGGAAGAAGACCAAGGCGTGAATGGAAACTAGACATTGATGATGAACTGCGAGTTGATGCACCAGCAGCAGCAGCAGCAGGGCACCTTGCTTACAACCGAGAGGCCGTCAAAAGACCTGTTAGGGAGGCAAAGTTCAGCAAGGGACATGCTTATAAATGAATGATTGAATAGAATATGGTGATTTTACGATGCCATAGTTGGTAGTGTAACTTTAAAGTATAAGAAAAACATTTGTTTCTCATTTCAGATGTAGCACACCAGGAAAAATAATACTGCATTATCATCTTTATTACCAGAACTGGTGCAGGTAGTCATTGGCGATCAACTTTATTCGGTATGCTGCCCTGAAGGTTTAAGAGCAGAACACTTTGTCCGTCCACAGAGATATTGTTCTCAGTGTCCATCGCTATTTCATTTTCCTTTAAAGTTTCCCCTTGATTGTCACGCCATCTAAATTCTGTCTTCTCATGACACGTCCAAAGAATTTAGATTGTCTTGTCCAGGGTCTTCGAAATTAATGCTGTAAGCCAGTGTATAGCTAGTGCCCCCATCACCACTCTCCCCCCCCCCCCCACCCCACCAACACAAACACTCTTACCTTACTGTTTAGTCATTCTGTTTCTTCCACTAAGGATACTCGCGCATGCGCTGCAGCATTTGCTGGCACGAACAAACGCGCGCTATCCAGAGGTCAGAGCGAGGAGAATACATAAAAAAGCAGTTCGCTGTGACGTCAGCTTCAGGTAAGTCGATGATGATAATGATGATGACGAGAAGCACAATGATTGCCTGAAACATCAGTGAGTCTTGTTTATGTGGTAGGGGGCTTTCTAAATCTGGAATCCATTCACTAACAGTAAGTTCAAAGTTCTGTACATGTTCTAGTTGAGCCTAGTTTTAGATCAGTGTCTCCCTACCTTTTTAAATGATGCCTCACCTCAACTCTTCAAAGATTTTGATACCCTGCCCCCTTTAGTATAGTAATCAACAAAGTTCTAAAAAAGTATAATATAATATATTCTAATTGTGGTTCACCACGCCCTCTCTAGTATAGTAATCAACAAAGTTCTAAAAAAGTATCATATAATATATTCTAATTGTCCCCCACGTTCGGAAACACTATTCTAGATCCACAGACTAGTTTTGGTTTCGCAGGTATATGTGCCATCCTCCTCCTCCTCATCATCATCGACGTCGTCTTCTTCGTCATTATCGTCATCATTTTTATTCTTTTTATTTTAATCATTATCATCATCGTTGTCATTGTCGTCGCCTTCGCCGTCGTCGTCATTATCATCACCATTTTTCTTCTTTGTATTCATCATTATCATCATCATCATCATCATCATTTTCTTCTTCTTCTTTGTATTCATCATCATCATCATCATCATCATCATCTTCTTCTTCTTAATCATCATCATCGTTGCTCAGATTGTCTGACTGTGGTCACGGGAAAAGATTTGATAATGAAGATGAGAATAATTCTGACCAACGCGATCAAGGGAGCATCCGTCGACAGTCGGAGACGAGGCACTGTCATGGAGTTGCTCTCTTTACCGCAAGGTCAATATCATCCCAGATACTCGGACCACGAGACCCACTTCAGGCCAGGCACTTGGACCACAACGCCAATATTAGCGAGGTAAAAACTGTAATGGTGGAAGGGACATAACTGAAACAATTCGTTAAATACATCAGCAGATTGTAACAGTTCATGTTCCCCAAGAAAAAACAAACAATATGTAATAATAATAATAACAACAGAAGAAGCAGAAGAAGATGAAGACACCTTAATTTATGGTTATAATTTTAAAGTACGGAAGTTGTGACACAGTATTAGCTGGTACTAAACACGTAGGTTGGCTGTGTCACATTGTGGTGTGATTAAATTGCAGATATGCAGTAACAACACAACGAACATTCCTTGTAATAATGTACTCTTCACAGGACAACCCCTAGACTTTCACAAATTGGCACATAGGATTATCAATCAAGACTGCATTATCTTAGCACTCACAACCTTTTATTATATGGAACACGATGATGATGAAGATGAACCGAGCAGACAAAATATATCAAGTGACGTCTCTAACAATACAGAATTCCATCATGTGTAAGATTCTGGGCTGCTAGCTAACTAAAACTAAGCGCCATGAGGAGAATCAAGTAACTTTCATCTATCCACACACTTCAAACTTACACTAACTTGCTACAAATAACATTTCTAGCAAGACGACAATAACACGACACACACGCTTCACAGTCAAACTCCGGCTTCACAGTCAAACTCCGAGTGATTTGAGCTGAAACTTTCATCTCATACTCAGACCACAAAACATACTTTTCACGAGCAAAGAATGAACTTGAAGTCATGGACAAAACAATCTAGAAGATTCTACAAAACATACAACTATAATGGGCCTAACTCTGAGATACTGATTCGGAGTTATACCAAGAGTTAGATACCCTTGATCATATACTGTCACAGTTGCAAACTTCCCCCACCATATCACAGTTTCATTCATTCTCATAATCATCATGTGCCGTCTTTCAAAGGAAGGATGACTACAATGGCAGTCGCCTTGGGCTACAACCCCTGGCGACAACCAGTCCCTGCCCTTACCGACAATCTCATTGCTGAGTTCACTTAAACACAATGTACGTTGAAATTTGTTTTTACCAAAAACTTCCAACATGGCATTGTAAAACTCATTGCAGGTCACTTTCGTCTTCATAACAGGTTCTTGATCATCATTGTTACGTATATTGTCATGCCTAAAACCATGTTTATTGATCATCATTGTTATGTATATTTTCATGCCTAAAATCACGTTTATTGATCATCATTGTTATGTATATTTTCATGACAGAAACCACGTTTGCTGATCATCATTGTTATGTATATTTTCATGACAGAAACCACGTTTGCTGATCATCATTGTTATGTACATTTTCATGACTGAAACCACGTTTGCTGATCATCATTGTTATGCATATTTTCATGACAGAAACCACGTTTGCTGATCATCATTGTTATGTATATTTTCATGACTGAAACCACGTTTGCTGATCATCATTGTTATGTATATTTTCATGACAGAAACCACGTTTGCTGATCATCATTGTTATGCATATTTTCATGACAGAAACCACGTTTGCTGATCATCATTGTTATGCATATTTTCATGACAGAAACCACGTTTGCTGATCATCATTGTTATGCATATTTTCATGACAGAAACCACGTCATGTATCGATTTTTTCATTTGTATGTCCCTTGGGAACATTGCCTCCCTAACAGCTCTCCTGTAGGCCTTTCGGTTGTAAGCAAGATGCACTGCTGCTAATACATCCATTTGCAGATCATCAACGATATCTTGCAGCCACCTTCGTCTTGGTCGTCCTCTTTTTTTCCCATTATTTACTCTTCCAAGACTGTCTTCTCTAAATTATCATGACGTTTAATATGTCCAAAATACTGAAGTTTTCTCTGTTTAATCTTCTTTACCAGCCAGCCTTCTTCGATATTAAGTTCTTGTAGTATGGATATATTTGTTCTTTTTTGTGTCCATGATATTTGAAGATAACTCTTCTATAGCATTTACATTCAAAGGTAATTTTTGATAATAAAGTTAAAAAAAAAAGATGCCCACAGTGGATCCCAGCTAACAGTGTCCAGTGTCTCTTATTGTGACATGACACCCATATGTCTCTTGAAACCGTATTTCTTTATTTGTATCGTTATTCTTCTTCTTCAAATATTTTGTCATTTACTTTTCCCATCAATATGTTTTAGAGACTGTTTTACATGTCTAATATAGGACTTTAATATTTAGGTTTTCTGACAGCAGAAACGTCATTTACCTTATTCAGTAGACCTAAGGACCTTCTGATTTCCTGGAATTTAGAAATTACTACCTAAAATCAACAACGTTTGTTACATATTTTGTACAGAGAAGTTCGTGAGTATTAACATTAGAAATATCGAATATACGTGGTCACACTGAGACATTCACTACATGGAAAGCAAGAGACATACGCGTCAACGTATTGTTCCATTACCAGCCAAACTATACTTAGAAACACTGCTACAAAACAATCAACGACGAGGAAGTTCAAGAAATGGACTTCTTTATTGTGTAAGCATTCTTAAAACATAAATATTTCTAATACGCATGCGTGGCTTCTTTACTAGCTTGTGGTGCCGTGTTCCTACGCTGAAATTATTAAAAAGGAATAGTTTTACCATACTATAACCATTAATGGAGGGTACTATTTTTTTTTCTCCTGAAATTGGGGCCATTTCAAGGTAAGAGTAATATAGTTTAAAATGAAAAGAAACGTTAGAAACAAGGTTATCAATGTAAGGATGTGAAACAGATTAGCTAGAGACTGTATAACGAAAACTGAATAATAACAGATCGGGCATTTAACATTACTGTTAGTGTCTACGATTTCTCTAGCTACTGTGACATTCTTGTCTATGATTTCTTTAGCTACTGTGACATTCCTGTCTATGACTTCTCTAGCACTGTGACATTCCTGTCTATGATTTCCCTAATTCTGAAAAAAATGTGTATTTGAATTCTTTAGCTATTGTGACATTTTCTGTCTATGATTTCTCTAGATCTGGAGAATTGTTCTGTATATAATCTCTCTGGTTCAGGAGACTTTTTTTTTTTAGTTCCAAAAACATTTTCTGTCTTTGATTTCTTAATGCTCTTGGACATTTTCTATGATTTCCTTAGTTTAAGAAAAGCATGTTCTGTCTATGATTTCTCTAGTTCGTACGACATTTTCTGTCTATGATTTCTTCGGTTCTTAGACACTGACTAACTATCGTTTCTCTGGTTCTTTGGTTCCTAGCCTCCACTCGCTACCAAGATTATGCTTAAATGAGGCCTGAGGTAACAAACACGAGAAGAAATGAAAAAAAAAAACTACGGGATTTTTGGGATGTCCTATTACCTTTTGCTTACAAACTTGAATGTTGAAATAAATATCGCTTGTGCACTATTCATTGTTGTGAAACGAAATGTGTGTTTCGAAACACTGGGTCCTGTACTCTGTCCATTCATTTTCTAGTGTTTAATGTGCAATGTCTAACTCTTGTTGTTCATACCACAAACCGCTTAGTTAGAGGCCAGAAGATTCATGGGCTCCAGGGATTCTGAATCAGAACCACTGGAATTTTGACCTTTGCTGTATCCTCGAGATGGTTCTCTGCGAACTTGCCAAGATCTTGGTAAGAGCTCCTGACATATTTTCAAGAGTGAGGTGGGTGACACAGCTGCAGTGGACGTAAAAAAATATGTGAGGATGCCTTCTTTATGGTTACTAATAGAAAACAATACCACTTCTCTTTTATGTGAAGCCGATGTAAAATAAAGGTAAAATCCTGTTCTGCCATTGAGGCATATCCAGGGAGATAAGGTGTTTTCTCCATGTTTTCCATGACCTGTCCGCACGCTAGAGGATGGTGTGGTCAACATCCCGCCTGGCCACCTTCCTTGACCTGTCCGCACGCTAGAGGGTAGTGTGGTCAACTTCCCGCCTGGCCACCTTCCTTGACCTGTCCGCACGCTAGAGGGTAGTGTGGTCAACATCCCGCCTGGCCACCTTCCTTGACCTGTCCGCACGCTAGAGGGTAGTGTGGTCAGCTTCCCGCCTGGCCACCTTCCTTGACCTGTCCGCACGCTAGAGGGTAGTGTGGTCAGCTTCCCGCCTGGCCACCTTCCTTGACCTGTCCGCACGCTAGAGGGTAGTGTGGTCAACATCTCGCCTGGCCACCTTCCTTGACCTTTCCGCACGCTAGAGGGTAGTGTGGTCAACATCCCGCCTGGCCACCTTCCTTGACCTGTCCGCACGCTAGAGGGTAGTGTGGTCAACATCCCGCCTGGCCACCTTTCCCCAGCTCCAGAAGAAGGCACGTACCCATTTCTACAGCTGGGTGACTGAGGCGCCCCCGAAAGGATTCGAACCACTCTAGGCCTTCGCCATGAGAGACTAGTGCACCAACAGCTTCACCACTCTGGCGCTCCATTAAATTTAAATCGGATTTAAAATAAAAACTTGAAAATATTAAGTGACGCCTACATTAGTCACACTTTGCAATTTTTCTTGAGAATGAAACTCGACCGATCGCTTCTAAGCAACACTATCAAATTCGCGAAAGGACATTATCTTACAACTACACGACCATCAAGTGAACAGATCCGCAGGACTTCCCATAGATCGAGAAGCGAATGGGCTAAGACTCCAGATCCTGAAGTAACTTGGAAGGAGTAACAATAAATAAAGAAGGTTTTAGCTGAAACGTTGGCCAGAGAATCACAAGCTGGGACAGTGCAGTAGATCAGCATCAGCTAGAGAAGTTATTTGAATGTTGTCATGTAGCGCCGTCTTCGCCGTTTCGTATCACTGATAGATGTGTCTTCAAATTTCTTGTGGCTTATTCCCCCTTGCTTGCAAGCATTCTCTGTTCAATGTTAACTTGAGTTTCTATATCGCCGCTATTACTATTCTTTGTGTTAACTTTACATTGTCTTTTTCTTTTTTTGCACTAATCACGATGCCCTTAATACTAGATTCTCTGTCTCACAGAACTTTTTTTTTCCTGCTAGGTTTAGGTTTGGATTTTCTGTTTATGTTCTGTAATCATGCTATGTTAAGTGTTAACTTTAGATTTTATTTTATTTTTGGTTTAACCATTCTTTTTTCAGTGTTCATAAACATGCTATGTTAAGTGTTAACTTTAGATTTTATTTTATTTTTGGTTTAACCATTCTTTTTTCAGTGTTCATAAACATGCTATGTTAAGTGTTAACTTTAAATTTTATTTTATTTTTGGTTTAACCATTCTTTTTTCAGTGTTCATAAACATGCTATGTTAAGTGTTAACTTTAGATTTTATTTTATTTTTGGTTTAACCATTCTTTTTTCAGTGTTCATAAACATGCTATGTTAAGTGTTAACTTTAGATTTTATTTTATTTTTGGTTTAACCATTCTTTTTTCAGTGTTCATAAACATGCTATGTTTAGTGTTAACTTTAGATTTTATTTTATTTTTGGTTTAACCATTCTTTTTTCAGTGTTCATAAACATGCTATGTTAAGTGTTAACTTTAGATTTTATTTTATTTTTGGTTTAACCATTCTTTTTTCAGTGTTCATAAACATGCTATGTTTAGTGTTAACTTTAAATTTTATTTTATTTTTGGTTTAACCATTCTTTTTTCAGTGTTCATAAACATGCTATGTTAAGTGTTAACTTTAGATTTTATTTTATTTTTGGTTTAACCATTCTTTTTTCAGTGTTCATAAACATGCTATGTTAAGTGTTAACTTTAGATTTTATTTTATTTTTGGTTTAACCATTCTTTTTTCAGTGTTCATAAACATGCTATGTTAAGTGTTAACTTTAGATTTTATTTTATTTTTGGTTTAACCATTCTTTTTTCAGTGTTCATAAACATGTTATGTTTAGTGTTAACTTTAGATTTTATTTTATTTTTGGTTTAACCATTCTTTTTTCAGTGTTCATAAACATGTTATGTTTAGTGTTAACTTTAGATTTTATTTTATTTTTGGTTTAACCATTCTTTTTTCAGTGTTCATAAACATGCTATGTTTAGTGTTAACTTTAGATTTTATTTTATTTTTGGTTTAACCATTCTTTTTTCAGTGTTCATAAACATGCTATGTTTAGTGTTAACTTTAGATTTTTTTTTATTTTTGGTTTAATCATTCTTTTTTCAGTGTTCATAAACATGCTATGTTTAGTGTTAACTTTAGATTTTTTAAAATTTTTGGTTTAACTATTCTTTTTTCAGTGTTCATAAACATGCTATGTTTAGTGTTAACTTTAGATTTTTTTTTTAATTTTTGGTTTAACCATTCTTTTTTCAGTGTTCATAAACATGCTATGTTTAGTGTTAACTTTAGATTTAAAAAAATTTTTGGTTTAACTATTCTTTTTTCAGTGTTCATAAACATGCTATGTTTAGTGTTAACTTTAGATTTTTTTTTATTTTTGGTTTAACCATTCTTTTTTCAGTGTTCATAAACATGCTATGTTTAGTGTTAACTTTAGATTTTTTTTTTTTTGGTTTAACCATTCTTTTTTCAGTGTTAATAAACATGCTATGTTTAGTGTTAACTTTAGATTTTCACATTGAATTACCTATGTAAAATTCATTAAAAAAAACAAACACACCACACACGCACACACACGCACGCATATCCACACTAACACGCACACACATACATGAAAGTTTTGTTTAAAAAACAAAAGTCTCATTTTAAAATGAGGAGATTTACCTTCCCGGTCCCTGGAGTCGCTGCCCTTGTCGAGATAAGAACTGAGCAAAGAGCAGACGTTTACAAGATCCTCGACGGAGACCGAGGAGTCAACAAATCGCCTGAAAAGTCAAACTCGTGATTGTAAACTCTTGTGCTGATTCTAGTATTTTAATTTGATGTGTTCTGACCCAACTAAAATGACGGGAAATGAAATGAAAGTGTGCTTTTTTTTTTCTTACGACCATGTCTGCACGTTGGTTTCCGAACGGACAGACAGATAGACAGGCATGCAGGCAATCAGACAGACAGATAACAGACAGACAAGCAGACAAACAGAAAGACAGACAGATAGATAGATAAATAGATAGATAGATAGATAGATAGATAGATAGATAGATAGATAGATAGATATAAGTTTTTGATGATGCATGCAGAGAAACAACATCGTGTTCGATAATCAGATAAAATTGATAATTTAGTGTTAATTTGATAGTCTTAGAGTTATCTCTCCTTGCAGTAACTTTGTTACCTTCCCTTGTGTGACCCACATGAAAGTACCAGTAGCGGGACTTACTTTCTGCCGTAGAAGAGGCTGTTCATCTTAGGATTGTGCCCTCTCCGACCGAAAAGAAGTGGCTGCTGACCCAGCAAGTTCCTGAAATCTCGATCTCTAGATTCTGTGGCAAGGGCAGCAATAATGGCGACTGGGACGGTCAACACAAACAGAAGCTTCATTCTTTAAACAGGAAAAAAAATTATATATTAATAACTACAGTAATATTAAACACTTTGTCTTTTAGTCTAATGGTTTTAGTAAACACAACTTGCAAGTATCACAGACAGAGAGCTACATAAAGAGCGGCTGAAAAATCGTGAAAAGTAGAGATAATTTGCTGCTGCCATCAATGACGCTTCCATCCATGCAAGTCTGCGGTGGCTTCTTCTGTAAGAATTTAAAGACATTGTTTGAATGAATTTTGATGTCATTTGGAACTGAGAGCTTAAGGTCTGTCTTGTACAGTGATTGTC
This sequence comes from Achatina immaculata, assembly GCA_009760885.1. Taxonomy (NCBI): domain Eukaryota; kingdom Metazoa; phylum Mollusca; class Gastropoda; order Stylommatophora; family Achatinidae; genus Lissachatina; species Lissachatina immaculata. The sequence goes on from CM019694.1 coordinate 37,034,999, forward strand.
TTATTAACATGCATCGAATGGGGCTGTGAATTGACTTATGATGGGGAAACAGGATCACAGATTGATAGACTCAGATCTTTGGAATATTATAAGCATATTGTTTGGAAGTATCATTTTAGTCAGATGAAAAGGCTGAATGGGGCAACACCATAAAAACCACTGTAATATCGTATGGTAGTGTGTAGAGTCAGTATTACTGTGTACTTGGGAAGTAACTTTTTCATCCCAGAACTACACGGGTGGCATGTCGAAAGATCTCGCACTCCTATGTGAACCAATGCTCTGTGCGATCTTTAGGCAAAGTCTAAAAAAATAATTTAAATTAGCACATTTCTAATCTAACCCATACTTTTAAATTATAGAATAACTTCTTTCCGGTTTATTTTTATTTTTATTTCTCTGCCTCTTAAAAATTGAGTCATTTTCAACAAATTTAAATCACTTCATAAATTTATGGTCGCTGTTCAGATCTAATCCTAACCACAATCAACGTCACACAGTTCTTTTCTCCAAAAAAAAAAAAAAAACGCAAACAAACCTAGGCCTGGCCTGTATATTAAAAAAAAAACTTTGCTTACTCTGCAGCTCACTTCTGGAATATCCTTCCATATCACCTGAAAATCATAAGCAATATTCAACCCTTCACCTTCAGACTTTTTTCATTCATTCTTATATGCCATCTTAGGACTTGTACTTTCTTTATAAATCTACATTTGTGTAGTAGTCAGGGCGTGTTTATAGGGCCGCTACAGCAGCTAGTAATGTATATTAATTTGCCCAAGCGATATCGCTGATTTTTATGTGTGTGAAAGTGATAATAATTACATCTCGTGTTCTTAGTATCTTTCATTGATATTAAATACACGAGATGTAAATATTTATTTTACAATAATTAATTACTGGTGGGTGCCGCCGTGGTCTAGATCTTGGTGCACTCGCCTACCGATCAGAAGGCCCCTGGTTCGATTTCGCGGAATTTTTTCGGACCCACCAGCACCGTCGTCAACTCAGCCCCCCCCCCCCAAATGGTTCCCTGATGCTTCCCTAGGAAAAAAAAGAAGGCAGCGAGGACAGATGGTGGCTTCCCTACCTCAAGCGCTGTGGTGGCCTAGAAGTATGAAGACGCTAACACCTCTACCAGGGCCTGCAGAGACTACGGGACTTGGCTTATATGTTATTGACGATGCGGATCAAAAGCTGAATCTAAAATTTTGATGATTTTTATAATCTTGATGCTTTTTATATATCTATTATTTAATCTACTAAATCGAACGTTTGAAATTTTAGTGAAAGTTTATGATGAGGGGCAGAATATCAGACGGCCATTCGCGCTCAATTGTTCACCGTTTGGAAATTTAAAAAATCCGTTAGTTCTCATAGTTCAAAATGCTTTTTCTACTATTCTTTTTTTTCCGGTCCAGTCATACATACTGTATTGTCACTTTACCATATGAAAACCTCGTTGTTTCCAATGTTTTAAATTTGCATGAAAAGACGGGCAATCTTTCTTAGTGGAGATAACAAAATTGTTGAAGCATCGGAATGAGGTGTCTAAATACTGTGGCAGTATAACCATATTCAGCTTTAGATTGACGCCACAGATAGCAGAGCACAAATCCCAAGACTCGCAGATCTTTTTAAAATATAGGCTCTATATAAAGACCATGGCTGAACATTATATGAGCCAAACGCTGTAGCTCTTTACGGAACTTTAGAAAACTGTGAAGTTCATGAAAGAAACAGTCCTGCTGTAATAGTGGCCATAATAATAATAGTAAAAGCAACAACAGCAGCAACAGCAATAATAATAATAATAATAGGCAACAGGCAGGCTGAGTATGATATAAAACATAGCTGCACGCTGCATTCTTACATAGCTGCATTCTTACATAGCTGCATTCTTACATAGCTGCATTCTTACATAGCTGCATTCTTACATAGCTGCGTAGAGTTGAAGTAAGATTGAAGTGTAAATTGTCCCAACTCTTCGTGTTTTCCGTGGTCTTTGTCTGTCTGTATTTTGTTTTCATTTCTTCTCCTTCTGTTTCTTCTTCACATTTTTCTTCTAATTTCTGTTCAGTTCATTTTCATGTTTTCACTTAGAAAGAGTGAAAGATTTTCCCTAATTTTTGGCTTGCTCTGGACTAGCAGGATTGCTTCGCCGCCAGCTGAACTAGATGTTCAGAATAACTAATTCCATCTAACAGATTGTTGGACATTTGAGGAAGTAGAATTTTATCGACACTTTTCTTAAAAAACAATGTGTGTACGCATGTGTATATGTGTGAACGTAAGTGATTGGTCCCGAACCAACGAACGTGTTGAAGAGTTTGGCACGCAGGTCTGTCTGATATTCTGTCATTTATCACACAACTTTCTCTCTGTTCTTGACATTCTACATAAGTTCGATCATTTGCATGTCCCTTGTGGGATTTTGCCTCCCTAACAGTTCTCCTGCAGGCCTCTCAGTTGTAAGCAAGATGGCCTGCTGCTGATGTATCCATTTATAGATCATCAACGATGTCTTGTAGCCATCTTCGCCTTGTTCTTCACCTCTTTCTTTTCCCCATTATGTACCCTTCCAAGACGGTCTTCTCTAAATTATCATGACGTTTAATGTGTCCAAAATATTTAAATTTTCTCTGTTGAATCCTCTTTACTAGCCAACCTTCTTCAATATTAAGTTCTTGTAGTATGGATATATTTTTTCTTTTATGTGCCCATGCTATTTGAAGAAATCTTCTGTAGCATTTACATTCAAAGACATTTATGTGTTTCTCAGCTGTTTTGTTAAGTTAGTACAAATATATACACATATAGCAACTTACTTGCAATTTAGAAAATAAAAATGAAGTACACCATGTACATTTCATTCTTATCCGCACACTCAATACAGGAAGTACCTACATACATACAACACAATTTACTCTCGCAATCTTGCACATTAATGAATATCAGTTAAACTGCTCTACAATAAAAGAATTCAGTTAAAAATCATCATTTACACTCAGTGCTTACAATAAGAGTCTAAAGAAAATCTTATGAATCATAGGGCGTTTAGTCAACATGAAGTAGGAACTGAAAAGTTTGTATTCTAGGGGGAGCTTAACTTACATTTTTTAAAATAAGACGGGAGGGTATTCCAAAGATGAGCAGCAGAGTAAGCTTTTCTTAATCTTTTTTAAAGAGCAGGAGAGAGAGAGAGGGGGGGGATGGGGGAAGAGGGAATAGAAAGAGAGTGAATAAATCGAGAGAGAGAGAGAGAGAGAGAGAGAGAGAGAGAGAAACACAAATATAAGGTTTAAAAAATAAAGAAAAATGTGAGTGTAAGAGAGAGCAAAAGAGGTTAAGACAGAAAGTTAAAGACGGGGAAAAGATAAGCAGGGAGAGAGATTGATTGATTGATTGATCTTTATTTCAAAAGGGTTAAGAATTGGGCACGCAGGCCCGTCTGACATTCTGCCCTTTATCATACATCTTTCACTCTATTCCAGACATTCTACAAATATGCTGTTCATATAACAAACATAACTAACACTGAAGCTGAGAGACATAAAATATAACATTTACGTTCCGCTCTTAAACATTCACTCAGTACAGAAGTAACTACATACATTATAAATGACTATCTACTAAACACAATTTTGGGGACTATTCAGAGAACAATTAATTGTATTCGGTGTCTGTAAGAGCAGTTTAAGATAACTTTTCAGTTTTATAATTCATGGGGGCATGTAGTCGACATCAAATAGATATTGGGAAAGCTTGTAGTTGTAGGAAGGAGTATAATTTATATTTTTTATATAGGATGGGAGGGTATTCCAAAGACGAGCAGCAGAATAACTAAATAATTGAGAAAGAGAGAGAGAGAGAGAGAGAGAGAGAGAGAGAGAGAGAGAGAGAGAGAGACAGACAGACAGACAGACAGACAGAAAAAGTATGAAAAACAATTAAAAAAAAAGAAACAAACTAAAAACATTAAAGTCATATTTTGTTTGCAGGCAGGACTTTCCAGAAAAACTGATTTTTTTTTGTAACACGATGCAAAATTAACCCACCCCCTCCTACTTTTTACCATATTGATTAATCAGTCTATTTTAATATACTAGCCCACTCCCCCGTCCTCCAGGCCTCCACGCTCACCCTTACAACAGGGACAACCCTCGGGCTGGCCTCGGAGTTGATGAATCGGCTGGACCACTTCACCCTCCCCATTAGGCCTGTCCTCTCATCCGCACACCAAGCATATCCCAGGGGCACCAAGAAATAAAACACTCACAGGCAGTTAACTCCTCTTTCTGGGGGTTACATAGTGGCCAGTGAGGGTAGGGACTTCAGTGCATTGCTTTGTTCAGGGCTGCAGGTGTGGGGCAGGTACATTTTCAAACCTCTTTGGACCAAGCACGAGGCAAACAATTCTACGAATAAAACTCAGATAAAAGATGAGATTTGGAGTCTTCATGATATAAATATCATGCCTGATAAATAAACATAAAGAATGAAGCATGCGAGAAAAGATGATTAAAAAGGATAAAGGGTTAATATTAAAAGTTAAGAAAGAGAGAAATGGGAAGATATTTTTCTCTTAAAACTGAAGAGAAAATATTAAACACTACAGTTGCCGTTGATGGTGCTTTTACTACTACTAAAACAGTAGCATATGCTACTAGCACAGTAACTACTACTACTACTACTACTACTACTACTATACTACTACTACTACTACTACTACTACTACTACTACTACTACTACTACTGTTAGTATTACTATGTCTGCTAGCAACATTAGACCTGCTACTAGTACAGTTAATAGTGTACTATTAGTATCATTGTTACTATTTCTGCTACTACTACTACTACTACTACTACTACTACTACTACTACTACTATCACCAGGGAGGGGGTTAAGTTGGTGCATTACTTCCGGGCCAGAAGTGCTTCCCCTATTTTAAGAGAGTCCAGAGGGCCTCGAGGAGTGGGGAAGGGCATATTGGATGAAAACTAATCAGTAGGGGAGGGGGGGGGAAATGAGGAATGATGGTTTTATACTGGCTCATAAAATTCTTCTCAGCGGCCCTGACTACAACAACAACAACAGCTACTACTACTACTACTACTACTACTACTACTACTACTACTACTACTACTACTACTATTACTACTACTACTACTACTACTACTACTACTACTACTACTATTACTACTACTGCTGCTGCTACTACTACTGCTACTACTAACACTACTACTACTACTAATACTACTACTACTGCTATTACTACTACTTCTACTACTACTACTGCTACTACTACTACTGCTACCACCACCACTATTACTACTACTACTACTACTACTACTACTACTGCCAACACTGTTATTTTACTACTATAATTACTACTATCACTAATACTACTACTACTACTGCAACAACTACAGCTACAGCTACAACTACGACTACAACTAAGGTTTCTATTGCTACTACTACAACAACAATTAAACTACTACTACTACGGCTACTGTAGGTAAAACAACAACAACTACTACTACTACTGCTGCTGCTGCTACTACTACTACTACTACTACTACTACATCAATTACTGTTATTGCTACTACTACTGTTGCAACTGATACTACCATTAGTGCATTTTGAATTTACGCTGTCACTATCATTATCACTATCGATATCACTATTACTATCATTATCACTATCGATATCACTATTACTATCATTATTAATTTCACTATCACTATTCCTATCACTATCACTATCGCTATCACTATCACTATCATTATTACTATCACTATCACTATTACTATCACTATTACTATCACTATCACTATTACTATCACTGTTACTATCACTATTACTATCACTATTACTATCACTATTACTATCACTATTACTATCACTATTACTATTACTATCACTATTACTATTACTATCACTATTACTATTACTATCACTATTACTATTACTATCACTATTACTATTACTATTACTATTACTATCACTATTACTATTACTATCACTATTACTATCACTATTACTATCACTATTACTATCACTATCACTATTACTATCACTATTACTATCACTATTACTATTACTATTACTATCACTATCACTATTACTATCACTATTACTATCACTATTACTATCACTATTACTATCACTGTTACATATTATAATAGCACTGTTATTGCAAATATTGAAAGCCATCCACATTGGTGGGGGGGGAGATATGAGTATGTTCGTGTCTATATATGCGAAAGAGTGATGTACGATAAGAGAGAGAGAGAGAGAAGAGAGAGAGAGAGAGAGAGAGAGAGAGAGAGAGACCTGGCCACACAGACATTCCAGTGCATCAACAAAATTGAAAAGATTATTCATTCGAATGAATGAAAGAGTCATACAAATGTGGCAAAGATCTTTGAGTTTTTAAAAAAAAAAAAGAAAAGCAGCTGATGGGCAGTTGTGGTAATCGACAACGGAAAATTGTTAACAAAGAAATCACAACGTAATGTTAACTGTAATAAAGATTTATGGGAATAAAGAGTACATTGCTAGTGGACCAAGCTAGAACTGACCAACACTAAGCCTTTGGTCTTTTGTAATGTTTTCAGTTTTTCGTTCGTATACTTCTTCTGACCTGTTCACTGCGGAAGGAGCTAGGCAGATGATGATGATGACTTTAATGAGATTCATTTACATAACAAATCATTAAAACAAACGTCTTGTCTTGTCTTGTACCATCTCCCTGTAACTGCGAGCTGGTGTTCTTTGGAGCCGATGCTGTGGAGGTGTTGAGGCACAGCATCGTATCGGCGTGGGAGCGGGTTATGGCAGCTATTTTTTCAGTCCCGGAGAACAGCTAAAAAGCAGGGACTGTGCAATGTTTGTTTATCAGACACCACCACCATGGGGGCTATGGTGATCCCTGCCCCGTTAGCCAGGTTGGGCCTCTTACCGCGGGTACCAACGAAGAGGTGGGACATGGTCTTGGTCAGCTGTTGTTCGCTAACCCTGACGCCATGGGTCGCTGGTTGCCTAAACCTGACAGCGTATTCACCCCCCCCCCCCCAGTGTTGCTGGTAAAGAAACTTTACACTATAAATTGTTTACATGGAGCTGAGCTCATGAGGTAAATTCTCATTTCCAAAGATATAATTCCATTTCTGAAAGGGCTGGAAGAAAAAAAAAATTGAAGAATGAAGAGAGAAATGTTGAAGAGGAACGTGCATGAGTTAAAATTGGGGCATTTTGAAAATATGAATGTTGTATAATTATAGCTATAGTAGTATTAGTAGTAGTAACAGTAGTAGTAGTAGTGGTAGTAGTAGTAGTAGTAGTAGTAGTAGTGGTAGTAGTAGCAGCAGCAGCAGCAGCAGCAGTAGTAGTAGTAGTAGTAGTAGTAGTTAGTAGTAGTAGTTAGTAGTAGTAGTAGTAGTAGTAGTAGTAGTAGTGGTAGTTAGTAGTAGTAGTAGTAATAGTAGTAGTAGTAGTAGTAGTAGTTATTGTTGCTGTTGTTGATGTTGCTGTAACAGTGGAACTTGTAGTAAAAGTAGTTTAGTAAATAATAATAATAATAATAATATTAAATCAACACTCGACTGTAATATATCTCAACTCCGTCAGCTAAGAGTTGACATAGTTGTTATTCTAACTGTTGTTGTGTCAACATCGTGGGCAACTACAACAGCAAGTACATATCTGGTTCTGTCACATACAGTGGAACCAAACAGTTGCTTTGCTAGTTGCCTTAGCAGCAGTAACAGCACTTGAAGCAGAAACAGTTACTGGAAAAAATCTTTACATCACTAACTTTAAATAATTAAAACGTTACTAGCATTAACCCTTACATCACTAACTTTAAATAATTAAAAGTTACTAGCATTAGAACACTCAGTCAGTCAGTTATTTGCATGTCCCTTGTGGAACTTAGCCTCACTAACAGCTCTCCTATAGACCTCTCGGTTGTAAGCAAGATGGCCTGTCTGTTGATACGTCTACTCGCAGATTATCCACGATGTCTTGTAGCCATCTTCTCCTTGGTCTTCCTCTCTTTCTTTTTCCCATTATGTGCCTTTCCAAGACAGTCTACTCTAAATTATCGTGATCGAAAATATTTAATTTTCTCACTTTAATCCTCCTTACTAGCAAAACATTCTTCAATATTTAGTTCTTGTAGTATGGCTATATTTGTTCTTTTTTCTATCCAAGATATTTGAAGGACTCTTCTGTAGCATTTACATTCAAGGCCATTTATGTATTTCTCTGCTGTTTTGTTAAGTGTCCAGGTCTCACAGGCATATGTTGCGATGGGAAAGATGCACACTCTTAAAAATCTTATCTTGTTTAGTTCTGTCTGTTCCTCTCCACAGCTTCTTTAGTTGTTTTAATTTGTGAAGAGCGGTAGATGTCCTACTTGTAATATCCTTCATTGTATCTCCATTATTAGTTAGTTACGATCCAAAATATTCAAATTTCTCCATGTCTTTCAGTTTTTCCTCATTTATACATACATCAGCAGCCTTGTTTGTTTTGTCAGTTGCATCAGTTTAATATTCTTTGCATTAAGATAGAGGTTTTGCTCTTCACTGTTCTTACGGACCGACATAATTGGTTTTTCCATTCCTTTTTTATGTTGTGGACATTAAAACTGTGTCATCAGCATATCTAATCGCTAGTATTTCATAACCTCCATTGTTATGAATCGTAATATTCTTTGACTACATCTTCTCTAACATTCCTCGTTATATTTTCGGTATACATGTTAAATAAGTAAGGTGACAATATGCACCCTTGACGGACTCCATGTTTTATGTCAGACCAAGTTGTTGTTTCACCATTTATTCTTACTGCTGGCTGTTGGACTAATTACAGCAGTGATACTAATGTATCAAATGTGTTGTAAATCCCATTTTTTCCATTATCTCCCAAAGGTTCTGGTGTTGTACACAATCAAATGCTTTTGAATAGTCTATAGAAGATAAATATAGATTCATATTAAACTCTCTGCATTTCTCTAATATTAATCTTATGTTGAAAATATGATCTCTTGTTCCTCTTCCTTGTCTAAAACAGCGTGGCCCACATTGACTTCTGTTTTCTTACGAAGTCTACCCATTATGATTTTTAATAGAATTTTACTTGCATGACTAATCAGGGCAACAGTTCTGTAGTCTGTGCATAATTTCAAGTTACCCTTCTTTGGCAGTGGTATGAACATAGTTCTTTTCCATTTTTTTTTTAACCAAATACCTGAATACCATATCTTTTTACATAGTGCATGATATATTGTTGCACATTCCTTTCTTCCTGTTTTAATGAGTTCAGCTGTTGTTATTAAGATATCTCTGACCTGTGTAGCAAATTCATAAGGTGTCATCTGCCCCTGTACAGTTACCGGTGTCTCAAAACTGTTCTTCACTTCTATACTACGAGTATATTGTTACGGTATTTTTGTAAGATCAAAGTGGAATGGTATCCGCTAACTGTCTCTTTTCTATCTTGTAACAATAGCTTTTAATAATTAAACACTTAATATCATTTACCCTTATATCAAGAACTGTGAATGATTACTTCTGCCTCAAAAACACCAAACAATCAACATTTATTTGCCCAAATAATGTTGATAGAAACATTTGACAGGTACAGAATAGTGGTTTTCAAGCTTTTTAGTGGCATGCACCCTTATCACCGTATGGTATAATGTCATCCCCATCCCCACCCCCCCCCCCTGCTCCAAACCCATAACAACATTCGACTTGTGTCACACGTTTCTTATACATAGGGGTAACAAGTGGATAGTTAATATAGGTACATACCAGTATTTGTAACAGAAGAACTGGTAGCATTATGACAATAGTGTTACTAGTCTTAACATCAACATCAGCAACTTCTTCTTCTTCTTCTGCTTCTATATCTCTGGAATTGCCAGCTGGTGTTCTTTGCAGCCGATGCGGTGAAGTTGTTGGGGCACAGCATTGCGTCGGACTGGGAGCGGTTTATGTCGGGTATTTTTGTCAGCCCTGTGGGGAGCTAAAAAAGAAGCAGGAGGTCTGCAGTGCATCTTTCCCAATCTCAATGGGGGTGAAGATGCTGCCCGATAAGGCAGCCAGCGACCCATAGCTGACCAAGACCCTGTCCCACCTCTCCGTGGAACCCCCAGTAACAGGCCTAGCTTGGCTAACGGGGCATGGATCGTCATAGTCCCCATGGTGGTGGCGTCTGCTAAAGAAGCATTGCACACGTCCTGCTTTTTAGCTGTACTCCGAGACTGAAAAAAGTAGCTGCTCTAACCCGGTCCCACGCCGAGACGATGCTGTGCGTCAACACCTTCACAGCATCGGCCGCAAAGAACACCAGCTCGCAGTTACAGGGAGCTCGTACAAGTACAACCAGTCTCCATCGTTAAGGAGGGACTATGGCGATGTTTGCCTTGTTAGTCAGGCTAGATTTGTCTCGGGGGGTAACAACGGAAAGCAGGAACAGGGTCTTGAACACCCATGCTTCGCCAACTGTAGAACTAGCATGTCAGGTATGGGTCATTAACTGCATGCCAGGCTGGACAGCGTCTTCGTCTTCCAGATGAAGAACTTGTTGCAAGAATTAAGTTTGATTTGACGAATAAATATGGCTTGTCTCATAAGTGCGAGGTATATTTTTTTTAAAAGTGTAACAACATACATACCTCATTGTGAAAAATTTAATTAACTTCCATAATTTTTTTTTAAAGTCGGGTGTTATATCTTGTCGGCTGTTAGATTTTTAGAAATAGATGGCTTAACTTTAGAGAATACAACACAAGTGTACCACATTGTTTTAAAAAAGTGGGGAAAACTTAGCAAACAAACAAAAACTACCTGATATTTCTCGAAAACGAAAAACTGATATAAAAATCTCTCAGAATCCTGAAGGTTAAGTTTCTCCGAAACTGTTTCACCTCTGTAACTATCTCTGTAACTATCTCTGTAACAGTCTCTGTAACTATCTCTGTAACAGTCTCTGTAACTATTTCTGTAACTATCTCTGTAACTATCTTCTATTGCTCCTTGCTTTACTCAAATGTCAAGTTTATATTTTTTTTAAAATCAGTGGCTATTTCAATCACTGCGATTTGGGTTATATGTTTTATTTAAGAAAATATTTAATTTTTCTTTATTTTATATTTATGTTTATCTATTTACTTATTTGGCTGTGGAAAGCTTTCTTTAATGGATAGTTTTCTTAACGAGCCAGCTATATCAAAATTGAAACTAAGAATCCACACGAAACTTCTGAAACTGAGAGAACTGTAACTATATTTTTTGTTTGTCCGGAACACAAAACTCCGATGTCAGATTCTTCCCAGACTGCACCTGCTTTTAAAGGACGTACGCAGTGTCGTGAGGAGCTGAAAATGATATTCCGGTCTCATCTCATTACGCGTGGACGCCCAACCATGCGGACGCTATACTTCCATCTCTCCGTTTCCGTTTCTTCTTTGCCTTCCCGTCCACCTCCAGGCAGATTATAAAAGGTAGACAGAGGTGTAAGGTTCAGTTTTGCACACACCACACACAAAATCCACCTAAAGAGTGAGGAGAATCTATAGAAACGACAGTAGCAGAAGTAAGGTAAGCATGTATAAATGAAGAACTTGTCACAGTCCAATATTTTGGCAAAAGCCTTTGTCAAAGACCACATTAAAAATTATTAGCAAATCAAAATACAAAACTTAAATAAAAAATTAACGCTTAACTATTAGCAATACTTCTCATAAGAAAGACAAGCACAAAATTTTTAAAAGGAAGCAATAGAAGCAGGCGATTGACTGAGAACTAAGAAAATGAAACCATGACAAATGATACAGAACTTCATGCCCTAAATTTAAAAAAAACATGGCTAACTATGACTCAGACAAAATCACCCAGATAGGGTGAATAAAAAAAAGTGAGAAAATAATATGAGGAGAAGATGAATGGAAGAAGGTTCAAAATGAATACAAATCACTGAAATGGTAAGACTGTTCGCTTAGAATGCCTTAGCAAGGTAGATATCAAAGCCATCGGGCTGCTAAAGAATAAGGATGAAAGGGCTGAACAATTAAACCTAAATCATTTTCATGTCTTGAATTATTTCTGTGTGTGCCCTTAACGAAGACATTTGCCAAAATATTAGATTTGTGTATTTTTCGTTTATAGATGCCCACTCTTTCGTCTGTCCACTTTCCTCACTCTTTCTATCTTTCTGTAAAAAGGAACCATTCATCTCTATCTAAATTTATTGCTGAACTATACACCTCTGTCCACCTTTATTGCTGAAACATACACTGCTGTCTACTTTTAATACTGAAACATAAACCTCTGTCTACCTTTATTACTGAAACATAAACCTCTGCCTACCTGTATTACTGAAACATAAACCTCTTTTACTTTTATTACTAGAGCCACTTTTACCGAAGTCGCCACTTCTCTGTTTCTAGCCATTCTGTATAATTTCAGAAATCCAGAGAAAAAGAAAACTGACAAAGATAGATACTTGCACACACGAATGATCTAAAGGACTTTTCTCCTTTTATAAACAAAACATCGATGCCGAACACTATATCACAACTAGCTGATTACCTGGCGTTGCCCGGTGATTTATTTATCCCAGTCGTCTATACACAGAAAAAGGAATGAATTCTATATATAGTGTAATATCTAAGTAATTTTATTTACAGGTATTTAAAAGTATAAGTACAGTATACAAGTTACAGAGTAAAGTCTTTTACAAATTCAATATAATTTTAATTTCATTAAAAGCTTCATTATAAACATTTTTAGTTTTACCTCCAGAGTAAGATTAAATAAATTTTTGGGTGAACCATAAAGTTGTCTGAGGTAGAAACATGGCGTTCTATCTCTCTCCCTCTCTACTCCCTATCTTTTTTCCTTTCTCTCTACCTCTCTCTCCCTGTCTCTCTCCAACTCTCCCTACTTCTCTTTCTACCCCCTCTCCCTTTCTCCCTCCTTGTCCCTCTCGCTCTCCCTCTCGCTCTCCTCCTCTCTCTCCCTCATTTCCTTTTGTCTTCCTTCTCCCTTTTTCTCTCCCTAATTTGAAAAGCTAATTTGAAAAAAAAAGAAAACGGCGCACAGTCACTGAGCAGTGAAATCAATTATATATGTAATGGATGTGTCTGTGTATGTATGTATGTCTGTCAGTATGTATGCATGCATGTATGTATGTATGTATGTATGTATGTATGTATGTATGTATGTATGTATGTATGGATATAGTTATGTATGTATGTATGTATGTATGGATGGATATAGGTATGTATGTATGTATGTTGAAATTGCTCGAGACGTTCCAGAGTGATGTTGGAACATACATACATACATACATACATACATACATAAATACATACATGCATACATAGACACATCCATATATATATATATATATATATGTTGTCTGATCTAGTACCATTTGCAGCTTTTTATCAATGATGATGATGATGACGATGCTGCTGCTGCTGATAATGATGATGATGACGATGCTGCTGCTGCTGATAATGATGATGATGACGATGCTGCTGCTGCTGATGATGATGATGATAATGATGATGATGAAAAAAGAAGTATTTAAATGAAATAAAGGCAGTCATATCTCGCCGTAGGAACCTAAAAGGGATATAATGATTAAGCCAAATCTGTCCTTGGCGCGCCCGGCACGCTAGAGGATGACGTCAGAACCAAGTCTGGCCGCCTTTCCGTCCCCAACTCCACGAGGGGCTAGGTACCCGTTTCTACAGGCGCATGACAGTGGCTCTACCAGCTAGACTCAAGCTACCGCTTGTTATAAATGCTGTTCTGCTGATGTAAGAATGAAAAAAAAGAGAGATTCTCTTTGACAAGTTGGCAGAAAGATTTTCCCTACCACAGGAAATATATCCACAGCAAAGATGGCCTTTGTCTCTTGAAACTTATTTTGTCGACGCGCTAAATTAGAATAGAAATAAATGTTATTGAAAAGGTCTCTGTCGATGTTATATTTCGTGACCTAGCTATTTACCATCCTAACGACAGGAAACGCGGAAGGATACAAGAATGCGAAAGAAAAAAAATAGTTCTTTGTGCGGCCTCACATGAAGAATTTTCTAAGAAAAGTCACTGTAGGGGAAAATTTGGCCAAAGTAGAGCACTATTTGCAGTTATTTGCAACATATTATAGACGTCTTCCGTCATCTGCATTTCTTTCTATTATTTTAATAACCAACGAAATTGCAGAAACGCCTTTGGAATCTGGGAAAGATATTGCTCTGTGACATATCTGGCGTTCTTGTTATATTTTTTCATGAGATACATATAGAGTGATCTAACACTCGTGTCACACTGTGGTCATAAAACAGTGACATATAGAGTGATCTAGTATTTGTGTCACATCGTGGCCATAAAAATAGTGACATATAGAGTGATCTAGTATTTGTGTCACGCCGTGGCCATAAAAGATGTGACATATAAAGTGATCTAGCACTTGTGTCACACCGTGGCCATAAAAGATGTGACATATAAAGTGATCTAGGATTTGTGTCACACCGTTGCCATAAAAACTGTGACATATAAAGTGATCTAGGATTTGTGTCACACCGTTGCCATAAAAACTGTGACATATAAAGTGATCTAGGATTTGTGTCACACCGTTGCCATAAAAACTGTGACATATAGAGTGATCTAGGATTTGTGTCACACCATGTCCATAAAAACTGTGACATATAAAGTGATGTAGCACTTGTGTCACACCGTTGCCATAAAAACTGTGACAAATAAAGTGATCTAGCACTTGTGTCACACCGTTGCCATAAAGACTGTGACATATAAAGTGATCTAGGATTTGTGTCATGCCGTGGCCATAAAAACTGTGACAAATAAAGTGATCTAGGATTTGTGTCACGCCGTGGCCATAAAAACTGTGACACATAAAGTGACGAGAAGACCACGTCGGCTGAAAAAAGTGAAACAGAAACAGCGATTCCTAAGCCATGCAGTTATTCATTATATTTTGTGAGGCAAATTTTATCAGTACCAGTTAAAAAAAAAACCAAAACACAAAATAGAAAGAGATAAAGGTGAATAAGGATGGCAAAAGAGGCCATGAGGCGAAAACAGGAAAATGCAAAACTAACAGTAAATATATTAATTTTTCGGCCATATTCGAAAAAAGGGATGTGAAAACAAAAACGATACAGTAAATAAACATAAAAGATCCTCTTGGTTAGGTTATAGAACAATCGGTGCTGCTAAATATAGTCAGGCAAGAACGAAAACATTCAGGAGAAAAGGCTATTGGCTGGGAAAAAAAATGATGAATATAACTAATTATAGAGCAAGTTATAGAAATAATTATACAGCCATTCTTTGTTCAGCTTGTCCATTCCTTTGTTGCTATTTCTATTCACTTCAGTTTCCTTTCTGTACCACCTACCATTTGGTCACACTAATAAGATACCAACCCCCCCCCCCCCCCCCCGTTTCCACTCTGTCGTTTTCCTTTGGGTTTTCTTTTATTTTGTGATTGTCATGTCGTCGTTAGCGTCTTGGCATGACACATTCAAAGAATTTTAATTGCAAAATTCCTTTTATCTTCTGTTACTTTCCTGTTTTACCACTCTTCAGTCTTTTTTCTATGCATGAAGAGCGTACACTGCCCTTTCCTCTAGAACTACGTTGTTTCAAGTTCCGTCTTCTTCTCATAGATTGCTGTCCGCATAGAAGATAATGCAGCCCAGTGTGAACTCTTATTCTACGTATAGATTTTGTATCATTTTCTATTACGAACATAGTAATGATAAATTTTTTTTATCACCAGCATAAGACCTTTTTGAGAGAGGGAGAGACAGGAGAAAGAAAGAGAGAGAGAGAGGCAGAGGAGAGGGAGAGTTGGAGGGAGTCGGAGGAGAAGAGGAAAAGGGAGAGATGGAGGGAGTCAGAGAAAGAAAGGAAGAGAGAGAGAGAGGGAGGTCAGAGGGAGAAATAGAAGAAGAGAGAAGGAAAGAGGTGAGAGAAGGGAGAGGGAGAGAGAGAGAGAGGGAGGTCAGAGGGAGAAAGAGAAGAAGAGAGAGGGAAAGAGGTGAGAGAAGGGAGAAGGAGAGAGAAAGAAGGTGTGCTGTTTTCGTTACTTTGCTGTGGTCATTTCGTCTAAAATAATTTGTATGCACTCAAGTACATATAACGGGTGACTGAGTGGCGAAGTGGTTAGTGCACTGGTCTCTCATGGCGAAAGTGGGGGACTCGAATCCGGCAAGAGGCACCTCAGTCACCCAGCTGTAGGAATGGGTACCGGACTTCTTCTGGAGTTGGGGAAGAAAAGTCAGCCAGCCCATACTGACCATATCACCCTGTAGTGTGCTGACAGGTCAAGGAAAATATGATTACCTTTACCTTTAAGTGCATATAACGGGGGCAGCAGTATTTTCCTGGGAGGGAAAAACTTGAAGATCATCTAGCCAGATCAGGCTGTGAACTGAATTTGATTTGCCAGCTGCTTCTGGTATATATTAAAGTTTGCAGAGACACCTTCTAAAATCAAATCAAAGATTTCGCGAAAAAGACTGTTCGAAGAGAACCTAGTTCATACATTTCAAGAAGTGCAACATGTAAGTGTTGCTTTGTGCACAGTCACGACTGAAAACAATAATACAACATCCTCGGAATATTCTTCACACATTTGGCATGTATACAAATACATATCGATGAGGAAAGAATTTTTCATCACACCATTTTGAAATTAACAACAAATATGACATGAACGTGCAAATGTTTGCAAGGGAAATAACCTAGAAAAAAACGTGCTATTTTTGTTTTCATTCATTCATTCATTCAGTCATTTGCATATCCTTTGCAGAACTTTGCCTCCTTAACAGCTCTCCTGTAGGCCTCTCGGTTGTGAGCAAGATGGCCTGCTGCTGATGCATCCATTTGCAGATCATCAACGACGTCTTGCAGCCACCTTCACCTTGGTCTTCCTCTCTTTTTCCCATTATGTACCCTTTCAAGACGGTCTTCTTTAAACTATCATGGTCTTGAATGTGTCCAAAATATTTCAGTTTTCTTTGTTTAATCCTATTTACTAGCTAAACTTCGTCAATATTAAGTTCTTGTAGTATGGATGTATTTGTTCTTTTTTGTGTCCATTGTATTTGAAGAGCTCTTCTGTAGCATTTACATTCAAAGGCATTTATGTGTTTCTCAGCTGTTTTGTTAAGTGTCCAGGTCTCAAAGGTATATGTTACGATGGGAAAGATGCGTGCCCTTAAAAATCTTATTTTTGTAGTTCTGTTTCCTCTCCACAGATTCTTTAGTTGTTTTACTTTCTGAACAGCGATATATGTCCTCCTTTTAATTTCCCTCATTGTATCTCCATTATTTGTTAATAATGATCCAAGATATTAAAAACTCTCCACTTCTTCCTATTTCTCCTCATTGATACATATTTCACCTGCCTTGTTTGTTTTGTCAGTTGTCATGAATTTAGTTTTCTTCGCCTTAAGAAAGAGGTTTTGCTATTCGCTGTTCTTACGGAGTGACATAATTAGTTTTTCCATTCCTTTTTGTGTTGTGGACATTAAAACGGTGCCATCAGCATATGTAATCTCTGGTATTTCATAACCTCCAATTGTTATGGCATCGTAATATTCTTTGTCTACATCGTCTCTAACATTCCTTATTATATTTTCTTCCTAAAGCTAAGACATTTAATTAGTCTCTTGCCACAGTTTTGAGAATATAAATTTATTCATTCATTTATAGTTTGAAAGACGGTATATCAAATCGATTATCAGAAAATACTTATAAAAAGCAAGCAGACACAGACTACCACTACGCACCAAGTAAATGTATGCAAGT
The DNA here is from genome assembly GCA_009760885.1 of Achatina immaculata. Taxonomy (NCBI): domain Eukaryota; kingdom Metazoa; phylum Mollusca; class Gastropoda; order Stylommatophora; family Achatinidae; genus Lissachatina; species Lissachatina immaculata. The sequence continues at coordinate 37,052,867 of CM019694.1, forward strand.
CTAACTACGGAAAGTACAAATTCCAAATTTAGTGAAAAGCTGACATTCTAGAATTTAAATAAAAAGAAAAGATGTTTCTCGCACAAAGCTCTATGAGCAACTGTAACTTCTTTACTCCAGTTTTAGGTTGATTCTGTCTGTAAGACAACATTTCAGAGCAGAAAACGGTCAGAATAAGCTGCACGTCACCCTTGTATGTCAGTTTAATGCTCATCAGTGTTCAACAACCAGCTCAGGTAGTTCGATCTATTTAAAGATCAAGCGGTCACCCACCATGACTTCAGGTAGATTGATCTATTTAAAGATCAAGTGGTCACACACCATGACTTCAGGTAGATCGATCTATTTAAAGATCAAGTGGTCACGCACCATGACTTCAGGTAGATCGATCTATTTAAAGATCAAGTGGTCACGCACCATGACTTCAGGTAGATCGATCTATTTAAAGATCAAGTGGTCACGCACCATGACTTCAGGTAGATCGATCTATTTAAAGATCAAGTGGTCACGCACCATGACTTCAGGTAGATCGCACGTCTTCGAGGAACTGAGGTATTTACTAACGTCAGCTTCCTCTTATCTCCTCATAATGGAGATACAAAGAGGGAAATTAAAAGGAGCACATCTATCGCTCTTCAGAAAGTAAAACAACTAAAGAATCTGTGGAGAGGAATAGACACAACTACAAAAATAAGATTTTTAAGGGCATGCATTTCTCCCATCGCAACATATCCCCGAGAGACCTGGACACTTAATAAAATAGCTGAGAAAGACATAAATGCTTTTAAATGTAATTGCTACAGAAGAGATCTTCAAATATCATGGACACAAAAAAGAACAAATATATCCATACTACAAGAACAAGTTGATAGATTCAAGTACTTAGGAAACGTTTATAACAATCAATGGGAAATGTCACAACGAAATAAAAAGCAGACGTTCTCAGGCCAAGTCAGCATTCCAGACAATGAGACACATCTTGTGCAATAGATCCGTATCAATGGAAACAAGATTCCGAGTACTTAAATGTTACATCTAGTCAATTTTGTTTTATGGGTGTGAAGCATGGTCCATGAATAAGAGAGTACAGCGAGAAATGGAGGCCATGGAGATGTGGTTTATAAGAAAGATGTTGAAGGTACCATGGACAGCCAAGAAAACCAGTGAAGAAGTCTAAGAGAGGCTGGGGTTAAAAAGCAAATTATACCAAAGATCAGAGGCAGACAAGCGAGATTTATAGGACGTTTCTTGAGAAGCAGAAAAACTGGAACACACCGTGGCAACTGGAAAAACTGAAGGAAAAAGAGACAGAGGACGACAGAGAGAGAAGTTACTGGATGGGCTGTCATTGTGGCTAGGAAGAAAGTCACCGGCGGATCTCATAAGACAGGGAATTGTGGAGAGAAATGATCGCTTACGCCAGGTGGCATGGCACTTGAATTGACAAGAACTTAATATTGAAGAATGTTTGCTAGTAAGGAAGATTAAACAGAGAAAACTTAAATATTCTGGACACATTAAACGTCACGGTAATTTAGAGAAGACAATCTTGGAAGGGTACATAATGGGAAAAAGAAAGACAGGAAGACCAAGGCAAAGATGGCTGCAAGACATCGTTGATAATCTGCAAATGGATGCATCAGTAGCCGGGTATCTTGCTTATAACCGAAAGGCGTACAGGAGAGCTGTTAAGGATGCAAAATTCCGCAAGGGACATGCAAATGACTGACTGACAGCTTCCTCTAAGCATCAGCTGGCTGTTTTCGTCTCAGACACAAAGCAGAACCTGACTTTGGAACACTGGAAAAAATGAAGTCCACAAGACCACGTGAGAACATTCATGAACCAAAGTTACCAGGGACGAATCCTAACACCACAATTAGTTATGGCTTCGTTTTTCCGCAAACTTCGTGAAAGGCTAAGCTTTAGAAGAATTTACTTTGCTAGAGTGCTAAGAGGAAAGAGAGGACATTGTTAATAGAGGCCTAATAACAGGAATAAAATCCCTTGATGAGGTTGAAAGACTCGCCGAAGACAGGAAAAATTGACGAACTACTTTTGCGAACCCTATGTCTCGTTTAACGGCACGGGAAGGATATAAGAAGATATATAATATGTATGTATCAAGTTAATGATCATCATTCTTCCTTTCTCCTTCTCTCTCTCTCTCTTACTCTCTTGTTCTGCTTTTCTTCTCTCCTCTCTTTCTCTCTCTTTCATTCTTTCCCTATATCTCTTTCTCTCTTCTGCTTTTCTTTTCCCCTTTCTCTATCTGTCTGTCTGTCTGTCTCTCGCAGCAGTGTGATGATTGTTGTTAGTAGTGGTGGTAGTAGCCGTGTTATGGAAAGTGATGCTGGGAAATACAGGATTATCTAGTTAGAGTTCAGGTGTTATTTAACAACAGTTCTGGTATATATAAAACATTCTGGGAATTGAAAAAAAAGAAGAAACCAAGGAGAAATGGGAGGTTTGCCTGGCTAAAAGATTGTTCGATAAAAGTATAGCCATATATTTCATGATGTGGAACACGTAACCGTTGCTTCTCGCAATTTGACAAGAGAAACCAATAATAGAAATCTAAGATGGATATTCTTCACACATATTGCCATCTAGATCGATTAAGAACATTTTTTGTCTCTACATTATTTTCAAAATAAGAGAAACTAACAAAGTACAAATAACGTCTGTAAGGGAAATAACCAGGGAAAAGGAAATTATTGATACTTATGTTGAGGAAATCATAAAATATGGCACTTCTCTATTAATTTGTTTTATAAGCCCAGTAATTCTCTCTTCTCGTAAATTTTTATAAACTTAACTCTTTGCCTCTTTTGTTATACTCAAAGACACTTCATATTTTTTTCAGAACGTACAGTACAAAACAGTTTTACGTAAATAAAATAAAACAAGATATAATAACATTAGATAAAGTTGTGTGAAAAGTAATTTTTTTGGTGTGGAAAGGAAATAAAAAAATTCCCCCAAGTTAGCGAAAGAAGACTAACAATTTAGATAAGACAAAAGGAAGACAAAGATGGTTCTACGAGGTAGCTCTATGGATTATGGCAATATCTCTATTGTACTGTTGTACTATCAACAGATCGGCGCAGACAGTTTCACAACTGTAAGTATTCCCTCAGCCTACACAAATAATCATTAATTCATTAATCATGCCGCCATTGGTAGCAAATTGAACCGCTAGAATTGGATCAACCGATCCCGCTAGCTTGATTTGTTGTCACAATGGTTTCCAACCTTCCTCCGCTTGCGTACCCCTGACAGTCTATTTACATAAATTGTATCCCTGAATTAAAATAGGCAAAATTGTTTGCTATTGTAATAGTTACTGTTTCTTTTTTAAATCTGTTTCTTCTTCTTCTTCTTCTTCTTCTTCGTGCAGTTCTACCATCAAGACCACCCCGTGATCCTACTGAATTTACTCCTATGGTCCTCGATAGGTCCCGTAGTCCCCCTTTGCTCCCCGAAAGGACCACATGACATCCCCGAGAGGACCACAAGAGGTTCAGAGTATCGCAGGGCTTGTGTCTGTGTTCTCGGTGAGTCTCAGAAGCGGGATTGCGTGACGCCGTGGTTTTCGTTGCACCAGTTTAATCTAGAGTTGGACTTTCTCACTGGAAAACCTCGACGTGTTTTGGGATACCCGTGTATCCCCGCCAGGTGAGAGGAGGATACTCATCCAGTCCAGCGTTGGACTTTCTCACCGGAAAACCTCTGAGCGATTAGAATACGCATACATCCCCGTCGAGTGAGAGGTGGTTGCCTATCTAGACTGCACTGGTCCAGTGTCTCCGACTTCAGCATTTTGTGGTCGTGGCCGCTACCCTTCCTAGTTGTGACCAGGACGAAGCTTTTGTCCAGGAGGACGAATCCTCACCATTAGTAAGTTTTACTCCTGGGTTAAGCCGGTTTAGGCATATTATCCCAGAATGAGGGTGTTTAAGACGTGACCGACCTCTAGAGCAGAGGCACCGTGTCATGAGTTATCATCAAGTTTCACCCCTGGGTTAAGCTGGTTTAGGCATATTTCACCAGTATGGGTGTATATCGGACGTGGCCGGCTTTTAGAGCAGAGGTGCCGTGGTATGAGTAGCTCTCACCGCGAGACTACTGGACATACCGATTAAGCTTCATTTTATCTTTTCCATCATCTTTTTACAGGGCGCCGCCCGGCGGCCCTAGTCGTATTTTCGCATTTTCTTCTTTGAACCGGATAAGTCTCGCTCCACGCGCGGAAGCCGAAGAATCTCGTCAGCAATGTCTTAGTTTAACCCCTGGGTTAAGCCGATTTAGGCAGTCTGTCCCAGTATGGGTGTGTATAGGACGTGGCGGACCCCTAGAACGGAGGTGCCGTGATTTGAGTAGTCCTGACCTCAAGGCTACTAGACACTTCACTTAATCCACCTTTTCCACGACGGTGCTGCGCAGCAACCCTAATCGCGTTTTCTTCATTGGCCAGGAGGAGTTTCACAGCGTTCGTAGTCCGACACTAGAAACAGTGAAGAACAATGCTCACAGCCTGACACTTGAAACAGTGAAGAACAGCGTTCACAGTCTGACGCTTGAAACAGTGAAGAACAGCGTTCACAGTCTGACACTTGAAACAGTGAAGAACAGCGCTCACAGTCTGACACTTGAAACAGTGAAGAACAGCGTTCACAGTCTGACACTTGAAACAGTGAAATTTTATAAACTTAACTCTTTGCCTCTTTGTGTTATACTCAAAGACACTTCATATTTTTTTCAGAACGTACAGTACAAAACAGTTTTACGTAAATAAAATAAAACAAGATATAATAACATTAGATAAAGTTGTGTGAAAAGTAATTTTTTGGTGTGGAAAGGAAAAAAAAAAAATTCCCCCAAGTTAGCGAAAGACTAACAATTTAGATAAGACAAAAGGAAGACAAAGATGGTTCTACGAGGTAGCTCTATGGATTATGGCAATATCTCTATTGTACTGTTGTACTATCAACAGATCGGCGCAGACAGTTTCACAACTGTAAGTATTCCCTCAGCCTACACAATAATCATTAATTCATTAATCATGCCGCCATTGGTAGCAAACTGAACCGCTAGAATTGGATCAACCGGTCCCGCTAGCTTGATTTGTTGTCACAATGGTTTCCAACCTTCCTCCGCTTGCGTACCCCTGACAGTCTATTTACATAAATTGTATCCCTGAATTAAAATAGGCAAAATTGTTTGCTATTGTAATAGTTACGTTTCTTTTTTAAATCTGTTTCTTCTTCTCTTCTTCTTCTTCTTCGTGCAGTTCTACCATCAAGACCACCCCGTGATCCTACTGAATTTACTCCTGTGGTCCTCGATAGGTCCCGTAGTCCCCCTTTGCTCCCCGAAAGGACCACATGACATCCCCGAGAGGACCACAAGAGGTTCAGAGTATCGCAGGGCTTGTGTCTGTGTTCTCGGTGAGTCTCAGAAGCGGGATTGCGTGACGCCGTGGTTTTCGTTGCACCAGTTTAATCTAGAGTTGGACTTCTCACTGGAAAACCTCGACGTGTTTTGGGATACCCGTGTATCCCCGCCAGGTGAGAGGAGGATACTCATCCAGTCCAGCGTTGGACTTTCTCACCGGAAAACCTCTGAGCGATTAGAATACGCATACATCCCCGTCGAGTGAGAGGTGGTTGCCTATCTAGACTGCACTGGTCCAGTGTCTCCGACTTCAGCATTTTGTGGTCGTGGCCGCTACCCTTCCTAGTTGTGACCAGGACGAAGCTTTTGTCCAGGAGGACGAATCCTCACCATTAGTAAGTTTTACTCCTGGGTTAAGCCGGTTTAGGCATATTATCCCAGAATGAGGGTGTTTAAGACGTGACCGACCTCTAGAGCAGAGGCACCGTGTCATGAGTTATCATCAAGTTTCACCCCTGGGTTAAGCTGGTTTAGGCATATTCACCAGTATGGTGTATATCGGACGTGGCCGGCTTTTAGAGCAGAGGTGCGTGGTATGAGTAGCTCTCACCGCGAGACTACTGGACATACCGATTAAGCTTCATTTTATCTTTTCCATCATCTTTTTACAGGGCGCCGCCCGGCGGCCCTAGTCGTATTTTCGCATTTTCTTCTTTGAACCGGATAAGTCTCGCTCCACGCGCGGAAGCCGAAGAATCTCGTCAGCAATGTCTTAGTTTAACCCCTGGGTTAAGCCGATTTAGGCAGTCTGTCCCAGTATGGGTGTGTATAGGACGTGGCGGACCCCTAGAACGGAGGTGCCGTGATTTGAGTAGTCCTGACCTCAAGGCTACTAGACACTTCACTTAATCCACCTTTTCCACGACGGTGCTGCGCAGCAACCCTAATCGCGTTTTCTTCATTGGCCAGGAGGAGTTTCACAGCGTTCGTAGTCCGACACTAGAAACAGTGAAGAACAATGCTCACAGCCTGACACTTGAAACAGTGAAGAACAGCGTTCACAGTCTGACGCTTGAAACAGTGAAGAACAGCGTTCACAGTCTGACACTTGAAACAGTGAAGAACAGCGCTCACAGTCTGACACTTGAAACAGTGAAGAACAGCGTTCACAGTCTGACACTTGAAACAGTGAAGAACAGCGCTCACAGTCTGACACTTGAAACAGTGAAGAACAGCGTTCACAGTCCGACACTTGAAACAGTGAAGAACAGCGCTCACAGTCTGACGCTTGAAACAGTGAAGAACAGCGCTCACAGTCTGACACTTGAAACAGTGAAGAACAGCGTTCACAGTCCGACACTTGAAACAGTGAAGAACAGCGCTCACAGTCTGACGCTTGAAACAGTGAAGAACAGCGTTCACAGTCTGACACTTGAAACAGTGAAGAACAGCGCTCACAGTCTGACACTTGAAACAGTGAAGAACAGCGCTCACAGTCTGACGCTTGAAACAGTGAAGAACAGCGCTCACAGTCTGACACTTGAAACAGTGAAGAACAGCGCTCACAGTCTGACGCTTGAAACAGTGAAGAACAGCGCTCACAGTCTGACACTTGAAACAGTGAAGAACAGCGCTCACAGTCTGACACTTGAAACAGTGAAGAACAGCGTTCACAGTCCGACACTTGAAACAGTGAAGAACAGCGCTCACAGTCTGACGCTTGAAACAGTGAAGAACAGCGTTCACAGTCCGACACTTGAAAAGTGAAGAACAGCGCTCACAGTCTGACACTTGAAACAGTGAAGAACAGCGCTCACAGTCTGACACTTGAAACAGTGAAGAACAGCGTTCACAGTCCGACACTTGAAACAGTGAAGAACAGCGCTCACAGTCCGACACTTGAAACAGTGAAGAACAGCGTTCACAGTCTGACACTTGAAACAGTGAAGAACAGCGTTCACAGTCCGACACTTGAAACAGTGAAGAACAGCGCTCACAGTCTGACACTTGAAACAGTGAAGAACAGCGTTCACAGTCTGACACTTGAAACAGTGAAGAACAGCGTTCACAGTCTGACACTTGAAACAGTGAAGAACAGCGCTCACAGTCTGACACTTGAAACAGTGAAGAACAGCGCTCACAGTCTGACACTTGAAACAGTGAAGAACAGCGCTCACAGTCCGACACCTGAAACAGTGAAGAACAGCGCTCACAGTCTGACACTTGAAACAGTGAAGAACAGCGCTCACAGTCCGACACCTGAAACAGTGAAGAACAGCGTTCACAGTCCGACACTTGAAACAGTGAAGAACAGCGCTCACAGTCCGACACCTGAAACAGTGAAGAACAGCGCTCACAGTCCGACACTTGAAACAGTGAAGAACAGCGTTCACAGTCCGACACCTGAAACAGTGAAGAACAGCGCTCACAGTCCGACACCTGAAACAGTGAAGAACAGCGCTCACAGTCTGACACTTGAAACAGTGAAGAACAGCGTTCACAGTCCGACACTTGAAACAGTGAAGAACAGCGCTCACAGTCCGACACCTGAAACAGTGAAGAACAGCGCTCACAGTCTGACACTTGAAACAGTGAAGAACAGCGCTCACAGTCTGACACTTGAAACAGTGAAGAACAGCGTTCACAGCCTGACACTTTAGACATTTATAACACTGACAAAACAAAATAATACCTCTAAGAATGTTATTTTTCACTGGATACAGACAGCAAATTAAATTAGGTTAAGAAGGGAAACAATCATTTATTTTCTTTCAAAAATGCAGTATAAATATTTATTTATTATTATAAAATAAGTAATTGAAAATAGCTAATAGCTTTCCTTAAGAGTATGTTCTTCATAACATCATTAAATAAATGAATTGTATTTTTATTTTAAAAGTTTTATCCTTAAGCAGATTTTTTTTTAAAAATTATATGTGAAAATCTTTTCATATTTCGGACATATGTTTAAACGTAACCAGCATTGTATGGTTTGCCCAGGGAAAAAAGAACCACTCATTCTTCCACGCAATTATATTTGGCTGAGATCAAAGTGTCCTCTTGGCAGGTACCCTGATCAACATGCCCTTTGGTTAAACAAAAGCGTCGTTGTTTTTGAACTAAAATAGATGCATGAGGCCTGCCCTGTACATTGAATGCCGGGGGTATGGTCCACATCTCGTTACGGGTGGACCAGGTTTGCAGTACCACCGGGTCACGGTCTGTTGTTTTCGTAGTCTTAAAAAAAACGATAGAAATATCGCGAACAATCGCGAAACATTCGTAAAGTTTTCCTGAGTGTATTTACCATGTTACATCTGATTGTTCAACACTCGTTCCCAGACTGGATTAGCTATGCCGTAACAAACTGATCAGACAATGACCGTCAGACAGGATTAACTTTCGATGCGACAAACTCACCTTAAAGACACCTCTACCCACGAGGGGATTAAGATAACAACGACCGACAACTCCTTGACTGCCTTTATACACTCCCCTCTTTCCCCAGAAAGAATGAATGATCTCAGAAACGTTTGTCTGCTGCAGGTGCTGCTTAAGTTATCTCACAAGTGTTTAATGTTTTGATATTAGCTATCTACGCCTTTGTGTAACCAGAAAGTTACTTCGACCCCCTTTAATATAAAAAAAAAATGTTCAATGAATGCATCAATTGAATATTACCGTTATCATCATATTCATCACTATCATCTCATGATTTGTAAAAGCACACCCTTGCATTATTTCATCTTACGGGCAGTCATACCCAGTTCACATCATTTCCGTTAACTTTGACATTGTTACTTGCTGAACGTAAATGAGAAGAAGACCAAGGCGGAGATGGCTGCAAGGCATCGTTGATGATCTGCAAATGGATGCATCAGCAGCAGGCCATCTTGCTCACAACCGAGAGGCCTACAGAAAGCAAAGTTCCGCAAGGGACATGCAAATGAATGAATGAATGAATGTGAATAAACGTTATTAAATATATATATATATATATATATAAAATTATAAAACACGGTAGTTTCTTCCAGAACTTTTAAATGTGGGTCACTTCCGTTTAACTTTCTCACGTGTCAAGAGCGTAGAGGAAACATTAAACTTTAACAAAATACATACCTGGTTAATAGACAAGCCACTGTATTGTAATGAACTTTGCAGTGACCACAAATGAATGCTGGATGTATGTCGGTACAAAATCATCATCATCATCATCATCATATGCCGTGCCGACTGGCGTTGACTATTATGCTTCTCCAAAGTACACGATCCTCATGCAGGCCATTAGCTTAGTTAGTAATCTTCTCTCACACCATCTGGTCAGACTTTCCAGTTTCATTTCTCTTGGTTTTCCCTGGCTCTTCTTCCCTCTATTTTTCCTGTTATAATATTTTAAATGTCCCTTCTTCTCATTGCATATCCTATGAAAGTACATTCTTTATCTTTTCTTTTCTTTTCTTTTTTTTTTTTTGACAAGATTTTTTGTATCTATTAGAAGTAACTATTAGAAGTAACTATTAGAGTTACTATAAGTAACTATTACTCTAAGTAACTATTATACTGTAAGTAACTATTAGAACTTCAAACTGATAAAAGAACTTAGGGAAGGAAAAGAACAATTAGGTCTTCGCAGATGTCTTGGAAATCTGTTTCCAACAAATTGTGGTCACTTTAAAGAAAATGTAAATGAAGTTACGAACACTAACAGAAAGAGCTTTAGAAGTACAGAAAGATCTCTACTTATGCTTCATTGATTACACCAAGGCATTTGACAAGGTGAAACATAATGAAATTATTAAAATGCGTGAAGACATCAATATAGACGGCAAAGACCTGAGGATTGTAAAACATCTATACTGGCAGCAAGAAGCAGCAGTTCGAGTTGAAAATAGAATTGGAAAATATCAACCTATAAAACAAGGGGTGCGGCAAGGATGTGTACTATCTCCAGACCTTTTTTCTCTGTATAGCGAGAATATTCTAAGAACAATTATCACAGAACCAGGCATAAAAATTGAAGGATACAGTATTAACAACCTTCGGTATGCTGACGACACAGTACTGATAGCTGAGAACCAACAAGACCTGCAAAATCTCTTGGATAAAGTCGCCAAAGAAAGTGAACAGAAAGGCCTTACTCTGAACATCAAAAAGACAGAGACTATGGTTATATCTAAGAAACAGAATCCACCAGCATGCAGTATAAAATTAAAGGGAACTATTCTAAAGCAGGTGCAGAAATTCAAATACCTTGGAGCAGTAATAACTTCAGATGGGAAATGCAGAACAGAAATTAGAAACAGAATAGGCCAAGCAAAGACTGCATTTCAGAGAATGAGAAACATATTGACCAACACATCCTTATCAATGAATGTTAGAAAACGAGTCCTAAAATGCTATATTGAACCTATCTTGTTATATGGAAGTGAATCATGGACAATAGGCAAGTCTGCACAAAAATCATTGGAAGCAGCAGAAATGTGGTTTATTAGAAGAATGTTGCGAATCCCCTGGACAGCAAAAATAACTAATGAAGAATGTATGAGAAGAGCTGGAGAGACAAAAAAAAAACCTTGTCAAAAAGATAAGAGAGAGACAATGTACTTTCATAGGACATGCAATGAGAAGAGGGGGCATTGAAAATATTATAACAACAGGAAAAATAAAAGGAAGAAGATCAAGAGGAAGACCAAGAGAAATGATACTGGACAGTCTGACGGGATGGTGTGAGAGGAGATCACCAACTGAGCTGATGGCCTGCATGAAGGATCGGATACTCTGGAGAAGCATAATAGTCAACGCCAGTCGGCACGGCACATGATGATGATGAAGTGAAGTCTGAGCTTCTTGACATTTTATCTGCATTACCAGGTAGTTCGCTGCTGTGTTAGAAAATTTGATGTTAAATGTCACCTACTGTATTATTTCCTCTTCCTTCTCTTTTTTTCTTCCTTTTTATTCTTAATCTTCTTATTTTCCTTCTTTCTTCTTTCTCCTCCCATGTTCCTTCTTCTTCTTTCTTCTTTTTCCTTCCTCTTTCTTTCTTTTTTCTTTTTTCTTCTTATTAATTCTATTTTCTTAAATATCTTTCTTATTCTATTTCTCTATTCTTATTCTTTTCTTGTGTTATTTCTTTTTATTTCCTCTGTATTCTTCTTCCTTCTCCTGTCTTTTTCCTTCTTCTTCTTTCTCTTTTCTTCCTTCTTCTGTCTTCTTCTTCTTCCCTCTTCTTCTTCCTTCTCTTTTCTCCATCCTTATTCTTCTTTCTCTTTTATTCCTTCTTCTGTTTATTCTTCTTCCTCTTTATTCCTTCTCTTTTCTAATTATTCTTCTATTTTTTTCTTTTATTCTATTTTCTATTTTCTTAATTCTTATTCTTAATCTTTTCTTTTTCTTAATCTTAATTATTCTTCTTCCTTATTTCATTCTATTATTATTAACTTTATCTTTTCTTCTTTATTCCTTCATTTTTCTTCTTCTATAACTGCTTCTTTTTCCTTCTTCTTTATTATTCCTTCTTTCTTCTTCAGCCTTTTTTCTTCTTCTTCCTTTTTCTCCTTCTGTTCTTTTTCTTCTTTCTTTTGTTCGTTTGTTTTCTTTCTTCATCTTTCCTCTTTGTTCTTCTTTGTTCCTATTTCTTCTCCTTTCTTCTTTCTTCTACTTTCTACTTTCTTCTTCCTTCTTCCTTCTTCCTTCTTCTTTCTTCTAACTTTTTCTTTTCCTTCTTTATTATTATTCTTTCTTATCAGCCTTTTTTCTTATCTCCTTTTTCTCCTTGTCTTTTATTATTTTTTTGTTCGTTGTTTTTTCTTCATCTTTAATCTTTGTTTTCTTGTTCCTATTTCTCTATTTTTTTCTACTTCTAATTTTCTTTATCTTCTTTACTTATTCCTTCTTCTTCTAACTTTTATAAATTTCTTCCTGCTTTTTTTCTTCTCCTTCTTCTTCTTCTTCTTATTATTTCTCATTCCTTCATTATTATTCGCTTTCTTCTAACTTCTTCTGTATTCCTTCTTCCTGCTTCTTCTCCTTCTTCTTCCTTCTTCTTTCTTCATCCTTCTTCTATCTTCTTCTTCCTTCTCCTTTCTTTTTCTTTTTTCTTTCTTCATCTTCCGTCTCCTTCTTCCTTCTCTTTCTTTCTTCCTCTTACATTTTCTTCCTTCTTCTTCTTCTTTATTCATCCTTCTTCTTTATTCTTCTTCCTTCTCTTTTCTTCTTCCTTCTTCTTCCGTCTTCTTTTTTCTTTTTTCTTCTTTATTCTTCCTTCATCTTCTTTCTTCTTCATTTTTATTAATTATTCTTCCTTCTTCTTCCTTCTTCTTTCTTCTTTCTTTTACATCTTTCTTCTCCTTTTTTTCTTTCTCCTTTTCCTTTTTTCTTCTTTCTTGATCTTTCTTGTTCTTGTTCTTCCTTCTTCTTTCTTTTTCTTTCTTCTGCTTCGTTCTGTTTTTTCTTCCTTCTTCATGATTCTTCTTTCTTCTTCCTTCTTTTTACTTCTTCTTTCTTCTTACTCCTTCTCTATTGTTCTTCGTTCTTCTTAGTTCTTCTTTGTTCTTTCTTTTTCTTCGTTCTTTTTCTTTTTTCTTCTTTCTTATTTCATTTTCTGTCTTCTTTTTTCCTCTTCTTTCTCCTGTCTTTTTCCTTCTTCTTCCTTCATTTTTCTTATGCCATCTTCTGCTTCTTCTTCTTCTTCTTCTTTTTTCTTCTTCTTTCTTCTTCCTTCTTCTTTTTTTCCTTCTCCGTTCTACTTCATTTTTAACTTCCGTCTCTTTCTTATCTTATTCTTTCTCTAACTTCTTTCTTATTGCTGCATCTTTCTTCGTCCTTTTTCTTCTCCTTTCTTCGTCTTCTTCCTCCTTCTTTCATATTTTTCCTTGTTCTTCTTACTTCTTTCTTTTTCTTCTTTCTTCATCTTCCTTCTACTTTCTTCTTCTTCTTCTTCTTTCTTCTTTCTGCTTTCTTCTTCCCTCTTCTCTTTCTTTATTCTGATTTTTTTTCTTTCTTTGCTTTTTTTCTCTTCTTCTTTGCTTCTTCTTTATTCTTCTTCTTCTTATTTCTTTATTCTTTATCTCTTCTCTTTTCATCTCCTTCCTCTTCTTTTTCCTTCTTCCATCTTCTTTCCTTTTCTTCCTTCTTCTTTCTTCTTCTGTCTTATTTGTTCTTCTTCTTCCTTTTTTCTTCTTCTTTCTTATTCCTTTTCCTTCTCCGTTTTCCTTTCTTCTTCTTTCTTCTTCTTCCTTCTCCTTTCTTCTTCTTCCTTCTTCTTTCTTCTTCTGTCTTCTCCTTTCTTTTTCTTTTTCCTTCTTCTTCTTCTTCTTTCTTCTTCCTTCTTCATTCTTCTTCCTTCTTCATATGTTTGTTTTAATAGTAAGTGAAATATTTCTTTGCAAACCTCAGGTTTGGTTAAGTTCGAAACTTCATATTAGCTTCACTCATTTATTTATTGATATTCGTCATAATATTTAAAATCTCTTTCATTCGTTAGTTCGTTCAAGGTTTAAAAAAAAATTAAAGCAAATCAGTTTAGAAAGAAAACAAAATCTTATTACTCATACTTTTATTACGTTTAAAATAACGACCACCAATGACTATTTGTTAACGTTAGCGCATGAGTGTTACTAATAACAACAGACGGAACTGTTAGTCACTAGGATAAGACAAAAGAAAGACAAAGATGGTTCTACGAGGTAGATCTATGGATTATGGCAATATCTCTGTTGTACTGTTGTACTATCAACAGATCGGCGCAGACAGTTTCACAACTGTAAGTATTCCCTCAGCCTACACAAATAATCATTAATCATGCCGCCATTGTGAGCAATGACAAACAGTGAAGAACAGCGTCCGGAATGAGAAATTTGTTTTAAGTCCATTACACAACAGCAGAGGTCGAAAGACGTAACAGTCTTTCTATCTTACATCTTACATCCTTCCCGTGCTGTTAAACGTCACATATTGTTCGCATGGTAGTTCGCCAAGTTTTCCTGTTTTCGGCGAGCTTTTCAACTTTTTCAAGGGATTTTACGTCTACTAATTTGGCCTCCCTTACAGTGTCCTCTTTACAGTTTCATGTTGTCGACCTCTTTCTCTTCGGCCTGTTGTGTGTTTTGGGATTCTCTGACTGTTTCTTCTCATCACGTGGCCGACATATGTCCATCTCCTTTTTCTGATTCTTTCCATAGTCATCTAAAAATAGCAACGATTCTGCCCATCGGGGAAATACCAGTTATTAATCTGAGTCATCCAAGCGAAACGTGATTTCTTTTAACAGCTTATTTGAACTGCTAAATGCAAGTGTTCGAAAGTTTGATTTCAACCTTTCATTTGCTTTAAGCCACTAGTCAAGGCGTTACACTCTTACGAGAAAAGTCGATGAAAATCATGACGATTGCCAACTCGGATGAAAAAGAAAGTATCCAATAAACAACAAATACTTTCTTGAGAAAACATAACTGCAGAATATAAGTTCAGTATTTTTAATAAAAATGACTATTCGTACTCCGTTACCATTATTTTAAAATGAAATCACCTTTGATTTTTCAGTTTCCCGTTAGCTTTGGCAGTCCTTCATATAACTTCACTACACACATGCATTCAGGAAACTCTCTACTGTAGAGGGCATAACAACACAGTTCCTTCAGATAGTAAGAGGACCACTACCTCAAATAAGTGTTTCGGACTTAACTGGTTGGGGGGGGGGGGGAAGAGGGAGGGGGAAGGGGGTGGCCCCTCTGGGTCATGACTCCAAAAGGTCTTGTGAGTTGTTGTCCATGTTCTTCCAATTGGCACTGCACTTTGAAAGTGCATCTTAGCGATTCAGCTGGTATTAGCTGTGACAAATCCAATTATTTAAGTACTCAATGCTTGTTTCGCATGCTCCACAGCCAGCATAAGGCCCTTTCTGCTGTTTCTGAAAGGCTTTTCAATGCCCTTGCTCTTGCTTGTCCTTTTATGCCCAGTTGTTTACATTCAGGTCACCTTCTCTGCATTATTATCTCATTCGTCATTAGACACCTTATTTTAATACCATTTTTTGTGTACTTATTTTTATCATAGCATTTCTTCTATGTTTTCTTCATTTTCCTGAGAAAATTGGTTTCCATTCTTTTTTCCCGGTTATTTTCTTTTTCTATATTTCTCGTATCAAGGACACAAAAAAAGAGAACAAATATATCCATACTACAAGAACTTAATAGTTTAATAAGCTGGCTAGTAAAGGGGATTAAAGAAAGAAAACTTAAATATTTTGGACTCATTAATCGTCATGAGAATTTAGAGAAGACAGTCTTGGAAGGGTACATAATGGGAAAAAGAAAGAGAAGAAAACCTAGGAGAAGATGGCTGCAAGACATCGTTGATAATCTGCAAATGGATGCATCAGCAGCGGGGCATCTTGCTTACAACCGAGAGGCCTACAGGATAGCTGTTAAGGAGACAAAGTTCCGCAAGGGACATGTTGTATCGACTGATATTTCTATTCATTTATAGTTTTTTTCTTTATCTCATTTATTGCCCATTTTCTTTCCAGTTTGAACTAATTCGGCGTTTGAGGTCTTAGATTCAACTTATTACAATCACACCTCTTCATGCATTCATTTTAACAGGTCGGTCAAACTTAACTTCTGTTAACACACTGTTATTCTCTCGGTCAGATTGTATATTGTTATCTGTATGTAGTCTGAACATCGGTTTGTTTTTGTTTCATTTCATCTTCCGGACTTGAATTTTCCTTTACAAAATACTGCACAGGTCAAAAGTCACATTACATTAGACCAGTCAATCGGGCCGCTGATAAGCCAGGAGATAAATTTCCCAGCTTACGTCCTTCAAAAAGTTGCTCCAAAAATTTCCCAAGAAATGAAACAATGAAATGTATCTTTCTGACTAGGGCTTTCTTGTTTATACATTTATCGCCAGAGCAATGTAATATAAATCTAGTACCGTCTTATAAGATAATACAAAGCCATATAAAACTGTCTTACATGACAAGATAAGACCATATATAGTACTGTCTTACATGGTAATATAAGATATCTATCACTGTCTTACATGATAATATAAGATATCTAGTACTGTCTTATATGGTAATATAAGATATCTATCACTGTCTTACATAGTAATGTAAGATATCTAGTACTGTCTTATATAGTATAATATAAGATGTCTATCACTATCTTACATGATAATATAAGATATCTAGTACTGTCTTATATGGTAATATAAGATATCTATCACTGTCTTACATAGTAATGTAAGATATCTAGTACTGTCTTATATAGTATAATATAAGATGTCTATCACTATCTTACATGATAATATAAGATATCTAGTACCGTCTTATATGGTAATATAAGGTCATATCTATAACCGTCTTATATGGTAATGTAAGGTCATATCTATTACCGTCTTATATGGTAATATAAGGTCATATCTATTACCGTCTTATATGGTAATATAAGGTCATATCTATTACCGTCTTATATGGTAATATAAGATCATATCTGGTACGGTCTTATATGGTAATGTAAGACCATATCTAGTGTCGCCTTATATGGTAATGTAAGACCATATCTAGTGTCGCCTTATATGGTAATATAAGATCATATCTGGTGCCGTCACTTCTTCTCTAAAAATCGCCCCGGGAAATTGAAAACAAGAAAACTCCTGATATCAAATGAAACAAAGTAGAGCAGAATATTATCGTAAATCAAAATAGTGCTCCGGCTTATTTTACCATGATTTTTCTTATTGCCGTCGCATTTTCTATATTTCTCTTCTCAATGATCTACTGTTCGGGTGATACCTGCTTTCGCTATTTTCGTGTAAGTTTCATTCCTAAATTTTAGTCTTGTTTCTCCTGTTGTAGATTTCTCTCTTTTTAAATTATGTTTCTTGTTCCTTCTTGTAAACTCCAGCTTTTTCAATGTTTGCTTCATGTTTCTCATCTTCGTCATAGCAGGTTTCTTTCTTCATTCTTATCGTAAAGAAAAAAAAGAAAGAAAGAAAGAAAGAAAGAAAGGAAGAAAGAAAGGAAGAAAGAAAGAAGAAAGGAAGAAAGAAAGAAGAAAAGAAAGAAAGAAAGTTTAGAAATAATTTTTGTAATAAGATTGAAGAAAAAATTAAATATTAAATAAGTACGTATGAAAAAAGAAGGTAGAAACAGACTGGCAGAAAGATATAGAGAGAATGGAATAGAGAAACAAGTGCAGAGAGAATTGGACAAACAGAAACAAAAGGAGATAAAAAGAAACGGGAAGTGAAAGAGACAGGAAGGGAAAAAAAAGGAAGGGAAGAACTAGATAAATTCTCTTGACTCGGTTTTGCTTAAGATAAAAAAAAAAGTTCCCCTTGTTCCTAGCCCACTTCACACAGGTCGCTCATTTTGACTAAAACAAATCTACCACAGATATTCTTGGAGTGAAAAGCAATGCTCCTTTAGGCGCAGAGAGAAGATTCAGATGGCCGGTGAAGGACGCCAGAGGCAACTGAATAAAGCAAAAAAAAAGTTGTTTTCTAAGGAGATGGAGGGGGTAAAAATATGATTGGAAAGGGGGGGGGGAGAGAGAGAACTTACCGAAAAGAGTTTATGAACCACTTCTCCAACACCTGTAACAGGTATGAATTTCACTTCCTTGTGTACGTTTGCTACCAACGTTTTCAACTAGTCGCTTGCGCTATGCTCCAGAATAAAAGCGAAATACATTACCCTGTAAATCATGAATATTATTTCCATGAAGACTGCGGAGTTTTCGTTATTTATGTTTCATAGAGTGGTCCTTATTTATGTTTCATAGAGTGGTCCTTAATTATATTTCCATAGAGTAGTCCTTATTTATATTTCTATAGAGTGGTCCTTATTTATATTTCCATAAAATGGTCCTTATTTATATTTCCATAGAGTGGCACTTATTTATATTTCCATAGAGTGGTCCTTATTTGGCAGCTGAAATATGTATCAATGAGGAAAAACTGGAATAAGTGGAGAGCTTTGAATATCTTGGATCATTACTAATAACGGAGATACAATGAAGGAAATTAAAAGGAGGACATCTATCGCTCTTTAGAAAGTAAAACAACTAAAGAATCTGTGGAGAGAAACTACAAAAATAAGATTTGTAACGGCATGCATCTTTCCCATCGCAACATATGCCTGTTGAGACCTGGACACTTAACAAAACAGCTTAGAAACATATAAATGCCTTTGAATGTAAATGCTACAGAAGAATTCTTTAAATATCATGGACACAAAAAAGAACAAATATATCCATACTACAAGAACATAATATTGAAGAAGGCTGGCTAATAAAGAGGATTAAACAAGGAAAACATAAATATTTTGGACACATTAAACGTCATGATAATCTAGAGAAAACTGTCTTGGAAGGGTACATAATGGGAAAAAGAAAGAGAGGAAGACCAAGGCGAAGAAGGCTGGAAGACATCGTTGATGATCTGCAAATGGATGCATCAGCAGCAGGGCATCTTACTCACAACCGAGAGGCCTACAGGAGAGCTGTTAGAGAGGCAAAGTTCAGCAAGGGACATGCAAATGAGTGAATGAATGGTCCTTATTTATGTTTCCATAGAGTGGTCCTTATTTATGTTTCCACAGAGTGATCCTTAATTTATGAAAATTCACATAGTAGTCCTTATTTATGTATTCACAGAGTGGTCCTTAATTTATGAAAATCTACAGAGTGTCCTTATTTATGTAAAAACAGGGTGGTTCTTAATTTATGAAAATCTACAGAGTGTCCTTATTTATGTAAAAACAGGGTGGTTCTTAATTTATGAAAATCTACAGAGTGTCCTTATTTATGTAAAAACAGGGTGGTTCTTAATTTATGAAAATCTACAGAGAGTCCTTATTTATGTAAAAACAGGGTGGTTCTTAATTTATGAAAATCTACAGAGTGTCCTTATTTATGTAAAAACAGGGTGGTTCTTAATTTATGAAAATCTACAGAGTGTCCTTATTTATGTAAAAACAGGGTGGTTCTTAATTTATGAAAGATCTACAGCTCTATGTAGTATTTCGTTCGATTCTGTTTTATGGTGAAGGAACGTATAACTACGAGCTGTGAGGGATTAACCACGCTCCTAGGCTAAACCTAATAGGGGGCTACCACACCCTCCGCCGATACGGTCCAGATAAATGGCATGAATCCTCTCGCGGCGTGATCTTTGCTATTATTATATGAGTTTGTACTGCACGAACCATGCACAACGGATACGTCACTGTCCTTTGGGTAACATAACGCGCTAATGCTGAAATAATAGTTACAAACAGTTGTCGCATGAAATAATAATCTATATTTGGTGAGCTCTTCTCTTCTTGACGCAGTCCCCACTCGAACTTGTTCATCACGGTGGATAATCCACCTCAGATTACGGGGTTTAGCAGCCGCCCAACTATACTTTCACCACGCCTACCAATAAAATATCAAGTCATGCGTGTGAATTTGAAAACGTCGTGGTATACCAGGATGATGAGCCATTCACAGTCACGCCCTTTCTCAGACGTGACATCTGCCAGTTATGACAAGTACATTCACAACAAGGACACAACAAACCCATCCGTCACGCTGTAGCCATTGTAGATTTTATTCTGTCCGCAGGAACGCAATTTATGTGTATTTCTTGATCGAATCATTTGTAATTCGGTAAGTATCATCTTTATTTAAGATACATACAATTTTCTTCTTCTTCATCTTCTTCTTCTTCTTCTTGTCGTTGTCGTTGTTTTTGTTGTTGTTATTGATGCTATTGTTGTTACTGTTGCTGTTGTTGTTATTACTGTTGTTTTAGTTATTATTGTTGCTATTGTTGTTACTATTGCTGTTGTCATTGTTGCTGCTGTTGTCATTACTGTTGTTGTTATTGTTGCTACTACTTTTATTAATCTTGTTATTGTTTTTGTTACTATGGTTGTTATTGTTGCTCTTGTTGTTATTATTATTGTTGTCGTTATTATTGTTGCTATTGTTTTTATTATTGTTGTTGTTACTGTTGTTTTTATCGCTGTTATTGCTGTCGCTGTTGTTATTGTTGTTGCTGTTCTTCTTGTCTTCATCGTCGTTGTTGTTACTGCTGTTGCTATTGGTATTATTGTTGCTATTGTTGTTGTCATTGTTATTAATGTTACTATTACTATTATTATTACTGTTGTTGTTCTTCTTCCTCTTTTTCTTGTAGTCGTTGTTGTTGCTGTTCTTCTTCTCCTTCTTCTTGTCGTTACCATTGTTGCTGCTATTGTTGTTGTTGTTATTATTGTTGTTGTTGTTGTTCTTCTTCTGCTTCGAACAATCCGAGACAACAGGTGCGGTATCCTTAAAGAACATTGTAATGAGTATTATGCTGTCAACATCAGCATACGGCTTGGTATAAAGCAGCACTTGTAATGTACGTGTGTCTAGTATGCTGATACACAGTTCACCTTGGCTAGTTCCTACATCAGGTTTTTTCTCTGTTATATACGTTTCACGTAGTAATCTGATTTCAAGAAGAGTTAAGGAAAAAAAAACAATTACTTTTAAACGAAACACCCAACAAACAAACAAACAAACAAAACCGTAAGCCACAGCCGGTCTCCACTTTCTACAGTGGGCAGGAAAGATTTAAAACTTGCTACCATAAATTTGAAAACTCTTGTTAAAACAGGACAGCAAATAACAGAAATGCGGAACTAAAGCCCAGGCTCGCACGTTTCAACCTTCTATTTGAAAACAAATGAGACACACGTCACGGAAATCCTAGGCCGTTCATGACAATGTGACTTTTGCTCTGAAATCTTAAATGGCAATACATAAATAAATAAATAAAAATCATACATACACACAGAAGACGTCAAGAAAGAATGCTTTTCATTTATGAAATAGAAAAAAAGAAAAGTAGGTGCAAAAAAAAAGGATATAGAGGATATAGGAGAGACAAATGGGTAGAGGACAGTTCATTCAGATCTCTTGCTCATTACTGGGGCTTTACTTAAACAGCGATTATTTATAATCCAGTATAGACTTTTATTATTATAATTATTATTACTATTATTATTATTACTATTACTATTATTAATGCTGTTGTTGTTATTGTTACTGGTGTTTAATTTACTGTAAATCATCTAGTTGGTTTGACCTCACAAAGGGGTACAGGCTCTGGGCATTGCAATGTCACTTTCCTGGATTTCGGCAATTTAAAAAAAATAAATAAATAAGCCGTGGGCGGTGGTAGGGAGTTGCAGGGGAGGGGGTGGGGAGGAATAACAGCTTATATATAATCACATCCGTAAGAAGTAGAGTCAGATAAAACAGAATTCATTGGCGCAAAAAGTAACCAGTCAGTATTATCAACGCACGCACGCACGCACGCACCCACGCACCCACGCACACAGATGTTCTAGTTATAGAACCATGGACAAGGAGATGACGTACGGAGGAGAGAACGACGCAACCGCGGATCCAGTCTCCTAGGTGACAGAAATAGCTTCTTCTTCTATTCTTCTTCTTCTTCTTTTCCCTGGAACTGCAAGCTGTTGCAGTGAAGGCGTTGAAGCACAGAACTGTGTCGGATTAGGAGTGGGTTATGGTGGCTATTGTTTCAGCCCCAGAGTGTAATTAAAAAGCAGCGGATTTTGCAATGCTACTTTAGCAGACTCCACCGCCATGGAGACTATGTCGATCCCTGTCCTGTTAGCCAGTTTAGCCCATTTTACTGTGGGTATCAGCAGAGAGTTGGGGCAGGGTCTCGGCCGGCTATATTTCGCCAGCTCTGACGTTAGCATGTTAGCTGTGGGTCGATGACTGTCAGGTGGACAGCGTCTTCACCGCTTGGCTGTGACTTGTATGCTTCTCTGGTAGTCTAACTTTCTGTTACCCCAGGTATGCTTCGGTATCTTTGTGTATATTTAGGCAGTTTGTTTTATAATCCCACAAATTATTTGTGTTCTACAGTCAATAATTTGTCTCAGTCTATGCTGCCTGAAACTCTGTTCCGTCAAGACATGTTTTTATTTTGCTTTCCGTGTACTATAGTTGCACATAAACGAAATGTTCTTCCTTGCATAATTATAAGTACACGTTTGTGTTTACAAATCGCAATGGCTTGTCTACCACATCCTTGAAAAAAAAGTAGGACAGGAAGTAATTAAATACATCATCAAAATCTTTACTACTGAGAACGGAACAACTACACAACTTTTAGATCATCCGAGGAAGTTACACCGCCCCTCCCCCTCTCCTTTTTTTCCTCTTGTGCTCTGAATCTGAGGAGGGGAGGGGGGGCATCTTTGGATTATGACCCCCCTGGAGTTGTTGGATTTATTTTTTTTTTATTCTTACTTTCCTCAAAACTTCAAACTAGGACCTCAGTAGAAACATGGAATGTGAGAAGTATGTATGAGGAAAAGTATCAAATAATAAGTGACGAGATGGAAAGAACGAGGATATACAATTTAGGAATCTGCGAACATCGATGGAAAGTATCAGGACACTTGAAGAGCGAAAATGATGATATCTTTATATACTCTGGTGGAGAATTAGGAGGAAAGAATGGAATGGCTTTTTACTTGGACAAATTAACATCAAAAGCATTACTATTTTACAACCCAGTAAGTGATAGAATCCTCACTGTCAGACTTAAAGGCATGTCTAGAAATGTAAAATTTATTAAGATATATGCACCTAGATCAGCAGCAGAAGAAGAGGAAGTATAAGACTTTATGACACACTGCAAACGACGATAGACCAGATACGAGAAAATGATGTATTAATAATGGTCGATTTAATGCACAGATTGTTACAGAAAGAGCAGAAGACGAAGGATATGTTTTGGGATCAAGACCACTCCGCTTTGATCTTACAAAAATACCACACTAATATAGCATAGAAGTTAAGAACCGTTTTGAGACACTGAAGGCTGTACAGGAGGCGATGACATCAGATGAACTGGCTACACAGGCCAGAGATATCTTAATAACGGCAGCTAAAGATATGGTTCCAGTAAATAAAATAAAAAAAGAATGAATGGATTACAGCAGGCACACTAGAACTGATAAAACAGCGCATAGAAATGAAGACGAAATGTAAAGTGACACATAACAACAGGGAGGAATATAAATCTTTAACAAAAGAAGTACGAAGAAACATAAGAAAAGACAAACAAAAAAAATACATACAAGATTGTTGTGAAAGAATAGAAGGATATCAGAAGTGTGGAAGAGATAGTAAAATGTTTAAAAAAGTGAAGACATTGACAAGAAGTATCACACCGAAACTAAACGTAATTTGTGACGAGACGGGGAATACCTTGACAGAGACAGATGAAATTCTAGAAAGATGGAAGAATATTGCAGAGGAATGTATGAAACAACCGACTGTGAAAGCAGAAATCAACAGTGTGAATTATTATTGGAGAAGAAAGAACCCGAACCGACAATGAAAGAAGTTTTATAGGCAATAAAGAATCTTAAAAATGGTAAATCACCAGGATGTGACGAGATAACAGCTGAACTTATTAAAACAGGAGGAAAGGAATGTGCAACAATCTATCATGCACTTTGTAAAAAGATATACCATTCAGGTATTTGGCCAAGAGAATGGAAAAGAACTGTAAAGTGCACGTGTATCAGGGCCTGATACACTTTTTGGGGAACCTCCACTGGTAGCCTATAGACGGGACAAGGACCTCAGGGATCTTTTAATTCGTAGTCATCCTAAGACAGATGACACTTTTTATGGTACCAGACGTTGCGGACGCTGTAGATGCAACACTTGTCCGTTTGTTGTCGAGGCTAACCAGATCTCCTTCCCTAAGTCCACGTTATCAGTTCAGGAGGGTTTCACTTGTACTTCACACAATGTTATTTATTCTACTATGTGCAAACGTTGCGGTTTGAAGTACATAGGTGAGACTGGCTTACGCTTAGGAGATCGATTTCGCTAGCATATCAGTGATATTTCTAAGAGGGCCTGGACACCTGTGGCTAAACATTTTTGGCTTGGCAACCACAGGGGAAAACAGGACATTTCTGTTAAGTAAGAGAACAAATATTGTAGGATTAAACCTCGAAAGAATCTTAGACAAAGCACTTTAGTGAGACGTGAGAGAAAGAAAAATCACAAGAGAATTACCTGGGATTCGAACACGGACTCCGGTAGGACGAGCGTACGCTGTTCTCTCGTGGCTAGACGGCTGCTCGTCCTACCGGAGTCCGTGTTCGAATCCCAGGTAATTCTCTTGTGATTTTTCTTTCTCTCACGTCTCACTAAAGTGCTTTGTCTACGATTCTTTCGAGGTTTAATCCTACAATATTTGTTCTCTTACTTTACCGTACCAAAACCTCGTAGTTTCCTATTTATAAAAAAATTGTTCCTTAAGACATTTCTGTTAGTGCGATTCGCTCTTGTTCTGCTGATGTACGATCTCGGAGGGTCCTAGAACAGCGCCTTATTTTCCAGACTGGCTGTCTCCACCCAGCTGGAATTAACAACGTCTTCAGCTTTCTGTAACTTATTTAATTTTCAACTTACTTTTTACTCTACTTTCTTCCTCCTAGCTACCCCTTCCTACTGCCACCCTCTTTTCTTCTCTGGCAACATATTGGTGTTTATATGGTCTTGTCCTATTCATCAGTTTCACATTTTCTCCTGCAGGTGTTTATGTTCTTCATTCATTATTTCTCCGCTTCACCTTCCCCCCCCCCCCCCCGACACCTTCTTCTCTAGCGGCTATCATGTTTCTATTGCCTTCCCCCCCTTTCTACCACTTGTTTTCCTCCTCTCTCTCCACCTCTTCTTTACGATTGGCTCTATAGGGTATCCTTTGTGTGGTCGGCGCGTTCCTTCTATGATACACACTTCTCTGCTTTTTGCTTCTGGAGCAGGCCACATTCAGATAAGTTCTTCGTTTTTGTCTCGTTGTGTATGTAATCCTCGACAAAGGCTCATGCCGAAACATCGGATGTTGTATGTTTTTCATTTATACATTCTCATACTTTCTATTCGTTTTTTCTCACTTTACTCACTCCCTCCCTCACTTTGTAAAACTGCACCATAATCTCTATCTACCTTTTTTAAAATTTAAACCAGTTTTACTGCAGTCGCCATCCCTTTTATCTGTATCTAGACCAACAGCCAGCAGTAAGAATAAATGGTGAAACAACAACTTGGCTTGACATAAAACATGGGGTCCGTCAGGGTTGCATACTGTCGCCTTACTTATTTAACTTGTATACTGAAAATATAACGAGGAATGTTAGAGAAGACGTAGACAAAGAATACCGCAATGTTATAACAACTGGAGGTTATGAATTATCAGAGATTAGATATGTTGATGACACAGTATTACTGTCCTCAACACAAAAAGGAATGGAAAAACCAATTATGTCTGTCCGTAGGAACAGCAAAGAGCAAAACCTCTATCTTAATGCGAAGAAAACTAAATTGATAACAACTGACAAAACAAACAAGGCAGCTGAAATATGCATCAATGAGGAAAAATTGGAAGAGGTGGAGAGTTTTGAATATCTTGGATCATTACTAATTAATAATGGAGATACAATGAGGGCAATTAAAAGGAGGACATCTATCACTCTTCAAAAATAAAACAATTAAAGAAGCTGTGGAGAGGAACAGACAGATCTACAAAAATAAGATTTTTAAGGGCATGCATCTTTCCCATCGCAACATATGCCTATGAGACCTGGACACTTAACAAAACGGCTGAGAAAGACATAAAAATGCCTTTGAATGTAAATCTTACAGAAGATTCCTTCAAATATTACGGACATAAAAAAGAACAAGTATATCCATACCACAAGAACTTAATATTGAAGAAGATTGGCTGGTAAGAAAGATTGAACAGAGAAGATGGACATACAAGGTCAGACAATTAAGTGATTAGACTAATTACTTAAAAAATAAAATAAGCAACAGCTGAAGATATAACCTGTATTTTATTCAAATTAACCTACTTGTGCATTGATTCAGCAAATGGCACGATCTAAAAAAAAACCACTGGAACGACCTCTGGAGTTCTTCTGTTGGTATGGTCCTTCAACTCGATGTTACGGCCCATTGGATGTCATCAGTATCTTCAAAGAAGCGTCCGTTCAATGGTAAATTTAATTTTGGGAATAGAAAATAACGCAGGGAGACAGATCTGGGGAACAGAGTAGATGGTTGAGAACACACACTTGTTTTTTGGGCCAAAAATTCCTGTACAACTACCGCCCGGTGAGCCGGTGCATTATCATGAAGTAGGAAAAAACTGCCAGGTGTTGAATACTCGGGTCGGACTCGGAGAATCCTTTTCAATAGCGTTTCAAAATACTTAAATAAACTTTGGCAGTGACAGTCTGTTTCTCTGGAATAAATTCTTTGTGAATAACTCCTTTGCTGTCGTAGAAGCACACCAATATTGTCTTCACTTTCGACTTTTGAAGACGAAATTTTCTTGGTGATGATGATGACTTCCATTGAGCACTTTGGCGTTTTGTTGTGGGATCATAGCAGAAAATCCATATTTCATCCTCTGCAACAATCAAACTTAAGAAATGTTTATTGCTGCGACACGTTTTGATGAGGTCTTTTCTTAATTGTCGGACATTGTATTAAACGCCATGATAATTTAGAGAAGGCCGTCTTGGAATGGGAAAAAGATAGAGAGGATTACCAAGGGGAAGATGGCTGCAAGACATTGTTGATAATCTGCAAACGGATTCATCAGCAACAATGCATCTTGCTTGCAACCGAGAGGCCTACAGGAGAGCTGTTAGGGAGGAAAAGTTCCGCAAGGGACATGTAAATGAATGAATGAACTTTACTCATAGGTTCAGAGAGCTAAGTCTATTTCATGGCATAAAGGGTCCATAGTGGGTAAAATAGAATGGCTAATATGTGTGGCAGAGGGGCCCGAAAACAGCGTCTCACCAGCTTAAAAAAATCTCAGGGGCCTTGTACCCAAGCTCGTTGTGTCCAACATCGTGAGAAACTGACTTCTGAGGAATTATTATTGTTATTATTATTATTTGTGCAACAGTTAGCCGATCCTTCATGCAGGCCGTCAGCTCAGTTGGTGATCTCCTCTCACACCATCCCGTCAGACTGTCCAGTATCATTTCTCTTGGTCTTCCTCTTGATCTTCTTCTTTCTGTTTTTCCTGTTGTTATAATATTTTCAATGCCCCCCCCCCTCTTCTCATTGCATGTCCTATGAAAGTATATTGTCTCTCTCTTATCTTTTTGACAAGATTTTTTGTCTCTCCAACTCTTCTCATACATTCTTCATTAGTTATTTTTGCTGTCCAGGGGATTCGCAACATTCTTCTAATAAACCACATTTCTGCTGCATCCAATGATTTTTGTGATCACCAGCACTACTACAGTTAATACTACTGCTGCAGCTACTACTAATATTCGTTGTTGCTGATGATACTACTGCTCGATCCCCATCCGATTTAATGTTTGATTTCAAAATCCTCGGATACTCTGTCAGCAGCAAAGAACTAACGAGTTATCTTTGAAAAGTAGGTCAAAGAATCACCCAGTTACTTCCCCTATCTAGCTGGCGCCGCCGCCGCCGCGCCCCCCCCCCCCCCCAACTCCATTAAAAACACGCGATATAGATGACCGCATCCTTTAACTTGCTATGATATACACAGATAAGTTGATTACACGTTGATTACAAGGTAGTATGCACAACTTCCTAGTTCCTATATTGACTGTTACATTTAGCGGGTTCTTAAAGCTGTTTGCATGCTCCTTTATTTAAAGAAACGTTGGGAAATCCTTTTTTCATATAGTCGGTAGACTAGAAGCGACTAAGCATTACTTACATGTGTCCTACGCTTTGTTGGCCTAACGACAGCCTCGTCTGTTACTATAAAAAGTAGGTGTAAATAAGACAGCATTTTGATCAACATTGGTTGGCTAGCGCTGTTGGTTCTATTTACTGGTGTCTAACCTACCAGTGTTGCCAGTGAAGTAGTGTCAGTTTTGTATGGAACCGAGTAAGGATTCTAACAAGCGGGCAAAAGAGAGGGCAGACCGTGAGAATAAATATCTTAACGGTCTGGCCAAGTGGCACAAGAAAGGAAAAGCAAATGATCTGGTAATAGATACATAGAATCTGGCCCCCCCCCTTTTTTTTTAAATGTTGCAACCCACCCCCCCTCCCCCTACCCCCGTCCAATTAATCACAACACATTAGATAAATAATCATGGTGTACTAACTTTTCAGTGACCCACAAAACTGCGCAGCATGTATACACATACGCAACCACATACATACGCATGAGATAGTGTAGTGTACTACAACTTAGACATGTACTACAACTTAGACATGTGCTACAACTTAGACATGTACTACAACTTAGACATGTACTACAACCTAGACATGTACTACAACTTAGACATGTACTACAACTTAGACATGTACTATAACTTAAGACATATACAGTGTAGCTTTGTATGGCTAGCAGTCACCGCTAGTGATAAGCGAATTGCGTAGTTGCCAGGTTTGGACATCTCTACGTTTTAACATTTTTCCTATGGGACCTTGGTCCACAGTACTAAAGGCCATATATCGGCCTAAGTCGGCGCGTGACTATATATACCTATACAGTTGTTTTTTTTTTAACGTACAAACATGTCCACATAACGGTTTTGGTTTCTCGTGTTCACGTCGTGGATTAAAAGAGGAGGGCTTAAAACCTCTTGTCCTGCTCGTTTGATTGCTTTCATCTCTCTTACCTTGATCCGAGAACGAAGGTGGTGGTTGTGCTAAGTGACAGCATCCTTATCAGAGCCTACGACCAAGGCTGGGCATGCCAGAATCCAAACTCTCTGTCAGCGCACGCTCGGCTTGACTAACAACACAGCAGGACTCAGGACGGTGAGTCTGTCCAGTAGCTTGTATTTTTTGTTTGTTTGTTCAACCCCTACATATTCAAGAAAGCCAACGTAATCGTCCCCCCAGTTTGACACCATGAAGCTGTTTCAACATTTTCACGACACCACCAGCTTGTGCCTACAGTTCAAAGGAGATTTTAAAAAACCGCGCACGCACAAACCAACATTCAGCATTTAGATGTTGTATCTAACATTTTCGATTGATTCTCCTACAACTTTCATATCGAGAAACCATGCCTGGTTGTCTTTTTTTTTTCAAACATTTTTTGTTGTTGTTAATTATTTAAAGATACTCTTCGAAAGTGACCGAATGTTACACATTCAGTGTCCCATAATCCTTTGTTCGCTCACTGTTACACATTCAGTGTCCCATAATCCTTTGTTCACTCACTGTTACACATTCAGTGTCCCATAATCCTTTGTTCGCTCACTGTTACACATTCAGTGTCCCATAATCCTTTGTTCGCTCACTGTTACACATTCAGTGTCCCATAATCCTTTGTTCGCTCACTATTACACATTCAGTGCCCCATAATCCTTTGTTCGCTCACTATTACACATTCAGTGCCACATAATCCTTTGTTCGCTCACTATTACACATTCAGTGCCCCATATTCCTTTGTTATCTCACTATTACACATTCAGTGCCCCATATTCCTTTGTTCTCTCACTATTACACATTCAGTGCCCCATAATCCTTTGTTCGCTCACTATTACACATTCAGTGCCACATAATCCTTTGTTATCTCACTATTACACATTCAGTGCCCCATATTCCTTTGTTATCTCACTATTACACATTCAGTGCCCCATATTCCTTTGTTCTCTCACTATTACACATTCAGTGCCACATAATCCTTTGTTATCTCACTGTTACATCTATCTATATCTATCTATCTATCTATCTATCTATCTATCTATCTATCTATCTATCTATCTATCTATCTATCTATCTATCTATCTATCTATCTATCTATCTGCGTGTGTCTCCGTGAACCTTAAGTGTCCAGGGCACATGGGGCTTCTGCAAGGGTTTTCCACAAATGCCTGTCCCTTGACTCTTATATATAGCAGGTTCTTAGCTGTTTGCGTGCTCCTTTATTTCTTTCATTATTACTCAAGGGATTTTCTTTTCACTGTACACCGCTGTTATTCATTCTTTTGCATGTTCCTTGCGGAACTTTGCCTCGCTAACAGCACTCCTGCAGGGCTCTCGGTTGTGAGCAAGATGGCCTGCTGCTGATGCATCCATTTGCAGATCATCAACGACGTCTTGCAGCCATCTTCACCTTGGTCTTCCTCTCTTTCTTTTTCCCAATTTGTACCCGTCCAGGGCAGTCTTCTCTAGATTATCATAACGTTTAATGTGTCCAAAACATTTAAGTTTTCTTCAATATTATGTTCTTGTAGTATGGATATTTTTGTTCTTTTTGTGTCCATGATATTTGAAGAACTCTTCTGTAGCATTTACATTAAAAGGCATTTATGTGTTTCTCAGTTGTTTTGTTAAGTGTCCAGGTTTCATGGGCATATGTTGCGATGGGAAAGATGCATGCCCTTAAAAATCTTATTTGTGTAGTTCTGTCTGCTGCTCTCCGCAGTTTCTTTAGTTGTTTTACTTTCTGAAAAGCTATAGATGTCATCCTTTTAATTTCCCTCATTGTATCTCCATTATTAGTTAGT
This sequence comes from Achatina immaculata, assembly GCA_009760885.1. Lineage (NCBI taxonomy): Eukaryota > Metazoa > Mollusca > Gastropoda > Stylommatophora > Achatinidae > Lissachatina > Lissachatina immaculata. The sequence continues at coordinate 37,083,849 of CM019694.1, forward strand.
AGTGACCCAAGATATTCAAAACTCTCCACTTTTCCAGTTTTTCCTCATTGATACATATTTCAGCTGCCTTGTTTGTTTTGTCAGTTGTCATCAATTTAGTTTTCTTCTCATTAAGATAGAGGTTTTGCTCTTTGCTGTTCTTATAGAGTGACATAATTAGTTTTTCCATTCCTTTTTGTGTTGAGGACAGTAATACTGTGTCATCAACATATCTAATCTCTGGTATTTCATAACCTCCAATTGTTATGGCATCGTAATATTCTTTGTTTACATCTTCTCTAACATTCCTCATTATATTTTCAGTATACAAGTTAAATAAGTAAGGCGACAATATACGCCTCTGAAGGACCCTATGTTTTATGTCAAACCAAGTTGTTGTTTTATCATTTATTCTTACTGCTGCCTGTTGGTCTAAATACAGCAGTGATGTTAACTATGTCAGATGTGTTGTAAATCCCATTTTTTCCATTGTATCCCAAAGTTTCTGGTGTTGTACACAATCAAATGCCTTTGAGTAGTCTATAAAAGATAAATATAGATTCACATTAAACTCTCTGCATTTCTCTATTATTAATTTTATATTGAATATATGATCTCGTGATACTCTTCCTTGCCTGAAACCAGCTTGGGCCATATTGAATTCTTCTTCTATTTTCTTACGAAGTCTACCCATTATGATTTTTAAAAGAATTTTACTTGCAAGACTAATCAGGGCAACAGTGCTGTAGTTTGTGCATAATTTCAGGTTACCCTTTTTTAGCATTGGTATGAATATAGTTCTTTTCTTTTTTTTTATCCAAATACCTGAATGCCATATCTTTTTACATAGTGCATGATAGATTGTTGCACATTCCTTTCCTCCTGGTTTAATAAGTTCAGCTGTTATCTCATCAAATCCTGGTGATTTACCATTTTAAAGATTATTTATTGCCCATAAAACTTCTTCTATTATCGGTTCGGGTTCTTTCTCCTCCAATAATAATTCACACTGTTGATTTCTGCTTTCACAGTCGGTTGTTTCATACATTCCTCTGCAATATTCCTTCCATCTTTCTATAATTCCCTCTATCTTTGTCAAGGTATTCCCCATCTCATCACAAATTACATTAGCTTAGGTGTGACATTCAATGTCTTCATTTCTTTAAACATTTCACTATCTCTTCCACACTTCTTATGTCCTTCTGTTCTTTCAGAACAATCTTGTATGTACTTTTTTTGTGTCTTTTCTTATATTTCTTCGTACTTCTTTTGTTAAAGATTTATGTTCCTCTTTGATGCTGTTTGTCACTTTCCATTGCGTCTTCATTTCTTTGCGTTGTTTTATCAGTTCTAGTGTGTCTGCTGTAATCCATCCATTTTTTTTTGTGGTGTGTTTTCTTTACTAGAATCATGTTTTTAGCTGTTGTTATTAAGATATCTCTGGCCTGCGTATCCAATTCCTTTGATGTCATCTCGTCCTGTACAGCCATCAGGATTTCGAAACGGTTCTTCATTTCTATATCGTATTGTTCTGGTATTTTTGTAAGATCAAAGCGGAGTAGTCTTGATCCCGTAACTTTCTGTTTTTATCTTCATCCGTTAACCAAGCTAAATATTAAATCAAGGGACGTAACTGCTGAAAAAAAATAAATGAAATTATTCGATGGGGAGTCAAAAAGTCTCACTATATTGGAACATTTTCAGTGATTACGTTCCTTGATTTGTGCTTCCTTTTGATTCGGTCTTACAAAAACGAGAGGTAAGACCCATGTATTGTATACTGTTGCTTTTTATTGCGAAAACTAACCCATTATTTCGCTACTTTCTGAAATGCATTGCAGGACCATGGCGAATTACCAAATAAGCTGAACAGTCTCAACTCCTGGGGCCTATAAAAGTGGGGTGAGGTAGAGGAAGAGGGGAGGGGGGAGGCAGAATTAAAGAGGGAAAAAAATATAAACCATCGCAAGTACATATTACCGTTTCATGTGATATTTATAGCTGTTATCGCTACACTGCCACGATATGCTATCTCGAAGATAGCGACTTATCAGTTTGTGTTTTGTCTGTGTAATATAAAGTTACTCAGTGATAATAAGAGATGATATATCCAGAAGATGGGCAGTATAGATAGGAGGGGGGAGGGGAGGGGATGGTAAGGCCCTTGTTAAATAAGTTTTGCCTTAGGGGCCTGTGCGTTTGATAACTCGTAACTATCACAGTCTTGTTTTTGTTTCCTACTTTCGTTTTCGGAAATATCCCGCTACGCGCTGAAAATGACAGTTGTTGATTTAGTTCTCATCTTCACAGAACTACTAAACCTTGTCCATTGATGCTGAGTCTGTGGTGGGGGTGTTGAACCACGAGCATCGTGTCGGATGTGGGTCAGGATTGAAAACCTAAGTATATGTAAGAAACTCCAGCAGCACTGGATCACAGAGAGTTATAGAACATTCATTAGACTTAAGGGGTAAGTCTTTTTATTAGAACAACCATAATAAGGTGGGGTAGGTCTTGGACAGCTCTCCTTTGCCAGTACCAATGTCAGCATTGCCCAAAGTACAGCGGTTCCCAAACTTTTTCGGTACAAAATTTTTCAAATAAGAAACGACGTAGCTTTTTCACAGTAAAGTGATCTAGAACAGTGTTGTATGGCTAACATTCTGAAAACCGTTGACAACGCACTTCAAACGTGAGGAACAAAACAAAAACAAACAAACAAAAAATGACAGGAAAATGATCTGAGACTTGAACCACAGACTCCGGTAGGACGAGCAGCAACCTAGACACGAGAGCACAGCGCACTTACCGACTTGGCTGTCTCACATCTCTCAAACTTTTCGGATTTGCCGCCCCCTTGGCTTCCCGCGCCGATCTTCATAAACACAAATAAACGCACACTTCAGTTGATCTGATGCCACTTTTCGCTCCCTCTGCTCAGCCCCTTTCCTCTCCCTACCTTGATCTTAATATTTTGGGAGGACCGCCCCCCCCCCCCAATGGTAAAAAAGGGTGGGGGTGGGGTTGCCACCTATTTTGAGAACCAGTGTTCTAGTAAACGTCATCTTTGGTACAAAATATGCAGATTAAAAACAAATAATGTATAATTTTGTTAACATTTTCATATGAGACATTTTCGTAGTAGCCAATAAAAATACGAGTATTATAAATGTATTATTTGTGGAGGAAGTCCTACTGGAAAGGACATCCACATTTATTGGATGTTTCACTGTGCAGCGCTCTAGAATGAGGAGAACTATCTGACAAGCGTAATATGCAGGAAGCACTACAGAAGAGACTGGATGAGGCCAGGAGAGAAGATAATTATAACAGCAGAGTAAGATGGAGGAGACAAGGTGAGATCAGGAGAGAAGATAATTATAACAGCCCGGCAAGATGACACAGCAGATTGTGCACTGGGAAGACGATAGCAAGCAGAGCACATACGAAAACTGAGAAAATTGGTGCACTGGGAAGACGATAGCAAGCGGAGCACATACGAAAACTGAGAAAGTTGGTGCACTGGGAAGACGATAGCAAGCAGAGCACATACGAAAACTGAGAAAGTTGGTGCACTGGAAGACGATAGCAAGCAGAGCACATACGAAAACTGAGAAAGTCGATGCACTGGGAAGACGATAGCAAGCAGAGCACATACGAAAACTGAGAAAGTTGGTGCACTGGAAGACGATAGCTAGCAAGGCACATACAAAAGCTGAGAAAATTGGTGCACTGGAAGACGACAGCTAGCAAGGCACATACGAAAGCTGAGAAAGTTGGGCATCAGCCAGCTGGATATCTGTGACAAGGGCCACTTGAAAATTTGCAGCAAGATTTAATTGGACTTCTGTAACAAGATCCAGGTGGGCATCTGTAGCAAGAAGAGTTGGGTATCCGTAATAAGAGCCAGGTGGGCTTCTGTAGCAAGAAGAGCTGGGTATCTGTAACAAGAACCAGGTGAGCATCTTTAGCAAGAGTTAGTTGGGCATCTGTAACAAGAGCCAGCTGGACATCTCAAACAGAATAGTCGAAACAGGAAATGTAAAGAAAAAGAAAGATTCCTGGCTTACGGCACAAGTTTGTGCTCTGTTCAGGTTATAAAGTATTAACTGCGCATGCGTTTTTTTCCCTTTGTCATGATGTCATTACGCTTCCTGCATATTACGCTTGTCAGATAGTTCTCATTATCTTTGCCTACTATACTTATCATTGCTTAATATTTATTTGTTACTGAGCTTAATGTGTGCTGGCTAATAGCGTAAGAGGTTCATTATCTTTTCCTCAAAATTTTAGCTTCAAATTTACATCCCCTTTACGCACACACTGAGTCACTTCCTACCAGCTCAGCTTTTCAAGTTTTGAAAGCTCTTAACCCCCCCCCCCCCCACCCCCACCCCCAAGAAACGTCATTAAGGTTCCTGTGTGAAGGGGTGGTCCCATCTTCTGTCTGATAGCTTTGCTTTAATACAGCATTTTGTTAATAGTACATCTTATATCAGTCACTAAGAAATTACATTACAATTCTTCGACCATGGGGAAAAAAAAATGTTTACTGCGTGCGCAGAATATTGGGAGGGGGAGGGGAGGAGGGGAGGGGGAGGGATGGGGAATGCATTGCTCAAACTCCCTCACTTCAAAACTACACTGGCAGTGTTGGTAGATCTTGCACACCTATGCGTACCGGTGCCCAGAGCAATATTTACACAGTCTAAATAAATGAAAAGTAACACATTTATTACCAACTCGTACTTTCGTATTATAGTGTTGTATCACATTTATTACCAACTCGTACTTTCATATTATAGTGTTGTATCACATTTATTACCAACTCGTACTTTCATATTATAGTGTTGTATCACATTTATTACCAACTCGTACTTTCATATTATAGTGTTGTATCACATTTATTACCAACTCGTACTTTCATATTATAGTGTTAAAGTACATTTATTTCGTTGATGATCTGCAAATGGATGCATCAGCACCAGGTCATCTTTCTCACAACCGAGAAGCCTACAGGAGTGCTGTTAGGGAGGCAAAGTTCCGCAAGGGACATGCAAATGAATGAGTGAAATGAGTATATTTATTACTAACTCGTTCTTTCATATTATAGTGTTATAGTGTAACTTCTGTCTAGTTTTTTTTCCCCACCAAAAATTCTTGTGGCAGAATATGAAAATTAAACCTTTCAGCCCTCAATTGTTTCCATGCTGTTCCAGAAAAATTTTATTGAGAACTACTACTCTGTAATTTACAAAAATGGGTTGAATTAAAAATATGCTACTTTTCATGTTATTAAGATTTTGCCTAAATATCACTCGAAACATTGATTTGCGTAACCATGCAAGATTTACCAATCCTTCCAGTGTTGTTTTAGGATTAATTATACCAAAGATTTCTCTCTTTAATCAAGGTACTTAGACAAAAGTGATGTTCAAAATATTCCACCTCATGCAAAAAGAAAATTTAGAATCTTCTTATATTTGAAGCATAAAAAATGGTCATCCCACAAAACCTTGCGCTCAGGTCACGTGCTGTAGCTTCTTCGCCCTAGGTAAGACTGTGTTGAGCGAAATACACACACTTGCACAAGAATGACGATTCTCCTAAAACTTTGTGCTAAGATCACGAGACCTATCTCCATCGCTTGGCTACGCCTCTGCTAAAGAAATTATCTTTGATCATATTAAAAAAAAACAAAAACAGGGACGATGATGACCGTGAGCCTGAGACACAGAATGAGGGAAATCAGCAGTAATGTCACGTGACCTGATTCCTTCCACGAGAAGTAGCAACGGAAGATTTCTCCCTCCCTCCCCCCCCCCCCCCCCACCCCCACCCCCAAGAAACGTCATTAAGGTTCCTGTGTGAAGGGGTGGTCCCATCTTCTATCTGATAGCTTTGCTTTAGTACAGCATTTTGTTAATAGTACATCTTATATCAGTCACTAAGAAATTGCATTACAATTCTTCGACCATGGGGAAAAAAAAATGTTTACTGCGTGCGCAGAATATCGGGAGGGGGAGGGGGGGTGGAGTGGGATGGGGAATGCATTGCTCAAACTCCCTCATTTCAAAACTACACTGGCAGTGTTGGTAGATCTTGCACACCTATGCGTACCGGTGCCCAGAGCAATATTTACACAGTCTAAATAAATGAAAAGTAACACATTTGTTACCAACTCGTACTTTCGTATTATAGTGTTGTATCACATTTATTAACAACTCGTACTTTCATATTATAGTGTTACAGTACATTTATTTCGTTGATGATCTGCAAATGGATGCATCAGCAGCAGGCCATCTTTCTCACAACCGAGAGGCCTACAGGAGTGCTGTTAGGGAGGCAAAGTTCCCCAAGGGACATGCAAATGAATGAGTGAAATATTTATTACTAACTCGTTCTTTCATATTATAGTGTTATAGTGTAACTTCTGTCTAGTTTTTTTTCCCCACCAAAAATTCTTGTGGCAGAATATGAAAATTAAACCTTTCAGCCCTCAATTGTTTCCATGCTGTTCTAGAACAAATTTTATTGAGAACTATCGAGACAAAGAAAATAGAAGACAGCTACTCTGTAATTTACAAAAATGGGTTGAATTAAAAATATGCCACTTTTCATTTTATTAAGATGTTGCCTAAATATCACTCGGAACATTGATCTGCGTAAGCATGCAAGATCTACCAATCCTTCCAGTGTTGTTTTGGCGCGAAAAAGTTAATTCAGTAGCGAAAATGTTAACTTAGGAACGAAGGTGCAATTAGGATTAATTATACCAAATATTTCTCTCTTTAATCAAGGTACTTAGAAAAAGTGATGTTCAAAATATTCCACCTCATGCAAAAAGAAAATTTAGAATCTTCTTATATTTGAAGCATAAAAAATGGTAATCCCACAAAACCTTGCGCTCAGGTCACGTGCTGTAGCTTCTTCGCCCTAGGTAAGACCGTGTTTGAGCGAAATACTCACACTTGTACAAGAATGACGATTCCCCTAAAACTCTGTGCTAAGATCACGAGACCTATCTCCATCGCTTGGCTACGCCTCTGCTAAAGAAATTATCTTTGACTATATTAAAAACAACAACAACAACAACAACAACAGGGAAGACGATGACCGTGAGCCTGAGACACAGAATGAGGGAAATCAACAGTAATGTCACGTGACCTGATTCCTTCCACGAGAAGTAGCAACGGAAGATTTCTCCCTCCCAAACCAACCCACCCTTATTAATTCTTCATTTTCGTTAAATCTCCTTTATCATCCCTGAAACGTCATATAAGAGCAGAATAACCTGCTTCTAAAATTAGAATATATTTATACATTTGGTAAATTAGCGAGTGAAAACTCACTCTAAAAATAGAATAGAACAAGCGAAAGATGACGATATCAGGATACATTAATGATACGTTGGATTTTCAAAAAGACAGAATGAACTCATAATCGAATAGTCCCACGGTAGAAAACCTGGAAATGATATGAAGGATCAAAGTTTAATACGGGTACTATAAGAACTCTTGTACTGAGCAGTGATATTTCCAGTGAACGTTACTCTTCCTCATTTAAAGTTTTCCTAGCTAGATGGATTAAATTCTTAGACTCACTAAGCTCTGTAATGCTTCATTTCTTACTTGTCAGTTCTTGTTAACGGTCTACTTACATTAGCAGTATAGGATATTATTCTTTAAAAAAAAAAAAAGGTAAAGGTAATCCTCTCATGCCTTTAGAGGCACATAGGGATATGGTGTTAGTGTGCCTATTTTTAAATGCGAAGGAAATCCCGGATGCGCAGAGAAGTCGATTACGCTAAGGTAATTTCCATTTCTATTTATATTTAGAAACAATTCCTTGATGCTTTCTGTCACAACTTGGCTGTAAGAGTTTGGTATCTAGCTTATTTTTTCGGTACAGATTGGTTTTCTTCTTACAGCATCTTGATTCTGAATAAGAAAAACGTATTTATAAAACTTGGATTAATTTTAGTTTTATATTCGCGAGACAATATCCTGAGTTGTGCTGTCAAGCTCGTCTACGTGTTGGAAACACAGGTTTGTGTATATATCGTTACAAGTTTGTCAAACATATCTAATACTATCAGATAATAAATTGTCGAGAAATGAAGATCAGATGTTCATTCTGTTATATTTACTGTATGTTTCATGAAAAGGAGGTGTGTATATGTGTACTGTATTCTCAAGTGTAACCGGAAATAGAGAACACATTTTGCCATGTTCTGATGTAGGTCGATTTGCCCGTGTGCTGGGGGTGCAGTAGTTCTTAAAATTGTTATGCTGGGACGCGATATTTTATTGATCGCCATAACTAATGTATACAGTAGATGAATCATCGCTGCTCATTTAAAAAAAGTGATCATGTTGATAGTTTTTTTTTTAATGAATGAAGGAAACGCGTTGGGGTAAAGATTTTTAAAAAAGGGTAAAATTCCCGTTTCCATGCATATTTCGGATAGGCGTTAGGCCGGTATTTCTACGACCTTCGGACATGAAAGTATGATGTGATCAGTATCACACCAGGCTGCATTTACCTGTCCAGATGTCCCTGGTGCCCATTTTTAGAGGCCGGATGGACTCCGGGGCCTCTTTTTGTGGACCCCGGGGCTTTTTTTTTTTTTTTGGTCAGTACCAGGAAAAAAAAAAATCCAACTGCTGGGACTTGAATCCAGTGCCACTGGATTAGTAAACCGAGCACCTAACCACTCAGTTAACTAGGTCAAGTAAAATAACGTATGAGTAAAATATTTTTTTAAAGTCCTAAAGAAGGCGAATTCAGAAATTGATTATTAGATCAAGAAGAAACATATGATACAGCAGATAGTATCAAACTGTGACAGATCTCCCAGCATTAGGGAGTGAGTGTACATTTGGTCAGCTTGTGCAAAAATCTATAAGAAAACATTCAGCAGACATAACAATTGCGGATCACTATGAACCATTACTCATAAAACCTACAATAAGACAAGGTTGTGTACTATCTACCTTACTATTTTTAACATATATTGGCAGTATCTGCAAAGAAGGTAACTTGCATAGTAAAAATTCCACCACAGAACTACTTGGCAGCCCAACAGCAGAACTAGTGCTGTTAAACTCACAACACTCTTCAGGAAACATAACAAATAGATGGACCATAAATGAACTCCTTTTTGGTGATGACCAAACATTTATAGCCACATCAGTAGAACATGTATACAATTTAGCAAAATGAAAATCAGTGCAAAAAAAGGAAGCAAAGACCATTGTCAGAGAAGGAATCCCAACAAAGATCTTCCTGGGCAATCAGCCTTTGAAACAAGTGAAGCATTTTCAAATACCTAGGGAGCACAATATCATCCTTTGGGAAAATCAGTACTGAAATTGAGAACAGATCCAGCAAAATAAACCATATCTTTGGACAGTTGACATCTCTACTGAAGAACAGTGACGATGGTATACATAACAACTGAAACAAAAGAAGCACTGTACAGCTGTCTTCCTCTCAGCTCGGTGCTATAAATGTCATTCGTGGACACTAACAGGTAAAAATAAAAGGAAAATCATCATGATGGAAATAAGATATTTGATGTATTTTAGAATATATATTTATACCATTCCTCATATATATATATATATATTGAAGAAGTCAATCAATTTACATACCTTGGCAGCTACATAGACCAGGGTGGTGACACTAGAAAGGAAGTTAGAATCAGAATTGCAAAAGCATCATCAATCTTCAAGAATCTTGAGAACATATGGAATTCAAAAGTTATAAGCACAAAAACCAAGTTAAAGACTATTCAGTTCAAATGTAATATCCACCCTCATTTATGCATGCGAAAGCTGGAAAACAACTAAAGAAATAGACAAGAAATTAGACTCCTTTGAAAACAAATGCCTAAGGAAAATACTCGGCATCAAGTGGAATGAATTCAAGAACAATGCAGAGATAAGACAGATGACTGAACAACAACCAGTCTCATGGGTGATCAGGAAAAGGAGATGGACATATGTTGGTCACTTGATGAGAAGAAATGATCAGAGAATCCCAAAACAAGCTATCAAGTGGAACACAACAGGCCGAAGAAAAAGAGGCAGACTGCGTGAAACTCTGAAGAGGACATTGTTAAGAGAGGCCAAATTAACAGGCATAAAATCCTTTGATGAGGTTGAAAGACTCGCCAAAGACAGGAAAAATTGGTGAACTACTTTGTGAGCCCTATGTGACATTTAACGGCGCGGGAAGGATATAGGATATATATAAGATATTTATATTCTAAATATAACAAGGGAATACAAAATTAGAATCGACACCACCAGGATAAGGGTTGGAGTAACACCAGTATTACAGTACATCCATAAACAACAGATTACATTGTATGGCCATGTTACACAACGGCCGCCAGACAGCATACCACAGAAGACATTAATACTAAAAAATGTATGAAACAGGGTGAGGCCACCTACACAAGAGGTGGATGAAGGAAAGTACAGAAACCATAAATATATGTGAAGCAAATAAGAAATATATTAAGAAGTCAATCTGTTCCCTCACTGCTGAAAGGTGTATGAAGGAGACAACACAAGACAATCACAAACCATTTGATTGGTTCTTTGTACCATTGTTTATTGTTTTGCTTTTGCAGTTACTGGACATAATGGGAAAAAGAAAGAGAGGAAGACCAAGGCAAAGATGGCTGCAAGATATCGTTGATGATCTGCAAATGGATGCATCAGCAGCAAGCCATCTTGCTCACAACCGAGAGGCCTACAGGAGTGCTGTTTGGGAAGCAAAGTTCCGCAAGGGACATGCAAATGAATGAATAAATGGACAAAATGATTAATACATTAGTCTCTCATGGCGATGATTGATGGTTTGAATCTAGCTGGAGGTGCTCCAGTCATGCAGCTATAGAAAAGCACACCTATTTTCTTAAGGAGTTTTTAGTACATTAAAAAAAAAAAAATGTCAGAAAAAGAGTGAGAGGCTGCCCACGAAGGAGATGAATGGAAAAAAATAACGGAAACCCTAAATGTCCCTCAAATCGTTGAGTCTTGTCAGGATGTTTGTCCCATCAACACTGGAAGGTAGACAAGAGAAATGTCACAAATGACTGACAACACAATTTGAGAATCGTTGATATGTCGTTATGTTTCTACTTCCGGAAGTGGAAGTTCGCCATTGCTCAATGGAGGCGAAGGTGGCGAAAGCTAGTCGGAGCAGCACCTTTTCGCCTCCTACCATTGCGAAGCCCTGAAAATGGCCATACAATGGACGTGCTTATGGTAAAGTTTATGGATTAAGGCTTCCAAATGACCAACCTATGTAGCTGTATCTTAGGCTTCTTGCTAGAAATCAAGGCAGCAAAGGAGCACGATTGTTGTGTTTGTGTAACGTAATGTAATCTATATGAGTCACCGCTTCTCAACGCACGCAAAGCTCAAGTGGCAATTCTGTCGAAGCTAAAGTGTGCTGGTTTTATAATTGCCTTATCTTTAAAACTAAGATTAGTTCCTGGCTGAAAGTTATAAAAGTTTTAACATATTTTCAGCAACAGGTATATATTTAGCTTTGGTAACTATCTCGTCAAGACTTATCTCCTTGTCCATGGAGCTTTCAGTGTTGAGAGGACAGACTTCTAGATAAGACTCGGCTATATAAGAGAATGTTTAAGGTTTTTACTATTTGCTCTTTCGTCGTGACTTTCAGTAATATTTGTCGCAGGTGGTCGAGCAGAAGCAAGCAGCTTAAGCTTGTGGCAACAGTTTTGATAAGTATTTATTTTCAAATATTCTTTAAACCATGTCAGCATCCTGTTCATGTTATGTTTGTCACAAAATACTTATGTAAACTGTCAGTTTGTAGGTAATCTGCCACAGTTGTAAAACGCAAACATTTTTAAAAAAATCATAGGCAGCAACCAGTCACATGTAAAAACCACAGACACATGTAATGATAATAGCTACACATAACAGTCAGAGACACACGTAGCAACCGCAGACACATGTAACAATCATAGTCACCCCTAATAGTCACAGACACATGTTACAGCCACAGCACAGTCAAGCATAATAACCACTGTCATATATAACAGGAGCATACCATTCCTTGTTAATTGAAACAAAAAAAGTTGCCTCTTTAATCTCTTCTTCCATCTATAAAAACATCTACTTTTGTCCATCCATAAAGTGCAAGATCTCTTTCATCTATCCAGAATAAAAATACATTTCATTAACCCTTTGCCTGTCCTCAATATTTCCAGCAGCAGAATTGAAGAAGAATTCTCCCAATGCCGTTTACCATCAAAAATGAGGCAGTGTACCCTCCAGCAATCTTCAGTTTAACCAGAATGGCTCATTCAGGTCCCAACAGAGGCAGTGCTAAAGGATCCTATGAGCTGTATGATACACAACAGAATGCTGTAGATTCATTTGGAGAGAAAAAGGTTAATGGCATCACTGGTACAGCACCGGGGAGTCCTGGATCTATACAGGATTTTAAGCAGGTGAGTATAACAAATAGAGCACAACCTTCAACAGATGCAACACAGTAAGCAAGGAAATTAAAATCAGAATACATATAGGGAATAAAATATATTCTGCCTTGCAACATCTGTTAAAATACAAAATCCTGACCCAAAACACCAAAATAACAATCTACAAAACTATAATAAGACCAGCCATCATGTATGGATCAGAAACATGGAATATAACAAAGAAATATGAATAACAATTGCAGATCTTTGACAACAAGATCCTAAGAAGAATATTTGGGCAGATAAAGGATACCAACAGTGGAGAATGGAGTGCTAGAAAGAACACTGAATTGAACAGCTTATTTAAATTCCAATGAATTATAAATGTCATGAAACTGAACAGACTATGCTGGCTGGGGCATGCAGAAAGAATGGAAGAGAACAGACAAACGAAAATGATGTATGCACAAGAGATGAGGGAAACAAGACCAAGGGGTAGACCAAGAAAGAGATGGAAAGACAACATAGAAGAGGATATAAAAGAGATTGGTGTCACAAACTGGAGAGACAAGATTAGGAATGGAGGCAAACTTTATCTGCAGCAGTGAGCCTTAACAGCTGAGAAAGCTGAAGAAGAAGAAGAGTATAACAAATGGAGTTGTTGGCTGGTAGCTTGTATGTTTATAGATGTTGAGCCATAGTTTGTATGTTCATGAATTCTGACTCAAGGTTCTAGCTTGTAGTTTATAGTGTTGGGTTGTAGCTTGTATGCTTATAGATGATAGTTGGTAGATTATATGTTTATAGATGTTGAAAAATAGTTTGTATGTTCATGGATTCTGAGTGGTAGCTTGTATGTTCATGGAAATTGGGTGATAGTTTGTAGCTTATAGTTGTTGGGTTGTAGCTCGTATCCTCATGGATGTTGGTTGGTAGCATGTATGTTTATAGATGTTTGGTAGTAGCTTGTATATTTTTAGATGTTCATTGGTAGCTTGTATATTTATGGATATTGAGTCATAGTTTGATGTTAATGGATGTTAAGCTAAAGCTTGTGTATTTATGAATGTTGGGGCAGTGGCTTGTATGTTTTTGGATGTTGGGAAGTGGCTTATATATTTATGGATGTTGAGTGGTAGCTTGTATGTGCATGGACACTGAATGTTAGCTTGTATGTTTATGAAGTATATACCTACAAAGTGCCTAATGGCACAGGAAGGATATAAGATATAAGAAAGTGGTCATGATGCAGGGTTATCAGGGAGTTGCTAGTCATATCTTCACTTCACCCAGAATTGCTTCCAAATTAGAATCCTCTTGTTTCTCTGCTGTCTGATTCCTATCTCTGACTCCTTCATAAATGCACATTTCCACAGACTCAGATTCCTTCATATGTGGCACATTTTTACAGACTCATGACTCCTTCGTATATGACATATTTCTGCATATTCCTTCATATATGACATATTTCCACAGACTGAATCTTTCATATTGGCACATTTCTACAGACTCCTTCATATGTGGCACATTTCTAAAGACCCTGATTCCTTCATATGTGGCACATTTCTACAGACTTGTAGTCCTTCATATGTGGCACATTTCTACAGACTTGTATTCCTTCATATGTGGCACATTTCTACAGGCTTGTATTCTTTCATATGTGGCACATTTCTACAGGCTTGTATTCCTTCATATGTGGCACATTTCTACAAGCTTGTATTCCTTCATATGTGGCACATTTCTACAGGCTTGTATTCCTTCATATGTGGCACATTTCTACAGGCTTGTATTCCTTCATATGTGGCACATTTCTACAGGCTTGTATTCCTTCATATGTGGCACATTTCTACAGGCTTGTATTCCTTCATATGTGGCCTCAGACTCAGACTTTCATAAATGGTACATTTCCGTAGACTTACTACATATAAAATTGCTTCCAACTCCATAGTTCCATCAAACTGGTTTTCAGTTTGAATAATTAAAGCAAGAACTGTTTATTTTCGTAAAAATTTATGAAGGTTCGGATCTTGAAACAGTGGTTCACAGTTCCCTCTCTCCCCCCCCCCCCCCCCCCCCCCCCATTTTCACCATGTTTTTCTCTCTCTCTCTCTCTCTGTCCCTCTCACTCTCACACAAAATGTGCATTCCAGATAATATGTATAATGCTTCTAAAGTTCGAGTCTGTTCTGATTGTAGTCCCAGCCCCCCCCCAATCGTAGAAAGTTTATTCTTAATGCATTTTTTTAGCTGTCACAATTCAGCATGATCATTGCAGTCATTGATACATCTATCAAGTAGATTCTTGTCAATGAGTGCCGAACCTTTATGCACCCAGACACAGGGCTCAGACCAAAAGTAGAAGCAATGGGGCTGCCAGGAGGACCTGGAGAAAACTGGTTCATCCTGGCTGCCACCGGGCTTCTAATTTAGCATGACCAAGAACTTGAATGCCAAAGAAGAAGATTATTCTTGTACTTCATGATACATCCATAACTGATACGCTGTGTATCGAATTGCTATTGTTAATCACACCATGATCTCATCCAGAGTAATTGGCTGTGATGAGCATTCTGACATGATCGTAACCATGGTGTCATGCAATCCCGCTTCTGCGACTGAGAATACAGCCCCAAGCCCTGCGATACTCTGAACCTCTTGTTGTCCTCTCGGGGACCACAGGACTTATTGAGGACCACAGGAGTAAATTCAGTAGGATCACGGGGCGGTCTTGGTGGTAGAAGCGAATGAAGAAGAAGAAAACATGATCGTATAAGAAAGAAAGAAAGAAAGTTAAGTTTTTCCATTGTGTCGCTGTCAAATCAAATGACTTCTTTTTCCAGAGACAATACATGTTTTAATTTTTCCTGTAACCTGTAGTTGGTTATGAACCTGCAGAGGGAGCTGGAAGAGAGCAAGAGGAAAGAGTCAGAGCTTCAACAAATCATTGCTGATCTAAACAACCCTCAGAGCAACTCTGATACCAGCTTTGCAGACAGTCAGTTCTTGGAAGGTATCTTCTGTCAGTGTTTTATATGTATTTTATTATAGCACAGTCTTATCTTCATCAGTATAATTTATCATGAATTTTAACACTTGTTTTAACAGAACCAAGGTAAGTGTGCTTGACATACAAATATTCCATTCTTTCCTCAGTCTACTTCGCATTTTTGCAGTAATACTTCACAAAGTATTAATGCACAGAATTATTTTATTATATATCTTAATGGCTCTTTTGTTTAATGATTTAATAAAGTAATTTTGTAGATAATGTATTGTAGATATATAAACTAGTTAATATTTAAGATTTTTGTAAAGGGTTACTGTCAATGAAATCTCAGAATATCTAATGTCTCAGATTATTAACTTAACTCAGCTGATTTTAATTTGCTGAAGTTTAGCTGTAATACTAGCTGGACATCTTAACTCAGTCTTCTGTGAGCTATTTAACAGCTTTATTAAAAAATTTTAAAGTAAAATAACTATAGTCATTTGCTTGTGTTTTGTAGTTTTGGTTGGATGTTCATAACTTTAAACAGCAGTAAGTGCTAAAAATAGGCATTGCATCATTTCCTTGTGAAGCATTGAATCCATGATTAATGAGAGGAGAAAAATGTTCATGTGTCTAATTATTAGAATATTAGCCTTATATATATTAGCCTTATTCTAAGGCTAACTGTTAATGAGTTCTGTTTTAATGACATCTGGATAAATTCTTTGTTGTCATTTTTTTCTTGACTGCATTACTTTGTTGCATTAGCAGGCAACTTGGAACGCTGTGTCCATACTGTGCGCTGGAGCCTGGTTCTTGTGGCCGGCTCTAGAAAGCCACAGTGACCAAGAGTGTCTGAGTAGCCAGGTGGTTAGTGGCACCGGTTGATGATTTACCTTCTGCCAGGGTGTGGAAAAGACCGTATCACTGTCATACTTATTGAACTTAAATGTCTGTGTTTCAAGATCTTCATAGAATGAGATACAAAGTGATGAAGCTTCTCAGGCAGCCAGAGACTCTGTACTCGGGGGGGGTGGAGCTGGTGGGTCAGAGACTCTATGAATCAGTATATACGTCACAGATTTAGTAGTGTTTTTTTTTATCTTGCTTTTTCTGAGAAGTTTATCAAGTCCTTTTATCACGTCGTCTGTTCAGGTACTGCATCAAATGACAGCGTCGGAGAAAATGTCAAAGATGCACATATCAAACATCTTCAGAGACAAGTCACAGTGTTGCAGGCCACTTTGTACAAATCAGAAGGATGGGCACATCGGTACTGTTAAAAAAAAAAATTAATATTTTTTTATCCATAATTTCTGTTTGATTCTGAATGTAGAAGTTGGAGTAGTTGTTGTGTACTTGCATTCTTCTTCTGCTATCTCCCTGGCACTGCTTGCTTGATGTTCTTTGCACTCATTGTGATGAATGAGATGAAGGATAGCACTGTATTGGATTGGGAGAGGGTTACATTGCCTTTCTTTTCAGTCCCTGAGTTGAATTATAAATCAATCAGTGCTTCTTTAGCAGATTCCAGTGCCATGGGGACTATGGTGGTTCTGCCCTTTTAGCCACGCTAGGCCTGTTACTGGGGGTACCAATAGAGAAGTGGGACAGGGTCTTGGTCAGCAATGGTTCACAAACTCAGTTTCTAGCATTTTAATTGTGGGTTGCCGACTGCCAAATCAGATACTCACTCTCACCCCCCCCCCCCCCCCCCCCCCCTTCCATTTGCATTCACTGGCTTGAACTTCGGAGTCGTTTAGGGTTTGAACCCAGTCAAGACAAACCATTTGGGTACCTGGTCTCTTTAGTTTACCACCAGGTGAAGGCAGATATGAGTGATAGCACAGTATCTCTTAAGATATGAGTGATAGCACAGTATCTCTTAAGTGCTATTTTTATTTTTGATGAAACAGAATTGCCAGTAAATTTCAAAGTAAACTGAATATAACTACTGTCTCTCTTTAAAAAATGAATTAATGTGTAGTTGAGCTGCATAACACATAGTGTTGGTAGCTTGTTGTTTGTACTTTGCTATAGAAAATGAGAAATATTAACCTTTATGTTCTTGATTCCTCTATATAGAGTGGCCAGTGCTTTGAAAGAGCGAGATATAGCGATGGACAACGTTACACAGTTGATGAATGAAGTGAAAGTCTTGCAAGGAGATAAAAACCAGCTTCAGTACAGAATTGAGCAGTACAGCACCGCACTCAAAGAAATGCAGCAAAAGTTGCAGCAGATGACTGCCGAGGTGCAGAATCAGATGTATAATGGACATCTGGTGTCACAACTGAGGGAGGAGGTTCAGAAACAGAAGTTGGAGATTACAACTTTGAAGGTTTGGAGTTTGCATATTATATTTTGTTGTATTTTTCATTATATCTACATTTTACCTTAAATTCTATCATTTGATTTGTTTGTTTAGTTTTTGTTCACAAGTTCAACATTGTTCGTGATAATTTTTTGAAACAATTAATTTTTTAATGGAACTAGTTTTCATTCACCAAAGAGTTTTGTTAGCTGCTTAGAATGTATATCAGCAAAGTATTCTACCACATTTAGAATATGGCTCAACATCTTGGTGCACAGCATCAAACACTACGTTGCATAATCTAGACAAGGTTCAAAATCAGTCACTACGGATTATCACAGGTGCCATTAGGTCCACACCAATAGTAGAAATGCAGAAAATAATTGGTGTTCAAGCGCTAAAGGAATGTAGAGACACAAAGGTCATGACCATGGGAGAGAAATTCCTTAGCTCCGTAAGCCATCCCCTGAAGGAGAGATTAATAACTTGGCACTAAGACAGCTTAAAAGAAGCAGCTTCATTCATTGGGCCAAGCATATGCATAATCTGATACCTGACCTTCCAGCTGTAGTCGCTCCATTATCATCTGTACTAGAGCATGCACCATGGAAAAAAGCAGATTATACACAAATAACTATTCAGACTGAAGTGAAAGGTGTGCAGAATGGTGAGATGCAGAGCAATCTTGTAAGATCAACAGCCACACTTAGTGTTCTAGATGACAAATATCCATGTGACACCTGGATACAAGTGTATACAGACAGATCTGCACATAATGCCATAAAGAATGGAGGGGCAGGAGCACATATTGAGTATCCAAACAACACCATTGATAAGATTTCCATACCCACTGGAAAATACTGCAACAACTATGATGCAGAAGTTAGGGCAGTTATTGCTGCAGTTGAAAAACTATCAGACTCCAGAATTGATACATGTCCCGTAGTAATTCTCACAGATGCAAGATCAGTACTGGAAGCTCTTCAGTGCAACAAACTACCAGACCTTAAGGATGCCTTGTCAAAAATTGGCTTACAACATGGAGTCACTTTGCAATGGATTCCCTCCCACTGTGGGATACCAGGCAATGAGAAAGCTGACCATCTGGCCAAAGAGGGCACTGAAATGGAGCAACCAGACATACCAATCACCTATAATCAGAAGAAAAGCATGATAAAAACCTACAGGAAGCCACAAACACCACTACATGATGACTATCACATGCTGAACAGAAAGGAACAAGTCACCATCTTCTATCTCCGAACAGGACACAGCTGACTCCGAAGTCATATGTATACAAAGTTTAAGGTTGGTATTACTAATCTATGTACATGTGCCCAGGTGCCCCAAACTGTGGAACATATCCTCCAGAACTGCTCCAACTATGAGACACTGAGAAATAATTACTGGCCCTGTGAAACTACTAAAGAAGATAAGCTCTACAGTTCCATACATGAATTACAAAAAACAGTGAAATTTATCCAAGAGACAGGACTGCAGATATAGACAGACAATGCGAATGAAGAAGAAGAAGAAGAAGTAGTTAGCTGCTTGCCAGATTTTCTTAACTTTTGAAAAATCAGTGGTTAGTTTTTGTGATATTCTTTTCCTGGTTTTTTTTTTTTTCTCTTCTCAGAATTTATAATGGGTTCCAGTGGTTGTGGTTGTTAAAATAATGGCCAGAGACTCTTGAAATTTGATATCATTCTGCATGATTAATGATGAAAGTCTTGGATATATGTATGAAATAAGATTATTATTTTGACAGCAACAATGCTGACTTTGTCAGTGATGCTGAATATTGATAGCCAATATTCAAGACCTATTGAGAACACTTGAAATCTTGTTAGCTGGTCCTGTATGGACTTCATATCTGATTAGCTGCTTTTTTAACAAACCTCGTGTCTGACTGGCTATCCTTGTGTACTGTTTTTAGAAGCTTTTTATTTTCTGTTTCTAACATCCCACAGGAGTCGCTGACTCGGCTTGACCTCGAGAACAGAAGTTTGAAAGACCCAAGTGTGGACACAAGCAGCCAGTCTCTAGGGAATGTAGCATGTAGCCAGGAACTGGAACACTTACATAAAGTTGTGGACACTCTAAAGAACACAGTTTTAGAACAACGATCTTATCTCTTGAACTTTAGTGAGTTTTAATTTCCTCGTGTTGTTGCTTGTTCTCCATAATTTTGATTTGGGATATTATTTATGGTTAATTCTGTACTTGGCGCAGCTCATCATCTTTTGGTTCTCTCTGTCTTCTTGCTGTCTTGGTTCATTTGCTGAACTTATAACCAGAAACATTGCTGTGTCGGTCTCTCTGCTTGTTGTTGTTATTGTGGTTGTATTTCATGAAACTGTAAACTTGAAGATCTTGCAGACTAATGTGATGGTGGAGAACTTGTAACACTGGCATCATTTTGGATGTAGGATACATGAATAATTATATATACATATATATACACACACGCGCGCACGCATGCACACATTAACTGTTTGTGTACTGGGGGTTTTTCCCTAAAATGACCAATGGTCATCTCAGTGGGGTAAATTTCTTAACGTGGAATAGGATGGTTGTCACATTTAGAAGCATCACAAAGGCATAGTCTGATTCGCAGTATGACATATTCATTAATTTAAACAGGAAAAGTTGAATATTGTTTTTCTAATAACATTGTTAGTAATATATTAGTATATAATAGAAAAAAAAAAGCTAAGAATCGAGAAGAAAAAATGAAAAAGTATGAAGAAAAATGTTCTCACTTACCCTTCACTTTAATCCACTACATTATATCCAAAATGAATAAAATTGTACACAAACACCATTTCCTCACAGAAATATACACTAATTATTTATTTACAGTTAATTTACAGTCTATAATACACTAATAACATGACAATACCATTGGGAGGCAGCCTATAAGCTTAACAAAACATTTTAAAACTTTAATTTTTTTTTTATCACAACATGTCTCCCAAATTCGACACATGGCTTCTTGTCAGGACGCTAAACAGGCTGGAAGGAAGTCACAGACCTGTTTTGGCCAGATTTTAGGCATTGTATGATTAAATTCACATTCAGAGCTCAACTCAATACCATTACGCTGTGCGTTTCAGAAGTAAAAGACGGCCCCTTAACTTTTCCCCTGTCAGCGTATTTATATTAACACTTCTGGTTTGTCAAGTTTCTGCCAGCATACTTATATACTTACTAGCTGTGTTTCATTAAAAACCCGGCGTAACTTTTGATTGTAAACAGTTTAGTGCGCGTGTCATGTGACCCGTGTCGTCATTTTTGAAAGAGTTATTAACAACGAGGGTCAAATGTTTCGATCAAAAAATATCAATTTTTTTGTGTGTGACTGCAGAGGTAAACATGTCCCCCTATGACTAGACCACTTTTGTGAATTTACCCCAAGTAGATTTAGACTATTAGATAGACTGGAGAAGTAGTTGGATAATAAATAAATTGCATTTAGAAGGTCATTTCAGACATTATTTTAGTATGCCACATGACAAGTTGGTAAAGTTGGAGATAAACAAGTCGATCTAGGCATCGCTGATGGACAGTAGTACACAAATATCGGCTAAAATCATCACACTACATATTTTTTCTTATAAAACTCTTCATTTATGAAATCCTATTACATTTACAGATATTGTGATGCTTAATACATATACATAATACATGGAAATAATTAAAATATATATATGGGTATAATAAAATAAATATTCTGACTTGGCCCTAGACACTAGTCACATTGAACAGTACAGTTCAGCTAAACAAAGCTGAGTCTAGTTTCAGCAGAGTTTCCCTTTTATATTCCTCTATCATGCAGTATCTCCTACAGGACTGCCTCTGTGTGCTGTTTGAGAAACAATGCAGGTTTCCAAAAGAAGTTAATGGAACAGAGCTACATTCAGAATACATCATAAAATGTTGCTGAATGAAGGCTTTCTTCCTTCATGACGTGAAGTGTTGAAAGTTGAACAAGACACCATGGACTGTTAAGTTTCAGATACGAATGGAGGCTGCAGTCCTCTGACCTCAATCCAGAAGATTCTGGAGACAGAAAAGTTGCAGAAGCAAATGTTCAAAAAAGAAACTAGTTCATTATCCCAAATTAATCCTTTGTTCATTATATTTGATAATGGAAATCCAACTTCCAGTGTTGCTTTTGAGAGAAGAAACTTTTAAAAAAAATAAGCAAAAGACATATTCATGTGAGTTGTTTGCATGAACTGTTCTTTATGTTTGTGTTTAATACATATAAAATATGTTTATTATAACTGATTTCAGGAAAGCCAAATAGCAGCAGCAATGCCAAGTCTTTTCCAACATCTTCAGTCTCTGTCGCCAGTGGTGGAACCCAAGATTTTTCCTCAACCAGGAGCTCAGTGAGTCTTACACCTGCTGGAGCTAGTTCTGCAGAAAACAATGTTGTTGCTGTCAGCACTTTTGTCCAGCAGCCAAGGTTTGCACATCCAGCTCAGGCAGCTGGGGTGAGACCAGCAGCCCCTAGGGAAGGTGTGCAGGAAACCAGGCGGCTTTTGCACAGCACTGGTAGTGCACCAGTTTTTAACCAGATGGAAGCAGCGGACATGAGAAGAAAGTTAAACTCTCAGGACATCGATGATGTGTTTGACCTAGAAAACTTGAACTCGCCAAATCATTTAATTGCTCTAGCTGAAGGGTTGGACTTGAGATCTTCTGATGTGAGCAATTTGGATAGCAGTTCTGTGCCTGTTGCACAAACCAAACAGAAGTCACCAGAAAATTTCAAGCAGCAAGGTCATGGAGATATGATGGTAAAGAATGGTGGGCAGGCTGTAGTTAAACCTCCCAGTGCATATGTTCTGAATTCAGCAGTTCCACAGCATAGAACAACACAGTCAGAAGTCTTGGCCCATAGAAATGGGTTAGGAAAGGTCAATTTACACCAAGGGGGTGCAAAATCTGAAACTATTGGACGACAGGGACGACCTTGGAATGGAGCTTCAACAAATAGCGGTTCTGCTGGTGGAGATGCCAATAAATTTGTTCAGGCCAGTCCAGGATTAGCACTAAATCAGGCACAGAGATACCAGTCGGCCAGACCAATTCATCAGGAACCTGTAAATAGTGCACCAATGATTTTTGATGGCAAAATGGCACCCCAGTTTGAAAATGTAAATCTGAACTCCCCAGCATCTCAACTGCAACAGATTTACCACCCACCAGCAAATTATCAAGAAGGTTTGCCCCACATGCACAACCGTAATGCAACACCTGAGGTGCATGTGACGGCCTCTGCACCTGCTCCTGCCCCTCATCGTGCAGCCTCCAAGGGTCCAGGTCAGGAGGTTTTCTACGTAAACACAGCAGCGGGTATTGGTGGTACTTTACCCACTGACACTGACCCTTCTCGAGCCAGGCTGAACTCGGACAAACTCTGTCCCGTCTGCAGCAACGATTTCAGTCATGTGAGCATGGAAGAGTTTCAGACTCACGTCTTTGAGTGCTTCGATGACGAGGCAGCGCCAGAAACGATGAAGCCACAAACATGCGTTGATAGAACTTGTCCAATGTGTAACATGAGGTTTGGTGCTTCAACATCGCAAGTGGAATTTGAAAAGCATGTGCACAATCATTTTGATGGATTTGAAGAACTGGTACCCTAAAAATCTTTTCATGGCTGCCACTTTCCTTCTGTATGTTCAGAGTTTTCAAATTCGATTGTAAACTTTCATGGCGGATAAACAGTAAAAGATGGCATCATTTTCACACTATTAAATTCGAAATTTAGAATGTGAAATTATGTGGTGGCTTTTTTTTTTTTTTAATTGGGAACATCATGCCCATAAAACATCAGCAAGTGGACTTAATCGTCATATGATTCCATCAATTTTCAGTCTGCTTTGTTTGGTGGATAATAATTCATTCTCAATATATTATTCTTTTTTCATCATTACAGTTATATTGCAAAACACGTCTGATGTTTGCCACTTCTAGGAGCACTAAATGAATGGATGGGTGTAAAATGATTTCAGGAACTTGTAAAAGGTGTTTGTTTTAAATATGTACAGTTTTCCCCTTCATTTTCATATATTGTTACCAGAATTGAGTAAAAATTTACTGATCTGAGCGACCAAAATCTGACCAAGACTCAGTCGTGCCTGCTTGCTCTCTGCCCAGTAACAGGCTGTTGTGATACTGTAGGCTGGCCGGCAGGGGTCAGAACCAGTGCAGGTAAAACACCAGTGGAGCTTGTTTCCGAGATTTTATCTGAAGTGTAATACATCATAACGTATCTCTCATGTGACTTTGATGACTTCAGTGAGTTCTCCTTTTTTGACAGTTACATTCTCTTTTGTGTTCCGGCTTTCTCAGATATACAGTGTTTGTGTAGGATCTATTTATTATTCTTACTGCTGAAGAATTCTACTTTACCCCTATGTGGTATCCTTAGTAAAGGATTGGTTTTGTGACAGCTACATAGATTGTGACATGTTGCTTCAGTGTTTCAAGCCCCCTGATATTGCCCCAGTGTTTCAAGCCCTGACATATTGCCCCGGTGTTTCAAGACCTGACATATTGCCCTAATGTTTCAAGCCCTGACATATTGCCCCAGTGTTTCAAGCCCCCTGATATTGCCCCAGTGTTTCAAGCCCCCTGATATTGCCCCAGTGTTTCAAGCCCCCTGATATTGCCCCAGTGTTTCAAGCCCCCTGATATTGCCCCAGTGTTTCAAGCCCTGACATATTGCCTCGGTGTTTCAAGCCCTGACATATTGCCTCGGTGTTTCAAGCCCTGACATATTGCCTCAGTGTTTCAAGCCCCCTGATATTGCCTCAGCGTTTCAAGCCCCCTGATATTGCCCCAGTGTTTCAAGCCCCTGATATTGCCTCAGTGTTTCAAGCCCCCTGATATTTGCCTCAGCGTTTCAAGCCCCCTGATATTGCCTCAGTGTTTCAAGCCCCTGATATTGCCTCAGTGTTTCAAGCCCCCTGATATTGCCTCAGTGTTTCAAGCCCTCTGATATTGCCCCGGTGTTTCAAACCCCCGGAACTGAAAGCAGTCCTGACTAAACATTCAAAACTCACAACCTGGAGTGGCCATTTGGCAGTTGTCAAAACTGTAGGCAAAATGTGTAACTAAAACCAACCCTAACAAGAAAATGATTACATTTGTCGTTTATCCCAGATTTTGTTTCATAGAGACAAGGAGGTTTATCACTATCATGCAAAACTGTAAATGAAGTTACTTTTTTGCCTCAGTTGTTTTTAGTTGTAATCTGGTAGCTTGTTTTTGACCCAGTCTTATTTACAGTGTCCTAAATACAGAACTTTATGATTCATGACTGATTTGTACATGAATATTTTGTTATCCCTAAAGACACATTGCACCACTATGATGTGCCTGACCTTGCAAGCTGACATTCACAATTTTCAGGGGCAAGTTGAGGTACTCATTTTAGGTCATCTGAAGTAGGATTCAAACTTACTGCATAAACTTGCAAAAGGCTAGCTCACTACCACTGCTTCGCTTCTCTCTCCCAATTAGAAGCCCAAAAAAAGTAAACAAAAGTTTTTTTTTTCTTTTGCCTTAACTATACATCACCTATTATTGAGGATATGTTGAATGAAGGTCTGTGTTATCTGTGCTTTCATATTTCTTATGCATGCAACTTCGAACTGGATTTATGGCTTTCTTTTGTTTTTTGTTTCCAATATTCTAGCAGTCATTTAAAGTAAAGAATGCAGTTCATTATAAAGACACGTAAACAGGAGTTTATAATGTTACACATAACTGAAGACATATGTTGTATAGTTTGTTGTATGATTGTTGGACAGCTACCAGAACTGGTTGAAAATATGTATCATGATCTCAAAGGAAGCAAATAAAGGCCCAGCATAAAATAGAAATTTCTGATTTGATGTTGATATAAAACTGAATATTTCTAATTTGTTCTGATTGTATCTTTTATTTATTTTTTTTAAAAAAATCAGAATTGTGTAGCATATCTGGGGGGGGGGGGGGGAATCCTGTTAGTGTGCATAGTACTCTGAGAATTCAGTGTTCCCTCATAACACATCAGAGTGACATATGGTTTTGTTTTACAGGTGCATGTCTGTTTTGTTGAAATCCTATATATATACATTGATGTACATTACACAGGATTGCACGATTATGTTTCTTGGTTGTTTTATCTTTTTTTTAAGCTTATAGGTTATGGGCGTCTGAGTGGCGAAATAGTTAGTGCACTGGTCTCTCATGGCAAAGGTTGGGGGTTCGAATCCGGCCGGCGGCACCCCAGTCACCCAGCTGTAGAAATGGGTACCCTACTTCTTCTGGAGTTGGGGAAGGAAAAGGCAGCCAGGCGTGATACTGACCATATCACCCTTTAGTGTGCTGACAGGTCAAGGAAAATATGGGCACTAACACCATATCCCTATGTGCCTCTAAGGCATGACAGGGTTATCTTTTTATAGGTTATACTTCACAAAAGTTCAGTTTGTTTCATGCATCCCTGGTGCTGAACATCTGTCCATCTGTCTGTCTGGCATTCAGTCCATTTTAATCATTTTAAAAATAAAGTTTGTTCATCTGTTCTCATTGGTTTTTTTTATGCATGTGCCATTAAATGTTTCGAAGATATCTTTTTTTCATAAGCTGTTGCTGTATATAATGTACAGAATGAAATGGCCTACTTTTTGTTGAAGCAGTTGTTGATTAGTTAAAGACACAAACAGGCATTTTATTTTGTGCATGTTTTTTTTGTGGGTTGCAGCTACAAAAGTTTGTTTGCTCTCACGTCTTGTCTGTCTTTACAGTGCATGTTTGTATGTGAAGGTGCATCAGAAGAAATGAACAGTGTTTGGAATCCAATGTATGTAAGGAGGAGGAAAGTGGTATATTGCAAGAGAAACAAAAATGTACGAGATGACTTTGAATGTTTCAGTGTACAAGCTACTGTAGGATATAAAAACAGGAATTTAAAGTTCACAGAGTGGGAAAAAAAGCCCCCAAAACCTGCAGATATATTGAAGTGCAGTAATGAGATTTTTAATTTTTAATTTATTTTTTTTTTTACAGTATACTTTAAGATTTATGGAAAAAATAATCACTTGTAGGTCCATTCCTAATTGATCATGATCAATTTTTATATGTATAAACAATTTCAGCTGCTACTGTTTTTGTGGGTTTTTTTTTTTCTTTCTGAACCTTTGAGTTGGGAGTCTTCAACTTTTTGCTGACCTGGTGACCAGTTTTGTCTTTCTAGTGCTGTTCCTTGATATTACCTGACATCAGTCAGTCCTTTCCATGTCCTTTGCGGAACCTTGCCTCTCTTTAACAGCTTTCCTGTAGGCCTCTCAGTTGTAAGCAAGATGGCCTGCTGCTGATGCATCCATTTGCAGATTATCAACGATGTCTTTCGGCCATTTTCGCTTTGGTCTTCCTCTCTTTCTTTTTCCCATTATGTACCATTACCTGACATACTGTTAGAAATTATTAAAACAGGCAAGAATTATAACTCCATGTGCTTTATTCTGCTTCATATTTAGACCTTGAGTTATTTCATCAGGTTCTCATAGTTTGTGAAGTATGAGACCATTCGATAGAGAGTTCTGCTCTCAGGGTGTTTTAAACCCATTTATTTTGCCTCATTTTCAGTTGTCATTGAATTTTCTTTGGTAAGTCACATTAGGAGAAGAAAGGGGGGGTGATAGGTTAGAAAACGATTTTTTTTCCTGTTTCCTTTCTTTCTTTTTTCAATCTTTCTTTCTCCTGTGTCAAGGACTAACATAAGCTAATAAATGTTTTAAAAGCTGTTCATTAAACCCAGGACAGTTCTTACAGTCTTCCTTCCAGAGTTTGAGAAACACTGAGTATTTGTCTGTTAGAACTTTACCAGTCTCGAACTCTGTTTCAGTTTAGTATCATATATGTAATCAATGAAATGCTGATGTCACAGTAAAGCCATATTCATAGTAGTTAGGCAGTTTCCTGCAGTCATTTCTCATCAGATGGTGCAATTTTTTGGAAGCATAATCACTTTTTGTTTGGCATTCCCTTTTTTTTTTTTTTTATTCCCCTCTTGTCTTTTGCACCATGCAGGAATTTCTCTTCATTCTGTCCAAGTTGATAACACAGGATCCATCTCTTTGGGTTGGTCAGCGACATAGTTCTCATGGTATACAGGTATATGATCAGAGCTGTCATACCTTCCTTGCACACATCCTGATACTGACTATGTGAGTGCCTGGGTGTTGTTTTCCCATGTGCTAGTTCATAAAGATGTCATTCATTGTAAATACGTTCATATGTGGGATATCATAATGTTGAAGAACTATGAGCTGCGATTGTTTTACAGACATACAGCTCTGCTTGTGTTTGAATAAAGAAATAGATTTTAATATATAAGCAGAGTACAGATTTTAAAAAAAAAGTTTTCTGTTGTGTTTTTTTTTAAATTATGGTCTTGATATTTGTTTTCTTTCATGTGTATGGTTAAGTTTTAACTCTCATTTGTTTGTTTGTTTGTTTCTTTTTTTTAAACATGTATGGTTAAATTTTAACTCTCTCTTGTTTGTTTTTCTGTTTAAGTGTATGGTTACATCTTAACTTTTATTTGATTACTTTTTAAGTTTATAATCAAGTTTTAACTCTCACTTGTTTCCTTATGCATTGTGTTACAAACAAGAAAGTTCCACTGCATATTTTCCTTGTACAGGTCCACAATTTGTTATCAAAGCTCTCAGCTTTTAGAATTTTCTGACTTTTGGTAAAGGGTCATGGACTTAGAAAAAGGGAAGTTAAGTACTTCATTGTGTAATCATATATTCATCAAGTGCTGTCCTGTTAACAATAGCATTCATGCTTCTTCATCACACATGATCCATGGTGTTTCCAAATCAGTTCAAATGTTTTGTTTTTTTTGTTTCATGCCAGTTTCAGTTTTGTTTCAGTCCACTGAAATGTTTTTCTCTTGGCATCCCTGTCATTCTTTATCTCTTGAATTTTCCAGTCATTAGCAAGTTCTCTACTGTCTTCTTTTGATTATCTTTTATATAATTTTAACTAGTTTTTATTGTTCTGAAATTTCTATGAGGGCCTCTTCATGCATATGCATGAAGCACATCAACATGTTGTTGTTACTGTAATATTTTTAGTGTTATGGCTGTTTAGATTTCTGGAGTTTTCATACTTAATGACTATTAGAGTGTGTGCTTGATAGCTGGGATGTCAGTAATAGAGATAACACTGCTAGAGACTTTGTGAAGTTATACTAACAATAAGGGCACTCATCATCTTTGAAGACAGTTTTGATGTAGGTAGATGTTAATGGTGTGCAAAGCTTGCCTGTGTCGTTCTGCTGATTAGCTTCTCACATTGTCTAGAATTATGTTTTTCATGTTTGTCCACCATCATCCTTTTTTTATCTTCTCCCTGTGGTTAAAAGTGAAGGTCTGTCCATCACCATCCTCTTGTTTATCTTCTTATCTTTTTAAGTTATGATTTGCATAATTGGCTATAGTAAGTGTTCATGCTGCAAGGCCAAGTTTCTTTGTGTCTGTGAGTTTTGTCCCTTGTCTCCTCTTCGGACGACGTTGCATTGTTATGTAGGGTCACTCTTCATGTGGTTCTGTTTTTTTAACTAGCTGCTCTGTTTGGTTGATGAAAAAAAAAATCTCTGATGAGTGAAGCAAACTAAAACTAATCTCTAATGAATGAAGCAAATTAAAGCTAATCTCTAATGAATGAAGCAAACTAAAACTAATCTCTAATGAATGAAGCAAATTAAAGCTAATCTCTAATGAATGAAGCAGACTAAAGCTGATCTATAGTGAATGAAGCAGACTAAAGCTAAAGTCTAATGAATGAAGCAAATTAAAGCTAATCTCTAATGAATGAAACAGAGTAAAGCTAATCTGAAATGAATGAAGCAAATTAAAGTTAATCTCTAATGAATGAAGCAGACTAAAGCTAATCTATAATGAATGAAGCAGACTAAAGCTAATCTCTAATGAATGAAGCAAATTAAAGCTAATCTCTAATGAGGGAAGCAAAGAAAGCTAACTGATCCTAACTTCCAAATGATGTTTCCATTGCAAGGCTGTTGTCTGCACATGGAAGGATTGATGTGTTGCTCAAGGAGGTGGAACTTGTTAAGAAGTTCTCTTCCTGGGAATAAGAAACCAGCCACAGTACCGATCTAATTCAATATGATTCATATATTGTATTTTCTTCGCCATGGCAACCTGTTGGCAAATACTTCTTGTTTGTTTTTAAAGTGAGCACAACTCCAACCATTGCTCTTATAAGATACTTTCATGACTTTTTTTTAATGGCATCTACATTTGTGTAATCTCTTGTAATCTTTATTTATATTTTAGTTTATTTCTGTAAGTTGTCATTTATTCTTATTTTAGTTCTGTGCTGTTGTTGTTATTCTCAATTTAGTTTTGTAATGTTGTTGTTATTCTCAGTTTAGTTTTCTAATGTTGTTGTTATTCTCAGTTTAGTTTTCTAATGTTGTCATTAATTTAGTTTGATTCTTTAAAAAAATTTTTTAAAATTTCATATATCTCTCTATTGACCATAATTAATGCATTGTAGTTGTGGAGTAGTTCTTAGATAGGGTTTTAACAGATCAGTTTGTAACTGTTTCAGTAATTGAATTATTTTAGTTAACATTATTATTGCAAAAATGAAAACAGAGAGAGAGAGAGAGAGAGAAAGAGAGAGTGAGAGATTTAAAGAAAAAGATATCTAAATGGGCACGTGACAGGGAAAATGCAAGCAGTGTGTCAGGATAAGCTCCTTTTGTGGACAGAAACGATGAACTTAACAATCAAAGTGTGACAGGGACAGTTAGTACACACACTTTACATTGGTTACTGGAACAGGCAATAGAGCAGATATGGGAATGTCCTGACTGCAGCGATGCTTATCTCTTATGATCACTCAACCAGTTTCATAAAAAGAAATAATTGCACAGAACAAAGAATCTTGATTACCAATGGTTACTGGCTAACCACCAAGTAAATAAGGCGATGATGATAAGAGAGTAGAATAAATTTTAACACTGTCTGAGTATCTGCCTGCAGTCTGGTGAGATGATTCGTTCGCATTTATTTAATCTCAGCATCTTCTTTGTCATATGATTTAATGACAAGAAGCCTTAACAAGCAGAGATGAGGTGGGGTAGCTGTAACATGCAGGAATATCTGACTCGTGCAGTCAAGTACCAGGTTGTGTCACGATATCTGACTCATGCAATCAAATACCAAGTTGTGTCAGGATATCTGACTCATGCAGTCAGGTACCAAGTTGTGTCAGGATGTCTGACCCATGCAATCAGGTACCAAGTTGCGTCAGGATACCTGGAGTCCTGCTGTCAGGAAGAAGTCTGCAGGTTTATTCTGGCTCAGGCACGCGCACACGCACACACATACACACACAGAAAACATCCCAAACCAAAGCAAATTCTTTAGCAAAGACAGGCTGTGTTTGACAATCATGAAGCATATGTTCTGAATTTCATATTCCGTTCTTGCATATTTAGAAATACTTGAGCCAGTGTATGGCTTCATAATTTGCTGTGGTTAGTTTAATGAAGGAGGGTGATCTGAATAATGTCTAGCTAAAAGCTGACCAGTAGAGTGGAAGCATGTGACACTTGATGGAAGCAATGACTGTCAGTCTGTAATGGGAAATCCACAGCCTAGTTTTATCGTTATTGGAATCCAGAAGTTTTTTTTCTAGACCAAAGTGTTTTAAGTTTTTATGCAATACTTTTTGGACCTACCAAATGTTGCCAGATGGTTTAAAACTGCTGTGACTTGAAAAAAAAAACTGCTTTAGTCTGCTGATGCGATTCCACATGTGCAGTCATCGTGTTAAAATGATTTTCATTTACTATCTGGCAATACTGTGTTAACATACAAACAGTGGAGGTTTAGCAATTCCATGCACCAAATTGCTTTTAAATGTGAGACTAAAGTTTGACATTGCTGGCTGCTGTGATATATTCTGCTTTTGTAGATCTAAATAATGTAATGTATTTGTAATTGTAAAGTATGTTAATTGCTCACTTGATGGTGCAATTGTTATAACAGTCTAAATATGAAACTACATATTTGTAAATGCATTGTTGAAGCACAAACATTATTTCATAACAAAATAAATGCTCCAGTATTTGCTTATGTGTTTGTTATTTGCCTTCATTAACAGCACACGTACTGTTAAATTTTGACAGAAACTGTTAACCCACCTGTCCACCCACTTACCTTCTTTATGTAAATTAACTCTTTTCATTCCTAAACTATTTTATACCATATGCCAGAATAAATTTTGTTGAGATATGTCAGCAGAAAGAAACTGGGTGTCCCCTCATGTAAGAAAATAAGCAATTGTTGCCGTAGGTTTGGTGCTGCCATGATTTTTAGTGCAACTAATGTTTTCCTGGCTTTAGCTGTGATATGGTCTTATGGTCTAATGTTCTTTGCGCTGTAGTCAAACCTTATGCATAGATACTTCTTTATTTCTTTCTTTCAGTGTGTCATCAGAGAAGTTCACTGGTTTGTTTGCAAGATAATTATTTAGGGAGAATCATGTCACCATAATCTTCATAGGGCTAGCCATTGCCCTAGAGCTTCCTTGAGGTGCTGCATCAGATTTCTATACAATCTAACTCTTCCTACAGCATCTTAACAATTATGACTCTGCCTTGTTTGTATACCAGAATGTGACCCACATAAGACAGGGTTCATTCCCACCCATCAAGCTGTTCCCCAATGATTTGATATGTGTACACAGTGAAGAGGACTGATGATAATGTTGAGCCGTATATAAAGTAGGCCAGGAGTGACTTGTCAGTTCTGATGCCCGGCTGCCATCGTTATCCAGTATTAGGGGGATTTTGAGTTCCATTAGTTTAGTTAGACAGCAGAATGTAAAATTATTGCTAGCTTCATGTGTGGCAAGAGCACCGAAAGTATATAAAAAAAAAAACTCGTAATTTTGGGTAGCAACCATCAGACTCTTTGACTAACAGATCAAAGTTCTAAACCTGCTACGAGTATTTAAAAAAAAACCGACGATGAAAAATATGAATGAATACGACTAAAAGTGCGTTCTGTTCTTACCAAGCAGAATAGGCATATGATGTTCCTTTTTTCTTTCACATCACTTTAAAAGTTTTGTTATTTTTTAAAGGATTCCTAGGATATGAAGTATAAACTTTAATAACTTCTTCTTCTTCGTTCGCATCTTTAATAACTAATTAAAGCAACAAGAAAACAGAAAATCTTATTCAGTTTCAGTCAGCATCGATACTGTTTCCCGGCGATAATCGAGTGTGCTCAAAATGGCCTCAAGTGTCAACAAGATAGCAAGCGTTTACCGTTCGGGGTTGTTTAAGAATAAAGTTGCCATTGTCACTGGAGGTGCCACTGGAATAGGGAAAGCAATCACACAAGAACTTCTTTTTCTTGGCAAGTAGATAAGTTACAAATTACACAGCCTTGGTAACACAAACAACTTCGTAAGATACAGCAGTCCATTTCCATGTAATGAACTTTGACCTCCAAGACCCCAAAAAACCACAAACAGTACGCGTATGTTATCAGTTAAATTAAGTTGTCTTAAACAAATGAAAAACTGCATCAAATAAGCCAGTTATACGTTTTCAAGTTGCACTTAAATCATATTTCCTCTGTCAAAAGTCAAAAGCTATAAAGCATTCTAACCTGCAACAGGTTTTTTCCCCCCTTCTTTCAAAATCTGTGGCGTGCATTTCTACTTACTGGTAACGATAGCGTTGACGATGTTGATGACGACATAGTTATCCGGTTGCTTTGCATTCCATATTTCCTTGAGGCACTGCCGTTACACAAAGGTATCATCTTCAAGTTACTTGGACATGTCATGAGAAGACAGGTTGAGGGAATTTGTTCACCAGTCACCCAGGAACTGCGAGCTAGCGTTCCTTGCAGCCAGTGTGGTGAGGATGGCGAGGCATGGCATCGTGTTGGCTTGGGAGTGGGTTTTTTGTTAGTCCCAGAGTTCAGCTAAAAAGCAGGGGGTGTGCAATATTTCAGACTCCACCACCACAGGGACTGTTTCAGACTCCACCACCACGGGGACTACTGCAGTTTCTGTCTTGTCAGCCAAGCTACACCCCTGTTAGTGGGGGTACCAGTGAGAGATGGGACAGGGTCTTGGTCAGCAGTCGTTCACCAACCCTGACACAAGCAGGTCAGCTGGAACTTGTAAAATGACTGAACAATTCAAGGCAAACATGAATGAATGATCTTTATTTTAAGGGTGAAGAATTGGGCATGCAGGCCTGTTGTACATTCTGCCCTTTATCACTCCATCTTTCATTTAAAAATTACACGTGTGCGTGTGCACACACACACTCACACAGAATGCAAGATGAAGCTCTGTGAAATATAACTACAGATTATATGATTAAAAAATATCTAAGAATGCAAGATGAAAATATTACATTCACCACAGTAGAGGACAATGAACTACATAAGATGTAACTGATCTAATAAGATAGGCACACACATGTACACACACACATACATTTTCAGTGGAGTTATTCTGACATTCAACTCTTGCATGTTTACTAAGATAATTTCTAACAAGATACAAGATCTAACAAATTATGTTTAGAACTATGTTCTTTTAGAACAGAACTCAGTGGCTGGCAAGTCAGGGTATGAGAGGCTATTAGATATTCTGTGGAAGAAGAGAAGGTAACCAAGAATCTCGCAGACTGACCAAGTGGCATTGAAAAATAAAAGTATTTGAACTGACAGGAAACACTAAGGATTGCACAAGATCAAGAGCCATCATCATTAGTACTACCTAGCACAGTACACAGTGAATGTTTTATCCTCATGTGGCATACTACCTATCACAGCACACAGTGAATGTATTATCCTCATGTGGTATGTCCTTTACAGAATGTTGCTCCCCTAATATCCAGTCTCTAGATGTATAGTTGAGTAGCCATGATGCCTGTTTCAGTGACAGTGTATAGAGTATTTGTGATGATCTTGGCCCATCTTCTCCTCTGCTGCCCTTTTCATCATTTTATTATTGTTCCCTATAGACATCATGATCAAAGAAAGACAGCTTTCTTTCTGCACAAGGGACTGTGATTGTAAATACTGCCACTGTTTTAACTGATAGTTACAGCTGCTACACAGTTACTGTTATTGGATTTTTTTTTTACATAAAACTGAAGTGTAAGTCTGAACTGAAAGTTCAGAGTTCAGAATTCAGACTCTGGCTTCACTGCATTTGGGACAACCCCATATATGCTCCACTGCATGCTGCAGCATCCATCCAAGAATATGTTTGTTAATACTTCCTGTTAAATATTGGTTGTTTACGATGTGTTTTATACCACACAGTTTGGATTTCCTGCCAGCACCTTTAATTTGTCCTAGCTCCAGTAGTCTCTTCAGATCTATGCTGTTCTTCTATTCCAGCTCTTCATTTTCCTGCAGTCTGTCCAATACAGCTTTAGCAATGTCCCCTCTTGTCCATTGTCAGTCCATCATTTATTTTAGCTTGTCCAGCCAGTCTATCTGCCACATCATTGCCATATACTCCCACATGCCCTGTATAATAAAGCCACATTAGGCATGTCACAGTTGACTGGCTTAACAGATGAACCAATTCTTTTCAGAGCTATTTCTTCTCAATCTTACAAAGCATACTCCATGAATCCACCACAATGACACCATTAACTACATCATGAGCAACTAACCATTCATTTGCCGCTGAAACAGCCCCAGTTTCCGTTCGCATGCTTGATGTGGTGCTTCAGAGGCTCCTGAACCCAGTGCCACTGCTTTTCCATTTTAGTAGACAACAAAAACCCCCAATGACTTTTGCTGTTCCAGGTCACTGAGCCGTCTGTACATATTACCATGTCAGAAGACCCACAGTGATGCTGGATGAGATCTTGAACCCACTGTTCAACTGCTCCTTTTGCCCAAAACGAACCATTGCCAGTGTAACAGAGTTTGTGCATTGAAGTAGACGCTGCAGCAGCATCAAATCTGAATTGAGTTTTGGAATTTTATAGATTTGTATGGATAAAAGGTTAATAAATTAATCTGCAGGTAGCAGTGTTGTGATAGCATCCAGAAAGAAAGAGAGGCTTGACAGTGCAGCAGCAGAAATCCGAAAATGGCTGCAGGATACCAAGAGTGAGGCCCGGCTGGAGGTTGTGCAATGTAACATTAGGAAAGAGGATGAGGTAGGTTACAAAAAGGAGATGAAAAAGTAAAGGCTTAATTTTCCAATTATACAGTTAAGGAATATAGCTGAACCACTGCTGGCATTGGTGAACATGGTGGTGCATCTCATTGTGGCTGTGAGCTGAAGGCATCTTGGCAGCTGTTATCACATTTTTAGTTGTTCATTCGTGGTTTTAAAAAAAAAAAAGCAGCCTTGAATTGTGGGATGTCTTTAAAGCAGTTTTATTCAAAATTCATTTAGTTTTGAGTTCTGTTTTAGATGCATGGCACGGTTATCAGAACCATCAGCCAGAGCTTGCAAAGACTCTGTTCCTCCTGTTTATAATATATCTTCTTAAAAAACACATTGTCTTTATTCTTGATGATGTTTAGTCTTTTATAGTTTGCAGTTAGGTGCCAAGATGAGACAGTATGAAAGCATCAGATGTGGTATGACTGACTAGATTCACAAACAAGCATGTCACAGCTTGGACACATGATAACAGTGGCTGTAGGATATACTCCAACAGTCAACCCAGATTCAACATGTTTACAGTGGTACTATATGCAGGAGCTGCAACACATCCTTATACAATCCAAACACTTAATGGTGAAACATGATGATGATGGATGTGTGCATCAGGTGCAGCTAATGATGATGGCATTCAGTATCTCTTAATGGTGAAACAACAAAATGTGAATATTCAGCCAACAAACATTTTAAACTAGTTATTTCACCTCTGACACACAAAACAGGAGACATTGTCTTGTCTCTCTTTAGCTCAGATAAAATCATGGTTAACACAAACACAACCTTTGTGAGTCAAACCCAGAATGCAAAACCACAAGCAGGGACCTTTCTCTTACAATTTCCCATGCTCCAGAGTTTTATACACATGGCTCATGCAAAAGGTGGTAAACTCAGGGGAGATCAGCACAGTAACCTAAATCTTAAAAACAAGGGAATCAACCCACAAAAATCTTATTCTGATACATCCTACTTAGGGATATCCTTCTTCCTTCTGGTGGTGGAGAGTTCTGAGAAACCTGGTCCTTGGATCCATCCTAGGAATTGAATCAAACCTACTTAGGTCACTCCTAGTTCAGCTCAGCACATGTGGCGGTACATGTTAGCCCTTCATGTGTGTACACCATGATGTAGTTGTGGATGAGTTTCTGTGTGATGACTCATGCAGTAAGTGGTGACAATATCGAAACAAATGAACACTTCACATTGGCTTTGACACAGACTCATACTGCTACATTCAAGAACAGGTCTAAGCACAAAGTCCAGCTCCAATATCCCATGTGCTTGTATATATACTCAGTGTTTAATCACTTTCACAGCACCCATGTAAACAAAAACCTCATATATTTCGGTATGTCCATCATCTGACTTTCACACAGCTGTACTCTCTCCAAAAGTCCAACCAAAAAAACTCCCTTGTGACCAGAATGTTAAAACTATTTAAAACAAAAGTAGAAACAGTTTTATTAATTAACACAATTGTAACGTTTCAGTTTACACCTTAATCATACAAAAACATAAAAGAGCAAAGTGATAGGGAAAGAAAAGAAAATATAAATTCATATCAGTGATATACAACAAATAAGAATGGAAAGAATAATAATAGAAAAAAATAAAGAGCACTTAGCTGTGACTCGCAATAAGTTGCAGCTGAGAGTGTGTGTGTGTGTGGTTAAGTATTGTGGTATAACAAAAGTATAACTCCTGTTTTACATAGTTTTTAACAATTTGTTATTCCAGTTTTAGTACTTTATTCACTGTACAAACTTTAGGTCTTTATATACTTAAACTCAAAAGCTATTTGCTTCTCATGGTCAAGTTCAGTAATAACATGACCAAGTGACCAACATTCACATTATTAATTGCTTAAATGAGTTGTAATAAGGCCTGCACAATAATGACACATTTTAGTAACTCATATACCGCTTATCTCGCATGTTTCCAGATTGTCTATAAAAGAAATAAAAAAGCTATTTTTTTGTGGTTACAAGGAGGCTAGAAGCCAACTAAACATTGCTATCACTGTATCCTTACTCTTCAGATTCCAGATTCTTTTGAGTGTTTGATTCTTATCCATTATTGTTTTGCTTGCATGATATATATATATATATGTATATATGTCTTTTTTATCCAGCTTCTTGTCTACATAATCTGTTAAGGTGCATTTTCCTTCCACTTCAGTTTCTATTCTCTTCCTTCTGTTTTTATTATTTTTTACAATTCTGCTCCTGTCTCCTATGTTCTCTGCTATTCTCATCACCTGTGTTCTTTCCTTTTCCCATGTCCCCTGTCCCTTATATATGCACATTCTATGTTCTTTTCTATTCTTATCACCTGTGTTCTTTCCTTTTCCTATGTCCCCTGTCCCTTATATATGCACATTCTATGTTCTCTGCTATTCTCATCACCTGTGTTCTTTCCTTTTCCCATGTCCTCTGCCCCTTATATATGCACATTCTATGTTCTCTGCTATTCTCATCACCTGTGTTCTTTCCTTTTCCCATGTCCCCTGTCCCTTATATATGCACATTCTATGTTCTTTGCTATTCTCATCACCTGTGTTCTTTCCTTTTCCCATGTCCCCTGTCCCTTATATATGCACATTCTATGTTCTCTGCTATTCTCATCACCTGTGTTCTTTCCTTTTCCCATGTCCCCTGTCCCTTATATATGCACATTCTATGTTCTCTGCTATTCTCATCACCTGTGTTCTTTCCTTTTCCCATGTCCCCTGTCCCTTATCTATGCACATTATATGTTCTCTGCTATTCTCATCACCTGTGTTCTTTCCTTTTTCTCATGTCCCCTGTCCCTTATGTGTGCACATTGTATGTTCTCTGCTATTCTCATCTCCTGTGTTCTTTCCTTTTCCCATGTCCCCTGTCCCTTATATGTGCACATCCTATGTTCTTTTCAGTTCCAGTCTCCTGTGTTGCTTTATGTCCCTGTTTCCAGTGTTCTTTGAAGATGGTTATGAGGCAGATAGATGTTAGCTGTTGTGGAACAGGTCCAGATCAGTAATGAGATATAATTTGTTAGCTGTTGTGGGACAGGTCCAGATCAGTAATGAGATATAATTTGTTAGCTGTTGTGGGACAGGTCCAGATCAGTAATGAGATATAATTTGTTAGCTGTTGTGGGACAGGTCCAGATCAGTAATGAGATATACATTGTTAGCTGTTGTGGGACAGGTCCAGATCAGTAATGAGATATAATTTGTTAGCTGTTGTGGGACAGGTCCAGATCAGTAATGAGATATAATTTGTTAGCTGTTGTGGGACAGGTCCAGATCAGCAAAGAGATATACATTGTTAGCTGTTGTGGGACAGGTCCAGGTCAGCAATAAGATATAAATTGTTAGCTGTTATGGGAGAGGTCCATATCAGCATTAAGATATAAATTGTTAGCTGTTGTGGGACAGGTCCAGATCAGCAATGAGATATAAATTGTTAGCTATTGTGGGACAGGTCCAAATCAGCAATGAGATATAAAGCATTAGCTGTTGTGGGACAGGTCTGGCCCAACAGTGAGATATAAATTGTTAGCTGTTGTGGGACAAGTCTGGCCCAACAAAGAGATATAAATTGTTAGCTGTTGTGGGATAGGTCTGGGCCAACAATGAGACATACATTGTAAGCTGTTGTTGGACAGCTCCAGATCAGCAATAAGATAGAAAGCGTTAGCTGTTGTGGGATAGGTTTGGCCCAACAAAGAGATATAAATTGTTAGCTGCTGTGGGACAGGTGTATCTCAGCAGTATGATATAAATAATGAAGAGCTGAACAAAAATGGCTCATTGTGCTTATATTATTAGTTTTGATGTGAGATAAAGTGTGTGACAAGAAATTAGATGATGGGCTCCCAGGTGATTATTTGCCATTGGCTGCTAAAGAGTAATCATCAGGACAGTGTCATGTTTTTTTTTGTTTTGTTTTTATTTTTCATCACAGGCAACAATTCAAT
Organism: Achatina immaculata; assembly: GCA_009760885.1. Lineage (NCBI taxonomy): Eukaryota > Metazoa > Mollusca > Gastropoda > Stylommatophora > Achatinidae > Lissachatina > Lissachatina immaculata. The sequence goes on from CM019694.1 coordinate 37,123,842, forward strand.
GTAAAGCTCTGTGATGCTGTGCGAGTTTTGCTTGTCATGTCATACAAAAAAATTATTACATATCACATTTCATTACATATTGCCATACATTCTTTGTCCATTAATTCTTATAGGTCCAGAACTTGATAGCTACCACACTAAAGATCTTTGGGACTCTGGACTTTCTTGTCAATAATGGTGGAGGTCAGTTTATAAGCAGGGCAGAAGATATCAGGTTGAAAGGATGGAATGCAGTGTTAGAGACAAATCTAACAGGGACTTTTCTCATGTGCAGAGAGGGTAAGGAGTAATATTTGTTTCATTTGATGATGTTCTGTGATGAGGTCTCAAGATTGTTTTATGATGATTTTATTGTTGAAAGACACTGTTCATGGTGTTTAAAGACAGTTCTGTGATGTTTTTGAAAGACAGATCTGTGATGTTGTTACTTTTGAAAGATTATTTCATGATATTTCTACCATTGAAAGATTGCTTTGTGATATTTATACTGTTGAAAAATTGCTCTGTGATGTTTATGCTGTTGAAAGATTGCTTTGTGACATTTCTACTGTTGAAAGATTGCTCTATGATGTTACTGTTGAAATATTATTTTGTGATATTTGTATCATCAAAAGATTGTTCTGTGATATTTATACTGTTGAAAAATTATCCTGTGATGTTTTTAGTGAGTGGCTGAATTTTGTTTATTTCAGCATATAATCAGTGGATGAAGGATCATGGGGGAGTCATTGTGAACATAGTCATGGATATGTGGAAAGGATGTCCTCTTGTTAGGTATGAATGTTCACTTGATAATTAACATAGCCTTCTATAATAGAACTTATAGCCATGGATAATGTAGAATGATAGCCTTGTATAATAGAAATGATAACTATAGATTATTGAAAAAAAAAAGCGATAGATATGACGAAACAACCATAAGTACTGTAATTTTTTGTGTATAGTGTACACATTATTCATTGTTTTCACAAAATGCAAGAGCCAATGCACATTATACCCATGTGATTTTTATGTACAAAATTTTTTACAGGTAGCAAAAACTTTTAATTTTAAACATCAAAGAAAGGTGATACACCTTTAGATGTGGAAAACCAATAATTACGTTGCAAAAAAAAAAATACAGAGACAGATGTCAGAAGATGAGAAAACTGAAAATTTCTTACCGTCTTTGTTATCTTCTGTCTGTCTTGTGTAATCAGTAAGTAAATCCAATTTTTCTTTTTTTATGTGCTTTTTTAAAATTATATTTAATCCAAATTAAACTCAGCAAGAACATAGACTGCATGTATAAGCCAGACTGCACACTTAGAAAATAAAAAAAAAACTGTCACAAAAAGCTGCAGAATTGACCAAAACATTTTTGGGGCAAAGATGCTGTTTGTTTTACTAGTCAGTGACCCATAGCTGCCATGCTGGCGTCAGGGTTGGCAGACTATAGCTGACATGCTGTCGTGAGGGTTGGCAGACTATAGCTGACATGCTACCTTCAGGGTTGGCAGACTATAGCTGCCATGCTACCTTCAGGGTTGGCAGACTATAGCTGCCATGCTACCTTCAGGGTTGGCAGACTATAGCTGCCATGCTGGTGTCAGGGTTGGCAGACTATAGCTGCCATGCTGGCATGAGGGTTGGCAGACTGTAGCTGACATGCTGGCGTCAGGGTTGTCAGATGGTAGCTGTCATGCTGGTGTCAGGGTTGGCAGACTGTTGCTGCCATACTGGCATCATTTGTTTTTATTTTTCATCACAGGCAACAATTCAATGTAAAGCTCTGTGATGCTGTGCGAGTTTTGCTTGTCATGTCATACAAAAAAATTATTACATATCACATTTCATTACATATTGCCATACATTCTTTGTCCATTAATTCTACTAGGTCCAGAACTTGATAGCTACCACACTAAAGATCTTTGGGACTCTGGACTTTCTTGTCAATAATGGTGGAGGTCAGTTTATAAGCAGGGCAGAAGATATCAGGTTGAAAGGATGGAATGCAGTGTTAGAGACAAATCTAACAGGGACTTTTCTCATGTGCAGAGAGGGTAAGGAGTAATATTTGTTTCATTTGATGATGTTCTGTGATGAGGTCTCAATGTTGAAAGATTGTTTTATAATGATTTTATTGTTGAAAGACACTGTTCATGGTGTTTAAAGACAGTTCTGTGATGTTTTTGAAAGACAGATCTGTGATGTTGTTACTTTTGAAAGATTATTTCATGATATTTCTACCATTGAAAGATTGCTTTGTGATATTTATACTGTTGAAAAATTGCTCTGTGATGTTTATGCTGTTGAAAGATTGCTTTGTGACATTTCTACTGTTGAAAGATTGCTCTATGATGTTACTGTTGAAATATTATTTTGTGATATTTGTATCATCAAAAGATTGTTCTGTGATATTTATATTGTTGAAAAATTATCCTGTGATGTTTTTAGTGAGTGGCTGAATTTTGTTTATTTCAGCATATAATCAGTGGATGAAGGATCATGGGGGAGTCATTGTGAACATAGTCATGGATATGTGGAAAGGATGTCCTCTTTTTAGGTATGAATGTTCACTTGATAATTAACATAGCCTCCTATAATAGAACTTATAGCCATGGATAATGTAGAATGATAGCCTTGTATAATAGAAATGATAACTATAGATTATTGAAAAAAAAAGCGATAGATATGACGAAACAACCATAAGTACTGTAATTTTTTGTGTATAGTGTACACATTATTCATTGTTTTCACAAACTGCAAGAGCCAATGCACATTATACCCATGTGATTTTTATGTACAAAATTTTTTACAGGTAGCAAAAACTTTTAATTTTAAACATCAAAGAAAGGTGATACACCTTTAGATGTGGAAAACCAATAATTACGTTGCAAAAAAAGAAAATACAGAGACAGATGTCAGAAGATGAGAAAACTGAAAATTTCTTACCGTCTTTGTTATCTTCTGTCTGTCTTGTGTAATCAGTAAGTAAATCCAATTTTTCTTTTTTTATGTGCTTTTTTAAAATTATATTTAATCCAAATTAAACTCAGCAAGAACATAGACTGCATGTATAAGCCAGACTGCACACTTAGAAAATAAAAAAAAAAAACTGTCACAAAAAGCTGCAGAATTGACCAAAACATTTTTGGGGCAAAGATGCTGTTTGTTTTACTAGTCAGTGACCCATAGCTGCCATGCTGGCTTCAGGGTTGGCAGACTATAGCTGACATGCTGGCGTGAGGGTTGGCAGACTATAGCTGACATGCTGGCATCAGGGTTGGCAGACTATAGCTGCCATGCTACCTTCAGGGTTGGCAGACTATAGCTGCCATGCTGGTGTCAGGGTTGGCAGACTATAGCTGCCATGCTGGTGTCAGGGTTGGCAGACTATAGCTGCCATGCTGGCATCAGGGTTGGCAGACTAGCTGCCATGCTGGCGTGAGGGTTGGCAGACTGTAGCTGACATGCTGGCATCAGGGTTGTCAGATGGTAGCTGTCATGCTGGTGTCAGGGTTGGCAGACTGTTGCTGCCATACTGGCGTCAGGGTTGGCATACTAGCTGCCATGCTGGCATCAGGGTTGGCAGACCATAGCTGACATGCTGGCATCAAGTCCTGTCTCACCTCTCTGTTGGTACCTGCAGTTAACATGCCTAGCCTGGCTAACAGGGCAGGGATTACCATAGTCTCCATGGTAGTGGAGTCTGCTAAAGAAGCATTGCATGCCCCCTTTGTTTTTTAGCTACACTGAAAAAAATAACTGTCAGCTGCTTCCAATTAGACATGATTCTATGCCTTAGCATCTTCACAACATCGGCTGCAAAGAACAGCAACTCATAGTTCCAGGGAGACTGAAGAAGAAGAACAGCAACTCATAGTTCCAGGGAGACTGAAGAAGAAGAAGAACAGCAACTCATAGTTCCAGGGAGACTGAAGAAGAAGAAGAACAGCAACTCATAGTTCCAGGGAGACTGAAGAAGAAGAAGAACAGCAACTCATAGTTCCAGGGAGACTGAAGAAGAAGAACAGCAACTCATAGTTCCAGGGAGACTGAAGAAGAAGAAGAACAGCAACTCATAGTTCCAGGGAGGCTGAAGAAGAAGAACAGCAACTCATAGTTCCAGGGAGGCTGAAGAAGAAGAACAGCAACTCATAGTTCCAGGGAGACTGAAGAAGAAGAAGAACAGCAACTCATAGTTCCAGGGAGACTGAAGAAGAAGAAGAACAGCAACTCATAGTTCCAGGGAAACTGAAGAAGAAGAAGAACAGCAACTTATAGTTCCAGGGAGACTGAAGAAGAAGAACAGCAACTCATAGTTCCAGGGAGACTGAAGAAGAAGAACAGCAACTCATAGTTCCAGGGAGACTGAAGAAGAAGAAGAACAACTGACCTCAAACACAATAAACACACAGTTTTCACATTACATCAAAGGTTTGTAGTCAGCCACCTAAAAATATGCTGGCTGTATTTTTGGTTATCACCTGGACAGGCCATATTGAATCTCTTCAGTTTTAGACTCATTTTAGAAATATTTTCTAATCGTTTGCTTTTAGGTTTGCTGACAAAGTGTTTGACCTGGAAGTTGTTTGTACATTAAGTTAGGGTGGTGAACTTGGAGTTCCGCAAAGCACACTTGTGCATTTTATGTACATGCATGTTATGCACAATTATTCTAATAGGAAACTGGATTATCATATCTATGTGCATTATACTCATGTATATATGTGCATGTTATATGTGTGCAAATGTGATAATTAAAGTTGGATTCTAAAACCTTTAGAGACAGTCTGTTTCTACTGTTTCTGTTGTTTCTACTGTTTCTATTGTTTCTTTTGTTTTTGTGCCATAGTCTCCATTGTTTCAAAGCAGTAGTCTGCTTATATTGTTTTTAAGCAAAAGTTTCCATTGTTTCAAATCAATGATCTGTTTATATTGTGTCTAAGTCAAAGTTTCCATTGTTTCAAAGCAATGATCTGTTTATATTGTGTCTAAGTCAAAGTTTCCATTGTTTCAAAGCAATGATCTGTTTATATTGTGTCTAAGTCAAAGTTTCCATTGTTTCAAAGCAATGATCTGTTTATATTGTGTCTAAGCCATTCAGGAGCAGCCAGAGCTGGAGTAGAGAACCTGACCAAGTCTTTGGCCTTGGAATGGGTGCCCAACAAAGTCAGGATCAATAGCGTGGCTCCGGTAAGTTTGTACGGAATGTCACCATGGACATAAGGTAAAGCAGGATTCTATCCTCTGCTCTTCTGTGTGAAATGTAGAACATGTTGCTCATCTCTCTGTGTAAATTTCCACTATTGTCCACTGGAATAAAGTTCTTTCTTACATTACTATTCTACATTGTTTTGTGTCTGTTTTGTTACTCACTTCACAGACTTACTTTCTCCCAGGTTCATTCTCTCTCAGTGGAAATAGTAGTACAGAAGCAGCAACTTTACAGTTGAAATGACTTTAATGATGCACGAGGTGACGATGAGTTGATGATGTGACGAGAACAACAAAAGCATACAAAAAATCCATGGACATCTCCACGATATATGTTCCCGGCAGACTACTGTCGCCATCAGAACATCCTAATACACTCTGTTCTACATCTATTTCACTAAATAACAACATTTCTAACAGCCTAATCTACATCTGTCTCAGACGATACACAAAACACAACTGTCCCTCAGTCATATGATTTCTCTCTCACCTGACCTTTTTCCTGTCATTCCCCATCCGTGATCCTCGTGCATTCCGAGACAAAGCAGATGGATTCTACTCACAAACAGCTGATTACTTTAGAAGATAACTCATTTTATACAAATGTTCCAATTCTCAGATGAGAATTATAGCAGTATGCTGCTATAAAGGGAAACTGCAGATACACGCGGACTGTGGTGATCTTCAGCAACTGTTTTTTTCCTTGATTTTCTCATTTATTTCCCTTCTTCAGCAGAACTGAAATTCAAGCCCACTTTAAAATTTGGATCAGTTTTCAAATCCTGGCCAGAACCTCTTGGTTCGAGAGCCAGACATGTTTACACAGGTCTACATTTAACAGTCACAGAATATACGATCAGGTTTCATCTTCACTCCTCCTTCTACATTTGTCTGTGTGTATAGTGCAAGTTGTGAAACAGGTCTGCTTTGTTACTAAGTTCTCTGTCTGATGGTTTTTGTTTTGTTTTGCAACTTTTATAGTTCTTGTTATTATTTTACTTTCTAACAGAGTGTGTTCCAGCATTCATAAAAAGATCTGATAATTAACAGTGAAGTTTTTTTCTGTACTTTTCTTATTCCTTTTGAATAAAAATTCACCTCATTCTATTTTTCTTACATCTTACATCCTTCCTGTGCCATTAAATGTCACATAGGGCTCGCATGGTAGTTTGCAAATTTTTCCTGTTTTCGATGAGCTTTTCAACCTCGTCAAAGGATCTTATGCCTAATAATTTGGCCTTTCTTAACAATGTCCTCTTTAGAGTTTCACATGATCAACTTTCTTATTCTTCAGCCTATTTTGTTCCACTTGATAATTTGTTTTGGTATTCTCTGTTTCATCTCATCACATGAATGCCATATGATCTCAAGATTCTTGAAGGTCAATGCTGCTTTTGCAGTTCTAACTTCCTTTCTGGTGTCACCATCCTGATCAATGTAGCTGTCATAGTATGCAAATTGCATTCTTTTTTTACTAGAAACAAATTGGATTTTGGAAGCAAATTCACTAAAATTATATATATATATATATATATATATAACCAGTTTTATATATGAGTGTTGCAGTGAATGTGGTTTGTCATTGGAATTTTAAAAAATAAAATAGTTTGTATTTTCTTTTAGTAAATTTTAGTAAGTTTTGTGGTTATTTTGTGAATCTTTTGTTCTCACTGGGAGTGGTGTCATTATTAAACATTTGTAGTTAAAATTTAACAGTAAAGTTCTAATTTTAAAAAAAAAAATTTTTTTTTAAAACAGGGCAGTTCCATCTTCTCAGAAACAGCTGCTGCCAATTATGGGGACTTGCAGATTTTTCAGCAGGTGATTCCCAGAATTCCAATGAAGAGACTTGGCACAGTAGAAGAGGTATGCAAGAGCAAGATTTCTATCTCACTTTGTTCTGATGAGCACCATCTGGTGGACATGGCTGAACATAATTTACACCAGCTTATCTAACCTAAAAGTTGCAATTGCAGCCGTCTCTCATGGAAGTGGTCAGTGGTTCGTTTGCAGGCCAGAGATGCTCCTGAATCTGCATGCAAAAATAAGTACCTGATTCCTTTGGGAGGTGGGATAGGAGAGGTGATTCATAACAGTATTGAATCACATCATTTTCTACTATGCTAACGGATTAAAAAAAATATGAACACTAATATATTATCCTTAAGTGATAAGAAATTGGTCTTCTTTTGGAAAAATTAAGGTTAACTCTTTCCACCCGCGTTACTTCCAAAATGTTCCTTAGTTTCTTACGGCGCGGACATTTTGGAGAAGGGCACGGACATTTTCGAGAAGGGGTCCCTGTGTAAAAGTTTTTGTACCAAATTAATTCCATGATCAACACGTGTGTATCACACATTAAAATAAGTGGAAATGAATGAAGATTCCATAAATGAAGTTATTTATCATAAAAAAAACAAAGAAAAGAAAAAAACTGGTGTGAAACAATGGATCGATTTTTTGGCGCTAAAAAAATTTTAGGGCTGAACAAGAAAATCTACTTTATACTTACCTTAGCTGTGTCATAATCCATTATAGAATACGTAGTCATTCAAATTTCAACACGGAAAAATCAATATTTATGGATTTTTGTGACATCCAGTAAATCTAACAGATCTACAGCTACTAGAAACACATATAGTAAGCTAGATCTAGTCGGTCGATGTAACCATTTTACCACTCAATCTCGAAATAGACTTGAATTTTACCCTCTATCTATGTTTCAAAAATGGCGTCTTTATCCACGAGGCTTAAAACACTAGCTTAACTTTAAATCCAGAAGAGTTCTAACTGGTTAAATGAAAAGTAACATCATGTTTTCTACGAAAGAAACTCCGGTGTCACATAGGGCTCTGCAGGTTGCCATTGCTAAACCGCAAAGGCCCTTATGGGGCTCTCGCGAGTGGAAAGAGTTAAATAAGCTAATGTAAAGTGCACCAGATTTTGTCTTTATTGTTGTTAATCCTTCAAGTTACTGAATATCAAAACATCCATTTTTCCAGCTTTCACTTGTTTAAGTCTTCACCCCCGATTGAACCATATAAAAGGGTTTTTAAAAAATAAGCTAGTCATGTGGTTTTGTTCCATGGTTGGGAGTTCATAATTTTAGCTACTGCAAAGGCTAAAAATAGCCATCATGTCATACCCTGGTGAAATATTGTGGCAATGACCATTTACTTGTAAGCGTTTTTGTGTCATGGATGTAAGAAGGTCAAATGACTGAGATAATACTGACTAAAGCAAGGACAGTGAATCTTTTTTTTTCATTTCATTCTATGCTATGGTATGTGTAATGTTGAGATCTATCTTCACCTTTTCTTACTAAATGATTCATTTCCACTTGAGGTAATCCAAAAACTTGATGAGAGAAGGCCATGCGTGTGGCATCAGTGGTATGGCCATGCTTATGACATCAGTTATATGGCCATGCTTATGACATCAGTTATATGGCCATGCTTGTGACATCAGTTATATGGCCATGTTTGTGACATCAGTGGTATGGCCATAATTGTGACATCAGTGGTATGGCCATGCTTGTGACATCAATGGTATGGCCATGCTTGTGACATCAATTATATGGCCATGCTTGTGACATCATTTATATGGCCATGCTTGTTACATCAGTTATATGGCCATGCTTGTGACATCAGTTATATGGCCATGCTTGTGACATCAGTTATATGGCCATGCTTGTGACATCAGTTGTATGGCCATGCTTGTGACATCAGTTATATGGCCATGTTTGTGGCATCAGTGGTATGGCCATGCTTGTGGCATCAGTGGTATGGCCATGCTTGTGACATCAGTTATATGGCCATGCTTGTGACATCAGTTATATGGCCATGCTTGTGACATCAGTTATATGGCCATGCTTGTGACATCAGTTGTATGGCCATGCTTGTGACATCAGTTATATGGCCATGTTTGTGGCATCAGTGGTATGGCCATGTTTGTGGCATCAGTGGTATGGCCATGCTTGTGGCATCAGTGGTATGGCCATGCTTGTGACATCAGTTATATGGCCATGCTTGTGACATCATTATATGGCCATGTTTGTGGCATCAGTGGTATGGCCATGCTTGTGGCATCAGTGGTATGGCCATGCTTGTGACATCAGTAATACGGTGCCCTTCCAGGATGCTGAGTTTGTTCGGGGCATCTTATTACTGAAATAAAATATCACACTTTTTGTTATTTTTAGAATTCCATGGATTTTTAAAATGTCCATAATATCTTATGTTATTTAGCTGTTTAGTAAATTATTAAATATGGCCATTCAGTAATAAACATTATTTACTTCTTCAGGTATCTACAGCTGTCTGCTTTCTTTTGTCGCCGGCATCTGCTTTTATCACAGGAGAGACCATTAGAGTGGATGGGGGTCAGAGCCTTTACATTACCCCAAGCTATGATGTGCCAGGTAAGAGTAGCTGCCAAAAGAAAGTTTGGTAGTAGGCCAGTTAGGACAGCTGTGTCAGTCACATAATATCTTATGTTATTTAGCTGTTTAGTAAATTATTAAATATGGCCATTCAGTAATAAACATTATTTACTTCCTCAGGTATCTACAGCTGTCTGCTTTCTTTTGTCGCCGGCATCTGCATTTATCACAGGAGAGACCATTAGAGTGGATGGGGGTCAGAGCCTTTACATTACCCCAAGCTATGATGTGCCAGGTAAGAGTAGCTGCCAAAAGAAAGTTTGGTAGTAGGCTAGTTAGGACAGCTGTGTCAGTCAGTCAGTCATTTGCATGTCCCTTGTGAAAGTTTGCCTCCCTAACAGCTCTCCTGTTGGCCTCTTGGTTGTAAGCAAGATGCCCTGCTGCTGATGCATCCATTTGCAGATTATCAACGATGTCTTGTAGCCATCTTCGCCTTGGTCTTCCTCTCTTTCTTTTTCCCATTATGTACCCTTCCAAGACAAATCTTATCTAAATTATCATGATGTTTAATGTGTCCAAAATATTTAAGTTTTCTCTTTCTAATCTCGTTACTAGCCTCCCTTCTTCAGTATTAAGTTCTTGTAGTATGGATATATTTGTTCTTATTGTGTCCATGATATTTGAAGAACTCTTGTGTAGCATTTACATTCAGAGGCATTTATGAGGAGTGTTTGATAAGTTCTCTGCATAAGTTACAACGGACTATTTGTGGACAGCTTTTTTGGGTTATTTCTTAACATAGTCCCCTTACAAGTTTATGCACTTAGTCCAGCGATCTTGGAGTATACGGATCCTTTCTTTGTGAAAGTCAGCATCTTGTGCCAGTAGAAAGTGGTCTACAGCATGAATGATGTCATCATCTGAAGCAAATTTGCAACCACTGAGCTCCTTTTTGAGTTTGGTAAACAGGTAATAGTCAGAAGGAGCCAAATCTGGAGAATAAAGAAGATGTTCAAGAAGCTGGAAGCCCCATTCATGAATGGTTGCCATTGCCACCACCATCTTGTGAACTGGAGCATTGTCTTGATGAAAGATGACTCTTCTCGTCAATTTCCCTCGACACTTTTCCTTCAATTTGACCCGCAGTTGCTTCATGAGATTAGCATAATAGGCCCCGGTGACAGTTCTATCCTTTTGAAGATAGTCTAACAATAGAACACCTTCTGAATCCCAAAAGATGGAAGCCATCACTTTGCCTGTAGACAGAATCACCCTTACTTTCTTTGGAGGTAGGGGTCCATGATGTTTCCACTGCTTTGACTGTTCTTTGGTTTCAGGTTGAAAATGATGAACCCAAGTCTCATCCATAGTCACAAATTGCTGAAGAAACTTTTCAGGATCTGCAGAAAATGGCCAAGATTGTCTCTTGACATATTGAGACACTGTCATTTGTGATCAGCTCCAAGGAGTTTCGTGACCCATCGAGCAAAGATCTTTGTCATTTGAAGATCATCATGAGTAATAGCATGAACACATTCCTGGGAGATGCCCAACTCAGTAACAATGTACTGCTCAGTTAGTCATCGATCCTCCATTATCATGTCATGGATTCTGCCTGTGGTTTCATTAGTGGTTACCGTTCTTGGTCTTCCTGGATGGGGATCATCTTCCAGACTCTCCCTTCCATGTTTGAACTGAGGTGCCCATTTTTTCATTGTGCTGAAAGAAGGGGCACTCTCTCTACCATATCCTCCTGGATCTCCTTCAATGATAAGCCCTTGATGTGGAGGTAGCGATTGACTGCTTGATGAGAAATTTTATCCATTTTCTCAATTTCTGCCACCCCTTATCACTTCAGTAGCCTGTAAAAAAAAAGTTGGTTGCAGTTAATTTCTTGAAACTTGATGTTTAATCTTACATATACCTGATCTACAAAGGCATTTATGAGGAGTGTTTGATAAGTTCTCTGCATAAGTTACAATGGATTATTTGTGGACAACTTTTTTGGGTTATTTCTTAACATAGTCCCCTTGCAAGTTTATGCGCTTAGTCCAGCGATCTTGGAGTATACGGATCCTTTCTTTGTGAAAGTCAGCATCTTGTGCCAGTAGAAAGTGGTCTACAGCATGAATGATGTCATCATCTGAAGCAAATTTGCAACCACTGAGCTCCTTTTTGAGTTTGGTAAACAGGTAATAGTCCGAAGGGGCCAAATCTGGGGAATAAAGAAGATGTTCAAGAAGCTGGAAGCCCCATTCATGAATGGTAGCCATTGCCACCACCAGCTTGTGAACTGGAGCATTGTCTTGATGAAAGATGACTCTTCTCGTCAATTTCCCTCGACACTTTTCCTTCAGTTTGACCCGCAGTTGCTTCATGAGATTAGCATAATAGGCCCCGGTGACAGTTCTATCCTTTTGAAGATAGTCTAACAATAGAACACCTTCTGAATCCCAAAAGATGGAAGCCATCACTTTGCCTGTAGACAGAATCACCCTTACTTTCTTTGGAGGTAGGGGTCCATGATGTTTCCACTGCTTTGACTGTTCTTTGGTTTCAGGTTGAAAATGATGAACCCAAGTCTCATCCATAATCACAAATTGCTGAAGAAACTTTTCAGGATCTGCAGAAAAATGGCCAAGATTGTCTCTTGACATATTGAGACGCTGTCATTTGTGATCAGCTCCAAGGAGTTTCGGGACCCATCGAGCAAAGATCTTTGTCATTTGAAGATCATCATGAATAATAGCATGAACACGTTCTTGGGAGATGCCCAACTCAGTAACAATGTACCGCTCAGTTAGTCATCGATCCTCCATTATCATGTCATGGATTCTGCCTGTGGTTTCATTAGTGGTTACCGTTCTTGGTCTTCCTGGATGGGGATCATCTTCCAGACTCTCCCTTCCATGTTTGAACTGAGGTGCCCATTTTTTCATTGTGCTGAAAGAAGGGGCACTCTCTCTACCATATCCTCCTGGATCTCCTTCAGTGATAAGCCCTTGATGTGGAGGTAGCGAATGACTGCTTGATGAGAAATTTTATCCATTTTCTCAATTTCTGCCACCCCTTATCACTTCAGTAGCCTGTAAAAAAAAAGTTGGTTGCAGTTAATTTCTTGAAACTTGATGTTTAATCTTACATATACCTGATCTACAAATGCACTTAATATCAACTGTATGTTTCAAGTATTTGTACCTTATGCTGAGAACTTATCAGTCAACCCTCATACGTGTTTCTCATCTTTTTTGTTAAGTCATCTGGTTTTGGAACATTATTTGAAACAGCTGTGTAGCCTATTTCATTTGAAAGTTTAAAACAGAAAAGGAAAAGGCAGTTGCTGTTTTGAGAATATAATTGGATAGTATAAGAGATTTGTGGGTTGTTTTTTTCCCATTTACAGCTTAGTTGAAGCAGTTAAATGTCATATGTCAAAACTTCTGCCTGGCATCATCATCCAGGCTTGTCATACTGATTTATGTTGTTATCCCAGCTTGAAAGATAATCAACTACAAATCCAATGTATCACATACCATAGCAATTAGCATAAAGGATTGACATAGTTTAATTTCCTTCTTTTGGCTTGCAACACACAATCTGCTGTAAGTTATGTGAGACATAAAAGAAGTGACAACTGTGGTAAAACTGGTTCTAGCCATGAAAATAGATGGATGTATGGGACAGTTTTACAGAAAGATAGAAAGAGTGAGGAAAGTGTGTAGAAACAAGAACAGCAGAAAGCAAGATGGCTACATATAAATGAAGGACATACAACAACTCAATATTTTGGCAAAAGCCTTTTTCAAGGATCACATACAAAAAGAACACAACAGATAAAAACATGAAAAAATGTATGAAAAATATATAGACTTAGCCTATTGTCCTCCTCCTTGTAAGTCTATATATATCTTTCAAGTCTGTAAGTGCTCCATTTATTCTATTTTTCCATTTCTCTTTGTTGTATATCATTCATTTGAATTTATATTTTATCTTCTTTCCCTGTTTCTTTGTCCTGTATGTTTTTGTATGATTAAGGTGTAAACTGAAATGTTAAACTGTGTGCTTGTTAAAGCTGTTCTTAACAGTGCACAGCTGAATAAATTAGAGCATGTATAGAATAAGCCAATGAGAGTTGTCTTGGGTTCCACCAGGGATACTCTGGTGGCAGCCATGAGCTTTCTGCTTGATTTGCTGAGTGTGAGGTCTAAACACAAGCATGCTTGGGTAAAGGCATACATCAGGGTTGCTGGCATGGAGGATCATCCTTTCCATAAGGAGTTGGGGCTGATAAAGGGAAGATGCATCAGATGGGGCAGATCTTGGATGGCTGAAGTGGAGGATACAATAAAGTCAATTGCAGACTAGATGAACTGCTTAAAGGTGATGGCTAGTTACAGGTACAGGACCCACTTCAGCTAACAAAGGTTATTATACAGAAGGGCCGTGAATGTTGAGACTGGGTGCATGGAGCAGTTGAACTTTGGGTTCATGAACTCATCCAACATCACTGTGGATCTTCTACATGGTAATATGTACAGATGGTTCAGTGACTTGTAACAGCAGAAGTGGTTGGGGTTTTGTTGCCTACCGAGATGGAAGAGTCATGGCACAGGGTTCAGGAATCTTTGAAGTCTCCACATCAAGCATGCAAATGGAAATTGAGGCTGTGTTGGTGCCAATGGAATGGTAGTTGCTCATGATGTGGTTAATGGTGTCATTGTGATGGATTCATGGAGTATGCTTTGTAAGATTGAGAAGAAATTGCTTTGAAAAGAATTGGTTCATCTGTTAAGCCAGTCAGCTGTGACAAGCCTAATGTGGCTTTACTGTCCAGGGCATGTGGGAGTACATGGCAATAATGTGGCAGATAGACTGGCTGGACAGGCTAAAATAAATGCCAGACTGACAATGGATAAGAGGGGACATTGCTAAAGTTGTATTGGACAAACTGCAGGAAAATGAAGAGCTGGAATAGAAGAACAGCATAGATCTGAAGAGACTACTGAAGCTAGGACAAAGTAAAGTTGCTGGCAGGAAATCCAAACTGTGTGGCAGAAAACGCATCGTAAACAACCAATATTTAACAGGAAGTATTAGCAAACATATTCTTGGATGGATGCTGTGGCATGCAGTGGAGCATATATGGGGTCGTCCCAAATGCAGTGAAGCCAGAGTCTGAATTTTGAACTTTGAACTTACATTTGTTTTAAATATCTTTAATATTCTGAAACATTTATGTATTGACTGAGAAGGGGTTAGTTATGGAAGATTTCCTCAAATTTTGCTCTTTTTTTTTCATTAATTTAACTACCACAGTCATAGATCTGTCCAGGATCTTAGAGAGTAAAGTTCATTCAACAAAGCAGTACACTTGTATGGCAGACATAATATTTCTTTCTGATTTACCCTTATATATTACTGTCATTACCATTGTTGTTTTTGGTTTCTTCATGTAAATTACATTTGATTTTAGACAACTGTCAGATTGTCAAAATGATGCATGTGTGTGTGTCTAGAAAGAATAGAATGAAACTCCCTAATTTCACTACATCATCAACATGTCTCATGATGGTCCCTGGTGATATTCATTCTGCAACGTTGGCCTTGATAAAAGCAGGCCATACCTTTGGTATGAACAACCATCTCTTCCTTTGGTATGAAGATGCTGTCTGATGTGGCAATCCATAACTGTCATGCAAGCATCAGGTTTGACAAACAGTAGCCCTCCAGGACCCTGTTCCACCTCTCCGTTGGTGTCCCAGTAACAAGCCTAACCTGCCTGACAGGCAGAGGTCATCATAGTCTCACTGTTGGTGGAGTCTGCTAAAGAAGCAGTACACAGCCCCTGCATATTAGTTCCACTCAGAGACTGAAAAGAAAAGCTGCCATAACCCTCTCCCGGTCCAAGACAGCGCCGTGCCTCAACATCTTCATGGCACTGGCTGCAGAGAGCACCATTTTCCAGTTCTGGGAAGATAAAGTCTTATCTATTTGAATATCTGTCTTTTTTTTTATTTTGAAGTGTAAGTTATCTTATAATTTTTAAAAATATATTTCAGACCACACTCCAAGCCAGGCCTACACTTGGGAGAGAGATTTGGCGGAAAGTCTGAAGTCAAAACTTTAGTATTTATGTACTCATTCTTCTCAGTGGATTTCAGATTTTTCGTATGATTTTTGTGCAGAAGATAATCAGATTTTGCTAAAAAAGTTAACGCTTCCCGTGCCACAGAAAAAAATGAGGACATTCCAGTCTGTGCCAGTCAAAAAGCACAGGTCTTGATATGTATGGGGTATAGTTGTAAAAGTAAATTAACAAATTATTTCCATGTTAAAAAGTATACATATTATGCATTAAAATATCTGTAAATGTAAGAAGATTTCATAAATGAAGAGTTTTTTTTAGGAAAAAAAGATGTAGTGTGAGATTTTAGCTGATAATTGTGTACTACTGTCCATCGGGTAGGCCTAGGACTGGCATCGATCAACTGGCGATGTGTAGATCGGCTTTGTTTTATCCGATCTCGTCGTGTGCTGCATTTTATGTTGCATGTTCACTAAAATGGTACCTGCAATAACCTTCTAACTACTTCTCCAGTCCATCTAAGTCTAAAACTACTTGGGGTATATTCACGAACAGTGGTCTGTTTTTAGGGGGGCATGTTTGCCTCTGAAGTCACACAAAAATTGATATTTTTTTTCAATCAAAATGCCGTATTTTGACCCCCGTTGTTATGATGCATACAAAATAGCGACGGAGATCACTAGACATGTGTACTGAACTGTTTACAATCAAAAGTTACACTGGATTTTGAATGAAGTGAAGCTAGGGTCCCTATAGGGACCTTGGCAAAAACTGGACAAACAGGAAAAGTCCCTTTAGGGACGCTGGCATGGGAAGAGTTAAGCTTATAATGTGGTATCTTTGAATTTCGAGAAATTTCTTCAAAAATACAGAGCTGGATAATCGGGGAGATGGATAAAGCTTCTTTATTTCTGTTATAATTGCTTGTGCTGTGATAGTTCACTGAAAGATTGAAAGTTTCTTGTTTAGTTCACGATATGGTGCTTGTAAAATTGTTATGCTGTATGTCCATGAGGTCCCTCCTAGCTCCGTCTCGCCTGTCCCAGCTGTCCTTTTTTATTCTGCCAGTCATGCTATAAATGCCTGTGCTACTCAGTAACTAGATTTTTCTCAAAATGTCTCAGATTTACACATGTTATATTTATTATTTTTCTTTGCTTTTATTACCTATCAAGTCAAAAGCATTTCAGGTAAATTTTTGGCATATGTGCTTTGTTAAGAATTTTGTTTATGAGATGTTTCTTAGAGTCTTCATGTGAATCATAGAAAGCTTCAGAAGTGTTAGCACTGTTAAGTCACAATTTTAACTTCTGTGATTTTCACATGCTCTCTCTGTGTGGTCTTCCAGCTTCACTGAACATATCAACGTGATATTTGGTTTCTTGTGTACATTTTATGTTGATTACTTAAATATCACCTTTTTTTTTTTTGTTAGCGGTTTTCCATTTTATTTACTAAAATGGTACCTGCAATAACCTTCTAACTACTTCTCCAGTCCATCTAAGTCTAAAACTACTTGGGATATATTCACGAACAGTGGTCTGTTTTTAGGGGGGCATGTTTGCCTCTGAAGTCACACAAAAATTGATATTTTTTTTCAATCAAAATGCCGTATTTTGACCCCCGTTGTTATGATGCATACAAAATAGCGACAGAGATCACTAGACATGTGTACTGAACTGTTTACAATCAAAAGTTACACTGGATTTTGAATGAAGTGAAGCTAGGGTCCCTATAGGGACCTTGGCAAAAACTGGACAAACAGGAAAAGTCCCTTTAGGGACGCTGGCACGGGAAGAGTTAAGCTTATAATGTGGTATCTTTGAATTTCGAGAAATTTCTTAAAAAATACAGAGCTGGATAATCGGGGAGATGGATAAAGCTTCTTTATTTCTGTTATAATTGCTTGTCCTGTGATAGTTCACTGAAAGATTGAAAGTTTCTTGTTTAGTTCACGATATGGTGCTTGTAAAATTGTTATGCTGTACGTCCATGAGGTCCCTCCTAGCTCCGTCTCGCCTGTCCCAGCTGTCCTTTTTTATTCTGCCAGTCATGCTATAAATGCCTGTGCTACTCAGTAACTAGATTTTTCTCAAAATGTCTCATATTTACACATGTTGTATTTATTATTTTTCTTTGCTTTTATTACCCATCGAGTCAAAAGCATTTCAGGTAAATTTTTGCCTATGTGCTTTGTTAAGAATTTTGTTTATGAGATGTTTCTTAGAGTCTTCATGTGAATCATAGAATGCTTCAGAAGTGTTAGCACTGTTAGGTCACAATTTTAACTTCTGTGATTTTCACATGCTCTCTCTGTGTGGTCTTCCAGCTTCACTGAACATATAAACGTGATATTTGGTTTCTTGTGTACATTTTATATTGATTACTTAAATATCACCTTTTTTTTTTTTGTTAGCGGTTTTCCGTTTTATTTACTCAGATGCTATAATTTTACTAACTGCTGTTAACTGTGTTATGGCGTTATCATAAGTTAAAGTACTATGCAGATTATTGTTAACTTAATATTACATGGGATGTTTTAAAAAAATTGATTATCTAGATCACTGTCCACTACTGCTGTCCTTCAGTCAACCCATCCACAGAAATGGGTACAATACTCTAATGTTGGAGAAAATGGGCTACATTGTGTACATGAGTGTCAGTGAATGGTGGCGGGAAGTGGGTTTCAGGTGACATTCAGCCCCATGAAGAAAGGGTATTGCTGAAGTCCAGAGCTCACGAACAAAGAAGAAAGTTCTAGAAAAGTAACCAGAAACTGGCATTAATGTGATAAATATCTTTCTGGCACTGAAATATTTTTTGTGAAAGTGTCTTAGGTTTGTCAGATATTTTGGTAATTTCTTTGACTGAGAAGTGCTACAGCAAACAGTTTCCCATGAGGAGAGCAACGTGGATGTCCAGAAGATGACCTGTGCATGGTGTGTTGTTACTGGGTGATAAATTGTCATATATTGGCAGGAAATTCTGCTGTAGAGAACAAAACAGTAATCACAACTTCTCAAATTATCAGAGAAGTTTAAATGGCTGAAACACATCTCTGATAATCCAAGGAGTTGTGCTGTTGTTTTGGTCTCTACAACAGAGTTTCCTCCCTACATTGGATGTTAAATTGTCATATGTGTGGTGTGTGTGGTGGTGGTGGTGGTGTATGTTACTGAGTGACATATGGGAATTACAGTTGTATGACAAATAGGAGTTACAATCTTATGGACAAATGGGAGTTACAATCTTATGGACAAATGGGAGTTACAATCTTAAATGCCAGCTGTAGCAGCAGCATAAAAGACCAGAGTATGGCTTATCGCTTGTTAATTATAAACGGTTGCTGAAACAAAAATGTTGTGAACTAATAAATATTAATTTTTTTAGCTGACGTGTTTATGAACATTCTTGCTTGTGTCTCTTTGCATTTTTTTTTTCTTGCTTTTAAAGTAGATGTGGTTTAGAATTTTCGTTTCATGCCATTGGTCTGTTTTTATGAATTCTCCATAACAGGGCTTCTTAACCTTCATTCAGATATCCAGTGGATTGTCAAGTTTGTCTCCACACCCTCCAGGTTTGTCTCCACACCCTCCAAGTTTGTCTCCACACCCTCCAAGTTTGTCTCCACACCCTCCAAGTTTGTCTCCACACTCTCCCAGTTTGTCTCCACACCCTCTTTACTAGTCCAGTATGGTGCTAGTATGACTTTGAAAGATGTGTCTTGATTTTATTTTGTATATAGATGGGTGGAAACATAACCCTCTCATTCAGCAGATGAACCACCACCAACTAGTGGATGAACTGCTACCATTTAGCATATGAACTACTACCAACTAGTGGATGAACTGCTACCATTTAGCATATGAACTACTACCAACTAGTGGATGAACTGCTACCATTTAGCATATGAACTACTACCAACAAGTGGATGAACTGCTACCATTTAGCATATGAACTACTACCAACTAGTGGATGAACTGCTACCATTTAGCATATGAACCACTACCAACTAGTGGATGAACTGCTACCATTTAGCATATGAACTACTACCAACTAGTGGATGAACTGCTACCATTTAGCATATGAACCACTACCAACTAGTGGATGAACTGCTACCATTTAGCATATGAACTACTACCAACTAGTGGATGAACTGCTACCATTTAGCATATGAACTACTACCAACTAGTGGATGAACTGCTGCCATTCAGCAGATGAACTACTACCAACTAGTGGATGAACTGCTACCATTCAGCAGATGAACTACTACCAACTAGTGGATGAACTGCTGCCATTCAGCATATGAACCACTACCAACAAGTGGATGAACTGCTGCCATTCAGCAGATGAACCACTGCTGCCATTCAGTTTATGAACCACTACCTGCAAGTGGTTGAACTGCTACCATTCAGCAGATGAACCACTGCTGCCATTCAATGGATGAACCACTATCATCCAGAATACTACGGGCCATGAAATGAGATGACTGAAGCTAAATTTTTAATCATGAGGACAGATCAGTAAGAATAAAGAAATAACTGTATGCAGTGGTAAGCTGACCGTCATGTTCTGTGAATCCGTCGGTCTGTGTGCCGTGGTAATTTGATTTTCTTGTTCTCTGTACCGTGGTAAGTTGATCGTTTTGTTCTGTGTGCTGTGACAATTTGATTGTGTTTCGTATGTTGTGACAATTTGATTGTCTTGTTCCATGTGCCGTGACAATTTGATTGTCTTGTTCTGTGTATCGTGACAATTTTATTGTCTTGTTCCATGAGCCGTGACAATTTGATTGTTTTGTTCCGTGTGCCATGACAATTTGATTGACTTGCTCCGTGTGCCGTGACAATTTGATTGTCTTGTTCCATATTCCGTAACAATTTGATTGACTTGTTCCATGTGCCGTGACGATTTGATTGACTTGCTCCGTGTGCCATGACAATTTGATTGTCTTGTTCCATATGCCGTAACAATTTGATTGTCTTGTTCCGTCTGCCGCGAAATTTGACTGTCTTGTTCTGTGTGCCGTGACAATTTGACTGTCTTGTTCTGTGTGCCGTGACAATTTGACTGTCTTGTTCTGTGTGCTGTAAGGTTTTTAAAAAAAGGGAAGATTGCAATCGCTGCGTCACGGGAAAAATATGCAATCGCTGCGTCACGGGAAAAAATACGTAATCGCTGCGTCACTGGAAAAATATTCGCGAGTCTAATAAGGGTGAGACTAAGCATGAATTGGTAGCATTTTAACACTGTTGTTTTCTGCTACGTTGTTGTGGAGCGTATATAAAAGCAGTGCTTTAAATTCACAAGTACGAAATGATCCAGAGCTCTTAAGGTCATAAGAAAAAACAGTAAACCACCATTGAAGTGTTTCAGCCTGTCCCACTGTATAACCGGTCGTCTGCAGATCTTAAACACAGCTTAAGGGGCTGAATATGAGAGATTACTACATGACCCCCATAATGTGAAATCCCAAAGTGAGGGCACCCCCATATTATGAAACCCCAAAATAAGGACATCCCCCTCCCTAACCCCTCAAATCTTCCTCTCACCACCACCCACCCACTGGATTCTCAGAGCTGAACATGCAATTCCTGCAAGAAAACGTTGGCAGTGGACAAGTTACAGTAACACGCTGTAGGGAAGTGTTTACTTTTGGAAATCTTGTGACTCGATAAACTGTATCAAGCAGTTATGTTTTAGAAATGCGTTTTGTAGCGTTAACAAAATGGCGGTAGCAGAGGATGTGAAAAAGATAATGTTATGTGCAGGAAGCAAAGACCATCCAGTTTTTGATCGCTGGCGAGCCCATATGTATGTTTAATAGATATGATTTGTGTTAATAGCTCATAATTGTGTATCATGTAGTTAAAAAAAACATTTTTTTTTTACATGTGAAGTATCTGAAAGTAAATTTCACAAAAGCAGTTCCTTCTACAAAATCGATGGCTTCTTTCTTTGGTCCGCTGTGATTGTAGAAGTGAGAAGTCTTTCCACGAACAGCCATTATGATCAGCAACTGTTAAAAAAAAACCCAGAGACAATCTTCTTGTATTGCTCTTAACATTTACAATATTCGGTGTAGTTGTATCAACTGTTGGAAGACTAAATTTTTAATCATGAGGACAGATCAGTAAGAATAAAGAAATAACTGTATGCAGTGGTAAGCTGACCGTCATGTTCTGTGAATGCGTCGTTCTATGTGCCGTGGTAATTTGATTTTCTTGTTCTCTGTACCGTGGTAAGTTGATCATTTTGTTCTGTGTGCTGTGACAATTTGATTGTGTTTCGTATGTTGTGACAATTTGATTGTCTTGTTCCATATGCCGTAACAATTTGATTGTCTTGTTCCATATGCCGTAACAATTTGATTGTCTTGTTCCATATGCCGTAACAATTTGATTGTCTTGTTCTGTGTGCCATGACAATTTGATTGTCTTGTTCCGTCTGCCGCGAAATTTGACTGTCTTGTTCTGTGTACCGTGACAATTTGACTGTCTTGTTCTGTGTGCCGTGACAATTTGACTGTCTTGTTCTGTGTGCTGTAAGGTTTTTTAAAAAAAGGAAGATTGCAATCGTTGCGTCACAGGAAAAATATGCAGTCGCTGCGTCACGGGAAAAATATGCAATCGCTGCGTCACTGGAAAAATATTCGCGTGTCTAATAAGGGTGAGACTAAGCATGAATTGGTAGCATTTTAACACCGTTGTTTTCTGCTATGTTGTTGTGGAGCCTATATAAAAGCAGTGCTTTAAATTCACAAGTAGAAAATGATCCAGAGCTCTTACAGGTCATAAGAAAAAACAGTAAACCACCATTGAAGTGTTTCAGCCTGTCCCACTGTATAACCGGTCGTCTGCGGATCTTAAACACGGCTTAAGGGGCTGAATATGAGAGATTACTACATGACCCCCATAATGTGAAATCCCAAATTGAGGGCACCCCCATATTATGAAACCCCAAAATAAGGACATCCCCCTCCCTAACCCCTCAAATCTTCCTCTCACCACCACCCACCCACTGGATTCTCAGAGCTGAACAGACAATTCCTGCAAGAAAACGTTGGCAGTAGACAAGTTACAGTAACACGCTGTAGGGAAGTGTTTACTTTTGGAAATCTTGTGACTCGATAAACTGTATCAAGCAGTTATGTTTTAGAAATGCGTTTTGTAGCGTTAACAAAATGGCGGTAGCAGAGGATGTGAAAAAGATAATGTTATGTGCAGGAAGCAAAGACCATCCAGTTTTTGATCGCTGGTGAGCCCATATGTATGTTTAATAGATATGATTTGTGTTAATAGCTCATAATTGTGTATCATGTAGTTTAAAAAAAAACATTTTTTTTAACATGTGAAGTATCTGAAAGTAAATTTCACAAAAGCAGTTCCTTCTACAGAATCGATGGCTTCTTTCTTTGGTCCGCTGTGATTGTAGAAGTGAGAAGTATTTCCACAAACAGCCATTATGATCAGCAACTGTTAAAAAAAAAACCCAGAGACAATCTTCTTGTATTGCTCTTAACATTTACAGTATTCGGTGTAGTTGTATCAACTGTTGGAAGACTAACTTTTTCATCATGAATAATTAGTGTATAGGTATATAAAACTAAGTATATAACTGTACACGAAGCCACTGCATTGAAGCTGTGATAAGTTCTAAGGTCCGTGCCGTGTGGCGTGGGTGATCATTTCTTTCCACAATTCCCCGTCGTTTCCGTTGATTATATGATCCGCCTGTGACTTTCTTCCTAGCCACACTGGCAGCCCATCCAGTAACTTCTCTCTCTGTCTTCCTCTGTCTCTTCTTCCCTCAGTTTTTCCATTTGCCACAGTGTGTTCCACTTTTCCTCTTCTCAGAAAATGTCCTACAAATCTCGCTTGCTGCTATAATTTGCTTTTTAACTCAAGGCTCTCTTAAGACTTCTTCATTGGTTTTCTTGGCTGTCTTTGACAGCCAGGCTGTGATAACAAAATGTATAAACTAGGAAGAAAAAGTAGGAACAGCTTTATTAATTAACGAGCACACAGTTGTGACATTTCGGTGTGAACCTTAATCATAAAAAAAAACACAAGACGAAGAAATAGAGAAAGAAGATAAAATATAAACTTACATTAATGTTATTTAAAAAGTAGGAATAGAAAAAATATAATAAAATAAAAGGAGCACTTATCTGTGACTTGTGAGAGGCTGTGTC
This sequence comes from Achatina immaculata, assembly GCA_009760885.1. Classification (NCBI taxonomy): domain Eukaryota; kingdom Metazoa; phylum Mollusca; class Gastropoda; order Stylommatophora; family Achatinidae; genus Lissachatina; species Lissachatina immaculata. The sequence continues at coordinate 37,147,701 of CM019694.1, forward strand.
CAGAAATGTGCATAGTGGAGTGTAGAGAATGTTTATGTAGACTTGTAATGTGTGATAGGTGGGTCGAAAGAGCTGGGGTGGGGGTGGGAGGGGAACCGCGGAAAGGGGAGAGAGTGATACAATTGTAATCTATCTGAGAGAAGGCGGAATAGGTGATTATAGTTCGGGAACATGACATCTAAACTATGTGTAACCTTTCATCATATGCGACAACAAAGTTCTTCACTCTTCAGTTGATGATGTAACTGGTCCAGGTAGCCAACTTGTGAATTTAAGGAACAGAGAAAATTTCACCTTTTTTACGTGAGGGTACCCGAAGAGTGAAGAAAACCACGCCCAACCATTAGGAAATGCGGACAAAATAGGGAATTCACAAACATGTGTACGGGCAGTAATTTTTACCCCCAAAATGAGGACATATGGTAACCCAGGTCACATATCTGTAAAAACGACGGCGTCTGTCCATTTGTTAGCCTTCACATTCTGTTCACATCGAGCTTTCTTGCTGTCTCTAATGATAGTTCCATCAGCGCGCCATTGCTGACTTTCATCAATGCTCTTATTTCATTATGTCTCGGCCACTCAATCTTTTCTCCTGCATACATTCCATATGAACAAAAGAAGAGAACACGGGAAACAAAAACATTAAACTTTTTATTAAACCCTGTACTGGCTCTTATCCAATCTGTTGCTGCTGTGCGAGAATGGTGTCCAAAGCTGGCGACCACACCCGGATATGGAACTGAAACGACTGGCCCGCAGTTAATGTTAAGTCACGTGGTGACTAATGCCCTTTGAACCCCACGAGGGCAAGTCAGGATGAGCAGAGAGGTAGAGTTGGAGGAGGGTAGTTCGTCTTGAAAGAGAAGAAACCTTTGACCTGTGGAAGAAGTTGAGAAAGTAATGGACTTGAATACAGTGATTTAATCAGTTTTTGATACTGATTATATCTGGCTCTCTCTCTCTCTCTCTGTCTCTTTAATCAGTTTTTTATACTGGTTATATCTGAGTCTCTCTCTCTCTCTCTCTTTAATCATTTTTTTATCCTGATTATATCTGAGTCTCTCTCTTTAATCAGTTTTTATACTGATTATATCTGAGTCTCTCTCTCTCTCTCTCTCTCGTTAATCAGTTTTTATCCTGATTATATCTGAGTCTCTCTCTCTCTCTTTAATCAGTTTTTTATCCTGATTATATCTGTCTCTGTCTCTCTCTCTAATCAGTTTTATACTGATTATATCTGAGTCTCTCTCTCTCTTTTTAATCAGTTTTTTATACTGATTATATCTGAGTCTCTCTCTCTCTCTCTAATCAGTTTTTTATACTGATTATATCTGTGTCTCTCTCTCTCTCTCTTAACCCCAACCACCCACCCACCCCCACCCCCACCCTTTTCCAATGTTTGTGGTCAGGTCCCAGGATCTTGTAAAAACGCGTTAAACAACTGTGCCCAAGAAAAATGGCAGCTTAAGATTTTAACACAGTTTTTAATTAAGTTCTAATAGTAACTCAACATTTTCATACAAAGTCCCTGGCAGTAAACAGTGAAATTTGTTACGAACTGTATAAAAACACTGAGTATTATGTAACATATTTCTAAGTGATAACTCGACGTTTTAATGCAGTTTCTACGTTTTTGGGGGTAACCTTTTATGCGGTGTGTAGGGATCTCAACGTTCTTCTTCTTCTTCTTCTTCTTCTTCTCTAAAAGAAGCGGAGTAGCTCAGCAGCCAGGGGCATTGCACTCTGACTTTAGTTCAAGGATCAGTTCACACCAGAAGACTGAGTTAAAAAAAAAATTTTTTTCCCTTTAACGTCATAACAGGTTTCCTAACGTTAGCTCCATTCTTGACCCCGACTGCAGGGGTAATGATACTGGGGATGCTATAAGACGAGACATAACAGACAGCACAGTGTATTAAGCATAAATATATGCGCATAAAGTTCAGTCCCATAAATATGTGTATATTAACATTGTTAAAAGTTAGCCAGCAAAAAAGGTGGGGACAAACATGTAAACCTGACATGCATGTAAACATTCTGACGCTTTTCTATTGTTTCTGAATATTTGTCTTGCCGGCAGTGTTGGACCACCCAGACTCTTAGACTAACCTCAGCGAGAGCCCCCGACATGTCCCTTCACTTCCTAATATAAGATTAATAAAATAATAATCTGTAGCCAGTTCCCCAACCCCCGGAGCTCCTAAAGCATAAACATGTTAATTCCTGGATAATCCGTCACAGGTGGTCGTTTGTGAGGAGGACTTCCCTGCGTTGTCTCTTTGTCGCTGTGCCCCCCGTAGTTAGCTCGGGGAAGGGGGGGGGGGTCGGTGAGCAGGAAGCTGAAGCCGTCAAACAAGAGTTAAAGTCACATCCCATCAACAGCTGTTAGCCTGACCTGTCTGCAGTGGCAAAGAGTGTTTCCCTTGAAGTATTTGGTTCGATGCCGGTTCGTGGTGGAAGTATTTGGTTCGATGCCGGTTCGTGGTGGAAGTATTTGGTTCGATACCTGTTCATGGTGAAAGTATTTGGTTCGATGCCAGTTCGTGGTGAAAGTATATGGCTTGATGCCTATTCGTGGTGAAAGTATTTGGTTCGATGCCGGTTCGTGGTGAAAGTATTTGGTTCAATGCCTGTTCGTGGTGAAAGTATTTGGTTCGATGCCGGTTCATGGTGGAAATATTTGGTTCGATGCCGGTTCGTGGTGGAAGCATTTGGTTCGATGCCTATTCGTGGTGAAAGTATTTGGTTCGATGCCAGTTCGTGGTGAAAGTATATGGCTTGATGCCTATCCGTGGTGAAAGTATTTGGTTCGATGCCTGTTCATGGTGGAAGTATTTGGTTCAATGCCTGTTCATGGTGAAAGTATTTGGTTCGATGCCTGTTCGTTGTGAAAGTATTTGGTTCGATACCGGTTTGTGGTGAAAGTATATGGCTTGATACCGGTTCGTGGTGAAAGCATTTGGTTCGATGCCTGTTCATTGTGAAAGTATTTGGTTCGATACCGGTTCGTGGTGAAAGTATATGGCTTGATGCCGGTTCGTGGTGAAAGTATTTGGTTCGATGCCGGTTCGTGGTGAAAGTATTTGGTTCGATGCCGGTTCGTGGTGAAAGTATATGGCTTGATGCCGGTTCGTGGTGAAAGTATTTGGTTCGATACCGGTTGGAAGCTTCCTATGCAACCTAGATGTAGAAATACGTACTCGGCTCTTCAGAGATGTGGGGAACGACAGGCGGTCAGGCACGACACTGACAACATCATCCACTAGTGCAGGGATGGCCAAACGTGCTTAACTCTTTCATTCCAAACAGCTCTGGCAGGGTTGGTAGACCTTGTGCGCCTACATGAATCACTGCTCGTGGGCAACACTTAGACAAAGTCTAAACAAAATATTTTGAACGCAACTTATAATTTTTAAACTGTTGAGTAACTTTCTTCCTGTTTCATTCTACCAAAATTTCTCATTAAAATGTATTCTAGTAGCGCCATGAAATGAATTCAGGACTGAAAGAGTTAAGAATCACATACGACAAACTTGTACTTCTGATGTTTGGGAACCGATATGCAAGAACAAATATTATATGCACATTATTATTGTTACATGCGCATTTTTGTCACAAAATTATGTAGATATATTAATAAATACATATATGTGATTTTATATATATATATATATATATATATATATATACACATAAGCACACACACACACACACACATATATATATATATATGAGAATCGGCTTTTATGATTCTCCAGTGCAGTTTCTCTGTAATCGTTGTTGACCTGAAATTTCTGTAATCCCTGACTCAAATCTAGCATTAAAAAAAAAAAACATTTAAATTCCGAAGTATATTTACTCGCCATAAATGTTAAACTTTTAATCCCGTAGATGCTCAGTTTACACTCGCTAAATAATAATAAAGTTTCACTCATTTTCATTTACCTTTTATATTAATTATGATGTAAAAAAAGACCTTAGGTAACATACTTTCGCGAGCCGCACACTACCTATATGTCAAAGAGCCGCATGTGACTCTTGCTCTACTGTGACCGACGAGTCAGTGAAATGATAAACAACCATAACTAAATTTTCAATATATTTCAAGGATTAATAACTGAAAACAGCGCCACATTCTCGAAAAGAAACAACAGAACACACGTGGACATGCACTCTCTGATTTATACACACACAGTGCTTTTAGTTTCCGTCCGAATGTTCTAGCAAGTCCGGCCCTTTTGCTGAACTGATGTTCGCAGGCCATGACACAGTCCTGGTAGCGCCCAATGATCCGAAGAAGGGAGGAGCGTAGTGACCGTATCATTTCGTCATCAGATCTGGACTCTTGGACTAACGACAGCAAGAACTGTTCAAACGATACTGTTAAGAAAGAGAAATAAGTGGACGAAGGAAATTTGACATATCCACAGAAAGGTACACTGGTATTATGACCTAATGATAAATACACTGACACGTAGATATCCAATGTCATCTTTTAAGTACTGGTTTGAAGGTGGCGAAGGCGCTATCTGGTGTGGCAGTCAGCGACCCATAACTGACAAGCTAGCGTCAAGGCTGGCCCATAACTGACCAGCTAGCGTCAGGGTTGGCCCACAACTGACAAGCTAGCGTCAGGGTTGGCCCACAACTGACAAGCTAGCGTCAGGGTTGACCCACAACTGACAAGCTAGTGTCAGGGTTGGCGAAACATACTTCCCAAGACCCTGCCCCACTTCTCCGTTGGTACCCCCAGTAACAGGAGAGCCTGGATAACAGGGTAGAGATGGCTGTAGTACCCAGGCTTGTGGACTTAACATTGCTGCACGCTCTCTACTTGTATCTTCACTGACGGGGCTGAAAGAAATAGCTGCCATGACCCGGTCCCAACCCAGCATGATAATGTGCATTAACTTCTTCACAGCACTGACTGCAAAGAACTCCAGGATCGTAGCTCCAGGCAGATAGAAGAAGAAGAAGAATGGCTTGAATATGATAATTCTTACAAATATAGGATTTACTGAACATTTGTTTGCTGACAATCTCTCCCTGTCAAAATTTATTCTAGCACCCATGTTGTTGCCTACATGACAACAGCAACTGAAAAAAGTGGTTGTATATTAAGGTTCAGTCTCGTTTTTTTGTCTTCAGTTTTGACCCTCGTTTCCTCTTCAAATGATGCCGCAGACTGGCTCTTCGTGTGACTCTGTCTTTTTCCAAATCTTCCCAGACTTCATGGTTGATAGAAAAAGTCCATCATTCATGCCTCATAAATATCTACCTGGTCTCTTTCCCTCCACAAGTCTGCTACGTAAATACAGCATTTCCCGTGATAAAAAAAAAAACAGATAAGACGCACCAGCTTATAAGACGCACTGACGTATTGGGGGGGGGGGAATGAAAATCGGCACATTTTCCATGAACAATATGGCAATGTAACCCCCAGAACAGATGGCTGTTGGCAAGTGCCAACGATAACAGTTCTCTGTGTGATTCGTTGCTCTCGAAGTCCTCCTCTCTGCCCGTCTCTCTGCTAACGGGGAAAGGCTGCAGTAAGGCCGTTTTAATCTAGCGTTTCTAATCCATTTTTCACATTTGTAAAAGATTTCTAAAGAAAATGTTCTACTTACGCTGATCCCCGACTCGCTTGAACGATCTCGACCAGTAGGCGCGAAGTCTGTAGAGGGATGGTATGGACTGTTCACATCTGGTCTCACACAAGGTACTACTAGGCCGAAGGCAGATTGCTAACAACGTCACTATAAAGAACGTCGCTGATTGGTTTGAAGAGATCACGTGATCAGGCATAGTCTGAAATGGAAATGAATTTGGCTGAAAAATACTTGTTACAACTACATAAGCAGATACAAAAGAAAGCTAGAGGCCGGAAAGAAACGTTTTTGATGTTCTAGAAAAAGTGAATTTGTGTGGATGATGGATTTCAAGCACTGAAATTTCCATAAAAAAGGGCAGATAAAAATATAACTTTCTTTCACGTACAATTTCCAATAATATTTGCAGTTCCCCCTGAGCTTTTGCCATATTTTATCAGATTTTAAAAACGAATCTATACTAGTGTTCCAATCTTGTGTCAACATTTTCTTACAGAAGAAGAGAACTGAACCAAAATATTTATTTCATGCAAGGAAAACAAGTTTAGTCAGACTAGTATGCGTTTAATCATTTATTTATCACAAATAAACGAGAATAAATGGCCAGCTTTAAAACGGGGACAGAAAATACATTTGTCACATTAAACTGGACTTCACCGCTGTAGCCTTCTCGTGAAGTCCATTTTATTTGCAGTCTAATTTGCTTGCTCTTTTCTATATTTAGACATTATTTTTGTCTTCTTTGTATTCTGATTGCAACGCTAAAGTTATTTTTATAAAGTAATACAGTATATTAATTGATAATTAACACTAACAAATTTATCGTAGATGAAATTAATAATAATAATAATAAAAACAATGCTTGTATAATAAAACTGTAACAGACGGTTGAAGCACCGAAACTGTCTAATGAATGTTTAGGACAAGATATGGAAAGGTTAAAGAAACAATGAAGAATGAACGGTGTGCTTCAGTCTCCCCCCCCCCCCTTTTCATGGCAGGATAGAGGATGGTAAATTAGTGAGAGATTTAGTCACAGCCCAGTCAAAACTGTAGTTTCACTGTGGTGAATGTGGGTTAAAACTGTCAGCCGATTCTGTAGTCTTACTGTGGTGAATGTGGGTTAAAACTGTCAGCCGATTCTGTAGTTTCACTGTGGTGAATGTAGGTTAAAACTGTCAGCCGATTCTGTAGTTTCACTGTGGTGAATGTGGGTTAAAACTCTTAGCCGATTCTGTAGATTCGCTGTGGTGAATGTGGGTTAAAACTGTTAGCCGATTCTGTAGATTCGCTGTGGTGAATGTGGGTTAAAACTGTTAGCCGATTCTGTAGTTTCACTGTGGTGACTGTGAGTTAAAACTGTCAGCCGATTCTGTAGTTTCACTGTGGTGACTGTGGGTTAAAACTGTCAGCCGATTCTGTAGTTTCACTGTGGTGACTGTGGGTTAAAACTGTCAGCCTATTCTGTAGTTTCACTGTGGTGAATATGGGTTAAAACTGTCAGCCAATTCTGTAGTTTCACTGTGGTGACTGTGGGTTAAAACTGTCAGCCGATTCTATAGATTCTCTGCCGCGACTGTGGGTTAATATGTGCCTATTTATTTGCATTTTTTTTTAAACAGCTGTGTCCTTTTTCGCCATGCGACGAAACCAGATATTCTTCAATGTCATTAGCAGCGTCCTTGACGCAGATATCACATACTTAACATTACATCACATTATATTAACCTGCATGGACGTAGCTGTATAGAGTTACCTCTGACAACTAACTGCTGACACATCACTTTCCTCCGGTTCTCAAGTGTTTGTTTTCTGTAATATCAATTTTCAAAAGCCGAGCGCTGTAAATTACCGACTAGTCATAAATTGCAAAAGGTTTTCAGAAATACTTGATGTAGCAATCACACAAACACACAAACACACACACACACACAAATCCAAAGAGCTGTATTCGGAAATGTTCTCCTCGCTTGTGGTTTTGGTAGAGAACTAGGAGGAAGCAGTTCTGATGTTCTTGATGTTTTTTTTTACATTTTGAAAGCGAATATTACTGTTCTTGTTTTACTTTCTAAGAGAAACTCTTTCTCTTTCAGAAAATATTCGAGTCTGACTGGTGGCTGGACGAAGGTACACACGCACGCACGCACACACACAGGTTATTTCAAAACTTTGACAAAGGAGATAGCTTTTGTTATAAAGGGACTCGGAAAATCAGTTTTTTTTTCCTTCTTCTATTTTTCTTTCTGTTGCGTTTTCTTTTATTTCAAATATTCATTTGGACTTCGAATGAAGTACTGTTACGTCTGTTATATAGCTGTTTTGTAAAAGAAAATAGAGGACTTATAATATTTATTACTGTACATTATTATATTAAACAATTTTGGAAACAAAATACTAAAGTATTTAAATTTTCTTGAAATTAAATATTTAATTTAAGCGCGATAACCACTGAACAAACGTGCGTACTATATAACGCAGTGGTTATCAGCCTTTTTCTTGCACAGCCCTAAACCAGCAAGTGAAGGTGGGTAAAGATTCTAAATTAGCAAAGGCAGGTGACCCAAGACCATAAGCCAGCAAGGGCAGCTGACCCAGGATTCCCAAACAGCAAAGGAAGGTGACCCAAGACCCCAAGCCACCAAGGGCAATTGATTCAAGACCCTAAACCAGCAAGGGCAGGTGATTCAAGACTCTAAACCAGCAAGGGGAGGTGATCCAAGACCTAAAACCAGTAAAGGTATGTGATCCAAGACCCCAAACCAGCTAAGGCAGGTGAATCAAGATCCCAAACTAGTTAGGACAGGTGAATCAAGACACAAAAACCAGCAAGAGCGGGTGATCCAAGACCCCAAACCAGTTAGGGCAGGTGAATCAAGACCCAAAAACCAGAAAGAGCAGGTAATTCAAGACCTCAAACCAGCAAGGGCAAGTGACCCAAGACCCCAAACCAGCAAGAGCAGGTGATCCAGGACCCCAAACCAGTAAGGGCAAGTGACTCAAGATCCCAAACCAGCAAGGGCAAGTGACCCAAGTCCCAAACCAGCAAAGGCAAGTGACCCAAGACCCTAAACCAGCAGTGACAGGGGACCCACTAAAATATATGTTTAAAATATTGAAATTAAAAAAAAACACGAAGCGATACTATTTCAATGCTTTTCACGCAATAAACTTTGCCAGTGTAATTGTTATTTTTAATATTTAGTTCTGAGAACATAAAGTGATAGTAGTGTAATTCCCTAATCTTGATTTTGTTTTCAATTTTAACTTATCATGGCTTCTTTTTTTCTCGTAGTATCTTCTTATCTTTTTCATAATCTACTCTAGACCCAAGTTGATCCTAATCTACGTCGGGACTTGGAATTATTGATAAAAAGCGGGTAAGTTTTGAAAGAGTGAAGGATCACTTTTACTGATTACAAAATATTCATTGTAACTGTGTCTGAAGAAGACAATGAAGCTACTGGCAAGTATGGACTAGGAATCAGAAACAAAAGAGGGGAGATGTTGATTGAGTGGGCAGAAAAGAATAAAATGATAATAAGAAATACTTGGTTTCAACAACACCCTAGGCGACTATGGGCACGGAAAAGCCCAAATAATAACATACGTAAGCAGACAGATTACATTATGATCAACAGAAGATTCGGGAACTCGCTAACATCCGTGAAAACAAGACCAAGCGCAGACTGCGACAGTGACCACATCCTAGTCGTAGGAAAAGTGAGAATAGGCTAAAAGAGGTTAAAAGTAGCAGCTAAAAACAACGAACTAGATAGAGAGCTGTTACGGAAAGATAAAGCAATACAAGATCAATATAGGACCATAGTTCATAATAGGTATAATGCTATAGAGAAGATTGAAACGACTGATGAAAAATGGAATATGCTCAAAGACTCTATTCAACAAAAATCTATCGAAATCCTACCTCCAAATAAAAGACACTCTTAACAGGGGTGGACGACAGAAGAAATTTTGTAACTAATGGATCGGAGAAGAAGTCTTAAGGACAATAAAGATGAATCTTCTTATCTTATGTCTTATATCCTTCCCGTGCCGTTAAACGTCACATAGGGCTCGCAAAGTAGTTCGCCAATTTTTCCTGTCTTCAGCGAGTCTTTCAACATCATCAAGGGATTTTATGCCTGTTAATTTGCCCTCTCTTAACAATGACCTCTTCAAAGTTTCACGTGGTCTGCCTCTTTTTCTTCAGCCTGTTGTGTTCCACTTGATAGCTTGTTTTGGGATTCTCTGATCATTTTTTCTCATCACGTGACCAACATATGTCCATCTCCTTTTCCTGATCACCCATGAGACTGGTTGTTGTTCAGTCATCTGTCTTATCTCTGCATTGTTCTTGAATTCGTTCCACTTGATGTCGAGTATTTTCCTTAGGCATTTGTTTTCAAAAGAGTCTAAAATAATAATAAAGATGAATACGACAAAATAAATAAAGAAATAAGACATAAATGCAATAAAGCTAAGGAGGAGTAGCTAAATAAGAAATGTAATGAAATAGAGACACACCATCATGGAAACGCAGGAGATATGTACAAACAAATATAGGAGTTAATAAACAAAAGGACATATCACAAGACTGGTTGCTTGAAGTGAAAGGAGAGGCATACAATAATGGACAGAGATGAAATAATGGCAAGATGGAACGAATACATTAGAGAACTCTATGAGGATAATAGAAGCGAAATAGATATAAGAAATAATAATGAGGAGCCTCACGTATCAAAAGCAGAAGTGGAAGCAGCCATCACACACATGAAAAACAACAGAGCAACAGGACCAGCTAAAATCACCAAGGAAGTGTTGGAACATTAGGAAAGCTTGGCATAGAAATAATTACCAGATTGTTGAATGACATCTATAACAGCAACTATATCCCATCAGACCTTTTGCAATCAATTTTCATTGCTCTACCAAAGAAATAAGGTGCAGTTGAATGTGAAGACCATCGACGAATGAGCCATGTTATCAAAATCCTACTTTGTATTGTTATGAGAAGAGTCAAGAGCAAAATAAAACCAGAAATCGCTGGAGAACAGTGCGGCTTCGTCGAAGGAAAAGGTACAAGTAACGCCATATATCTAATAAGAACATTGATGGAGAGATCAAAAGAAGTAAAGATGGACCTCTACTTATGCTTCATAGACTACTGTAAAGCATATGATACAGTGAGACACACAGAAATTATAAAAATCCTGGAAGACATCAATTTAGATGGGAAAGATCTGAAACTTTTCAAAAACATATACTGGCAGCAATCAGCAACCTTGAGGTTTGAGAACCAAATAGGAGCATTCCAAGACATAAAATTGGGAGTGAGACAAGGATGTGTTTTATCTCCTGACCTCTTCTCCTTGTACAGCGAAAACATAATTAGAAATATTGAGAGCATGCCAGGAATATCAGTTGGCGGGTACAACTTTAACGGGTTAATACATGCAGACAACACAGTCCTGATTGCTAAAAGTGATGGGGAGTTACAGGCTCTTCTGGACATCGTGGTTCGTGAAAGTAAAAATAAAGGTCTCAGCCAGAACAAAAAGAAGACTGAAGTGATGGTCATTTCAAAGAAAAGAATACCACCAAAATGTAGCATTACCTTCGATGGCACAAATCTGAAACAAGTTGATAGATTCAAGTACTTAGGAACGATTATAAGAACTGATTGGAAATGTCACAACGAAATAAAAAGCAGACGTGCTCAGGCCAAGTTAGCATTCCAGACAATGAGAAACATCTTGTGCAGCAGATCCATATCAATGGAAACAAGATTCCGAGTATTTAAATGTTATATTGAGCCAGTTTTGTTTTATGGATGTGAAGCATAGTCTGTGAATAAGAGAGTACAGCGAGAAATGGAGGCCATGGAGATGTGGTTTATAAGGATGTTGAAGGTACCATGGACAGCCAAGAAAACCAATGAAGAAGTCTTAAGTCTTAAGGGAGGCTGGAGTTAAAAAGCAAGTTATAGCAAAGATCAGAGGTAGACATGCGAGATTTATAGGACATTTCCCGAGAAGAGGAAAATTGGAACACTGTGGCAACTTGAAAAATTGAAGGAAGAAGAGACAGAGGAAGACAGAGAGAAAAGTTACTGGATGGGCTGTCAGTGTAGCTAGGAAAAAAGTCATCGGCGGATCTCATAATCAAGTCTAAAGACAGGGAATTGTGGAGAGAAATGATCGCCTACGCCACGCGGCACGGCACTTGAATTGAATTGAGTTGTGTCCCGGAATTGCTACTTATTTTTACTGTCGTGTTTTGTTCATCAGTTCACGTTCTTTATAAAGTGTTTTTCTTCATTTGTTTTTTTTTTCAGCCTCACAAACTTCAAGTCAGGTGTCTTCTTGTTCTGACATTTATTAAGACCATATTGTTGGTGTCTTTTGATTTACCATCTCCTCTATACTAATTTCATTTTATGTTGTACCTGATACTTGCTTTCTCATTCTTTAACACCATAACACTGCCGAGGCGCACAAGCCGGAATTTTAAGCCCAGAAGTCCCTTTTGATTTCATATCATACCTTGACACCTACAGCTAAGGGAGTTTAAATTACCTGATACTACCTCATGCGGGATGAGCAGAATCATAAGTCTTTTGACTGGCCATGGAGACGTTCAGTCTTTTATAGCTTGTAGTAAGGTGCCAAGATGGGACAGTGTGAATACATCAGATGTAATATTGTCGGCTAGACTCACCCACAGACTTATCACGGTCATGGCTGTGTGATATACTCTGGTAGACAACCCAAGTACAACTTATCACGGTCATGGCTGTGTGATATACTCTGGTAGACAACCCATGTACAACAAGTACACATTTACTTACAAGTTACTACTTGAGTCTGAAAACATCCTCGTACGACTCATGATGATGAATCTGTGCAAATGCATTTGATGATGATGGCATTCAATATCTCAAATTAATGGCAGAATACAAAAGAGCACGGATATACTAAGAACAAACAACGTAAGCAAGTTGTTTCACAACAAACACACGAAACGGGAGGCATTGTCTCTATTTATCTCTGCGTTAAGTAATGGTTAACACAAACACAGCAACTCGCTTTGTGAGTCAAACTCAGACAATTCCATACTTTCACACAAAACCACAATCAAGAAACTTTCCCCATACAAGTTCCTATGAGACTGAGTTCACATTCGCAGCTCGTGCAAGAGGTGATAACCAGAAAGCTTCTACAAGCTTCTCGACTCAGGAGACAAAAGCTCAGTAACTTAAATCTGAAAAAAAAAAAGAACAAGGGAAGCAGCCCACGAAAGCCAGTCTTCCACCAAACACGTTAAACTCGAGTAGAGAAACGTAGCCAGTCAAAGCGGCGAGGAGGAGTTTTACATTAGAAGCCGAAGAAATAAACTTCGTACACGAAACTTGAGAACTAAACACCCCTCAGCCAGATCGACAGACTGGGTCGTAGGACAGTGTTAAGTACTACAAATGATTGCTTTGATTTGCGTCTTTATACATAAACAAGGGACCGACCCACTACTTGCTTTGCCTGTTAGGCTGAGAGAGAGAAATAAACGTTTAAGATTTACAAGATGATTCATGTCTCACATTGTCATCACAAACACCGAGTCATCATCATCGTGTGTCGTCTTCGGAACGAAGGTTGGCGGTATTCTCCAGTTTCCTCGTTCCCGCGCCTTGATGGTGCATTCGGCCAGGCTGTGTCCTGTCCATTCTCGTATGTTATCTTTCCATCTACATCTCTGTCTTCCTCTCGTATGTTATCTTTCCATCTACATCTCTGTCTTCCTCTCGTATGTTATCTTTCCATCTACATCTCTGTCTTCCTCTCGTATGTTATCTTTCCATCTACATCTCTGTCTACCTCTCGTATGTTATCTTTCCATCTACATCTCTGTCTTCCTCTCGTATGTTATCTTTCCATCTACATCTCTGTCTACCTCTCGTATGTTATCTTTCCATCTACATCTCTGTCTTCCTCTCGTATGTTATCTTTCCATCTACATCTCTGTCTACCTCTCGTATGTTATCTTTCCATCTACATCTCTGTCTACCTCTTGTATGTTATCTTTCCATCTACATCTCTGTCTACCTCTTGTATGTTATCTTTCCATCTACATCTCTGTCTACCTCTTGTATGTTATCTTTCCATCTACATCTCTGTCTGCCTCTCGTATGTTATCTTTCCATTTAAATCTCTGTCTACCTCTCGTATGTTATCTTTCCATTTACATATCTGTCTACCTCTCGTATGTTATCTTTCCATTTACATCTCTGTCTACCTCTCGTATGTTATCTCTCCATCTACATCTATGTCTACCTCTCGTATGTTATCTTTCCATCTACATCTCTGTCTACCTCTCGTATGTTATCTTTCCATCTACATCTCTGTCTACCTCTCGTATGTTATCTTTCCACCTACATCTCTGTCTGCCTCTCGTATGTTATCTTTCCATCTACATCGCTGTCTACCTCTCGTATGTTATCTTTCCATCTACATCTCTGTCTGCCTCTTGATCTTTTTTTCTTTACACTTTTCCTTCTAGTACGGTCTTCAGTAAGTTGGTATGCCTTTTGATATGGCCAAAGTATTTTTTTTTCATCTTTATTTCGTTAACAAGCTCACATTGAACTTGGAGCTGTTCTAAAATTTGCGCATTTGTTCTTTTCATTCTCCATGTTATATGACCTGGTTTTCTATAGAACCACATTTCTGCTGTATTAATCTTTCTCTCCATCTTTTTTGCTTAGAGTCCAAGTTTCTGCTGCATGCAGTAAAACAGGGGAGATATAACATTTTACAAATCTCAGTTCTGTTTTTGCGCGCTTACTCTTGGAGGTAAGACTGGCTTCATGGTGCTGAATGTATGCTTTGTCATTCCGATTCTTTTCCTCATCTCCATGTTCACATCTCCTAGCTTCTAGTATGTGCCCTAGCTAGCAGTAGTTTGTCGTATGTTCTAGTTTCTCCTTGCTTACGCGGGTTCTGGTCTTTCTTGCTGAACACCAGTCCCTACTCTTGGCTTGTGTTGTATATCTTATCTGTTAACTTCTGCAGGTTGTGTGGGTTCTCTGCTAGAAGGACTGTATCACCATCGAGTGCCTGAGTGTAAGAAGTGTAATCATTGGATACACATCACAAATGAGCAAAAGACGTGTATTCAGTGGATATACAGGACAACAAGAAGAGTAAAAAGAAAGATGAAATTCAACATCTAAAAAAAAAAAAAAAAGAGCAATGAACGACAAAGTTATCTAAATAAGGTTCCACTATGGAGATTGTTTTATGATTCTACTGTAGAAGTGTTACAAACACAGTCTGAAAACGTCTGTTCTATCAGTGCCTTTTTTTATCAAATCTATTCCAGTATTCCACCCTGCTATTTTCGCACTCTCCCCCACCACCCACACAAACTCACCCTCACACGGTTGGCACGTTCTTCAGCTCAGCCACCCAAACTGCTATATTTATTAAATCTAATAAGGGTGTAAGGGCGTCAGCTTTTCCATATGAAGGACCATTTTCAGAATTAGCCGGTGTTTCTTCAGCCAGTTCCGGACTGAAAGCCACTTCTTGCTGTTGAAATGTTCCGCACGAGCACGATGGTTCTCAGACTATGACGCTTGTCATCAAGAACCAGACACAGGCTGTGTTAATCATGGTCAACTTTCATTTGTTATTCTCTCTCACTGTGATATCAAAGCAAAGTGTTTTGCGTGTCTCTTACTATACTGGGCCCCTGAGTGGCACAAGTGGCTTGTGTACTTGACTCTCATGGCTGAGGTTAGTGGTTCGGAGGCTTCCTAGGTATCCAGCTGTAAAAATGGGTATCTGGCACCTTCTGGAGCGGGTGAAGGATAGACGCCCGGACCTGGCGATCACCACATGGTCCTCCAGTTTGCCGAAAGATCAAGGAAAATCACCAAATTGCCTTCATGGCATAAAAGGATACATTCACCCGTTGCAGTAAAGTTTATGACAGAAGTTTTGTATACGCACTTCACGAACAAAGGTGATCGAGCTAAAGCAGGGCCTTTCAAACTTTCTGAGATTACAGCTGCCCTCCCTCCCCCCCCCCCCCCCCAATTAACTGGTACTATTAGATACCCAGTATGACTTCAAATGATATCAATAGATTGATTTCATGTCACGCACGGGTATCTAGGACTAGAAGAGGTGGAAGACAATTTTAATATAAGAACAACTTTTATTTTTAAAATTGTTGAGAGATCTAGTCCCATAACTCAATATGTTTGTTCCCATGCTGGCAAGAGATATGGATAGCCTTGGTTAAGAATAGATCAGTGTTTAATTTGTTGGTTACTAGGTCTGTTGTGGCTGTTCAGTCTTTACAATTTACATATTTAAGGAAGTGACGATCTGAACGTTGGTCATGTGACTGACCTGTTATTGGACTTGGTCAAGAGAGGGGTTTTTGGCGGGATTTGTGGAGATAGAACAGCTGTGACTATGTGATTAAGCATGGAGTATATATGTGAGATTTTGGAACTGGACTTATGCTTGGGCATGTTCTTAGACGTAGAGGTCGTTGTTGAGTAGCGATCAGAGTCAGCGTGATGTTGTTGTATGTTAAACTGTCACTGCTTAAGTCCGCACACATACACTCCTCCACCATTAGAAAACGGTGCGCACATGAGGAACAAACATGTATAAGAACCGCCCTGATGAGGAATAAATATGTATAAGAACCGCCCTGATGAGGAACAAACATGTATAAGAACCGCCCTGATGAGGAATAAATATGTATAAGAACCGCCCTGATGAGGAACAAACATGTATAAGAACCACCCTGATGAGGAACAAACATGTATAAGAACCACCCTGATGAGGAACAAACGTGTATAAGAACCGCCCTGATGAGGAACAAACGTGTATAAGAACCGCCCTGATGAGGAACAAACATGTATAAGAACCGCCCTGATGAGGAACAAACGTGTATAAGAACCACCCTGATGAGGAATAAATATGTATAAGAACCGCCCTGATGAGGAACAAACATGTATAAGAACCGCCCTGATGAGGAATAAATATGTATAAGAACCGCCCTGATGAGGAACAAACATGTATAAGAACCACCTGATGAGGAACAAACATGTATAAGAACCACCCTGATGAGGAACAAACGTGTATAAGAACCGCCCTGATGAGGAACAAACGTGTATAAGAACCGCCCTGATGAGGAACAAACATGTATAAGAACCGCCCTGATGAGGAACAAACGTGTATAAGAACCACCCTGATGAGGAACAAACATGTATAAGAACCGCCCTGATGAGGAACAAACATGTATAAGAACCGCCCTGATGAGGAACAAACGTGTATAAGAACCACCCTGATGAGGAATAAATATGTATAAGAACCGCCCTGATGAGGAACAAACATGTATAAGAACCGCCCTGCTCAAGTTTTGGTGCGATAGCTGCAATATGCAGGCCAGTAGCAGATCAAGCCCTCGGTTGCATATACTGTATATATCAGAGATAAAAACCAGAGGTTTTAGTGACTACAGATGCGACGCTGTGAGAATTATGCGCAGCTGAAGCAGTGATTCTCATGCTTTTTCAGTCAGCCTCCCTCTTGTCTTTCAGACAGAATCCCTAGCGCTCCCAAAATCTTTTCACCTCATTTGTTTCCTACGCTTTTCCCTCTTCTGTCATCGGTTCTCCCTCACCAGCTAGAACTTCCCATCGCCCCTATGTACAAGCACATATTGGGAATCACTGTCTTAAATCGATCAGGTTATTATCTCAGAGTTTAGATAAGGAAGCTTAAATGTATTTTCTCCCATAAAGTGTTGTTAATGGCAAGTAAAATTTTCCACATTTTGAAAATCTGTTTGATCGAAACTGTCGAGTAATCAATTTGTTTAAAAATATGAATGACCCTAATCTGAAACAAATTCACTTTCATTTCTCTATTACAGCTAGTCAAAAAATATGAAAATAATAATGTAATGTTAAAGATATAAAGAAGATGCATTGCACAATTTGCAAAATTCTTTTTTAAAACACAAATCTTGACTAATAGTATAAACCTAAAGGTTACCTAGGTCCGCACCCCCACCCTTCTTCTTCTCAGCATCAACAACGGAATGTAAATATTCTCGAAAATATAGATTCATCTGTAAACCAAAGAAGGGGTTGTAGTGTAGGAGATGTTATCTCGGAGTCTATTGAAGGACCACGCAATGCTTCTGAAAGCGTGAATTTAAACTGAAACACTGCTTTTTGTTTTAAATATTCAGCAACAACGCTAGTAGGAATGCTTTCTTTGTTTAAAGGTTCAGGGATTTCATCTTGAGATGTTTCTTTGTTTAAAGGTTCTGGGATTTCATCTTGAGATGTTTCTTTGTTTAAAGGTTCAGGGATTTCATCTTGAGATGTTTCTTTGTTTAAAGGTTCAGGGATTTCATCTTGAGATGTTTCTTTGTTTAAAGGTTCTGGGATTTCATCTTGAGATGTTTCTTTGTTTAAAGGTTCAGGGATTTCATCTTGAGATGTTTCTTTGTTTAAAGGTTCAGGGATTTCATCTTGAGATGTTTCTTTGTTTAAAAGTTCTGAGATTTCATCTTGAGATGTTTCTTTGTTTGAAGCTTTGATTAAGTCACGTCTTCTTGAAAAGTTAGAAATGATTTAGTTTTAGGATCTGTTATACAGAAGACATTAAATGACAAGGCTTTCATGACCAGCCAGCCACATGTGACGATGTTGTTCATCCCTGGTTTAGGATTTACACAAAGATAATACATTAGATATCTTAGTTTTGTCTTTGATGGTAAAGTGGTTTAAATATTTGCTATTCGTCCGGGCACGGAGCAGTCTTTAAGCCAAGTATGAGTCAATTTTTCCCGTTTGTCGTCTTCACTTTTTTAAATACTCATATTGTTTTGTTTCGTTTCCACAAAAAATGGCATTTGAATTTTGTTGCTTTTCTTGGGTTATGTCAAAATTATAATTATTAGAGCACCAGGCCAGGGGACATTTGTTTATAGAGTTCCATGTTCATTTCTTTCCTTCATTATTGTTCCAGATAAAAAGTGTATGTACATTTTCTCACGTTCGTCTGGGGATATTTCCATCAAAACTTTTTATACCACAATCTTGATCAGTATAGTTTCTTTACACTTAGACTTCCCATAGTACACCGTTAAAACGGAACAGAAATTCAATTAATGTTTCCTGTATTCGATCCATTCGCGAATCGATTAGTCTTCCACCTCTTCACTGCATTACACTTTCGCTTCGTTCTGGAAAATGTCTGTATTTAGCTTTTGGAGTGTCTTGGAAAGATCCATCATGCTCAAGTACAATATTCGCTCAGTACGTTAGTGAGGCTGTAAATGGAGGAAGATAGAACACAGAAACGGTAACTGCGCAAGAGGTTTTTATGTACATTCTCCGGTATGTCACCCGGAAGCCAAAGGGTTTAAATGTTAGTCACAGAATTGTCCGAAATCATTCCTTATAATCTTACACGCTCTATCATTCTCTTCTTATTACTTTGTCTCATCTATTTCTTCTTATTGATATTGTCTGTCTATTCTAATAGCACATTTAAAAAAACTAGTATTGATCACGCGTCTGTAAGTTCGTTGCTCCTATCATTTCCCTAGGATTTGCTTGTTCTTTACATTCCAGTTGGCCACATTACACAGTACCAACCCACTTCACCCTCTCTTCTATTGTCAGTAAGCTCGCAGCCTATTTGTTGTAATGTGACAAAAAATAAGCAATGAAATATCGAATCTCGTTCGTAATCTTAATATTGATGAACTCAAGTCCTGTAGCAAATAACAGATCAGCTCTGCTTGTCAGAAAATCCTCAGGTAAAATCACTGCTTCATTTCATTGTGTACCTTGTCACCTTGACGTAACACAGGGATAAATAAAGTTCTGATTCAGAAGTTTTAAAAATGTATATTCCTTTCATTAATACGTATAATTATGTCAGAGAAGCACCAGAAATGGATCTGATCGTGTACTCTTCTTCATTAGAACAGCCATAGCATGTACGCCTGAAAGAAAGAAGAAGGGCCCGAGACAATCTAGCGAAGGATTGTTGACGTGTCTCCAGGGAAAACATGCAGCACAGTTTGAGCCTGACTGAAGGTCGTGAGCAGTCAAAACATTCATTGCCGATATGGAACATGCTCAAGATGTACTAAATATATATTGTTTTTGTAAATTAAGATTTGAATTTTTTTTTCCTGCTCTAGTTCATTTTCAGTTTCATTAACAAAATATCTGAAAAAGAAAGTCGAAACACAAAATGCCTGTAATATTATATTTGTTGTTGAAGCAGATTTACTCATTTAATTAAGGGCTTAACTAAACCATATCCCGAACATGCCTTCAAGGCATGAAAACGAGGATTTTGCCTTCTACTTTGCTTGTTTAATGTCTTGTCACTTCTAACTTGACTCTACTTCAGACTGAACCCTCCATCATCTCTCAAAAATGAATAACAATCAAAATAAGAAGACCGTATATAATACACTTTATCCCACAGTAACGTACTTGACAAAAGCAAACCCATCAGACCAAACTTTGTTTTTTT
Source organism: Achatina immaculata (assembly GCA_009760885.1). Taxonomy (NCBI): domain Eukaryota; kingdom Metazoa; phylum Mollusca; class Gastropoda; order Stylommatophora; family Achatinidae; genus Lissachatina; species Lissachatina immaculata. Next base: position 37,167,898 of record CM019694.1, read on the forward strand.
TCTTTTTGACTGTCTGTGATTTTGTTTCTATACTGAAAAATACACGAAGGAAATAAAGCAGACATTAAAAATGTCCACCATCGCTAAAATGCGTAATTTTTAACTGAATCCTGTTAAAATGTAGCATACCCACTTTTCCTTACCAGTTCTCTTTTTTATTTCTTTTTTTTTTCTTATCCTTTCCCTTGTCGTGTAAAAGATAAAATCAATACTGGGGACTAAATTATAGCTTGAGTAGACTGAAAGACAGAGTTATCGGACCTAGAGGAAAGGTTCAATAGCAACTCCGAACGAAGAACGATAATTTTATGGGCCATCCTAGTGTTTTGTGATATTAAAGGGAGGTTATACGGGGCCATCATACTAAACCCACTATGTTTTTTTAACTCTGTACTCTTACCCTTGCGACCCCACGCTATATTTTGCTGGTATGGAACGAGTAAATTTGGATATGCACAAATTGGTAAAGTAGGATCTGTAAGTAGTGCAGCTGTTGAGATTTGTAAGTGTTGTTGGTAGTGTCTTGGGGCTGCAGGCATGGTGCTCTTTGCAGTCGGTGGTGTAAAGATTTCGAGGTAGGTTGTCATGTTAAGAGCGGGGAAGGTTACGATACCCATTTTTTCACTCCCTGGGTGGTGCTAAAAAACGCAGGGGGAGGGGGAAGGAATGTTGTAATATTTCTTCAGCAGACTCCACCACCATGGAGACTATAGCGCACTCAAGCAAATCATGCCGTGCATGAAATTTTGTACTCTGTGCAGTAAAATAAAAATAATTTTAAAAAATAAAATAATAAAAATAAAATAATTTTTTTTAAAATCTTATGTTTTCCTCTTTGATGCTACTTTGACCTATAATAGTGCTGGGAAAATAATGGTAGCATTACTTCAGTTTGTTTCACTAATTTCTTTAAATTTTATTATTTTTCGTTTCCATGAGAGCTTTAAAATGATATTTTATACCTTGGCCCCGTGAAGCACATTTGGACACAAAATGTTTTTGTTGAGAATATACTTGCTCACGGTTTCAGGATTTCGCTCACGAACCCCTAAAACTTAGAGGGCACAGTGCTAGCCACCTCATCGATTGTTATCCACCTTTATTCCTGTATCATTTGCTCCATATCAGCATTAGCGTCAGACCTATTCGCAGTGCGTTACATCATTCCAACTTGACACCCCAATGTTAAACTTACTGTTCCCATCATACACCTGCTAAGCCAACACGCACGTGGCCCCACAGTGCTTTATAGTTCTGCTGTGAATATTTGCAGGTTTCACACCTTCAGTATCCAAGAAACGAATAACTGCGCGCTGTTCTTCTCTCGCCCATGCTTCCAAAGGAGCGGCCATCTTTGACTTAGTCGGCTGACATCGCATTTCCAAGATATCTGATGTGTCTTCCGCACACACATACACTTAGAGAGGGATGACTTAACATAACTGTTCTACATATCTTCTTCTCCTTCAAAGACTCGATTTAGATGTTTTTGTTCTAAAAGCAAAACTAAAACTACTTTTCGACTGGCCTTCGTACATTAAGCTGATAGCTTCAAAGAAAATGATACAAGAAAAAAAAACGCGCCTTCTGCAGACCCGGTGGAGACTTTCCCATTTTAATTGCAAAAGTTTAAGAAGCTGATATATTCTCCTTTCGGGGAAGATGAGTGATAGAGCTGTATCACTGATGATTTATTACATTTTAGGTTAAAACTCCTCTCTCGATCAATTTCTACGTTAGAATTTTGTATCCGTTCATTCTCATATCTTAGTACCGTAGTAGACAAAATGTTTTGGGTGGAAATTTCCGCTCAGAATGTCCTGCGAAATAAACTGAACTGTTTATTCCTGAATCTTGAACTACTTTTTACAAAAGCTTCCACACTGTAAGTTTCCTTAGACCAGTGTTGGCTTCGCTTTCCTGTTTGTAAGTGTTCGTAGAAATGAAGTCAAATGGGAAAACAAATTATGACACACAGAAAAAACCCAATAATTTCGTTTGGTTGTCCGCTTATTTAAAAAAAAAACTAATTAGAGAAACTTTGATCTTTGAAATGAGCAAAAAGAAAAAACCCACACAGCAATACAGTCCAAAATACAGTGACCAAAAGAAATCAAATAATCTGAGTGAAATGTCAAAATTGACCTTACAGAGTGTTTTCACTTTTTTGTTTTTTTATCTATATAAAAGAAAGTTTAAAAGATCTTTAAAGAGCTTATTTTGCTCAGCATTCAGAAAATTCTTAACATTGACCTCTATTACTAGCAAAGATCTTATTTACGACTGGGTTAGCTTCAAATACAGAGAGTATACAACTGGGTTAAATTCAAATGCAGAGAGTATACAACTGGGTTAGCTTCAAATACAGAGAGTATACAACTGGGTTAGCTTCAAATACAGAGAGTATGCGACTGGGTTAACGTCAAATAAGGACTCTACGACTGGGCTAACTTCAAATACAGAGAGTATACCACTGGGTTAACTTCAAATACAGAGAGTATACAACTGGGTTAACTTCAAATACAGAGAGTATACCACTGGGTTAACTTCAAATACAAAGAGTATACCACTGGGTTAACTTCAAATACAGAGAGTATACCACTGAGTTAACTTCAAATACAGAGAGTATACCACTGGGCTAACTTCAAATACAGAGAGTATACCACTGGGTTAACTTCAAATACAGAGAGTATACAACTGGGTTAACTTCAAATACAGAGAGTATACCACTGGGTTAACTTCAAATACAAAGAGTATACCACTGGGTTAACTTCAAATACAGAGAGTATACCACTGAGTTAACTTCAAATACAGAGAGTATACCACTGGGTTAACTTCAAATAAAGAGATTATACCACTGGGTTAACTTCAAATACAGAGAGTATACAACTGGGTTAACTTCAAATACAGAGAGTATGCCACTGGGTTAATTTCAAATACAGAGAGTATACCACTGGGTTAACTTCAAATACAGAGAGTATGCCACTGGGTTAATTTCAAATACAGAGAGTATACCACTGGGTTAACTTCAAATACAGAGAGTATACCACTGGGTTAACTTCAAATACAGAGAGTATACCACTGGGTTAACTTCAAATACAGAGAGTATGCCACTGGGTTAACTTCAAATGCAGAGAGTATACCACTGGGTTAACGTCAAATAAGGACTCTATGATTGGGCTAACTTCAAATACAGAGAGTATGCCACTGGGTTAACTTCAAATACAGAGAGTATACGACTGGGTTAACTTCAAATACAGAGAGTATACCACTGGGTTAGCTTCAAATACAGAGAGTATACGACTGGGTTAAATTCAAATACAGAGAGTATGCGACTGGGTTAACGTCAAATAAGGACTCTACGACTGGGCTAACTTCAAATACAGAGAGTATACGACTGGATTAACTTCAAATACAGAGAATATACGACTGGGTTAACTTAAATACAGAGAATATACGAATGGGTTAACTTAAATACAGAGAGTATACGACTGGATTAACTTCAAATACAGAGAATATACGACTGGGTTATCTTAAATACAGAGAGTATACGAATGGGTTAAATTCAAATACAGAGAGTATGCGACTGGTAGAAATGAAATAAACGGGCACTTTGTGTAATAGTTCATTATTAATTAAAATAACTCTAATTAAACGTTTACGACCATTTAAAAATACTTAATGAACGTGTGCAACTGCAACTGATTATCACCAGAAATCTGGAAGGGAAAAGAAAGAGATGGAGACAGAGATAAATGATCTAAGCTGACCAAGTGAATCATACAGGAGTATTTATTCAGATTATTCGTGTGTACAACATTTTTTCAGAATGATCTTGGACTGATAAAATCGCAATGAGCAAGTCGATCGGCGCCATTTAGCTGACACCATTAAGACACTTCATGTCTTCCTGTCATATTTTGGCATTTCTCGCAGTTTTTCAAACTTTCTCATTATTATTGTGATAATGAAATTAGGCTCTGTAATAACCCTACAATAGCCCATAATTGTGCATTTGTCAGAAAGAGTTAAAAGTCCTTCACTTAGAAACTAAAAAGCTAGAAATGATTAAGTTTAGTCAAGAAGGCCATGTCGAAGGACGAGACCTGCCGGAAGCTGATCTACCTAAAAACCTGGTCACCCAGTAAATCGACAGCCGTCAACGTCAAAGTAAAACTGCCAGTCAGGGAAAAATATTACACTTCACTGAGGGCTCATATGATGAAGATGAGCATTTTTAGCATTAAAGTTTTGTGTTTTTTTTAAACTTTGTCTGTCTGCCACTTATTAACATTAGTCACTAATGACACAGTACAAATATGTTTTCAGGCCTTTATATGTTCAGGTAACACCCCCCTTTCCCCCGCAAAGAAAATGGCGTGACCTGCTTTACTGGGGTAGCCTGGACTTGATTCAAACCTGCGTTATCTCTGAGGTCTGCCTACAAACTAACCGTTCTCATTATAACTAGCAAACAGTGTACTACACGGCAAGTCAAAGTAATTCTGTTCTCATGTTTGACTTCTTTGTTTCCATAAAGAAACACCTCATAGGAAGTTTAGTTCTTCCCCCTCCACCCAAGTTTAGCCTTGATCAGCTTGGAATTAGACTATTCTCATATTTTGTGTGTGTGTTCTGCAGAGAATTATACAACTCTCATCTTTTTTTTTTGTTCTGCATGGAATTAGATAATTCTCATCTTTTTTTTTCTACATGGAATTAAAACAATTCTCATATTTTTTTTTCTGCATGTGATTCGACAATTCTCATCTTTTAAAAAAAATTATGTATGGAATTAGACAATTCCCATCTTTATATTTTGTTTTACATGGAATTAGAAAATTCGCATCTTAGTTGTTGTTGTTTTGCATGGAATTAGATTATTCTCCTCCTTTTTTGTTGTTTTGCATGGAATTCGACAGTTGTAATTTTTTTTAAATTTCTCGTGGAATTAGACAGTTCTCATCTTTTTTAATTTGTTATACATGGAATTAGATAACTCTCATCTTTGTTCTACGTTTCATTCATTCAGTCATCTCTACTCCCATAGGAGCATAAGATATCAACAGAGGTTCTCCAGCCAGTCTTGTCTTGAGCAAGACGGGACACATCAAACCAGATCTTTCCCGCTTCCTTTAGATCTACCCGTATAGTCGGACCGGAGACTTCCTCGCGGCTTGCATCCATGCTCGTCATTAGTGCCATCAGTACACCAGTTCTTCGCTGCTCCGCAAAGACTTGACATGTAGACTCTCACGTCATTGCTCCGACAAGACTTGACATGTAGAGTCTCTTGTCATTGCTCCGACAAGACTTGACATGTAGACTCTCTTGTTGATATTTCTGTAGCACTCTGAATTTTTTTTTTAACCTGATCAGATAGCTGGCCCTATTCTGACCCCTCCTTGGTCGCCTTGTACGATCATGCTTGGAAACAAGATTCCGAGTACTTAAATGTTACATCAAGCCAATTTTCTTTTATGGATGTGAAGCATAGTCCATGAATAAGAGAGTGCAGAGAAAAAATGGAGGTAGTGGAAATGTGGTTCATAAGAAGGATGTTGAAGGTACCATGGACAGCTAAGAAAACCAACGAAAAAGTCGTAATAGAGCCTGGAGTTAAAAGGCAAATTACGGCAAAGATCAGAGGCAGACAAGTGAGATTTGTAGGACATTTTGTGAGAAGAGGAAAATTGGAACACACTGTGGCAACTGGAAAAAATTGAGGGAAGAAGAGACAGAGGAAGACAGAGAGAGAGAGAGAGAAAGAGAGAGAGAGAAGTTGCTGGATGGGCTATCAGTGTGGCTAGGAAGAAAGTCACCGGCGGATCTCATAATCAAGTCTAAAGACAGGGCATTTGATTGATTGATTGGTAAGGTACAGTGGTCCTATTCTTTGCTTCCAGGCATGTGCCCAGGTCCTGGGTACCACGCGGAGGATCTTTGCTCTGCATGGAATTAGATAATTCTCGTCTTTGCTCTGAATGGAACTAGATAACTCTTATCCTAATTCTGCATGGAACTAAACAGCTAACATCCTTACTCTGTATGGAACTAGATATTTCTCATCCTTAATCTGTACAAAACTAGATAGATATCATCTGTGCGCTGTATGAAACTGGATAATATTCTCTCTTTTTTGTTATTAAAGGAAACTGATAACGTAGTCTGAGGTTTTCTTGTTCGGTATTTGATTTCGATTTTTTCCCCCTTGATTCCTGAGCTCCTCACATTATCCACATAATCCATCCTTGAAAGTATGTTCTGTATCCAAGGCTATACATGGGTATATGAATAAATTGTATACGAATACATGACCATATGAATACATGGGTATATGAATACAAGGTATACGAATACATGGGCATACGAATACATGGGCATATATGTCCATGTATATGAATACATGGACATATGAATACATGGTATATGAATAAATGAGCATATGAATACATGGGTATATGAATACATGGGTATATAAATACATGGTTATATAAAATATGTGTATATAATAACATGGGTATATAAATTCAACATAACAAATATGTGCAACAGTCTGTTATGCACTATGTAAAAAGATATGGCATTCAGGTATTTGGCCAAAAGAATGGAAAAGAACTGTATTCATACTACTGCCAAAAAAAGAGTAACCTGAAATTATACACAAACTACAGAACTGTTGCCCTGATTAGTCATGCCAGTAAAATTCTGTTACAAATCATAACTGGTAGACTTTGTAAGAAAACAGAAGAAGTCAATATGGTCCAAGCTGGTTTTAGGCAAGGAAAAGGATCAAGAGATCATATATTCAATATAAGATTAATAATGGAGAAATGCAGAGAGTCTAATGTGAATCTATATTTATCTTTTATAGACTACTCAAAGGCATTTGATTGTGCACAACACCAGAAACTTTGGGAAATAATGGAAAAAATGGGATTTCCAATACATTTGATACAATTAGTATCACTGCTGTATCTAGACCAACAGGCAGCAGTAAGAATAAATGGTGAAACAACAACTTCGTTTGACATAAAACAAGAGGTCCGTCAGGGGTGCATATTGTCGCCTTACTTATTTAACTTGTATACTGAAAATATAATGAGGAAAGTTAGAGAAGGTGTAGACAAAGAATATTATGATGCCATAACAATTGGAGGTTATGAAATACCAGAGATTAGATATGCTGATGACACAGTATTACAGTTCACAACACAAAAAGGAATGGAAAAATTAATTATGTCAGTCCGTAAGAATAGTGAAGAGCACAACCTCTATCTTAATGCGAAGAAAACTAAAGTGATGACAACTGACAAAACAAACAAGGCAGCTGAAACATGCATCGATAAGGAGAAATTGGAAGAAGTGGAGAGTTTTGTTAATCTTGGATCATTACTAATTAATAATGGAGATACAATGAGAGAAGTTAAAAGGAGGACATCCATCGCTCTTCCGAAAGTAAAACAACTAAAGAATCTATGGAGAGGAGCAGACAGAACTATAAAAATAATATTTTTAAAGCCATGCATATTTCCTAACACAACATATGCCTTTGAGACCTGGACACTTAACAAAACAGATGAGAAACATATAAATGTCTTTGAATTTAAATGCTACAGAAGAGTTCTTCAAATATTATGGACACAAAAAAGAACAAATATATCCATACTACAACATTTAATATTGAAGAAGGCTGGCTAGTAAAGAGGATTAAAGAGAGAAAACTTAACTATTTTGGACATATTAAACGTCATGATAATCTAGAGAAGACCGTCTTGGAAGGGTACATAATGGGAAAAAGAAAGAGAAGAAGACCAAGGCAAAGATGACTGCAAGACATCGTTGATGATCTGCAAATGAATGCATCAGCAGCAGGCCATCTTGCTCAGAACCAGCTTACAGGAATGCTGTTAGGGAGGCAAAGTTCTGGATGAGACATGCAGATGAATGAATGAATATAAATACATGGGTATTTAGATACATAGATATTTGTATTATCATAAAATTCCAAACCACTGACCGACTCAGGACAGCAGAGAAAACACAGAAGACTGAATGCTCTGAAGACTGAAGCCTCTGGCTGATCAACTTGTGTCCTCAGAGAAATTATCCTCCCAAACTGAAATTTAAAACCAGTTTTAACAACAAAAATTCTGGAGCCCTCCAGTTCCGGAGATGAGCAGCGATGGAGAAATTAATCATTAATTCTGTAATACGCAGAACAAGTGGTTCTCATCCTTTCTTCACGTCACGGACCCGCTGAAGACAACGTAAGTTTCGATGCAACATTTATAACCATTTAAGCTCAAGGTTGAAACAAATTTCTGATGCTATATGTAATCTACATTTGCTACGAGGACTCCAGTTTGGAAACCGCTGATCTGACACTGAAGATTTTTATTGTTATTACGGGGGAGGGGGTAAAACCGCTGTCCGTTGGTAGCATTCAGCGACCTGTAGCTGATATGGTAGTGTCAAGGTTGGCGAACTGCAGCTGATCAAGATCCTCTTTGTTGGTACCCCTTCCCCCCCCCCCCCCCTTCGTAGGAGCTCTAGTCTGGCTAACGAAGGAGAGATCGCAGTATCCCAAGTGGTATTGGAATCTGCTAAAGAAGTATTGCACGCTTCACTCAGAAACTGAAAAAATAGTGGCCACAACCTGCTCCCAAAGCCAACACGATGCTGTGTCTCAATACATCCACCGCTTTGGCTGCAGAGAACAGCATCTCATACTTACTGCTTTGTAGCGGAGGGATTTGAAGACCAGTAAAGTCTAGTTCTTTGCACTTTGACACTGGAGGAAAAAAAATTAAATAATGATAACAGCCTACTTCAGGAGCCACTTAGCTAACAAATTAACCCAACCTTAACATGTCAAAACAATGAAAACACTGGGAAGTTATACACCTGAACACAGGTGAACAAGTTAGGTGACGTAACTGCCATGTTAAGACTTGGCGCAACATGGCCAGCGGACGGCATCTCGGAGTTCCCTGAAATCTCGCTTATTCAACCTAATCCAACTTTGCCTGTTGCTCATTTACACGTGCATCTTACTTTCTGTTACTCCCGTTTCTGCCCATTTTCCTCGCTCTTTCTATCTTTTCTGTAAAACAGCCATGTATCTCCAGCCAACTCTTATTACTAGAACCAGTTTTACCGCAGTCGTCATTTCTCTTATCTTTCGCCACAGTTGAAGGGAGACAAGCTATATTTATGACATTTTAAGAGAATGGGAAAACAGTAGGAAATAATGAAAACATCTGATGTTTAACATCAGAGGACTTTGTTAAAATGTATGAAGTAAAAACTTTTTTTTTTTAATGAGGTAGAATCATTGACCCGATCTACATTTTCTGCTCCGCCTCCTCTTCTAGCAAAACCGGCTAAAACAATTGTAAACAAGCCATCCATGGGCGACCGTTAAAAATATGTTTCAGAATTTGTTTACGAATATAGCAGGCATGAGCGCTTTGATCTCCTGCCCATATAAAGAATGATAATAGCTTGTCATGACCTTCCCGGTTTCCAGAAGCGCATACAAAGAAAAATCTGCGCCGTATCACCCCGAGAGCTACAGTACACGGCTTCTCATTTAGCTCCATCCTCACCACTTAGTTCACTTGACAAGCTATTCGCAGGGAGTACAACGAGTTAAGTAGGATGGGGTCTTAGCTGGTTAAGGGTCTCCATGTTTCACAGCGAACATGTATAAGCCATGGATACTGCTAGCAACCCATGATATCACAGCGGACATGTATAAGCCCTGGCTGCTGCTAGCAAACCATAACATCACAGCGGACATGTATAAGCCCTGGCTACTGCTAGCAAGCCATGACATCACAGCTGACATATATAAGCCCTGGCTACTGCTAGCAAGCCATGACATCACAGCTGACATATATAAGCCCTGGCTACTGCTAGCAAGCCATGATATCACAGCGGACATATATAAGCCCTGGCTACTGCTAGCAAGCCATGATATCACAGCTGACATGTATAAGCCATGGATACTGTTAACAACCCATGATATCACAGCTGATATGTATAAGCCCTGGCTACTGCTAACAACCCACGATATCACAGCTGACATGTATAAGCCCTGGCTACTGCTAACAACCCACGATATCACAGCTGACATGTATAAGCCCTGGATACTGCTAACAACTCACGATAGCACAGCTGACATGTATAAGCCCTGGCTACTGCTAACAACCCACGATATCACAGCTGACATGTATAAGCCCTGGATACTGCTAACAACCCACGATATCACAGCTGACATGTATAAGCCCTGGATACTGCTAACAACCCACGATATCACAGCTGACATGTATAAGCCCTGGATACTGTTAACAACTCACGATAGCACAGCTGACATGTATAAGCCCTGGCTACTGCTAAAAACCCACGATAGCACAGCGGACATGTATAAGCCCTGGATACTGCTAACAACCCACAACATCACAGCTTTCATGTATAAGCCCTGGATACTGCTAACAACCCACGATATCACAGCTGACATGTATAAGCCCTGGATACTGCTAACAGGGGATATGTAAAAGCTCTGGTTACGGCTAACAAGCCAAGACTTCACAGCGGACATGTGTAAACCGTGATTTTGGTTCGGCAAGATCTAGCCTCAGCTGGGACATCTTTAACCCCCTGGTTATGGTTTACCAGCTCTGACCTCACAGCCGACGCCGTTTCTGTTTCTCTAACTCCGAGCATGATGTTCCTTGCAGCCAAAGCGGAAAAGATAAATTTCCTGTGTGTGGAATGAGGTCGTGTAGAATGAGGATGTGTGGAATGAGGTCGTGTGGAATGAGAACGTTTGGAATGAGGATGTGTGGAATGAGGTTGTGTGGAATGAGGATGTGTGGAATGAAGTCCTGTGTAATGAGAACGTTTGGAATGAGAACGTTTGGAATGAGGATGTGTGGAATGAGGATGTGTGGAATAAGGATGTGTGGAATGAGGTCCTGTGTAATGAGAACGTTTGGAATGAGGATGTGTGGAATGAGGACGTGTGGAATGAGGTCGTGCGGAATGAGGACGTCTGGAATGAGGTAGTGTGGAATGAGGACGTGTGGAAGGAGGACGTGTGGAATGACGACTTGTGGAAGGAGGATGTGTGGAATGAGGTCGTGTGGAATGAGAATGTGTGGAATGACGACGTGTGGAAGGAGGATGTGTGAAATGAGGACGTGTGGAATGAGGATGTGTGGAATGAGGATGTGTGGAATGAGGACGTGTGGAATGAAGACAATGTTACAGCGGCTATCTTTGCAGACTGGGAGTGAAACTAATATAAGTGGGACAAATGCATTGAAAGAGATGGGGACTATATTGAAAAATTGGAATATTGTGAAAAAGATCGGAGAGAGTGGCAGTTGTGGTTACTTACTAATTGTTAGTTGAAAATAATAGATCTAACATTATAAAACTGTACCGGGCCTACGGACAATAATTTTGACGGAAAATTCAAAACCACGGCCATCTTGGTTCGCCAACAGTTCAACCAAATGTCTACGATGCCCCCACTTTCTCACCAGCCAAATGCAAAAATTAACATCTCATAGCGTGTACGGTAATTTTTGCACAAGTAACTTTATTATCACAACATGGGCACTCATCTTGAACACACAACACAATACTAATGTATAATCAGTCCACGATACATACACTATATATATATATATATATATATATATATATATACATACAGGAAAGGCAAATAGCATTGAATTTCATCACTGTACCAACCAATTCCACTTAAGTAAATATTCATCATATCAGTTTTTTGTTGTCAGAACAAAACCAGCATCAATACTCACTCACTCACTCACACACACACACACACGCGCGCGTGTGCGCCAGCAATGCCATGAATTAATCATCTCACGAGTAAACATAAAAATTGTGACAGTCCTCATAACATAAATTCTGTACGACAAGAAACAGTAAAACTCTGCACCCAACTACTGAACGACATCAATCAATAAAATGGTAAATGCATACTTGGACCACTGAACCAATGTTCTGACTTCAGTATTAACTAAGCTGTGTTGTCTGCATAAAACATGAATAATCGGATGCATGTCAAAATATATATATATATATATATATATATATATATATATATATATATATGTATGTATGTATGTATATTCTTCAGCTTTCCAAGCCATCAAGGCTCACTGCTGCAGATAAAGTTAGTCTTCATTCCTCTCTATTCTTAATCTTGCCTTTCCAGTTGGCGACTCCAGTTTCTTTTATACCCTCTTCTATGTTGTCTTTCCATCGCTGTCTTGGTCTATCCCTTGGTCTTGTTTCTCTCATCTCTTGTGCATACGTCATTTTCGTTTGTCTGCTCTCTTCCATTCTTTCTACATACCCCAGCCAGCGTAGTCTGTTCAGTTTCAAGACATTTATAATTCGTTGGGATTTAAATAAGCAGATCAGTTCAGTGTTCTTTCTAGCTCTCCATTTTCCACTGTTGGTATCCTTTATCGGCCCAAAGATTCTTCTTAGGATCTTGTTGTCAAAGATCTTCAATTGTTGTTCATCTTTCTTTGTTGTACTCCATGTTTCTGACCCATACATGACTGCTGGTCTTATTATAGTTCCGTAGATTGTTATTTTGGTGTTTTGGGACAGGATTTTGGATTTTAACAGGTGTTGCAAGGCAAAGTATATTTTATTTCTGCAACTGGACCAGTGCAGTCTAGATAGACAACGTCCTCTCTCCTGGCGGGGATATATTCATATCCTAACCTCGTCGAGGTTTTCCGGTGGGAAAGTCCAACTCGAGGCTGAACTGGTGCAACGAAAACCATAGTGTCACCTCTGCTCTAGAGGCCGGCCACGTCCTATATACATCAAAACTGGGATAATATGCCTAAACCGGCTTAACCCAGAAGTGAAACTCACTAGCGGCGAGGATTCGTTCTCCTCGGCAGGGGCTCCGTCCTGGTCACTGCTAGGAAGGGTAGCGGCCACGACCACAGAACGCTGAAGTCGGAGACACTGGACCAGTGCAGTCTGTATAAACAACCTCCTCTCATCCGGCGGGGATATATTCATATTCAAACCACGTCGAGGTTTTCCGGCGAGTAAAGTCAAAGTCTGAACTGGTGCAATGAAAACCACAGTGTAACGCAATTCATCTTTTGTGACCCACCGAGAATATAGGCCCAAGCCCCACGATGCTCTGAGCCTCCATCCTAAATGAGACTTTCTGGAGGATCAGAGAGTAAATTCAGAAGGATTACGGGGCGATCTTGGTGGTAGAAGCATACGAATAAGAAGAAGAAGAAGAAGATTCCCTATCTGTACTCTGATTTTAATTTCCTTGCATACTGTGCTGCTTCTGTTGAAGATTGTTCCTAGATATTTGTATATTTCTGCTTTCCTAATAATCATCTTTCTAACATTTATATAATCTGAATCATTCTGCCAATAGTCTCTTGTTATCTTCATATACTCTGCCTTATCTTGGTTAATGGCCCACTTTTAGTGCTACATCTCTCAGGTGTATGCAGGTATTGATGACTTCTTGCATAGTTTCCCCCACCAGGTTGATGTCATCAGCGTATCCTAGTATTTTAGCTTGTTCTTCTGTACTACCTTCTTCATTCGCTTTTCTAATCACCTTTTCTAGTACTGTGTATATATATATAATTATCAGTCATCTGTACTCCCAGTGGAGACTAAGGCATCAGCAAAGGTTCTTCAGCTTGAGAAGATCTGGATACCACCACCGCAGTCCCTCACTTTACAGCAGAATCTCTCTTAACTGGTAACAGCGGGACTTAACGGGATTCCGGGTACGAGATTTTGAGATCCCATCTGTAGAAATTGCAACATGCGAAGTTCTTTGATCGTGTATTTCGATCTAACGGCCTTAATTGAATAAATAACGCCAATAACCGTGCGGATTTAGAAACAAATTAAAACACATACACATAATTTTATATTTCACTAAATCAAATTTAAATAGCGTTGAAAAATTACAGTGTGTATTATCACAAGAAAGTTGTCAGTTTATTAGTGTGGCGACATAACATGACTTGGAATGTCTCCAGAGCTTACAAGATTCTCACCGGAGCTTTACAAATCCACTGTATCTACAATGAAGTTTCATAACATCATGTGCTGACATAGATGAGCATTGCTCGGTAAATCTTATGAAGGTCTGAAGTTCTTCGTGAGCTACCTTCCATGTAACTTTCTTGGTCTGCGCGCCGTCGTCTTCGTCTTCATCTTCCTCCTCGTTACCTGTCTCCTTTCCCAGTACATGTTCGATTATTTCGTCGTCATCAAGATATATAGACATACAGACATATATATATATATATAGAGAGAGAGAGAGAGAGAAAGGGAGAGGAACGGAATTTTCTATATCCATCCAAACCTGCACCTTCTCTTCACTAACACTAAGCTTCTCAGAGTGCGTTACTAAATCCAAAATGTCGGACATGTGGACGTGTTTTAAAACCTTGAAAATCTTCGTCACTTGACCAGTCATCTTCAAACATTGTCACTGGCCACAGTTTATGTCAACAGCGACCTGATGTTCTCATCTCATAGACCTAAATTTGTTTAAATTTAGACCTTCAAAAGTGACCTTGTTTTGGTATTGCCCTGATTAACTGGGAGCTTGTTAAGAGAGATTCTACTGTATGTGTGTATATACTTATCACAGCAGGAAAACGATGATGATGATGAATTATAATTACCACATGTTAGTTGCCTCGAATAATTTATTTTTTATTTGAAAGTACAGGCGAAATTCATCATTCTGTGATAGATTTTCTCTTCACATCCACCAGCAGTTCTCAACTTTCCACGTCCCAGTCCCCTCTTCTCAACCCAGACTGTCCCTAAATCCTCCCCTGTATATGAATTCATTATCTAGAAAAGGGTTTTCAACATTATGCACTCTTGTCTTATGGGGACCCAAAAAAAAATTCCTCCCAAATTGCTCGCTAGGAAGGGGGGGGGGGGGGGAATTCAACCTTCTAGACTTGAAGCTCCTCCAGGAAGCCACCAGTCTGTCAGTTGAGAATCCTTGTCACAAATAAACCAGGCCCGAATATAACGCTGGGAGCAACTTCATTCTGCAGGAAAATCTGGTCAGGATTTAATTTGTCCTCCGTCCAGACTTATATCTTACTGGTGCCCCCCACGTTGCCCGCGAGCTATCCTCCCAGAAGTCCTCGGGTTTTTAGGAAAGGAAAGTAACCAAGGTAACATATTAATCATTTGTCAAAAACATATCCAATCCTAGTTTTGTTTTAACAGAAAAAAATATAAAAGAAAATAGATGGGTTGAAGGGGTTTCTGTATTTTTCAAAGTGAAGATTGAGAAAATAAGCATTAACTGTAAAAGGATTGCGTTTTTACATTTTAGTGAAGGGTTTTTGTTTACAACTAATTATTTTTATTTTTCTATGGCAGGGTTTGGAACATATTCGCTGGATTTATTCCTTGCAGAATCTATCTTTGATCTAAAAGATGTATGACAGGCCAGAATGTCAAACAGAGGATGCATCAATTAGATGAAACACATTAGGGGCTGTTCTTTTTTTTTTCTTTCTTTTCCTTGAAAACTGGGAGAAACAGGATAGAGAAGCAGGATGGATTGAAAAGATTACAGAAAACATTCTGAAAGAAGAGAAGGAAAAAAACTTAAAGGAGAAACATGGATTATAAGAATCATGAGCAGTAAATAAACGTGTGTGATGTTTTTATACAAAATTGTAGTAATATTTAATGTTATGTAAATGTGAAGTAAGGGAGATAATACAAAACTGAAGGAATTAGAAGCCTAGAAACAAAAAGGAAAGTTGAGGGAAACACTGAGGGAAAAAAAATGAAGAAAATAAAAGAATAAGAATAGAATGAACAAATTGAAAAACAAAATGACAACAGCGACA
This sequence comes from Achatina immaculata, assembly GCA_009760885.1. NCBI lineage: Eukaryota > Metazoa > Mollusca > Gastropoda > Stylommatophora > Achatinidae > Lissachatina > Lissachatina immaculata. The sequence continues at coordinate 37,183,839 of CM019694.1, forward strand.
ATGATGATGATGATGATGATGCGAGACAACAACAGTAAGGCAAAATAAGAGAAAAATGCACAATATTAAGAAGCTGATACATCCGTCATATTCGTCAGACCTGGCGGCGAGTGATAACAACATCTGTGGACCACGAAAAAGAGTCGGACGGCCGAGAAAACTTTCAGATCAGAAAAAGAGGTGAAATAGGTGGTGCATTAAGTGCCTGCGCACTCGATCAAAAGATTTCTTTCTACATGAATCAATGAACTTTGTAAGAGCTAGAGAACTTGCATCAAGTAATGGAGACTTTGTGAGCAAAAAAAAAAAAATTACAGTTGTATGACATTTTTTTCACCAATATATTATGAAGGAAAGAAATGTAAGGTTTTCATTTCGATCACTCTCGTAACTTGAAGAAAAGAATGAAAGCCAAGTGCATCTAAACAGAAGCTAGAAACTCCATCAGTACAACACAAACTACTGGAGTAGAACCTTTCAGACTCCACTTAAAGCTCTAATGAGTCGGGATTATTCTGCCGACAAGGGCGATAACTTCCAGCAAAGCGGAAACAATGAGAATCCAGGAGTCAAAGATAATTTTGTCGAGGACTTGAAAGGATTCCACTCGTGGATGTTAAATGATTAAGTCATCGATTTCGGTCTATCGTGTTTACAGATTAGGAAGTATTTGACTTTTTACTGACCTGGGGCCGTTTTATTTGAATGTCAAAGTGAGCACTTTTGTTTTTCTTCACTCTATAGTACAGTATCACGCGCGTGTGAGTGGCCAAACAGTAAATTAGTATCCTATGCCGAAGAGGTTGGTGATTCGAATACGGCCAGAGAAGCCCCAGCCATCGAGATGCAGAAATGGGTACGCGGTTTGGTGTTGTTGTTGTTGTTGTTCTTCTTCTTTCTGGAACTGCCAGCTGGTGTTCTTTGCATCAGCTGCAGTGAAGATTTTGAGGCGCAGTACCGTGTCGGCTTGGGAACGGGTTATCTTCTTACATCCTTCCCATGCCGTTAAACGTCTTATAGGGCTCGCATGGTAGTTTGCCAAGTTTTCCTGTTTTCGGCGAGCTTTCCAACCTCATCAAGGGATGTTATGTCCACTAAACTGTCCTCTCTTAACAATGTCCTCTTTAGAGTTTCACGTGGTTGACCTCTTTTTCTTCAGCCTGTTGTGTTGCACTTGATAGCTTGTTTTGGGATTCTTTGGCTGTTTATTCTCATCACGTGACCGACATATGTCCATCTTCTTTTCCTGATCACCCATGAGACTGATTGTCGTTTGCTCATCTGCCTTATCTCTGCGTTGTTCCTGAATTCGTTCCACTTTATACCCAGTATTTTTCCTTAGGCATTTGTTTTCAAGAGTCTAGTTTGTTGTCTATTTCTTTAGTTGTTTTCCAGCTTCTGTCTGCATAAATGAGGGTGGATATTACATTTGAACTGAATAATCTTAACTCGATTTTTGTGCTTATAACTTTAGAGTGAAATATGTTCTCAAGATTCTTGAAGGTCAATGCTGCTTTTGCAGTTCTAACTTCCTTTCTGGTGTCACAATGCTGTTCCATGTAGCTGCCGAGGTATGCAAATTGGTTTACTTCTTCAGCAGCTATTCTTTCTACGTATATTTGTCTCTCATGACAGAAGAGATTGTGGAAACAAGACCAAGGGGTAGGACAAGACAGATGGAAAGACAACATAGAGGAAGATATAAAAGAAATTGCTATCACCAACTGGAGAGAGAAATTAGGAATAGATAGGAATGTAGGTGAACTTTATCTGCAGCAATGGGCCTTGATGATGATGATATGATGATGATGATGATGATGATGATGATGATATTCTGAATCTTCACAGGTCTGCAATATTAATATGACGAACTCTATGGGCCTAATGTCCTGGAACTCTCTAGACCCTTACAGGTGGCCTCCATATGAATGTGTGTGCAACTGCATTTTAATCTGCACAGCCATAGCTCCCATGGCATACATTAATATAATCTATATTGATGCAAAGATATAGTCAATATGCATGAATAGCATATATATATATATATATATATATATATATATATAATTATTCATGTTACCAATCCAATATGCATATACACACAATGAAATTATAACATATTAATATGTATTAATTTCTAATAAAATCCCATATCATTACAACCGTAACTATTAACTGAACCTAACCTTCATACAAATTACATCACTACACGTACTGACTCGAACATACATCACAGTTAATTCAAACTACACAAATCTTCACCACATGAGGTGGGCACGGGAAAAATAAAACTAAACAGTCATCTTTATTATAATAATATACAGGAAATTACAGCATAATCCATAATCACTACGAAAACACGACATCGCCCGGCCATGCCTCCGATACAAATGATGCAAGACAATGTTCAGTCACACACTAATCCCAGAACCACTACCAAGTCACTTGAACGATTACGTTTTGGTCAAGGTCGCACACCCCTCGACTCAAACGCAGATCGTCCACAGGAATATTTTTCATACTTTTTTTTCCATTACATATCCCCTGTTGATTGCCCAGTATGTCCAGATGCCCCGAATCTCTGTTTCCCGTAGCATTTGCATGCCGTAGGAATATGAAGTATTAGTGCCTTCTTATTTCTAGGCCACTACATGATGTGAGATAGGGTTGTCAGCACCTGCCCTTCTTGTTTTCCTAGCAAAACCGCAGGTAGTCATTTCTGGGAGGCAGGGTTGACCACGGTGCCGGACGGTCCGAAAGGAATCTGCCCGAGCGAGAAACTGAATCAGAAACCTTCTGATCAGACGAGTGCACTAACCACTGCAGCACTACGACACCCCATACAGATCGCCTAAAACGTGTGACCTTTGGCGTTTAGGATTATAAACATTACAGACATTCATTAGGCGAATACAAATATAACAATGTGTCATCATCAAGGAAGATTCTGCGATTATTAGAAACTTTTGTAAAGAAAATAATACCCCTGCGCCCCCCCCCCCCAAATGAACAGAAGAAAAACAAAGAGGAAAGAAGAAACAAAAAAAAAAAAGGAAACAGCAGTAAAGTATTATTATTTTATAATAATAAAAGTGTGAGTCAGATAATGACGAGTCGTAGCTTTGTGTCTCGTCTGCGGGCATGTACAGAACTTCAGCATCCTTGTCGAGTGACTGTAATAAGACTGAAGAGTTGCTCATGCCAGTTCTCAGACGTTCTCAAGTATCTGGTCAGGCATGAATTACAGGCCGCAAAATGTTGGGACACATCTCCCGCGGGTGCCAACACATGTGAGACAAAAATCAATGTTGAACTTAAGATACTGCTGTTTTGTATTCTGCTTCAGCGCAGTGTTTCTCACTTCTGTACAGTGGTGGAGCCTAAATTGTAATTCTTTATGTGCAGCGAAGCTATGACTATTATCGTCTTCAAAAGTCAGGAACATGTTCGCAGTCAGTCAATGCATGTCCCTTGTGGAACTTTGCCTCCCTGGCAGCTCTCCTGTAGGCCTCTCGGTTGTAAGCAAGATGCCTTGCCGCTGATGCATCCATTTGCAGATCATCAACGATGTCTTGCAGCCATCTTCGCCTTGGTTTTCCTTTCTTTCTTTTTTCCCATTATGTACCCTTCCAAGACGGGCTTCTCTAAATTGCCATGACGTTTAATGTGTCCAAGATATTTAAGTTTTCTCTCTTTAATCTTCTTTACTATCCAGCCTTCTTCAATATTAAGTTCATTCGTATGAACTATATTAAGTAACATTCTAAATGAGGTGTTATTGTAAATTCCGTGTAGCTTTTTCGTGTGTGTGGTGGTTCTGTAGTTCAGAAAATATTTTTTTCCGAGGCGTGTGATATCTGTATTGAGGTCAACGGATTGTGTGATATCTGTATGGCAATCAACGGATTGTGTGATATCTGTATGGCAGTCAACAGATTGTGTGAAATCTGTATTGCAGTCAAAGGATTGTGTGATATCTGTATTGCACTCAACAGATTGTGTGATATCTATATTGCACTCAACAGATTGTGTGTAATGTGTATTACAGTGAACGGATTGTGCGATATTTTTATTGTAGTCAACAGATTGTGTGATATCTGTATGGCAGTCAACGGATTGTATGATATTTTTATTGCAGTCAACAGACTGTGTGATATCTGTATGGCAGTCAACGGATTGTTGTCCTTTACCATTCAGTAAGTCTGTGTTCAGCTTTATTTTCAGTACTTAATTTTTCTAATATATGTAGATAAGTAGCAAGTGAAATGAGATAGTCCTCCAAATTACTGTCTATAAAACATGTTTTTCGTTATTTATTTTTTCAGTTTATCTCACAGATCAAAGTCACATTTGTAATTAAACTGTTCTGAGGATCAACAAACCAAAGTCACATTTGTAATTAAACTGTTCTGGCGATCAACAAACCAAAGTCACATTTGTAAGTAAACTGTTCTGGTGATCAACAAACCAAAGTCACATTTGTAACTAAACTGTTCTGGCGATCAACAAACCAAAGTCACATTTGTAAGTAAACTGTTCTGGGGATTAAGACTATCATTGAACTTGGCCAAAAGCTTCTGTTGCCACTTTTTTCCAGATTCCAACATTTTCGTTTACAACATTCCACTCGCCTCTCAGCTTCTTCCTCAGCTGTCACCGTAAACAGTGGACTGACTGACCGACTGACTGACTGACTGACTCACTCACTCACTCACTCACTCACTCACCACAGCGCTGTCTTCGTGAGTTAAGGACAAAGCAGATGTTGTTGGTCAAAGAGATCGACTAGCCACTCAGATGCATTCTGTAGCTCCATCACTCGACCTACCATCCTAGCCGATGTAATATCAAGAAATCTACCGTAGCCACGGATTTGAAAGATTGATCTGAGATCAAATGATCTTTGTTTAGTATTTTAAGCACTGAACCCTCACTGCTCCGTTGTAGATAGCTGGAAAGCTGCTGCTACATTTTGTTATATATTTTATCTGGGACGAAACATCCTTGATTGGTTTAATCATTACTTTGCTGGATTGACAACCTACAATTTGGAAAACAAAATGATTCTCTGCCATTACACTGTTATTACGTGTTATTCTAATCTTCGCCGACATAATATTTTTCCACTTTGTCTGATCCTTGGCAGTTCCAATTACATCTCTCTTCGTTTTCTCTTGCCATAGGCAGAGCTTCTTCTTCTGTCTATTCAGTGCCGCGCCCGCCATAGGCAGAGCTTCTTCTTCTGTCTATTCAGTATCGTGGCCGCCATAGGGAGAGCTTCTTCTTCTGTCTATTCAGTATCGTGGCCGCCATAGTTAGAGCTTCTTCTTCTGTCTATTCAGTATCGTGGCCGCCATAGGGAAAGCTTCTTCTTCTGTCTATTCAGTATCGTGGCCTCCATAGGGAGAGCTTCTTCTTCTGTCTATTCAGTATCGTAGCCGCCATAGGGAGAGCTTCTTCTTCTGTCTATTCAGTATCGTGGCCGCCATAGGGAGAGCTTCTTCTTCTGTCTGTTCAGTATCGTGGCCGCCATAGGGAGAGCTTCTTCTTCTGTCTATTCAGTGCCGCGCCCGCCATAGGCAGAGCTTCTTCTTCTGTCTGTTCAGTACCGTGGCCGCCATAGGCAGAGCTTCTTCTTCTGTCTGTTCAGTGCCATGCCCGCCATAGGCAGAGCTTCTTCTTCTGTCTATTCAGTGCCGCGCCCGCCAGATGCTGGCGGTCGCGCTTTTCCCACATAATCTGTTCCGGGTGTTGTTATGAGCTGGACTGGTGCTCATTCTCCATGCTACTTTATCAGTCCACTATTGTCTTCTCTCTTTGTCTGTCGTGGCCTCTTACTGCTCGTATAGTTTCTAAATAGCTTCTCTATAGTTTCTATATAGCTTCTATATAGCTTCTTCTTTGCATCCTTCAGTTCACTCTTTTTTAAAATTCTTTCTTTCTTTTTTGAAATATACTTTTACACAAAAACTGTTTGGATGTGTTATTCTACTCCATCTGCGATTATTCCTGGCTCCCCAATACTGTAGTCTTCTCCTGATAAGTACAAAAGACCTTCATCGCTTTAACTACAACATGAGGTACAAAACCGTCTCAGAATTTGTTGAAGTCCAGCTTCATGCTTGTACAATGGGCATGCGCAGAAGCTATTCTGTCCGCACGGACAGCTGGCGTCAGGTTCAGGTTTATAGCCAACGGCCTTCTTGTCATCGCCACCCGCACGACGGATCCACACAAGAATTGCCAGTAGATTGTGAGGACTACACGCGCTGTTTGTAGAAACAGGCACTGACAGCATTGATAAGCCAGATTTCGGTCTGTACGGCAGTTCCAACAACCAGAGCTCCAAAAACGTTTTCCACCACACAGAATAGAAAAACAAAAAGGAAGAGAAAAGTAATGAAAATGTGAAGAAGAAATACAGAACACATAGAACGACAAACTGTGAAAAGTCGGTGTTGAACATGTGCATGTGAGCAAGTTATAGACAACTGAAGAATTTGATAAAGTGGATGGACGGGGGATGGATTAATAAAAAGTTTAACGGACGGCTGGAAGAATGGATAATGAGGTCACGGATGAGTGGAACACTGGAAGCAGTGATCCTGGATCAACGAATTAATACTGGATGAACAAGATGACACAGTTTGTTTGTTTGTTTGTTGGGGGAACGGACAGATAGATAGATAGATAGATAGATAGATAGATAGATAGATAGATAGATAGATAGATAGATAGATAGATAGATAGATAGATAGATAGATAGATGGACGGACGGATGGACAGGCAGACAGACAGGTAGGAAATCCACGAAGTTGCTAGTCATATAAAGATCATATATATATAAAATCATATATATGTATATATATATAAGATCACATATATTTATATATATAGAAGATCATATATATAGTATATAAACTATCATAAGCAAATTGTTTTCAGTGTGAGAGAGCATAAAGCTATAGAAGCGATAACAAGCTTAACGACAGAAGATGCCTAACATTCTGAGAGCAAGCTATTAAAAAGTATCCTCCCAAATTATCTGAATCCAAATAAATGGAAAGACTCCGGAAAATACGTGCTTTTTACTGTGCATTTATCCTTTTTTCTGTCTTACTTTATAAAGAAATTCTGCCGAAATATTGGTTTGTTCTTATTCTTTTCATTACTTCGAATTTGTAATACTGTCATTTGTTGTCATTTTATCTTCTTTGCTTCTTCTTATAGCCTTCACGTGAAACTGTAGCATGTACCTCCCCCCCCCCCCCCCCCTCAGTCCACTATCACCACCAACAATGCATCAATCATCATTAAACCGATCTATCTTCAAACAAAAAAATCAATCATCTTTGACATTTTGCAATCGAGTCCAGCTTTTGTATGGTCTAGGAAGGATTTCTAGCAGAGAAAACGAGGGAACTGTGCAAAGATATCAAACTCTGATTAGAATGTTAACAGTTGTATTACAGCTTAAATCTGTAGGGAAATCACAGAATATCTTGAAAAGAACACAGCGAGGGACTGTGAATTCCACTGACAATAAAGTGGTTTCTTTACGTTTGAAATTTTGGCCACGGTCTGGGCAAGGGAAGGCTTGGGTTAGAAGTAAATAAAGCACTGGGATTTCATTTATTTATCAGGCAATTCTTGGGTGTGTTATTCTACTCCATCTGTGATTATTCCTGGCTCCCCAATACTGTAGTCTTCTCCTGATAAGTACAAAAGACCTTCATCGCTTTAACTACTACATGAGGTACAAAACCGTCTCAGAATTTGTTGAAGTCCAGCTTCATGCTTGTACAATGGGCATGCGCAGAAGCTATTCTGTCCGCACGGACAGCTGGCGTCAGGTTCAGGTTTATAGCCAACGGCCTTCTTGTCATCGCCACCCACACGACGGATCCACACAAGAATTGCCAGTAGATTGTGAGGACTACACGCGCTGTTTGTAGAAACAGGCACTGACAGCATTGATAAGCCAGATTTCGGTCTGTACGGCAGTTCCAACAACCGGAGCTCCAAAAACGTTTTCCACCACACAGAATAGAAAAATAAAAAGGAAGAGAAAAGTAATGAAAATGTGAAGAAGAAATACAGAACACATAGAACGACAAACTGTGAAAAGTCGGTGTTGAACATGTGCATGTGAGCAAGTTATAGACAACTGAAGAATTTGATAAAGTGGATGGACGGGGGATGGATTAATAAAAAGTTTAACGGACGGCTGGAAGAATGGATAATGAGATCACGGATGAGTGGAACACTGGAAGCAGTGATCCTGGATCAACGAATTAATACTGGATGAACAAGATGACACAGTTTGTTTGTTTGTTTGTTTGTTTTTGGGGGGAACGGACAGATAGATAGATAGATAGATAGATAGATAGATAGATAGATAGATAGATAGATAGATAGATAGATAGATAGATAGATAGATAGATAGATAGATAGATGGACGGACGGATGGACAGGCAGACAGACAGGTAGGAAATCCACGAAGTTGCTAGTCATATAAAGATCATATATATATATATATATATATATATATATATATATTTATAAGATCATATATATATAAAATCATATATATGTATATATATATATATAAGATCACATATATATATATATATAGAAGATCCTATATATAGTAATATAACTATCACAAGCAAATTGTTATCAGTGTGAGAGAGCATAAAGCTATAGAAGCGATAACAAGCTTAAAGACAGAAGATGCCTAACATCTTGAGAGCAAAGCTATTAAAAAGTATCCTGCCAAATTATCTGAATCCAAATAAATGGAAAGACTCCGGAAAATACGTGCTTTTTACTGTGCATTTATCCTTTTTTCTGTCTTACTTGATAAAGAAATTCTGCCGAAATATTGGTTTGTTCTTATTCTTTTCATTACTTCGAATTTGTAATACTGTCATTTGTTGTCATTTTATCTTCTTTGCTTCTTCTTATAGCCTTCACGTGAAACTGTAGCATGTACCTCCCCCCCCCCCTCAGTCCACTATCACCACCAACAATACATCAATCATCATTAAACCGATCTATCATCAAACAAAAAAAAATCAATCATCTTTGACATTTTGCAATCGAGTCCAGCTTTTGTATGGTCTAGGAAGGATTTCTAGCAGAGAAAACGAGGGAACTGAGCAAAGATATCAAACTCTGATTAGAATGTTAACAGTTGTATTACAGCTTAAATCTGTAGGGAAATCACAGAATATCTTGAAAAGAACACAGCGAGGGACTGTGAATTCCACTGACAATAAAGTGGTTTCTTTACGTTTGAAATTTTGGCCACGGTCTGGGCAAGGGAAGGCTTGGGTTAGAAGTAAATAAAGCACGAGGATTTCATTTATTTATCAGGCAATTCTTGGAGTATATGTTCAGTTTACAACAATAAATTTCCCTTGGGGGAGGGAATTTAACAGCTTTACCCGTCTCTCTTCTTTTCACTTTTATGCTTATCCCTGGATGTAATATATATATATCGTTCAGTTTTCCGCTAACGAGGGTTCCCAACGCTGACAGCGTGTCAATTGTTTGGATTTATTTTGAAGGGAGTTATAAGTAATAACTATTGACAGCTTTAAAAAAAGAAAGCAAAATAAGCAAAGCCCACAAGTGAACAAAAGTTGTAAAGAAAACATTAATCAAGGACTTTTTTTCCCTAATTATGTTACTCTTGGCTAAAAACAATTTGCATTAAACATCACAGTGGATGTAGGAAGTTAAATAACACAGTAAATATGGTAAGTTAAACAGTACAGTGAATGTAACTTTGTCCATAGTACAGGGACTGTTTTATAACAGTGCAGAGAATGTGGTTACAATAAAATAAATATTATCGTGAATGCAGTTAATTAAATGAATACACCACGAGTGATTATTTACATGGTTCAGAGAGTATGACAGTTTTAATTTAATTTTTGAAAACAAAAATGTGTGTGTGTGTAATACAACAATGTTGTTACACCCTGGCGAGTCTTTTTCTGTCCATCGTCTAACGAGGAGTTTTCTATCTTGTTAGTCGAACAGGCCAAAGCCCCAGTCTTCGTCAGATTCCTCGCTCTCCTCCTTTGGTGCCTCCTTAGCTGCATCAGGACCCGCAGGGGCCTTTTCAGCAGCAGTAGAGGCCTTTTCAGCAGCTGCTGGGGCCTTTTCAGCAGCAGTAGAGGCCTTTTCAGCAGCCGCAGCGGTCTTTTCACCAGCTGCTGGACCCTTTTCAGCAGCAGCAGGGGCTGGAGCAGGAAACTTGGATGGGTCCTTCGGGAACTCCTTGGTCCTCTCTGCCTTCTTGAAAGTATAACCTGCCTCTACACCGGCAGCCGTTAGCTATAAACCTGAACCTGTAGCCAGCTCTCTGATCCAGAGATGTGTGTGCAGATAGAATAGCTGCTGCGCATGCGCGTGTCGCTGTTCGTGTGCAAGCTTAAAGCTGGATACCAACTTGTGAGACGGCCTTGCACCTGATGTAGGAGTTAAAGCGATAAATTTCTGAAAATAGTTTATTGTTATTACGGTAGGTTATGGAAGCCACGTGTTTTCTATGGCCGACTGTGCAAGTAGCTATTTAGAAAATGCGAATTGCTACAGAATTTGTCTTTCGAAACCGCCTTCGAAGTTCACACTAATGATTTATGACAGGCGTTGGCGCCATCGCTAGTGTCTTGAAAGTAAGTGTAAACAATGATTATGTCTAAGGAAGAACGACTTTGAAAATAACGTTGTTAATCTACGAGGACCAGTTTGAAAGTAGTTTCCTCTATTTTTTTTAATGATTACGTCCCTTGATCTCGGGTCATATTGTACTCCCCTCTCAAACTACAATGAGCCATTGTGAATGTTTTATAAAAGGAAATTAAAAAGAATGGGCTGCAGTCGTATAGGTTTGTTTCAAAGCTGGGATTTTGTATTTCTAAACTGCCGTAATTATGAAAATAGGACTCGCGTCATTTTCCAGTAAAACACAGCGGTCATGATGAATGATGGTAAAAATGCTCATGTGTCAAAGGCGATGCTTGGTGGTCTAAGAATTAGAAGAATGTTAAAAAAGCTGCACGAAACAAGACATGTTAAACATAATCTCTTTAGAGCTTACAGCAATAAAGAATGGTTCATCTCGGTAGACATCATCTCTCTAGAGCTTATAGTAATAAAGAATGAGTCATCTCGGTAGACATCATCTCTCTAGAGCTTATAGTAACAAAGAATGAGTCATCTCGGTAGACATCATCTCTCTAGAGCTTATAGTAACAAAGAATAGTTCATCTCGGTAGACATCATCTCTCTAGAGCTTATAGTAATAAAGAATGAGTCATCTCGGTAGACATCATCTGTCTAGAGCTTATAGTAACAAAGAATAGTTCATCTTGGTAGACATCATCTCTCTCGAGCTTATAGTAACAAAGAATAGTTCATCTCGGTAGATGTCATCTGTCTAGAGCTTATAGTAACAAAGAATAGTTCATCTCGGTAGACATCATCTGTCTAGAGCTTATTGTAACAAAGAATAGTTCATCTCGGTAGATGTCATCTCTCTCGAGCTTATAGTAACAAAGAATAGTTCATCTATACGATGTAAGAAATCCAGCAATGCCACAAAAAAGGTCAGAACAAGTTTAAATGAAACGAATACATCAGGCAGATCTTATATTCACTGCCGGGAATTAAAAAGTGGAAACTTGTTCCCTAGAAAGTGAGCATAGAAACACAACTGTAAGGCGTGTGTAAAGGAGTCCAGCTGAGGATGGGATTCATGGAAGCGACCATGTTTAATTAAAAAATATAGGTAGGAGAAATTCCGAAATTGTCTGGCTTGTTGTCTGAGTGCAAGAAGGAAGGAGAAGAGAGAGAAAGAGAGAGAGAGAGAGGGGTTAGGGGGCAGACAGACAGACGGACAGACAGACAGAGAGAGAAACCGGGTAAAATTTATTTTGGAAAAAAATAACTAATTAAAGTTAAAAAATACTTTCATTTAATTTCTCGTCTTTCTTGAGAATTTATACTTGTAGAAAAATATAAAGAAGCAGAATTGAGCTACGACAAATAAGAAGTCATTTGTCAGGTCAAAAGTTTACAAGACAAAAAAGAAACCCCCTCAGAGAAACAGGGAAAAAAATGAAAGATAAAGAAGAAAAACTACAATGAAGGGCAAGAAACAAAGGCTTAACGAAAAAAAAAACAAAAAGAAAAAAAAAACTGAACAAGAATATGACGTGAAATACTAGACAGAAGGTAAAGAAAGAAAAAGAGATAATTACAGAAAAGAATAATCAAGAGAAAAAAAACCCATTAGGAACTGATGTTTAGCCAGAAAGACACGGAAGATAAGAAATTTTACAGGAAGGCAGAAAATGAAGGCGAAGACATTCTTGTTATTCTTATTTTTCAGTCTCCCTGAAACTTGAAGCCGATATTCTTTGCAGCCGATGCGAGGAAGATGTTGAAGTACAACATCATGTTGAAGTGGAAGCGAGTTATGGCGTACCTGAGCCGAGCTAAAACCAGGGGCGTATGATGCTTCTTTAGCAGACTTCATCACCAAGGGGACTGTGGTGATCCTTGCCCTGTTAGCCAGGCTAGGCCTGTTACTGGGGGTACCAAGGAGACGTCAGACGGGGTCTTGGTCAGTTATGGGTCGCCAACCCCAATGGTAGCATGTCAATTACTAGTCGCTGGTTGCCAAGTCGCCAACCCCAAACTGTCAGCATGTCAACTATGGGTCGCCTATTGCCAAGTCGCCAACACCAATGTCAGCATGTCAACTATGGGTCGCCTATGTCAAGTTGCCAACCCCAAACGACAGCATGTCAACTATGGGTCGCCTATGTCAAGTCGCCAACCCCAAACGACAGCATGTCAACTATGGGTCGCCTATTGCCAAGTCACCAACCCCAAACGTCAGCATGTCAGCTATGAGTCGCTGGTTGCCAAGTCGCCAACCCCAACGCTAGCATGTCAACTATGGGTCGTTGGTTGCCAAGTCGGCAATCCCAACGCCAGCATGTCAGCTATGAGTCACTGGTTGCCAAGTCGCCAACCCCAACGCTAGCATGTCAGCTATGAGTCACTGGTTGCCAAGTCGCCAACCCCAACGCTAGCATGTCAGCTATGAGTCACTGGTTGCCAAGTCGCCAACCCCAACGCTAGCATGTCAGCTATGAGTCGCTGGTTGCCAAGTCGCCAACCCCAACGCTAGCATGTCAACAATGGGTCGCTGATTGCGAACTGGGACAGCGTCTTCAAACATGAAGAAGTAGAATTAGTGAACAAAAAAATGAATGAGGAAATCCAGTAAGAAAAAAAAAGGACCACTTTAAGGAACCAAAGAGGAAGAAGAAGATGACTCGTAAAAGTAACAAGAAAACAACCGGGCAAGATGATTCGCTTTATTGGGCCAGAAAATAGAGGAAAAGAGGTGGAAAATGTGTGGGATGAAAGCATAAATGAGATAAATCAGACGCGGCATAAATATGCACGCTAACTCAATCCATGTTCCCAATAATCTCTTATCTCTCTAACTCCGGCCGCATGAAGACATCTGCCCTCTGTGCCATCTGCTTCTACAGGACGGCGCATAACATACTTAAATGCATTCATTCACACTAGACTCCTCCACATCTCTCCGGCTCACGCAAATGCGTTTTTTCATAGGAAGCTCGCAAGAGCTGAAGCAACCTGGAAAGTCTCAGATAAGCCGAGTTTTTATGGGATTTCTCTCTTAACTTACTTTGCTGTTTCCGTGAATTTCCCCTCATTAGAGCTTCATCTCTAATATTTCATGTTTTACAATATTTCACAGCTTCCGTGTATTTCAGATGATCTGTCAGGTTTTCTTTCAATAATTCATGGTTTGTTAGGTCTGTTTTAGGATATTCATGGATCGTCGTCGTTGTCGTCGTCATCATCATCATCATCATCATCATCATCTGTACACCCAATGGAGCATAAGACATCAGCAAAGGTTCTCCAGTCAGTCCTGTCTTGGACAAGTCGGGATATTTCAGACCAAGTCTTTCCGACTTACTTTAGGTCTTCTCGTATTGTCTTCTTCTTCTTCTTCTTCGTTCGCATTGTCTGTCTATATCTGCAGTCCTGTCTCTTGGATAAATTTCACTGTTTTTTTGTAACTCATGTATGGAACCGTAGAGCTTATCTTCTTTAGTGGTTTCACTGAGCCAGTAATTATTTCTCAGTGTCTCGTAGTTGATGCAGTTCTGGAGGATATGTTCCACAGTTTGGGGCACCTGGGCCCATGTACTTTTCGTATTGTGTGTCTCCATGTCTCCAGTGGCATGCCCCTCTCACGACAGTTTATTTCAGACATTCAAGATTCATGAAAGCTTATTTCAGAAATTCGTGATTTATAAGTCCCTTTTCGTGAAATTCTAGGATCTGTAAGCGTTTCTTTCAAAGAATTTGAATATGTTTGAGAGTTTTTATACAATCAGAGGACCGGCATATATCACAGTTTTGAAAAAAGAATCAGAGATTCTATGCGTCACAATTTTCATGCATTAAAGAGTTTCGATACATCATTAGAGGTATTCGATATACGAAACCTACGATACATCAGAGAATTACAATACATCAGAATATTTTGATACATCAGATTTTCCCCCAGAAAATTATAACTTCAAAGACTATGCCTCGAATCGAGATGGAGTGCATCTTGGAGTTTGTTTATTAACAGGCGCATAGTTTATGGGTATGAGTATATATAAAGTAAATATACGTATACACAAAAACTACTGCCGCGATAAATCTGTTTCTATTTTAGCTATAAATAGTCTAGCATTGAGTTTATGAGATTCATCTCTCTCTCTCTCTCTCTCTCTCTCTCTCTCTCTCTCTCTCTCTCTCTCTCTCTCTCTGAGATTCATAACGTAGTAGAATTCAGACAATGAATTTATGACTTGTGAAAAATTTCCCTCAGACAATCCTGAGCAATGGGGAAATTTTTCAGAGGTTTAATAAAAGTGGACATTTAAATAAATTTCTTTTAAATTTTATTCAACAATTTAGAACTTTTCAGCCTCATGAAGTTCTCTCCCTTTCTCTCTTTCTCCTCTCTCCCCCACCCCCCCCCCCTCTCTCTCTCTCCCCTACCTACATCCTCTAGAATGTATTCATCGCCTCCAAATTTTCATGAAGATTCGTGTATTTCTTCTGCGTTCTTTTAGCTCTACCAGAATACAGTCTAAAACTGCCCAATACATCTCTCATCATGAAATGATTTACGTTAATGATCGTTCTCCTTATATAAGTTCACTGGCTGATTACCCGTCGTTGTCGTCGTCATCATCATCATCATCATCATCATCATCTGTACACCCAATGGAGCATAAGACATCAGCAAAGGTTCTCCAGTCAGTCCTGTCTTGGACAAGTCGGGATATTTCAGACCAAGTCTTTCCGACTTACTTTAGGTCTTCTCGTATTGTCTTCTTCTTCTTCTTCTTCGTTCGCATTGTCTGTCTATATCTGCAGTCCTGTCTCTTGGATAAATTTCACTGTTTTTTGTAACTCATGTATGGAACCGTAGAGCTTATCTTCTTTAGTGGTTTCACTGAGCCAGTAATTATTTCTCAGTGTCTCGTAGTTGATGCAGTTCTGGAGGATATGTTCCACAGTTTGGGGCACCTGGGCCCATGTACTTTTCGTATTGTGTGTCTCCATGTCTCCAGTGGCATGCCCCTCTCACGACAGTTTATTTCAGACATTCAAGATTCATGAAAGCTTATTTCAGAAATTCGTGATTTATAAGTCCCTTTTCGTGAAATTCTAGGATCTGTAAGCGTTTCTTTCAAAGAATTTGAATATGTTTGAGAGTTTTTATACAATCAGAGGACCGGCATATATCACAGTTTTGAAAAAAGAATCAGAGATTCTATGCGTCACAATTTTCATGCATTAAAGAGTTTCGATACATCATTAGAGGTATTCGATATACGAAACCTACGATACATCAGAGAATTACAATACATCAGAATATTTTGATACATCAGATTTTCCCCCAGAAAATTATAACTTCAAAGACTATGCCTCGAATCGAGATGGAGTGCATCTTGGAGTTTGTTTATTAACAGGCGCATAGTTTATGGGTATGAGTATATATAAAGTAAATATACGTATACACAAAAACTACTGCCGCGATAAATCTGTTTCTATTTTAGCTATAAATAGTCTAGCATTGAGTTTATGAGATTCATCTCTCTCTCTCTCTCTCTCTCTCTCTCTCTCTCTCTCTCTCTCTCTCTCTCTCTCTCTGAGATTCATAACGTAGTAGAATTCAGACAATGAATTTATGACTTGTGAAAAATTTCCCTCAGACAATCCTGAGCAATGGGGAAATTTTTCAGAGGTTTAATAAAAGTGGACATTTAAATAAATTTCTTTTAAATTTTATTCAACAATTTAGAACTTTTCAGCCTCATGAAGTTCTCTCCCTTTCTCTCTTTCTCCTCTCTCCCCCACCTCTTCCTCTCTCTCTCTCTCTCTCTCTCTCTCCTACCTTTACACATCCTCTAGAATGTATTCATCGCCTCCAAATTTTCATGAAGATTCGTGTATTTCTTCTGCGTTGTTTTAGCTCTACCAGAATACAGTCTAAAACTGCCCAATACATCTCTCATCATGAAATGATTTACGTTAATGATCGTTCTCCTTATATAAGTTCACTGGCTGATTACCCGGCGTTGCCCAGGTATTATCCCAATCAACAAAGTTCTGTTCATTTCCACTACCTTCTAGATGGTTCTACAACGTTCTTTCCACAGCCTTCTAGAAGGTTCTATAGTGGTCTATTCAGTTCCACAATCTTCTAGAAGGTTCTACAGAGTCTAGACGGTTCTACAAAGTTCTATTCCTTCTATTCGACTAAACGTGGGCTTAATCAATCAGCTTAGCGACCCCGAACACTATGGATTCGACACTAATTTCAGTCAATTTGGATATTTTATTTTTCACTATTTCTCCACCCCCCCCCCCCCCCCATGCTGATGGAGGCTGAACTTGTGAGTGTCTCTATTCATCTCAGCGACCCCGAAAACTATGGATTCAACACTAATATCGGTCGTTTTCGATAGTTTTTACATGCCACCCCCATCCCACCGCAGCCCGACGCCCCCTCTATGCCGCTGGGGCTGAACTTGTACTTAAACGGCATCAAGAATGTCACTATTCATCTCAGCGACCCCGAAAACTGTGGATTCGACACCAATATTGTTCGTTTTCGATTATTTTTGCTTGTCACTCCGACCCCTAGGGGTCATAGTGGTATCCTAGGGATGTCTTACCCAGCAGGATTTCTTTCCAGATTGTAAGTCATATGTGTACTAAGTTTGGTTGAAATTGCTGCAGGCGTTCCAGTGTTGTGCAGGAATATACACACAAACACGTTAATGTATATATATATATATATATATATATATATATATATATATATATATATATATAAATTCATTAATTATCTATCTCTTTAAAGTTCACGAGGATCTTTGAACTTTTAGACGAGTAAGAGCTAGTTTATTTAACACCTGTTCTAGTTTTCAACGCTACCTTGAGACCTTTGATAAGTTTGCAACATTTTTCCAGCTTACAATGACATACTACTGTGATAAAGACTGGACTACTTTACATGTGACTAGCTTACATTGCTAAAGTTCACACTGACAGATTACTTTGCAACAACCTGGGGTAAATTATACTCTGATGAATTTAAAGTGCAAGATTAATTTGCACAATCATATCTTGTAGATCATTTTTACACTTCTGAACTCGTTTACAGTGCTAGAAAGTTTTCAATTTCAGTCAGGCTTACAGTTCAAAATACGTTTACAGTATTAAGCTAGCTTACAGTTCTAATCAAAGGTATGATACTAGCCTAGCTTACAATTCTAATCAAAGGTATGATACTAGCCTAGCTTGCAATTCTAATTAAAGGTATGATACTAGCCTAGCTTACAATTCTAATTAAAGGTATGATACTAGACAAGCTTACAATTCTAATTAAAGGTATGATACTAGACAAGCTTACAATTCTAACCAGAGTTAATAATAATAGACTAGATAGCAGCGCTAACTAAGTTTATATTACTACAGCAGCTGAGAATGCTAAACAAGTATACAGAACCAAATTAGCCAACAGCGCTGAGTAAAGGTTTACGACTTTAAGGTAGCTTACAGTTCTATGCAAGTTTATAGCACCAGTCCGTCTAAACCAGTTTACAAGGCCGTATTAGTAGCCCTTACTATATAGTCTCTATGTTTTTTGATTGACATTCCTTTTGGGTCAACATTGGCTCATAGGGCGGAAATCATATCTTTCCATGTCTGACGACTCGCCGCCGCCCGCTGTAGGTCTTGGATGGGCTTGAATCCCAAAGTTGTACTCTCTCTAGTGATATGGCTCTACGTAGTCTCCCTTGCCCTGCCTTGCTTTCTTTTGCCCTTTGCTGACCATGTCAGGGCTTGGCGAGGGAGTCTGGATTCGTCCATTCTGAGAACGTGGCCGAGATAGGCCCATCGACGTCTTTTGATGTACCTTGGTACGCAGACTTGGTTCAATTCCTGTCTTATTGACTCGTTCGATTTAAAGTCGGACCATCTGATGTTCAATAGTCTACGGAGACATTTGTTCTTATATGCATCAAGTCCTTGATTGAGTAGACTGGTTGATTTCCAACTCTCACAAACGTATGTTAACACTGGGATCACACAGGATTTGAAAATTGTAAGTTTCGTTCGTTTTACTGAGCATATTTGACTTCCAGATAAAAGTAAAAAGTAAGTAAAGGTAATCCTGTCATGCCTTAGAGGCACATAAGGATATGGTGTTAGTATCCATATTTTCTTCCAGATAGTAGACAGTTTATTGAAAGTATTGGAAGCCATTGCAATACGGGACTTGGCTTATGGTGTTGTATCACCCGAGGTTGACATTTTGTTTCCCAAATAGATGAAATTGTGGACTTTTTAAAAGCAAAACCGTTTAGCAAGATCTCGTCAGGTCTGTTTGTGAGACCAATACTTTTTTTTCCTTATTAATTGAGTCTATGTAGCACTGTTAAAAGTATGCCATGTTTGGAAAGCAATATACAAAGCAATGACTGGATTTCAAATTTACACCAGACGGACTATAGCGCGTTACTGAATTCAGATATCTAAGAAGCACATTTACACAGGATGGGAAAATAGAGAAATCGAATGTAGAATTCATAAACCAAATAATGTTACCTACCACTTGCACTAATTCAAATATTTAGATGGGCACTAAAACAATATTCATCCCAATTCCGCGCTGTCAGTGACAAACATGGACGGTCACCGAAAACCTTGACAGAAAGACAACAAAGTGCGAGATGAAACTCTTAAGAAAAAATACTAAACAAGACAAGAAGGGATCAAGTTGCGAAAAGGCATGATCCGACAAATGATAGGAGCAGCACATGTCAAGGACTACATCGAAAATCAGAGAGTTAGGTGGT